>CM037593.1:59105134-59747277 GCA_021018995.1 Chloranthus sessilifolius | reverse complement strand
AGATGCTTGTCATAGAAAACCTTGGTTTTCTCCTTGTAGATCCTAGCATTTGAATATGCCTCCAATCTTAGCGCTGACAGTTGGAGTTCCTATGCATGCCAGCAGAAGTTAAGTCAGTATTCAATGCTTTAACAGCCCAATAGGCCTTGTGCTCAAGCTCTACATGAAAATGACATGCCTTGCCATATACCAGCCTGAAGGGAAACATCCCTATTGGGGTCTTATAGGTAGTCCTATAAGCCCACAGAGCATCAGGTAACTTCAACAACCAGTCCTTCTTATCCACTCTCATAGTTTTCTCTAAAATGTGTTTGATCTCTCTATTAGAAATTTCCACCTGCCCACTAGTTTGTGGGTGCTATGGGATGGCAACTCTGTGTGTCACAGAGTTCTTTCTGAGGAGGTTCTCAAACTGTCTATTACAAAAGTGGCTCCCCCCATCACTAATGATAGCTCTGGGGGTGCTAAACCTGGAGAAAATATTGTCCTTTAGGAAGTTGAGGACAACCTTGTGATCATTAGTTCTTATAGCAATGGCCTCAACCCATTTAGACACAGTCCACAACTACAAGAATATAGTTGTATCCAAAGGAAGGAGGGAAAGGACCCATGAAGTCAATCCCCCAAATATCAAATAGTTCGATCACATGTATGGGCTGTAAAGGCATAGAGTTTATTTTTGAGATACTTCCCATCTTTTGGTATCTTTCACAAGTTTTACAATGAAGTCAGGCATCCTTGAAGAGAGTGGGCCAATAAAATCAACTTTGGAACACCTTGGCGGTAGTTTTGTTCCCACTGAAGTGGCCTCCACAAGCCTGTTCATGACACATAGTATATTGTGGAATTCCTCATCAGGAACACATCTCCTCTTCACTTGGTCTACACAATATTTTAGTAGGTATGGATCCTCCTATATATAATGTCTGATCTGTGAAAAGAATAGATCCTTGTCCAATTTGTTCCAATGTGGGGGGATCTTCTCTACTGCCAAGTAGTTTACAATATTTGCAAACCAAGGTGTAGAGGTGCTGATAACAAACAGTTGTTCATCCAGAAAAGAGTCATTAATAGGCTGCCTATCAAATTCCTCTGCTAAGATCCTAGACAAGTGGTTTGCAACCACATTCTCAACCCTTTTCTTGTCTTTGATCTCTAGATCAAACTCCTGTAACAGGAGGATCCATCTGATCAGTCTAGGCTTTATATCCTTTTTTGATAAAAGATATTTTAGGGCAGAGTGGTCTGTGAAAACCACTATCTTGGATCCTAACACATAAGATATGAACTTAGTTAGAGCAAAGACAATTTCCAATAGTTCCTTCTCAGTTGTAGTGTAATTTAACTGAGCAACAATCATGATTTTGCTGGCATATACAATCACTCAAGGGGCCTTATCCTTCCTTTGTCCAAAGACTGCACCAATTGCAAAGTCTGATGCATCACACATCAACTTAAAGGGTATAGAAAAATCAGGTGCTTGAAGGATAGGTGCAGAGGTTAGGCAACTTTTCAATAGCTCAAAGGCCTTAAGGCATTCATCATTGAAATCAAAGGGAACCTCTTGGCACAACAGGTGGCACTGAGGTTTTGAGATCTTTCTGAAATCTTTGATGAATCTCCTATAGAAGCCAGCATGCCCCAAAAATGATCAGACTTGTTTCACAATTTTTGGTGGGGATAAATGTGCAATCAGATCTATTTTAGCCTTGTTTACGTCAATGCCTCTATGTGAAATCATATGGCCAAGGACAATGCCTTGAGTGACCATAAAATGGCTCTTTTCTCAACTTAAAACCAAGTTGCTTTCCTCACATCTCTGTAACACAAGGTTGAGATGGTATAGACTTTGGCTAAAACTATCCCCAAAAATAGAGAAATCATCCATGACAATCTCTAGAAACTGCTTAATCATGTCAGAAAATATAGCATACATGCACCTTGGGAAAGCTGTAGGTGCATTGCACAGTCTAAAAGGCATCCTTCTGTAAGTAATGGTGTCAAATGGGCATGTAAAAGTAGTCTTCTCTTGATCTTGAGGATACACAAAGATTTGGTTATACCCTGAATATCCATCAAAGAAACAATAGAAGGATTTGCCTGCTAACTTATCCAAGATTTGGTCAATAAAGAGCAAAGGGAAATGGTCTTTTCTGGTTTTGACATTGAGCTTTCTATAATCTGTACACACCCTCCAACCTGTGGTTTCCCTGGTTGGAACAAGCTCACCTAAATCAGTTTTTATCACAGTAATTCTAAATTTCTAAGGTACCACCAGAGTAGGTGCCACCCATTCAGAATCTGAAATTGGGTAGATGACTCCAGCATCTAGCAATTTGACCACTTCTTTCATCACTACTTCTTGCATGTGGGGATTCAATTTTCTCTGCATTTCTCTAGAGGGTTTGGAACCCTCTTCCAAGTGAATTTTATGCATGGGCACAGCAGGGCTGATACCCCCAAGGTCAGTAACGGTCCAACCAATTGCTCACTTATGCTTCTTTAAAACACACAACAAATCTTGCACTTGCTCATCAGTGAGAGAGGAAGAAATAATCACTGACAATTTCTTTTTTGCCCCTAAAAAAGCGTACTTCAGGGTCTCAGGTAGCTGTTTCAACTCCCCATTTGGTGAAAATATAAGTGAAAGCAACAAAGGTGCCTTTGATGGTGGTGGAAGAGGCATCACAGCAGGTTTCCAAGGAGGATACCTTGTTGCTGGCCCCACATAAGAAATTAAGGCTTTCACCTCATGGACCATGGGTGTTGGGGCCTTCTCTTCCATGATCTCACTCCACACATTCTCAAAAATATCGCCAAAATCATTACAAAAATCATTACAATGTAGCAGCTTGGGCAAAGTCTCTTCAACAAGCTCATCCAAAACATCAATTGAAAAACAATCCTCACCATTCAAATGAGGCTGATTTGCTGCATTTTAAATATTAAATTTAACCTTCATCTTGCCAAAAGACAACTCCATTACTCTTGATCTACACTGAATACAAGCATTGGAAGTGGCCAAGAAAGGCTTGCCCAAAATCACTGGAATAGAGGTGGTGGACTTGCTTGGCTCCATGTCAAGAACTAGAAAATCAGCTTGATAGAAAAATTTATCAACTCTAACTAAAACATCCTCTATCATTCCCAGAGGCCTCCTTTCAGATATGTCAGTTAATTGTAGCACCACATGTGTGGGCTTCAATTCTCCCAAGCCTAACTTCTCATAAATAGAATATGGAAGTAGGTTTACACTAGCTCCCAGATCTAATAAGGCCTTCTCAATGGTATGATCTCCAATGATACAAGAGATTGTAAGAACTCAAGGGTCTTGGCTTGGTTGGAGTTACAATAGACAGCACTTGGTTCACTTTCTCAGTACAAAAGACCTTCTTGGATAAGTGTATCCTAGAGTGTCTTTTGTGGGTGCACAATTCTTTCAAAAATTTTGCATAGGCTGGAACTTGCCTGATGGCATCAAGTAAAGGCAAGTTGATCTTTAATTGTTTGAAAGTTTCCATCATTTCCTCCACTTTAGCATTCCCCTTGTCAAAAGGAGAAGCTACTTTCAATGCATTAGGAAATGAAAAAAGGATAACTGACCTCCCATTTGCAGCCTTAACAAGTTCATCAGATTTTTATTTATTTTTATTTTCAATTTTCTATTGGGGCACATCACCCCCCTTATTTTTTTTATGCTTCTCCTGCTGCATATTCTCATGAGTTGTTCCTTCAATTTCTGCGCTTGACTCATCAGGCTTAGTACCAAGTTGGTTATCAATCAGCCTCCCACTCCTCAAGGTGGTGATAGAATTGGCTTCTTCATGGGAAGAAGTCTCACCAACCATGTACTGCCCCTTTGGATTGTTTATGGGTTGACTGGGCAGTCTTCCCTCCTCTCTCCTAGTCAAAGAATTAGATAGCTGACCAAGGTGGTCCTATATCTTCTTGATGCTTTGACTGTGAGAGTTAACGGTTTGAGATAAAGAGCTCAAATTCTGCAGTGTAGCTAGAACTTACTCTTCAAATGTGAGGGACCTAGAAGGTGCTGGGGCTGGTAGACTTTGATGCACAGGCTGAGCCATTGGTTGAGCCATAGGCTGTTGGTATTGGGGCCTTGGATAGTAGTTCTGTTGGTATGGCTGGGCATTCCTATAGGGCATAGACTGTTGTGGCTACTGCAACTGCTGGTTTTGAAAATTATCTTGTCGCCACCTCAAGTTGGGGTGGTTTCTCCATTGATAACCAGCAGGCTGTTGTCCATAGGACTAACCAACATTCCCATGTTCCATCACAAGGTCTGGCAATTGGGTAGCTAAAGGACATTACTCAAGGGAGTGATTAGGGGACAGGCATATCACAGATGCCTTCTCTACTTTAACAATCATTGGAGACTGCATTCCTCCCATGAGCTTATCAAACTTTTGAGTCAAGCTTTCCACTTTCCTCACCAAATCATTGTATCCATACACTTCATATATTTTTCCTCTTGTGGTTGTTTCTCTCACCATTCTCATAGGGGTCTCAAAGTCCCTTGACAAAGTCTCCCTCTGCATGGAGTTCTTACTAATGATGTCAACAAGCTCCCAAGCCTCATTAGTTGTCTTATGAAGGTAAGTACCACCACAAGAAGCATCAACGATGTCCCTACTTTTAGGATCAATTCCTTGAGAGAAACTTTGAACAAGTTGTCATTCTGAAATTTGACGATGGGGACATTGCTTTAGGAGTTCCTTGAATCTCTCCCATGCTTGGCGAAAGTCATCAGTTGGGGCTTGAGCAAATGAGATTATGCTCTTCCTCAACTGACTTATTTTTGACATGGGGAAAAACTTGGCCAAAAATTGACATTGAAGATCATTCCAGGACTAAATACTATTGGTTGAGAGCATTGATAACCAAGTTCTGGCTCTATCCTTTAGTGAAAAAGGAAGGAGTCTCAACTTGGCTGCTTCCTCCCCCAAACCTGTAATGTTGAAGGTAGTGCACAGTCCTAAAAATTCATCAATGTGCTTGTAGGTGTCCTCTTTACTCAGGCCATGGTATGAAGGTAACATCTGTATGATAGAAGATTTGATCTCATAGTTCCCTTGGACAACAGGGAATTGAATGCAAAAGGGAGAATTGTAAACCTCGGGTGCATTAAATTCCTTCAAAGTCCTAGGTTGCTCACCCATTGGAGAATTATCACAATCAATCATAGGTGTGTGTATGGTGTTTTTAAGTCTGAAAAGTCTCTCAACTTCAAGATCTAAAGGAGCAATCTCAGGATTAAGATATCTCCTCCCAAGCATACACACCAAAGACTCAGAACAATCACAAAAAATAACATAGAATTTCAGCAAAACAATTATAAAATACACAACTAATGCTGCAGATCTACAAAACTATAGATCTAGAAATATAAACAGAGTTAGGAAATACAAACTTAAGCAAAGCTTGCTCCTCCAATTGGTACAATGCTCCTTTTAACACCACAGATCTAGAACTGAAACACACAATTAAACTATAAAAAACTACAGCAACAATTTGTCAAACACTAAACAGGCAATTAAAAATCTAAATCTAAAAGGAGAAAAACTTAGATCTACGAAGTTAAAAAACACAGATCCCCGACAGCGGCATCAAAAACTTATTGTACCTTACAATTATTATATGATTAAAATAGCCAATTAAAAGGCACAAATTACAAATGTATGGAATCAAGGTGAGCAACCAGTCCTGCAAGAACCAGGGCAATTGCAGCAAGTTTTAAAAATTAAGTAAGGGTATGTCCATAGGAAAATATAATTTAGCTATAGTAAATCTCCATATCTATGGTAGATCTGGAACTCTATCCTAATTTATGCTAAACTAAAGCAGGAAAGAGGAGAGGTTTTAGGTTTTGTCACTTTTACTACAAACTACAAAAGTAAATTCAAATGATCCAAATCTAATCAAACACAGAGGTGAAGGAAAAATAGAGAAAAGGTTAAAATCAAAGGATGAAGAACAACAGCTAGGGGTTTTGATCTTTTACTGAAAATCAAAGGAATCAAAGGCAGTGTAGAGGACATATTTGTAACAATCCTCATTTGGGTACAAGCTCCCCATTTTTGGCAGAGGCTAGGTATAAGAATTCACTCTCCACCAATGGATCAAAGCAATCCTAAGGTTATGATCTACCCTTCTACTTGATACAGATCACCCTAGAGATTGTTTCTATCTATTGATCTTGATTGAAATAGGTAAACTATTACAGATACTGTGGGTGCCAAGCTACAAGCTCTCTATTTCGGGATGGCATCCACAGGAGTATCCAATCCAGGGAAATTAAATATGAAGAACTGAAATGTAGATTATACTTATCTTTAAAAACCACAATTAAATTACAATAATACAACTTACAATCCTATTGTGCTCAGATCTGCAATCTGTGCAATATACAATCTTTCACAAGCCTCTAAAACTCTCGATCTATGGATCTAGACCTCACCCTAACTATTAAAAAGAGTTTAGCCAACCATGATTGGCTAAAGAGAGAATGGGAGAAGAAGGAAGAGAGGGAATTTTTGGAGGGAAAATGGATCTCGAAATCAGCTTTGGTTCTCTTAAATTCTCAATCTCTTCAATGTAATTTCTTCAAGCTTTTATATTCTCCTCCTCTATCCTTAGATTTGTTTCAGCCAATCAGAGCTCAAGAGAATAATTCTGTTATGCTGATGCGGTTGATTTCTCTTCTAGAAGCTCTTCTCTCATTGGTTTCCAACTAGTAAGTACATGTGAGGTTGTTAGGGTTTCCATTCGTGCTCAGTTGAGTACCAAAAATACCCCCAGGGGTCACTGACGTGCTTTGGGAAGTGTGCACAAAATTCAAAAGTTGGCAACTGCTAAAGAAGGGACTTGAGAAGTTCCCATTTCGAGTGTCGAGAAGTTCAGGGAACCTCTCGATAGGTTCTCAGTCTACTTGCTCTTTATTTCGATAGATTTGGAAACCGCTCAAGGAGTTGAATTGCACCAGTCGATAGGATTGGATGACTAGTCGACAGGATTTGTGTGGCTTTCGATAGGATTGAAAACATTTGACAGGATTGGAAGCCCTTTTCACCGTTCTGTCCATTTCTCCATTCATCCTCTCGACAGGTTATAATTAACTTGTCGACTTGTTCTACAAGCTACCACTGAGTTCTCGACAGGTTCTGCTGAACCTCTTGTCTTCCCCTGCACCTTCAAGTAAGGTGTCGACGAGATATTTTATTGCACTTCGAACCTCTCGACAGCTTCTATCATCCTCTCGATCTCTTCACTAATTCACTTCAGAACCTCTCAACAGCTTGGCTCTTGGGTATCACAACCTCTCGACAGGTTATTAGGGAGCTCTCGACAACTTCATGTGTAGCACCCATCCTCTCAAGAGCTTCATGGAACCTCTCAATATGTTGGCTTTTAGGCATCAGATCCTCTCGACAGCTAAAGCTAACCTCTTGACAGGTTTACTCTTGTGCTTCCACAACTAGCACACATCTCTAGTGTGTTGTTCTTTGTTTGTTCAACACTCAGTCACCTCTTAGTGGATTCAATCCTCATTCCTTACAACTGCACTCAGCCTTAAGCATTCCCAGTTGAGCTTAAGACACTCTCATGAACTTTTAAGGCTCTGTGGACTGCTTTATTGGCTAACCATTGGCCTATAAGGTCACATGTTGAGCAACAAATTGCTTCTTTGGCTATTTTAAGTGGATGTCTGCACTACACATTTAGTAAGCTCAAGGGTCCACAAAAGGTTAGATTAGGAGGTGAAAATTGATATTTTTCACTACTTAATAGTTGGTAGGCTAGGGCCGTAGCCGCTTTGGTGGGAAGCAAATGAGGTTCTGATCACTTATGAGGTAGAAAATATTGGAGATGGTATTGGGTAATGGAGGATAATGATCTTGTCTAGGCTGATAGGGACCTCGAGTCTGCTGATTAAAAGTTTGGGGCGAGGGTACATTATTGTAGCCTAGGGTATTAGTAGGATGGTTTTGGGCAGCATTTTTGTTTTGTTTAGGGTACTGGTTTCAGATATGATATTGGTTCTAATTTTGATTGGCATACCATTGCTGATTCTTGTATTCTTTCTGATAGGTTCAGGAAGCTTCTGATAGGTTGCTTTAACTTCTCGACAGGTTCAGTTGAACTAGTTGACAGGATTGACACATTTCTCATCTTCTGTCCAGTTTCCATTCATCCTCTCGACAGGTTATAGAACATCCTAACGAGTTCTTATAAGGCTCCAGTTGAGCTTTCGACAGGATGAAGATTATGCTCGAAAGGTTGCTCTCAACCTCGCGCCAATGACTAAAGCTTCAAGTAAGGCTTCCACAGGATGCTCTCCACTCATCGACAGGTTCTGTGAATCCTCACGACATGTGGTTGGGACCTCTCGAGCTCTCCTACATCTCCAGGTGAAAGTTCCACTGGTTGCTCTGCTGCAACTTTAAATCACTCAATAAGTTGAGTCAACCTATCGATAGCTTTGCTTTTCAACCCCGATACCTCTCGACAGGTGAAGCCAGAACTTGGTCTTCAAATGTAAGGGACCTAGAGGGTGCTGGGGCTGGTGCACTTTGATGCATAGGCTGAACCATTGGTTAGGCCATAGGCTGTTGGTATTGGGGCCTTGGAAAATAATTATGTTGGTATGGCTGGGCATTCTATAGGGCATGGACTGTAGTCGTTGCTGCTGGTGGTGGTTTTGGCAATTATCTTGCCTCCACCTCAAGTTAGGGTGGTTTCTCTAATGATAACTGGCAGTAACTGTTGTCCATAGGACTAAGTAGCATTCACATGTTTCATCACACAATCTTCAAATTTGGCAGCTGAGGGACATTCCTCAAGGGAGTGAGTGGGGGACTGGCATATGACACATGCCTCCGCCGCTTTGGCAACCATCAGAGACTGCATTGCTCCCATGAGCTTATCAAACTTTTAAGTCAGGCTGTCCACTTTCCTCTCCAAATCATTATTTCCACTCACCTCATACATTTTCTCTCTGGTAGGAATTTCTCTCACCAATCTAGGGGTCTCAACATCTCTTGCCCAGGTTTCCCTTTGCATAGAGTTTTTACTGATGATATCAAATAACTCCCAAGCCTCATCTGCTATCTTGTGGAGGTATGTACCACCACAAGAAGCATCAACCATATCCCTGCTTAGGATCAATTCCTTGATAGAAACTTTGGACAAGCTGCCATTCAGGAATCTGGTGATGAGGACATTACTTCAGGAGTTCTTTAAATGTCTCCCAGGTTTGGTGAAAATCTTTAGTTGGGACTTGGGCAAATGAGATAATGCTCTTCCTTTAGTGAAAAAGGAAAGGGTCTCAACCTGGTTGCTTCCTCTCACAAACCTACAATATTGAAGGTCATACACAATCCCAAAAATTCATCAATATGCTTATATGGGTCTTCTTTTCTCAGGCCATGGTATGAGGGTAACATTTGTATGATAGAAGACTTGATCTCATAGTTTCCTTGAACAAAAGGGAATTGAATGCAGTAGGGAGAATTATAAACCCATGGTGCATTGAATTCCATTATTGTTCTAGGTTGGTCACTCATTGCAGGATTATCAGCCACAGAAGTGTGTACAGGATGCTTAGGTTTGAGAAGTCTTTCGACTTCAAGATTCATAGGAGCAATCTCTGGATTAAGAGATCACCTCTCAACCATACACACCAAAGAAATCAAGTACAACACTGAAAATTACGGTACAAAGATCAGCAAAATAATCACAAGACAAACAACTACAAAAATGCAGACCTACTCAATTACAAATCTAGAACTGTAAACAGAGTTAAGAGATGCAAACGTAAGCAATGCTTGTTCTTCCAAGTGATACAGAGCTCCTCTTAGCTCCACAGATCCATATCTGAAATAGAGTGAAACTACAACAAAAACTAAAGCAGGAATTAATCAAACACTTAACAGTCAATGAAAAATCTAAATCTAAAAATGAGAAAACTTAGATCTACCACTTTTACAAACACAGGTCCCGGCAGCGGCGCTAAAAACTTATTGTTGCTACGTACCTTGCAATTATTATATGATTAAAATAGCAGATTAATTGCACAAACTACAACAAGATTGAACTAAGGTGAGCAGCCAGTCTTGCAAGAACCGGGGTTGTTGCAGCAAGTTTTAATTGGTAAGTACGGGTATGCCCATAGGGAAATGTGTTCTAAAGGATGGCAAATCTCTAGATCTATGGTTGATCTGGCACTCTATCCTAATTTAAATTAAACTAAAGCAGGAAAGAGGAGAAGTTTTATGGTTTTGTCACTTTAACTACAAACTACAAAAGATAAATACTATTGATCCTGATCTAATCAAACACAGAGATAAGGGGAGATATAGAAGCAATGAAAATTCAAGAGGGTGAGAACAGTAGCTAGGCATATTGGTCTCTCACTGAAAATAAAAGGAATCAAAGGCAATGCAGAGAATTGATTTGCAACAATCTTCTTTTCTGGCTCCAAGCTTCTCAGGTTCCTCCGAATCCACCAATGGATCAAAGCAATCCTAAGGTTAGGATCTGCCCTTCTCCTGAATACAATCCTAAGTTTATGATCTGCCCTTCTACTGGATACAATTCATCCCCAAGAATACTCTAGCCTATTGATCTACCCAGGTTCTCCTTGCGGAGGTGAGGTATAAGAATCCAATCTCCACCAATGGATCAAGGCAATCCTGAGGTTAGGCTTTGCTCTTCTGTTGGATACACTCCTAAGTTTATGATTTGCCCTTCTACTAGATACAGTTCATCCCCGGGATTACTCCAATCTATTGATCTTGATTGGAACAGGAAAACTATTATAGATGCTGCAGATGCCAGGCTATCAGCTCCCCATTTCGGGCCGGCATCCGCAGGAATATCCAATCAAGGAAAATCAAATATGAAAAAGTAAAATGTATATCAGAATCATCTTTAAAATCCACAATTATATTGTAAACTTATAATACTATAGTGCCCAGATTTGTAATCTGTGTAACATACAATCTCTTCCAAGTCTCTGAATCTCTCAATATACAGCTCAAGACCTCATGATTGGCTAAAGAGAGAATGGGAGGAGGAAGGAGGAAAAATTTGGAGGGAAAAATGGATCTCGCACTAAGCTCTGGTTCACTTAAACTCTAGATGGTTGTTCTATATTTTCTTCAAGCTTTAATACTCTCCTCTGTCCTCAGATCCGTTTCAGCCAATCAGAGAGCAAGGGAATAATTCTGTTATGCTGATGTGGCTGCTTTCTCTTCTAGAAGCTCTCTCCCATTGGCTCTTGTTGGAGTGTTTGCCTTCCCTCAAATGAGGGTCTAAAATCATCAATAAAACTAGGCAGAACACACTCACACAGACCTGCAAGTAATTAGGGTCTGTTGTAGCAAGTTTTACAAAGATGGTGAGTAAGGGAATGTCCACAGGGAGGTTGGTTTAAAAATATGATAAATCTTCAGATCTGCATCAGATCTGGCACCCTAACTAATGCTACGCTAGCTAAAAGACAGGGGAGAGGTTTAAAATGGATTGTCACTTAAGCTAAGCTAAAATTAAATATAGACTAACTTGGATCGAGTTTAGGATTTTAGATCTTGCAGGGGAAAGAGGTAAAAAGCAGAAAATGGAGAAGAGTAGCTTAGAGATTGGTTTTCACTAAAATCAGATTCAATTAATTATGCGATAGAGGTTCAGAGCACACAATTCCCTCAACTGGCCATAAGCACAGCTGCAATGTATAAACTCCACTTCAAATTGTAGGATCCACCTGGCGTTAAGGCTATGATCTGTCCACTTTAATGGTCACAGACCATCCTATAAACTTTATCGAATCCATGGATTTGCAGCAGATGAATCCAATTGGAGCTTGAGCTTGGACTAATCTTAAGGTTATGATCTATCCACTTTAATGGTCACAGACCATCCTAGGGATATCCTCCAAAGCTAAGGCCTCAATTAGATCAATTAAAACACTACAGATGCTATAATTCCCAGGTCATAGACTTAAGAAATCACAAGAGTATCAGATCCAAGGAGATCGGGAGGTATCTAAGAGGCCTACCAGTTAAGTGGGTGAGCTGATCTACAGACTCCTCTACACAAGTCTGATTGATCACCAAATGGAACTAAAGGAACTTTAGATCTAATTAAAGCATTAAAAATAGCATTAACATTGCAATCAAAGTCACTCTACATTGAAATACTCTCAGATCTGTAGTTTGTGCAGCTAGGAACCTATAATAGCACTCTTAACCTTACCCAATTACAGATCTAACCTCTCTCGTCGCTACTCTAAGGGAATTAGCCAACCATTGTTGGGCTAAAGGAGGGAAAATAAAATTTCTCTGCAAGCTCTAATCTCCAGAATTTGGCTCAGATCTCAATCTCCCCTTAATTGCAATTGGGGGTCTCTATATATAGCTTTCTCCTTTGTTTTTCCCGCCAAAAGTCCCTTCTAGAAGGTCCACAGAGTTTGTTAGAGTTATGTTAGAGCACGTGGATCAGTTAGGGTTTCCTAGGGCATCTTCTGGAATCGTCGTGCCGGTCACCAAGTACCTCGAGTTGCATGCGGCAGGTCACCAAATCACAATGTGTGCACTGCTGAATTTCTGAGAAGTTCTGCACACGATTTTGACAGGTTCAGGAAGCTTTCGACAGGTTCAACTGGAGCATTTTGGTCCTTTCACTAGGTTCTCAGATCTCTTCGATAGGTTCCGATAGGATGAGTCTTCTCTTAGAGTTTTAGCATTCTCAGCCCTTGGTCTAGAGTATTCGACAGGTTGGAGGGGCTCTTCGACAGGTTGGAGAACCATTTCGATAGGCACCACTCTGCATGTCATCATTTCAATAAGGTTGCTCTCATTCCTATAGAAAGGCTCAAGTTCCCTTCGATAGGTTCTATTCCAGCGCCTTCATCTTGATAGGTTTGAAGAAACCATTCGATAGGTTCCCTTAACGCCTTAGGCAGGTTTTTGATAGGATGGTTTCTTCCTTCCTTTCAGCTGCTCGATAGGTTCTTGGATCCTATCAAACTCCTTAATCCACTCGAATCCATCCTTCTTCTGCCTTCAGATCCTATCGAAATCCTCTTCACTACACGAATTCTTCCTTTCTTTACTTTCAGCTCCTGTCGAAGTCTTCAGGTGACCAATCGATAGGATGTTTTCATCCTGCTTTCACTTCCTTCGCCTTACCCTGCTGCAACCACGCGCTCCAAGGGTCCAGTGATGTGCTACCCTCTGGTGTGCTGTTGTTGGGTTTGTCCTGTGCTAAGAGATAGCCCCTTTTTGGGCATTCTTGAGTGATTTTCTGCATTAGTGTCCTCTTTTCATTGCTGTCTAGAAAATGCACTTGATAGAAGCTTATTAGTGTGCTCCCAGATTTATCAATGGTCAGGTTAAAGGGTGAAAAGTGGCATTTTTCACTACCTAACACACCCCCAAACCTAAGCTTTGCTAGTCCCTGAGCAAAGGAGAATTAAAAAATAAAGAATTAAAATGCCACTTTCATAGGGAGCACGGATGCATTTAGCATATGCAACAATCCTTTTAAACCCCTAGGTGATCCCTAATGGAGGAGTGAAGTCTCCTGATGGTTTTCAGTGAAAGTACCCACAAACTTCTCCAATAAGGTTAGTTAATAGTAGTACATCCTGCTAAACAGAGTTTCAGTGAACTAGAATAAATTCTCATTATGTTTTTTTAGTTCTAAAGGGTTTTCAACAGAAAAATCAACAACTTCAAATATGAAGTTTTGTAGTAATTCCTTCATCATCAATCGGTTCATGTCAAGGCATTGTGTCTGAAGATTGATGCGTGGCTCACCTTTCACTTGAGAATTCTGTTTTGATAGTACCCCCATCAAATTGGATTTCAGGCCCAAGTCTCACCATGACTGTTAACTCACAACAACAATGAAGGGTATAGAATTTCACACAGCTCAAGAGCAGTTACAGTCCTCAAATAGGGCTGTAAGCATGAGCATAGGCATTGCTCTAATTTCTAAAATTTTCTAACTCTTTTCACCATAGATTAGACAAATCCTTATCTCCACATGACAGCTTAATCCATTCCAGATTAGTAAGTTCTTTTTATTAGGTTGTAATGTGGCTTAAGGATGAGGTTTGTAAAATAATGAAAGGGTAAAATGGGATTCAAATTGAGAAATCAGTAAAGGTAAGGAGGTGGTCTAGACAACACCTTCTTCATTTCAGCACAATTCCATCTATTTCTTGAATTTTCAAAGCTAAAGTGGCCAGCTTCTTCTCTTCCTTTCAATCTTTTAATGAAATGACTTCTCTTTCTAATTCTTTTGCTCTGTTTGTTTTTTTTTAATTAAATCAGAATACCACAAATACCACCAACTGTGTTTTTCTTTCTTTCAACCAGATTTAACACCTTGCTCCTCTAACCTTACTTCTCCTTCCTCTTCTTGATTTCTCAGATTGGGGGTGAACTGAAATAGGTCAAAAGGTTTTGAGTTTAAAATTTCTGCTTTTCATCAAAGAAAATTGGGACTTTTAAGGCTCAAGTGGTGTGCATCACGGGCAGTTCAAAGGTGGGACATTTTAAGCTCAAATTGAGCAAGAGATGGCCTTACTTCATGTCCTTAATGTCATGAATGTTGTCAAGCTGTTTCAACTTGGAATTGCCTAACTTCTAGTGATTAGAATTAGATCCCATCAGTTATTAGAGCAGAAAAATTGCCAAGGCACTCTTCAAAGAAACTTTTTCAGGCCCAAATCTCACTGGGTGTGACCTTCCATCAAATTTTTCAGGGGTGTATCCTCACAATCTTCTCTTATTTCAGGTTTACTACACATCAAAATTATTTTTCACAAATTGTTGTCATTTACCTTATGAATTCTATTGGACTACGGCTTATTTCAGTTTCAAACAGTTCTTTTTAATTTCCTCTTTTTACAAAAGTTCCATTGAGAATTTACTCTAATTAATTCCAAACACTTCTTTTTATCCTAGCTGTACTAAACTTAACTAATTTATTGGCATACATGCCATACCCCCAAACCTAAACCAAACAGTGTCCTCACTGTTTACAACAAAGGGGGTGTCGTAATTTATTAACAGAGTAAAAACCCAAACCAAGTAGAGAACTAAAGAAAGAAAAAGCAGTTTATTAACAGAAGCGAAATAGAGCATAAAATAGAGCATGTTAGTACAATGGTCAAGCGCAAGGAAATGGAAAGTAGGCCGGTGGACAAAATTTTCTTAGCAAACGAAAAAGCCTCCCCCTGGCTCAGGGGTATCCGTAGCCTGCATCAGGTGGAAGAGGAACTGTAAGCCAGGAGGGGAGGAAGAAAAGGAAAAAGAAGGGGGTCAGGGGAAAGGGGGATGGGTGGTGGAGGAGGATGGTGGCGACGAAGCCGATGACATGGTCTTCAGCCTCTTCTTCTCCTTCCTATCTTTGTCCTTTTTCTCCTTAGTGAGGATCTGTTGTACCTCCTCATATTCATCCCAGAGGAATTGCAATGGGTCTGGTTCCTTGGGCGATAATGGATCAAGCCAGAAGAGGTAGAGTTGCGCAGGAGTGAACGTGGGCTTGTCATCTGCCATAGTTATGAGGAGTAGTGTAGAGGGTAGAAGGGGAGGAATGAGCCGAATTCGAGCCATCTACATCTATTTAAGGTGGAAGTGTGAGGGAATATGAAGTGGTGCTTTCAAAATCACCGCTGTCAATGAAAAGGAATGAATGGGTAATTCGATCAATCTGCATGGGAACGAAAATGTGCATTAACTGATAGCCTATATTTAGCGCGGGGAGTTACGGTGTGGGGAAGAAAACCAAGGGGTGTAGAGTTTAAGGCTCGTGCTATGTGCAGTTGTACATGGTACATGCGGGTAAAATTTCTCGTGCAGCGCAAGTGCACAATAAGCATGGAAGGAGTGAGGGGGGGCGATTTCGATAGGATGAGTGAAGAGTGTCGACCCGTTAAGGCTTTCTATCGAAGTCACAAAAGTATGGGGTTGGCAGTTGAATGCTCTCGATAGGTTTAACCTGTCCTATCGAATAGAATAAATATGCATTCGATAGGCTGGGATGGCCGCTTGCGATAGGTCGGTGTCTTGTCGAACGGAGGGTGGATAAAACATTCACTTTGTTAGGATGTAGATGAGTGAGAACAACCTTTTGATATGTGGGGTATTACATTTATCACTCTTGTCGATAGGATCCAGGCAAGAGTCCAAAACCTATCGCAAAGTTGTTCTCACCTATCGAGAAGTCTCAGCACCTATCGAAATCCTCACCAATCCTATCGACATCAGCGGCTGACCTAGTAAAAGGTCCAAATGACCTATTGAGAGGTTTAATGAGCTCAATAACATGGCCTGTGTGTGCAGAGCCTCTAGCCTTAGCACCCAACAACTCCTCTGCTGCGCTACCAATTAGCAAATTGGCCTCTGACCTTATGCCTTTGGTTTCTAGACTGCGGGCGATATTGAAATGAAGCTTCAATTTGACATGGCCATTTTATTGCAAAGAATATTGTAGGAAAGAATCAAGGTATAAATCAAATATAATACATATGATACAAATTGAAGTCCGGTATTAACCTAGAGGATCCTGAATATCAATAGTTTCTTCAGGCTCACAAATGTTGTCAACGCAAAGTTTCAGCCTCTGACCATTGACCTTAAGGTTTCTGCCATCTGTAGGATGCATGACTTCGACAACTCCAGATGGGGAAACATGTACCACTGTGAAAGGTCCATCCCATCTGGATTGCATCTTCCCTAGAAAGAATTTCATTCTGGAGTTGAATAACCATACCTTGTCATTGGGCTTGAACTCTTTGCAGAGCAAATGTCTATCATTGAAGGCTTTGGTCCTCTCCTTGTAACTCCAGGCATTTGCATAAGCTTCTATTCGCAGTTCATCCAGCTCGGATAACTGGAGTTTCCTTTGATTACCAGTTGAGTGTAAGTCAGAGTTTACTGCTTTAATGGCCCAATATGCTTTGTGTTGCAATTCAACAGGCAAGTGACATGTCTTGCCATATACTAGTCTGAATGGGGACATGCCTATGGGGGTTTTATAGGCTGTTCTATAAGCCCATAAGGCATCAGTCAACTTGTTGGACCAATCTCTTCTGTCGGTTCTCACAGTCTTCTCGAGAATATGTTTGATTTCCCTGTTAGAAATCTCTACCTGCCCACTGGTTTGTGGGTGGTAGGGAGTGGCTACTCTGTGGGTAATAGAGTATCTTTCCATTAGTTTTTCGAAAGGTTTATTACAGAAGTGGCTTCCCCCATCACTAATAATAGCTTTAGGAAAGCCAAATCATGAGAAGATGTTGTCTTTCAGAAATTGAATGATAACTTTGTCATTATTTGTTCTTATAGCTATGGCTTCTACCAATTTGGATACGTAATCCACAATGACAAGGATGAAATTGTATCTAACAAAAGGGAGAAAAGGTCCCATGAAGTTGATTCCCCAAATATCAAATAGCTCAACAACAAGTATAGGTTGCAAGGGCATAGAGTTTCTCCTTGTAATACTGCCCATTAGCTAGCATCGATGACAAGCTTTACATTACTGCCAGGCATCCTTGAATAGGGTAGGCCAGTGGAAACCACTTTGAAGGACCTTGGCCACAGTCTTATTACCATTGAAATGGCCCCCACAAGCCTGTTCTAGACACATGGTTAAGATGTTTTGAAACTACACAACGTCTAATCACCTAGTTTGCACAATACTTAAACAGGTAAGGATCCTCCCACATGTAATGTCGAATCTGTGCAAAGAACAGATTTTTGTCATCCTTGGTCCAATGTAGAGGAATCCTACCTACAGAAAGGTAATTGACAATATTGGCAAACCAGGCATACTTATCCGGGACGGTCGAGCATTGATGGGCAAGCTTTCCATGTCAGTTGTTGGGATCCTTGACAGATGGTCAGCCACCACGTTCTCAACTCCCTTCTTGTCCTTAATCTCTAAATTGAATTCCTGCAAGAGAGGAATCCATCTGATTAGTCGTGCTTTAGCTTCCTTTTTGGAGAAGAGGTATTTTAAAGCTGAGTGGTTAGTGAACACAATAATTTTTTATCCCAGCGCATAAGATCTAAATTTTTCTAAGGCAAAGTCAATAGCTAATAGCTCTTTCTCAGTTGTAGTATAATTCAATTGAGCATCAACCATTGATTTACTGGCATATGCTACCACAGAAGGTGTCTTGTCTTTTCTTTACCCCAACACTGCCCTAATGGCAAAATCTGATGCATCACACATCAGCTTAAAAGGCAGAGATAAATCAGGGGATTGTAAGATGGGAGTTATGGTCAAACAAGTTTTTAATAGTTCAAAAGCAACTCGGCATTCATCATTAAAGTCAAAAGGAACATCCTGGCACAATAGGTGACAAAGGGGTTTGGAGATTTTGCTGAAATCCTTGATGAACCTTCTGTAGAAGCCAGCATGACCAAGAAATGACCTAACTTGTTTGACAATTTTTGGAGGGGGCAAATGACCAATCAAATTGATCTTAGCTTGATCAACCTCGATTCCTTTGTGAGAGACAACATGTCCTAAAACAGTGCCTTGAGTCACCATGAATTGACTTTTCTCCCAACTCAGAACTAGGTTGGTCTCCTCACACCTTTGCAGTACGGAGCTGAGGTGTAGGCATTGGCTAAAATCATCTCCATAAATGGAGAAATCATCCATAAAGATCTCTAAAAACTTATCAATCATGTCAGAGAAGATAGCATACATGCATCTTTGAAATGTGGCAGGTGCATTACACAACCCAAATGGCATCCTTCTGTATGCAAAGGTCCCAAATGGGCAAGTGAATGTGGTTTTTTCTTGGTCCTGGGGGTATACAGGGATCTGATTATACCCTGAATATCCATCAAGAAAACAGTAATAGGCCTTGCCTGCCAGCTTGTCCAAAATTTGGTCTATGAAGGGCAGTGGGAAGTGATCCTTGCTGGGTTTTTCATTGAGTTTTCGATAATCTATGCATACCCTCGAACCAAGGGTCTGTCTGGTTGGGATCAGCTCACCTAAATCTGCTTCAACAACTTTAATGCTAGATTTCTTGGGTACTACCTGGGTAGGTGCTACCCATTGTGAATCCGAGATGGGAAATTATCCCAGCATCTAGGAGTTTGACTACCTCCTTCATCACAACCTCTTGCATGTGTGGGTTAAGTTTTCTCTGCATCTCTCTGGAAGGTTTGGAACCTTCTTCGAGATGAATTTTATGCATGCACATAGTAGAATTGATTCCCCCAAGGTCTGTAATGGTCCATCCTATTGCCTTCTTATGTCTTTTTAGTACACAAAGGAGTTCTTTTTCCTGCTTGAGAGTGAGGGAAGAAGAGATTATCACAGGCAATGTGGTGTTGTCTCCTAAAAAGGCATATTTCAAATATTTGGGGAGTTGCTTTAACTCTATTTCTGGGGGACTGATGAGGGAGGGCAATAGGAGTGCCTTAGAGGGAGTGGTAGAGGTAACAAAGTAGGCCTCCATGGATGATGCTGTGCTGGTGGAGCTTCAGAAGAGACAAGTTTCACATGCTCAATCTCAGAGGTGGGACCCTTCTCTACCTCTGTTTCCTTCCATATTTCGGGTAGCTCATTAAACCATTCCTTACCATGTAGCAGCATATTCACATTTTCCTGGACAACCTCATCTACCACATCAAGAGAAAAATAGTCCTTATCAGAATGAGGTTGATTTGCTGCGTTGAGCACATTCAATTTAACCTTCATATTTTCAAATGATACTTTCATGACTCCAGACCTGCATTGATTACAAGCATTAGCTGTGGCCAAAAAGGGTCTGCCTAGAGTCACAGGTATGGAAGTGACACTCCTACCTGGTTCCATATCTAGCACCAAAAAGTCAGTAGGATCGAAGAATTTGTTAACTCCAACCAAAACATCCTCGATTATCCCCATAGGTTTCCTTTCAGATCTGTCAGCCAGCCGGAGGACCACTTCTGTGGGTTTTAATTTGCCTTTGCCCTGCTTCTCATATACTGAATATGGAAGCAAATTTACACTGGCTCCCAGATCTAATAAGGTTTTGTCAATGGTATGATCCCCAATAACATAGGGGATAGTGCGAAGGCCAGGGTCTTGAAGTTTGGAGGGAGTTACAATCGACAGGACATGCTTAACTTTTTATGTTGAAAAGACCTTCTTCGATAGGTGTATCCTAGACTGTCTTTTATGGGTGCACAGGTCTTTTAAAAACTTGGCATAAGCTGGGACTTGTTTAATGGCATCAAGTAAAGGCAAATTGAACTTTACTTGCTTGAAAGTCTCCATCATTTCCTCAATTTTTCCTTGCCCTTTATCAAAAGGGGAAGGTGCATGTAGTGAGTTAGGAAATAGAAAATGTGGGATTGCTCCCTACCTTGCATCCTTAGCCAATGGGGCCTCTTTATTTTTGATTTTTTTCTTTTCTTGAGGATCCACATTATCCTCTTTATTCACAGCTGATTGTTCCTTCATGTACACCACTGGTGGTCTTTGTTGTGTGCTGGTAGAAATCACTTCATTTTCTTCCTCCAAGTTCCTCACCGGCTCACAACCCACTTGGTTGTCCACTAGCTTACCACTTCTCAAAGTTGTGACAGATTTGGCTTCCTCGTAGGTGGAGGAAACTTCACCCACAACAAACTGCCTTCGTGGATTGTCCTATGGTTGGCTTGGCAACCTTCCTCCCCCTCTCCTAGTCAGAGCATTAGACAGTTGACCAAGTTGGTCCTCTATCTTTTTTATGCTCTGGTGGTGAGAATGCACAGTTTGGGATAAGGTGCTCAAGCTCTGCAGTGAAGATAGAACTTGTTCCTCAAAGGATGGTGCTCTCACAGCTGCAGGGCATGCAGATTACTGCACAGGAGGAGCTACAGCTTGGGCCATGGGTTACTGATACTGAGGCCTTGCGACATAATTTTCTCCATAAGGCTGAGCATTTCTGTAGGGCATGGGCTGCTAGGGCTGCTGCTGCTGGCTGAGGTATGCATCTTATCGCCACCTCAGATTGGGGTGGTTCCTCCATTGATACCCAGCAGCAAGTTGCTGCCCATAAGACTGAGCTGTAGCCACATGCTCTATTATAAAATCAGGAAACTTGTCAGCAAATGAGCATTTTTCAATGGGATGAGCAGGGGAGTGGCATATGGCACATGCCTCCTCCACCCTAGCAACCACAGGTGACTTCATTGCTCCCATTAGCCTATCAAATTTTAGCGCTAGGCTGTCCACTTTCCTTTCCAACTCAATTGGCACACTCACTTCATATATCTTCCCTCTTGAGGTATTCTCCTTCACCAATTTAGGAGGCTCTTGATCTCTTGCTAAGGTTTCCTTTTGCATAGAGTTCTCACAAATAATATTGAAGAGCTCTCATGCTTCCTCAACAGTTTTATGGAGATAGGTGCCACCACAGGAAGCACCTATCGTATCTCTACTTTTAGCATCAATTCCCTGATAAAAGCTTTGAACCAATTGCCATTTAGGGGTTTGATGGTTGGGGCATTTCTTTAGGAGTTCCTTAAATCTCTCCCAGGATTGATGAAAATCTTCAGTTGGATCTTGGGTAAAAGAGATGATACCCTTCCTCAACTGGCTGGTTTTTTATATGGGGAAGAACTTGGCCAGAAATTGACATTGGAGATCACTCCAGGACTGAATGTCATTGGGTGGAAGCAAGGACAACTAAGTCCTGGCTCTGTCCTTTAATGAAAAAGAAAAGAGTCTCATCCTGGTGTCCTCTTCCCCCAAACCTGTGATATTAAATGTAGTGCACAGTCCAAAGAACTCATCAATGTGCTTGTAGGGGTCTTCTTTGGTCAGGTCATGAAATGAGGGCAGCATTTGAATGATGGATGATTTTATCTCATAGTTTCCCTAAGCAGCTGGGAATTGAATGCAGAAGGGGGAATTATAGACCCCTGGAGCATTAAACCCCTTAAGGGTGCTGTTGCTCACCCATTTCTACAAATCAAATGCAATATATGTGGGTGTAGTTGGTCTGGATCTGAGAAGTCTTTCAACCTCTGGATTTAATGGAATAATTTGAGGTTGGGGAGTTCTCCTACGAAACATACAACACTTAGATTCTGAATGCAGAACAGATCCTCAACACAACAAGCAGAATCAACCAAATTTTTTCATTACTCTAAAAAAAAAATTATCAATAGATCTGAAAAATAACAGGGGAGTAGAGGGATGCAAACTACAGAGCAGTCTCCAGCATGATTCTCCTGTCACTGGTAGCCTTAGATTTGATGAAATGCACACAAAATACTGAAAAACAATAAAACTTACAAATGTGGTTAGTAAAAATCAAACAAAAACTACAGATCTATGATCAAAACTTAGATCTATCAATTTCTAAACACACCTCTCCGACAACGATGCCAAAAACTTGTTGGAGTGTTTGCCTTCCCTCAAATGAGGGTCTAAAATATCAATAAAACTAGGCAGAACACACTCACACAGACTTGCAAGTAATCAGGGTCTGTTGTAGCAAGTTTTACAAAGATGGTGAGTAAGGGAATGTCCATAAGGAGGTTGATTTTAAAATATGATAAATCTCCAGATCTGTATTAGATTTGGCACCCTAACTAGTGCTACATTAGCTAAAAGACAGGGGAGAGGTTTAAAATGGATTGTCACTTAAGCTAAGCTAAAATTAAACATAGACTAACTTGGATCAAGTTTAGGATCTTAGATCTTGCAGGGGAAAGAGGTAAAAAGAAGAAAATGGAGAAGAGTAGCTTGGAGATTGGTTTTCACTGAAATCAGATTCAATTAATTATGCTACAGAGGTTCAGAGTACACAATTCCCTCAATTGGCCATAAGCACAGCTACATGGTATAAACTCCACTTCAAATGGCAGGATCCACCTGGTGTTAAGGCTATGATATGTCCACTTTAATGGTCATAGACCATCCTATAGACTTTATCGAATCCATGGATTTACAGTAGACGAATCCAATTGGAGCCTGAGCTTGGACTAATCTTAAGGTTATGATCTGTCCACTTTAATGGTCACAGACCATCATTGGGATCTCCTCCAAAGCTAAGGCCTCAATTAGAGCAATTAAAACCACTATAGATGCTGCAATTCCTAGGTCACAGACTTAAGGAATCACAGGAGCATCAGATCCAGGGAGATCGGGTGGTATCCAAGAGGCCTACCAGTTAAGTGGGTGATCTACAGACTCCTCTACCAAAATCCAATCGATCACCAAATTGAACCAAAGGAACTTTAGATCTAATTAAAGCATTAAAAACAACATTTACATTGTAATCAAAGTCACTCTACAATGGAAATACTCTCAGATCTGTAGTCTGTGCAGCTAGGAACCTATAATAGCACTCTTAACCTCTCTCCTCACTACTCCAAGGGAATTAGCCAACCATGGTTGACCTAAAGGAGGGAAAATAGAATTTCTCTGCAAGCTCTAATCTCCAGAATTTGTCTTAGATCTCAATCTTCCCTCAATTGCAATTGGGGGTCTCTATATATAGCTTTCTCCTCTATTTTTCCCGTAAAAAATCCCTTCTAGAAGGTCCTCAGAGTTTGTTAGAGTTCTGTTAGAGCACGTGGGTCGGTTAGGGTTTCCTAGGGCATTTTTTAGAACCGTTGTGCCGATCAGCAAGTGTCGCGGGTTGCGTGTAGTAGGTCACCAAATCACAACGTGTGCACTGCTGAATTTCTGAGAAGTTCTACACACGATTTTGATAGGTTCAGGAAGCTTTCGACAGGCTCAACTAGACCATTTTGGTCTTTTCTCTAGGTTCTTAGATCTCTTCAATAGGTTCTGATAGGATGAGCCTTCTCTTTGAGTTTCAGCATTCTCAGCCCTTAACCTGGAGTATTCGACAGGTTGGAGGGGCTCTTCGACAGGTTAGAGAACCATTTCGACTGGCTTCCCTTTGCATGCCATCATTTTGATAGGGTTGCTCTCACTCCTATCAAAAGGCTCAAGTTTCCTTCGATAGGTTCTGTTTCAGCGCCTTCAGCTCGATAGGTTTGAAGAAACCATTCGATAGGTTCCCTTCACGCCTCAAGCAAGTTTTCGATAGGATGGTTTCTTCTTTCATTTCAGTTACTCGATAGGTTCTTGGATCTATCGAACTCCTCAATCCACACAATCCATCCTTCTTCTACCTTCAGATCCTATCGAAAACCTCTTCACTACATGAATTCTTCCTTTCCTTGCTTTCAGCTCCTGCCGAAGTCTTCAGGTGACCAATCGATAGGATGTTTTCAGCCTGCTTTCACTTCCTTCTCCTTGCCCTACTACAGCCACGCACTTCAAGGGTCCAGTGATATGCTACCCTCTGGTGTGCTGTTGCTGGGTTTGTCCTGTGCTGAGAGATAGCCCCTTTTAGGGCATTCATGAGTGGTTTTCTACATTAGTGTCCTCTTTTCATTGTTGTCTACAAAATGCACTTGACAGAAGCTTATTAGTGTGTTCATAGGTCTATCAATAGTCAGGTTAAAGGGTGAAAAGTGGCATTTTTCACCCCTTAATAGCTCTCAACTGGTAAATACATGTGAAGTAGTTTGGGTATCCATGCGTGCCCAACTATATGCCAAAAATACCCCTAAGGGTCACTGACGTGCTTTGAAACTCGTGCACAGAATTTTGGAAGTGGAAGTTGCTGAAGGAACGCTCTGGGAAGTTGCCAAAATGAGTGTCGAGAGATTCCGGGATCCTCTCGATAGGTTTTAGATCTGCTTTATGTTCACGTCGACAAGTTGCATTGGCTTTCGATAGCTTCGTAGACTTCTCAGCAGGATTGACGTAGTGCTTGATAGGTTTGGACACATCTCGACAGGTTAATGAAGATCCTGTCGACTGCTTGGGAGAAAATCTCGAGAGGTTGATTTGAACTTGTCGATAGGATTGAAGGTTTATTTCTTCATTCTGCCCAGCTCCACACTCATCCTCTCGACAGGTTATACTCAACCTATCCACGAGTTATACAATCTTCAGTGAAATGTTCGACAAGTTGGCTCAATCCTTGGGAGAATGAACATTGCTTTAGGTAAGTTGTCGACATGTTATCTTGCACTGCTCAACAGGTTCAGTTGAACCTCGCGATAAGTATCTGGAACCTCTCGACTTCATCTGTACCTTGAAGTATCCTTTCGACAGGATCTACGTTTGTACTTCCAACCTCTTGGTAGGTGCTGGAACGTCTCAAGATCTTCATCTTTTCAACTCAGTACCTCTCGACAGCTTCATTGAACCTCGCAATAGCTTATTTTCAGTGCTTTCACAGCTGGCACACATCTTGGGTGTGTTATTCTTCCTTTGTTCAATACTAGCAACCCCTTAGTAGGTTCAATCTTTCTTCCTTGTAGCTGGACTTGGTCTCAGGCCTTTCCAATTGGGTGGCACAGTGCTTCTTAGGCTCTTTTAAATGAGTTTCTGCACTAAGCTGCAATTTATTACTTATCTACAAAACACACTTAAAAAACCTTATTAGTCAGCTCAAGGGTCCATCAAAGGTTAGGTTAGGAGGTGAAAAATGGTATTTTTCACTGCTTAACAACACCCTCAGATCCTCTCAATAGGTTGATGTAACCTCTCGACAGCTTGACTTTTAAGCATCAGGACCTCTCGACAGCTTGAACTAACCTCTCGACAGGTCATCTCCTTTGCTTCCACAGCTAGCATACAATTCTGGGTGGCTGTTCTTCATTTATTCAACACTCAACACCTCTTGAGGGGTTCAACCATCATTGAATGCAACTAGTCTTGCTCCCATGTGTGCCCATGTGGACACATGTCATTGCCATGTAGCTCTGAGGCTCCGTGGATGCTGGATGGTTGAACTTTTTAGGTTTCATGAACATATGTTGAAGCAGTAGGTCTAATCTTTGGCACTTTTAGTTGGATGTCTGCACTAAGGCTACAATTTATTGCTTATCTACAAAACATACTCAAAACACTTTATTAATCAACTGAAAGGTCCAACAATGGTCAGGTTAGGAGGTGAAAAATGATAATTTTTCACTGCTCAACACACCCCTAAACCTAAGCTTTGCTAGTCCCTGAGCAAAGGAGAAATTTTAAACAATTATTAAAAATAGAAAAATGCAACTTCTATAGGGAGCATAGATGCATTTAGCATATGCATCAAGCCTTTTAAACCCTAGTGGAGTTGTGAAGTCTCTTGAGGGTTTTCAGTGAAGGTACCCACAAACTTCTCCAATGAATCAGTTAATAACAATGCAACATGTTAACACAAAATTCAAACAAAATAAATTTCATTCCACACCTTTCTCATTCAATTTTCTAGAGGATTCTCAAGAGTAAAATAGCAATTTAAAACTGAAATTTTGTTGTAATTCCTTCACAATCAATCAGCTCATGTCAAGACATTTTGTATGAAAATTAATGCAAAGCTCATTGTCAATTTGATAATTCTATTTTGATAATGCCCCCAACAAACCTAATTTCAGACCCAAGTCTCACCAAGGCTGTCACTCACAATGATCATGAAGGGTGCATCATTTCTCACAACTCAGGAGCAGTTGCAATCCTCAAATAGGACTACAAGCATGAGCATAGGCATTGCTCTAATTTCTGAAATCCTCTAACTCCTTTCACCATAGATTACACAAATCCTTATCTCCACATGACAACTCAATCAATTTCAGATCAGTAAGGTCTTTTTATTGGGTTATAATGTGGCTTATGGGTGAGGTTTATAAAGAATAAAGGGGAATAAAAGGATTCAAATTTAGATAAATCAGCAAGGTAAGGAGGTGGCATGCACACCTTCTTCATTTCAACACAAGCTTCATCTTCTTTGAATTTCCATATTTGAAGTGGCCATCTTCTCATCTTCTTCTAATTTTCCAATGAAGTGACTTCTTTTTCACATTTTAGTTCTGTTTTTCTATATTTCTTTTTTTTTTGTATGCTTTTCTTTTGTATTTTTCTCCATTTATTTATTTATATTTTTTTTAAATTTAATATTATAATTTTTTTTTTTTATGGGTTGGAATGCCACAACTATACATTTGATACACAGTTGTCTGCAAGTGGTGCTTTCTTTTCCTTTAACCAAATGTCAAGCCATCTCTGCCTTCTTCAACTCCTTCACCATTACCTTCTGAAATCTCAGGATAAGGGTTAGGCTATATCAAGTCATTGAGTTTTGGCTTCAAAGTTTCTAGTTTTTATCAAAGAAAAACTTGGATTTTTAAAGCTCAAATGGTGGGTATCAAGGGCAATTTAAAGGTGGGAAATTTTAAGCTCAAACTGTCCAAAGGATGGCCTTACTTCATGTTAATGTCATGAATGCTGTCAACCTATTTCAACTTGAATTTACCTAACTTCTAGTGAGCAACATTAGATTCAATCAGTCCTTAGAGCAAAAAAAAAATATTGCCTAAACACTCCTCAAAGAAATTTTATTCAGGCCCAAATTTCACTGGGTATGGTCTTTCATCAAATTCCTAGGCTATATCCTCACAATTTTCTCTCTTTTCAAGTTTGCTAAGCATCAATTTTTTAAAAATTCTTGACATTTGCTTCATGAGAATGTTTGAGTTACAACAAATTTCAATTTATTATTATTTTTTTTTATTTCCTCTTTTTCAAAAATCAGGTGGGAATTTACTTTATTTTCATAAATTTTGTCCAACATAGCTGCACTAATCATTAACTATTCCATTGGCACACCCTGCCATACCCCCAAACCTACGAGGAGTAATGTCCTCACTGGTTCAGAAGTATATCAATAATACACAACAGGGAAATACAAGGATAGTAGCAAAGGAAACATAAAGAACAAATGATAACAAAACTAAATACAAAGGAAAGCAAGAGACACAATGGAATTGACAAAACAAATATTTTTTTGCATACAAGTAATGACATAGCATCAAAAGAAATAGTTCAGTCTAAACAAAAGTATATAAAATAACATGCAAAAATAGACTAATTACAAACAAATCCTAAGTACAAGCTACTCCAAATCAGACTCTGAGTTAGTGATTGATAAAGGCATTGGCTGCCATCCTTGTTGTGCAGCCAACTTGTCATAATCCTCCTTGACTTGCATTCTCCTCTTCAGTCTCTCAACACTGGCAGCACCCTCCTTAGTCCTTCTGGTAGCTAGCTTTCTAGGCTTGGGTCTAGTCTGGGGCATAGTGGGCTCATTAATGGACACCTCAGCTGCTGAGGGTGGCATTCCTTCTAGTAGGGTGGCATGCAGGGTGTTAGCTAGCTTGGCTAACATCTCAGATTTCTACTTCTCTGCTTCTTATAAGGTCAGGGCTTGCTTGCATAATGTTTTCCAATGAAGCTTCTCCCATCTATGCTCCATCATCAGCCGATAAATCTCAGCCACCAAGGACTGCTTTACCCAGGTTTTCATCGCAGCAATCCCTTATTGGACATCCCTCCAGATGTAGGGATTTTCACCCATAGCTCTGTAAAGAGTGGAAAATGGGGGTGTAGGGAGGAGGTATTTAGGGACAATGGCCCTCTCATTGACGTTAGCAAACAAATGGTAGGGAGTGGATGAAGAGGATGGAAGAGAAGGGGAAAGTGGGATGGTTGATGTCAGCTCCTCTACCTCAACAACAAGCTCAGATGGGGTGGAAGGATAGGTAAAAGATGCAAAGGGTGTGTCCTCTTCCAAGGGTTCAGTCTGGGTTGAAGAGTCTTGAGTGGAAGGTTTAGGGAGTGGTTCTTCCACCTCAGCAGTGGAAACCACTGCTAAAGGAGATGGAGGTGGAGTGGGTAGAGGAGTAGGGATTGGAAGAGGTTGGGAAGTTGGGGTAACAAGGCCTTAAGGTTGATTGGATGGCTTATAAGCAGGTGGCCATGGCAGCTTGGTTAGCTGTGTTGGTTTCAAGCTGGGCAAGGATGGTGGTGAGAGGGAAAGAATTTGGGTAGAGGCCTCAGGTAGGATTTGGGCTTGGGTAGTGGGTGGAATGGGGAAAATGGGTTGGAAAGGAGATGTGGGGGCATGCTGAAAAGGTGGGGTGGGAGTAGGCTGCCGAGAGTCGGGTAAGGGGGAATATTCATGCCTAATATCCTCCACAATGGAGTCAATTAGGGATGAATATCCGTTAGTGGTCAAGTGGTCTTGGTCCTAGGTATGTGGAGGTGAGATGGAAAATGTGGGGTGTTGTTGGTCTATTTCGGTTTGTCAGAGGATGTGCTGATTTATTATGTGGTGTTGGAAGAAAAATAAAATCGAAATAAAATAGAGGATAAAAGTGATATGGTGAAAACAACAATCCTAAAATATCTTAAGCCTCCAAGATCCAAGGCTATTATAGCAAGTTTTGATAAATAAGAGTTTGTCCCACAGAGAAATTGATCTAGAATCCAAAATGGGATATAATAGAAGGCCTCCAAATCTGGCTACAGATCTGACAATCCTAAAGAAAGGGAGTTGGGTGTCACAACTACACTAAATTAACCCTAACAAAAGGAAAAGTAAAGTGCAGCCCTATCCTAAAGAAAGGGTTAAGAGGAAGATGGTGATGGTGTGTGCTAAAATAAAATAAAAAAATAATGGGAAGTAAGCAAGTTAAGCTAGAGTTAATGCGGTAATGTAACTAAGATTTAGACTATCTCTGCAGAGGTCCTGTCTGAGATGCTACCAATAACCTCAACAAGGTAGAAGAATCCAATTTAGCCCATGCCATTTGGGGTGCTCTTAGGGCTATACTCTGTCCACTCAAATGGTTACAGAGTATCCGATAGAGTCTGTCAAATCCCATTGATTAAACCAGAAATGCCAACCTAATCCAAAGGAGTGGCCTAATCATTTCCCAAACCAATAGACCAGATCAGGCAATGAATATTATTGCAGCACTATGTAATGCCAGTGCTACAAGCTCCCCAAATTTGCATATAGATCTGGCTGATGTCCATAGGTATTCCTACCCATAAATTCTTAAGTGCTTTGCCAAGGCCAACGGCTCAATGTGCCCACACAAAGGACCAACAACAAGTTGAATAAGGATTTAGATTCAGCTGGTCATTGCTATAAAAGGCTTGCAATGACTCAACCTCAAGCTACAATTACTACAGAGAAATCAGGTCTAACATCTGATATCGATCAAGTAAAATAGAGGGGAGTCAGTTCCTGCATAAACCTCCTCACAAGGCTCTAGAAGCTCATGTGCAGATTAAAAGAATCCTTCTCAGACATGTGGCTAGATACCACCTTAGGATTATACTCTGTCCACTCAAATAGTCACATGGTATCCGATAGGTCTGTCCATACCACAGAGATCTGAGAAAGAACATGTAAACTATTGCTGCCACCACGGAGTCCTAGGGCTACGAGCTCTCTAGATCTGGCTACAGATTCGACTTGTTATCCATGGGGCTATTAAACCAAGGGAAATCAGATTGTAAATAATAGATCTACTAGAAACTGAATGGGCTAGTCCCAAAGCATGGATCCTACAGACATCTAAGGAAACCATAAGATCTATAGATTTAATTAGTCATTAAAACAACAATCCATTGATAAAAGTAAAATTTACAATGAACAGCCTCAAGGTTGCAGCCTGTACACAATTGCTCATCCAAAAGATGCCAATGTATATAAAGCCTATTACAAAACTAAAATAAAACTAAACCTAGCTGCTTATAAAAGGATTAGCCAGCCAATGCTGGGCTAAAAGAGAAGAAAAATAAGAAAAAGAGGTGATCAAACCCTAACCCTAACCTGCTGGAGCTCTCAGCCGACAGAGGATGAAGGCAAGATGAAAATACTAAACTCTAAGTGCAACTTATATACTCTGTCCATAAGGGCTTGGCTCAAAAGAGATTAGCCCTAATTTTTCCAACATACGTGGCACTATTACAACCATTGAATGCCTTGAGATGTGTGCCTCAAAATCCATGCCTTGAGAAGTGTGCCCTAACCTTAGGAAATTCCCAAAAGGTCCTTGAGTTAAAACTGAGAAGTGGAGAGCCCGAGCTTTACGGGGCTAACATCTACATTAATTCACTCGCACAGTGGCAGAGCCTTCGCAGAGGAGCATTTGGCTTAGGAGGATTGTTCACTCGCATGGTAGATTCTCAGTTGATCGCGCAGCTGCTTTGCACTACAATGTTGTGGTAGAGGTGAATTGGAATGCTTGGATTTCTCACGTAGTACAGCTTCAGAAGTTCTCTCTTGCTGAATCGCGCAGGTAGGCTCCTGCGCTCTCGTAGTAATTGGTTAGGCTTCAGAGTGCACGAGATCTGTGCGAGGAAGATTCTGGGCAACTTTCTCTTCCAGGGCTTTTTGAGAACTCTACATGGTGACAAATAGTTCTTTATGCATATAGACTCGCTATGTTCTGCGCGCGGATGGTTTAAGGCTTAATCTCTGCGAGAGCTTCACGAGCATAAATTCTGAGGGTTTGAAGACGTAAGATCTTCACGATTTCTTTACTGCTCTCCTCTTGACTGCGCATCCTATCTGCGTGAGGGCAGCTTCCACTGCATCCTTAGCTCCACAAGGGAGCTCCTCAACTCTGCGAGATGATTCTTTTGACCTCTGATACATTGCACTCGCTGCTGTTGCAGCTTCCTCTATTCTCAGCTAACTTCTTTCATCTGTTAGACTTTTGGTCAATGATGACTAATAAATGAGTCCCCATGGTGATCACTACTAGGGTGTTCCATTAGGATTTGGCTCAACTGTCATCTTTACATGTATTCTTTCTCTTATTTAGACCAATAAGCAGGGATTTTATATTTTAGATGCACAGTTTATTACTAACTATAAGATGCACTTAACAAAAGATTATTAGTGAACTTCAAGGTTCGGCAAAGGCTAGGTTTAGAGGTGAAAAGTGGGTAATAATGAGGTCTGTGGTAGGTGGAGCTGACAGAGGTGTGGATGTTGTGATGGTGGAAAGGATTGTTGAGCTACTGGGAGGTATGGAGACTGCAATGGAAGGAATGGGAATTGAGATGGATGGTAGAGAGGATGGTGGAATGGAGATGCTGGCCATATCAAAGCTGTTGGCAGGCAAAAGCATAGCAGTGGAGGGAATGACTATAGGTGCAAGGGTCACAGGTGTGGGCTCTGAGCTAGGTCCAGCAGAGGTGAGCAGAAGCTCTAAGCTAGCTGAAATAGATGTCCCAGCTACAGTTGCTGAGCTAGCTGAAGGAGCTGTAGCTATAGCAGGTGAAACAACTGATGTGGATAGCTGAGGTGTCAGGACTCTCTACTGATTTATTCTTACTTTTCCAAATCAGGGTCCTACTAGCAGACCAGGCCCTCTTTCTGAACACTTTTGGAGTCACTTTCTCCACAGGCTCATCCTTTTGAAACACAAATTTTCCCTTTTTAAGGAAAGCAGTGACGGGCCTACTGTAGGGTAACCCTGGCAAGGCCTGTACTTGTTTGATCTTTGCATTCACATCTACTATGGCCTTAAACATCAGCTGGGAGGCATTCATGAATTGGCCCTTGGAGAAAAAATACAGGGCGTCCACTGTGGGGGTTCTCCTGTCCTGCTAATGTCCACTAACATATATATTTTTCCTTAAAATTACATTTATGAACAACAGGCTGGGGTGTAGATCTCTGCTCATCAGTGACTCCTCAGGCCCACAATGCCTTGAGTTAGGTGTCTTGCCATTGCTCTAAAGGATACACTCTCTGGTGCTGCTAGAACATAGGCTGTATCAAAAACAGATGGGACCCCTAATGCCAACCCTATATCACTGTAGTCCACAACTAGCTTCTAGTTATCAATCAAAATCACAAGGGAAGGCTCAGTTGACCCTGGCTTCATCTTCTTCCTAACGTTTTGATACCACAAATTGACTAGCCTAGGGTAGGATTTTTCTTATAATAGGGTCATCAAAGGTGTCAGGCCTGCCTTCACCAAATAGTCGAAGGTGTCCTTACATTCCTCTTCCTTAGAAAAATAAGGTATGCCAATAGTTGTCTCAGGGATCATGCCTAAGGCATCTACAAACTCATTTGGAGTAGATACGTTCAGAGGGACTTCAGGTTCTGCCTCAAGGTTAGATTTAGGCACTAGGTTAAGCTCAGGCATAGGGCTATCCTCAGCAATTTCTTCAATAATTTCCTCGGCAATTCTGGCCTTCTTAGCTTTCTTTGCTTTCTTAGGTTTCTCAAACTTATCCATTATGAGCTTCCTCTTAGCAGATGGGTTCTCTTTGGGCTGGGTGGCTAGTCTACTGGACTTTCTAGTCAATTTCTGGGCAGATTTGGAAGGGGCTTTGAAAAGGTTGGCAAAAGTATCCTCACGGTCAGCCATTGGATAAGCAATCCACACAATTAGCTCTCAACAATTCACAGTAAACTCCTTTTTCTCAATCCAATTACCACACAACTAAGAATGGAAGTACAAAGCTTGGAAATCACAGAGTGAAGGTTGAAGAAGACTTACCCATAGAAAACCTAGTGTTTCTCAGATCATGAAGTGCACGGCACCAAACCAACTAAAACTAGGTGCAAAATGTCGCCTTTGAGGAATTGAAGCAATAGGAACAATGGCCGAGTGATTGCAGTTGAAACCAATGAGGTGGAGGAAGAAAGATGAAAGTTTGAAATCGGTAGAGAAGGAACACAGAACCACATAGAAGTTGTCGAATGGATGGATAGAGTTGTCGATAGGTTTAAAAACACCTAAATCATGCTTTGACAGGATTGGAGAAAGGGTTTCGACAGGTTGGTACAACCTATCGATCGGTTAAAATCAGCTAGGGTGATAGGATTAGTAGGCTGAAGGACTCGAGAGGCTCTCTCAAACCTATCGATAGTTACTTTGAACCTGTCGAGAACATTCCCTGCAGCTTCAAACCTGTCGACATTCTCACTCAACATCTCAACAGGTTCATAGATCCTATCGAATATCACATTTACACCTTCAGAACTTGTCGAGAATCAACTCAAACCACTTGACATGTCTCAAATCTTGTCAAAATGCACATTAGGAACATTCAAAACCTGTCAAAATGCTCACACCACTTGGCAGCTTGTATTTTAGTCCAAAAATATTTTTCATCAGTTCCCAGTCCATTCTCCACACAGATTTGTCACTCCTACTTTGTTCCCATTGGATTTCTCATGCCTTGGGGCCATTTCTACTATAACAGATCTGATTCATTATTCTAAATGAAGAACTAAAAAACACTTGGCAACATATATACAATTCCAAATAGTAATTAAAATGGAAACAACAACAAAATTGCCAATAAACAACAGCTATGATACATAGTATACATTGTTGAGAATTAGTCACTCTTGGGAGGTTCTTAAAGGTGAATGGTCACCACAGGCTCTACCATATTTTCAATAAAGAGTTTGAGCCTTCGACCATTAACTTTCATGATCCTACCATCCTTTAGATCCATGATTTCAACAGCTCCAGATGGGGACACATGCACTACATTGTAAGGTCCCTCCCATCTAGATCTCAACTTACTTGAGAAAAAATTTAATTTAGAATTGAACAGCCATACCTTGTTGCCAGCAGTGAACTCCTTTCTCAGCAAATACTTATCATAGAAAGCCTTGGTTTTCTCCTCGTAGATTCTGGCATTAGAGTATGCTTCCAATCTCAGTTCTTCCAACTCTGACAACTGGAGTTTCCTATGCTTACCTGCAGAAGTTAGATCAACATTCAATGCTTTAATATCCCATTAGGCTTTGTGCTCTAACTCTACTAGTAAATGGCATGCTTTGCCATACACCAGCCTAAAGGGAGACATCCCTATTGGGGTCTTATAAGTAGTTCTATAAGCCCAAAGAGCATTAGGTAACTTCAGGAACCAATCCTTCCTATCTCCTCTCATAGTTTTCTCTAGGATATGTTTGATTTCTAAGCAAGATATCAAATTGTCTATTACAAAAATGGCTACCCCCATCACTAATGATGGCTCTGGGGTACCAAATCTAGAGAAAATATTGTCCTTCAACAACTTGAGGATAACTTTGTGATCATTGGTTCTTGTGGCTATGGCCTCAACCCATTTGGACACATAGTCCACAACCACAAGAATGAAATTATATCCATAGGAAGTAGGGAAAGGACCCATGAAGTCAATCCCCCAAATGTCAAAGAGTTCAACAACAAGTACATGCTGTAAAGGCATGGAGTTTCTTTTGGAGATACTTCCCATTTTTTGGCATCTTTCACAAGCTTTACAATGCTACCATACACCCTTAAAGAGAGTGGGCCAATAAAATCTACTTTGAAGTATCTTGGCAGTAATTTTTTTACTGAAATGGCCTCCAGAAGCCTGTTCATGACACATAGTTAGTATGCTTTGAAATTCATCATAAGGGACACACCTCCTCACCCCTTGGTCTGCACAATGCTTGAACAGGTATGGATCCTCCCACATGTAATATCTGCTCTGGGAGAAGAACAACTCCCTATCCATTTGGTTCCAATGTGGGGGAATCCTACCCATAGCCAAATAGTTCACTATGTTGTCAAACCAAGGTGCAGAAGTCCTGACAGTAAGCATTTGTTCATCAGGAAAAAAATCATTGAGAGGCAACCTATCAAACTCATCAGCTAGGATCCTGGATAAGTGGTCTACAACCAGATTTTCAACCCCTTTCTTATCCTTAATCTCAAGATCAAACTCCTATAATAGGAGGATCCATCTTATTAATCTTGGCTTAGCATAATTTTCTGACAAAATGTACTTCAGGGCAAAGTGGTCTGTGAAGACCACTATCCTAGATACCAACACATAAGACCTAAATTTTTCCAAAGTATAGAAAACTGCCAACAATTCCTTCTCAGTTGTGGTGTAATTTAACTAAGCATCATTCATTTTCTTGCTTGCATAAGCAATCACACAAGGTGCTTTGTCATTTCTTTACCCCAAAACTGTCCCAATAGAAAAATCTGATGCATCACATATCAGCTCAAATGGCAAAGAAAAATCAGGTGCTTGGAGGATAGGTACAGAGGTTAAACATCCTTTCAAAAGCTCAAAGCTATAACACCATCATTAAATACAACAGGAACCTCTTTGCAAAATAGGTGAAAAAGGGGTTTTGCGATTTTGCTTAAATCTTTGATGAATCTCCTATAAAAACCAGCATGCCCCAAGAAAGATCTGACTTGTTTCACAGTTTTAGGTGGGGGAAAATGTGCAATCAAATTAATTTTAGCCTGGTCTACCTTAATGCCTCTGTTGGAAACAACATGGACTAGGAGAATGCCTTGATTGACCATAGAATGACTCTTCTCCCAACTCGAAACCAAGTTGGTTTCCTCACTCTCTGCAACACAAGGCTGAGATGGTGTAGACATTGGCTAAAACTATCCCCAAAAATAGAAAAATCATCGATAAATATCTCTAAAAACTGATCAATCATTTCAGAAAAGATGGCATATATACACCTTTGGATAGTTGCTGAGGCATTACACAATCCAAATGGCATCCTTCTATAGGAAAAGGTGCCAAATGGACATGTGAAGGTTATCTTTTCTTGATCTTGTGGATAAACAGGGATTTGGTTATACCCAAAATATCCATCAAGAAAGCAATAGAAAGCCTTGCCTGCCAACTTATCCAAAATCTGGTCTATGAAGGGCAAAGGAAAGTCGTCTTTTCTGGTTTTTAAATTGAGCTTTCAATAATTAATACACACCGTCCAACCTGTAGTTTTCCTAGTTGGAATAAGCTCACCAGAATCAATTTTAATCACAGTGATTCCAGATTTCTTAGGTACCACCTAAGTAGGTGCCACCCATTCAGAATCTAAAATAGGGTAGATGACTCCAGCATCTAACAATTTGACCACTTCCTTCATCACCACTTCTTACATGTGGGGGTTTAACTTTCTCTGTTCTTATGCATACAAATAGTAGGGCTGATGCCCCCAAGATCAGCAATAGTCCATCCTATTTCTCTCTTGTGCTTTTTCAACACACTTAACAGCTCCTCTTCTTACTCATCAATGAGGGAGGAAGAAATGATCACTGGCCACTTCTGGTTTGCCCCCAAAAAAGTATATTTCAAGGTCTTAGGCAGCTGTTTCAACTCCACATCAGGTGAGTTTATGAGTAAAGGCAACAAAGCTTCCTTTGATGGTGGTGGAAGAGGCAACACAACTGGTTTTCAAGGAGGATACCTTGTTGCTGGCCCCACTTGAGAATTTAAGGCTTTCACCTCTTGAACTACAGGTGTAGGGGCCTTCTCTTCTACTATTTCACTCCACACAGTCTCAAAAACATCACAAAAATATCACAATGTAGCAGCTTGAGCAAAGTCTCTTCCACTAGCTCATCCAACACATCAATTAAAAAGCAATCCTTACTATCCAAGTGAGGCTGACTTACTGCATTGTAAACATTCAATTTAACTTACATGTTGCTAAAAGACACCTCCATTACACTTGATCTACATTGTATATAAGCATTGGTAGTGGCCAAGAGAGGCCTACCCAAAATTACAGGAATGGAGGTAGTGAACTTGCTTGGCTCCATGTCAAGAACCAGAAAATTTGTCGGATAGAAAAACTTGTCAACCCCAACTAACACATCTTCTATCATTCTCACAGGTTTCCTTTCAGATCTATCAGCCAGTTGTAGCACCACATGTGTGGGCTTCAATTCTGCCAAACCTAACTTCTCATAAACTGAATATGTAAGTAGGTTTACAGTAGCTCTAAGATCTAACAAGGCCTTCTCAATGGTGTGATCCCCAATGATGCAAAGGATTGTGGGAACTCCAGGGTCTTAAAGCTTTATTGGGGTTGCAATGGACAACACTTGGTTAACTTTCTCAGCATAAAAGACATTCTTGGCTAGGTGTATCCAAGATTGTCTTCTGTGTGTGCACAAATCTTTCAAAATTTTTGCATAGACAGGAACTTACTTGATTGCATCAAGTAAATACAAGTTGATCTTGTTTTAATGTCTCCATCATTTCCTTAGCTTTGGCATTCCCCTTGTCAAAAGAAGAAGGTGCTTGAAGTGCATTGGGAAATGAAAAATGGGGGACTGACCTCCCATTTGTTGCCTTAGCAAGCTCATCAGATTTTTCTTTATTTTTGTTTTCAGTTTTTTATTGGGGCACATCAAGACTCCCCCTTTATATGCTGCTCCTGCTACATATCAACATGGGTTATTATTTCATTTCCTACTCTTTTGTTATCAAGCTTAATACCAACTTTGTTATCAACCAGCCTCCCACTCCTCAAGGTGGTGACAGATTTGGCTTCTTCATGGAAAGAAGTCACAACCACCATATACTGCCCTTTTGGGTTATTCATGGGCTGACTAGGCAGTCTTCCCTCCTCTGTCCTAGTCAAAGTATTAGATAGTTGACCAAGGTGGTCCTCTATCTTCTTAATACTTTGGCTATGGTAGTTAACAGTTTGAGACAAAGCCCAAATTCTACAGTGATGTCAGAACTTGCTCTTCTAATATGAGGGATCTAGAGGGTGTTGGGGCTGGTGCACTTTGATGCACAGATTGTGCCTTGGGCTGGGCCATAGGCTGCTAGTATTGGGGCCTTAGAAAGTAGTTCTACTGGTGTGGCTAGGCATTCCTATAAGACATGGACTATTGATGTGGCGGCTGCTGCTACCGATTTTGGAAGGTATCTTGTTTTCACCTCAAGTTGGGATGGTTTCTCCAAAGATAACTAGCAATAGACTGTTGTCCAAAGGACTAAGCAGCATTTACATGTTTCATAACAAGGTCTGGAAATTAGGCAGCAGAGGGACATTCCTTTAGAGAGTTAGTGGGGGACTGGCATATCACGCATGCCTCCTCCACTGTGGCAGCCATTGGAGACTGTATTGCTCCCATGAGCTTATCAAATTTCTATATCAAGCTATCCACTATCCTTTCCAAATCATCATATCCACTAACCTCATATATTTTCCCTCTTATAGTAGTCTCTCTCACCAATCTCACAGGGGTCTCAATGTCCCTTGACAAAGTCTCCCTTTGCATGGAGTTTTCGCTAATGATATCAAACAACTCCCAAGCCTCATCAGCTATCTTGTGGAGGTAAGTACCACCACATGAGGTGTCAACCATGTCCCTACTCTTGGGGTCAATTCCTTGATAGAAACATTGAACAAGTTACCATTAAGGAATTTGGCGATGGGGACATTGCTTTAAGAGCTCCTTAAATCTCTCCCATGCTTAGTAAAAGTCTTCAGTTGGGGCTTGAGCAAAGGAGATTATGCTCTTCCTCAACTGACTTATTTTGGACATGGGGAAAAACATGGCCAAATATTGACATTGAAGGTCATTCCAAGACTGAATACTATTGGTTGGGAGCATGGACAACCAAGTTCTGGCTCTATCCTTTAATGAAAAAAGAAAGAGTCTCAACCTGGTTGTGTCCTCCCTGAAACTTTTAATGTTGAAGGTAGTGTACAGTCCTAGAAATTCATCAATGTGCTTGAACGAGTCTTCCTTACTCAGGCCATCATATAAGGGTAACATCTGTATGATAGAAGATTTAATCTCATAGTTCCCTTAGACAGCAGGGAATTGAATGTAGAAGGGGAAATTGTATACCCCTGGTGCATTGAATTCTTTCAATGTCCTAGGTTGCTCACCCATTGCAGAACTATCATAATTAACTACAGGTGTGTATATGGGCTGGTTGGGTCTGAGAAGTCTCTCAACTTCAAGATCTAAAGGAGCAATCTCAGGATTAAGAGATCTCCTCCCAAGCATACACACAACAGGAATACAAAATTACAGCACAGATTTCAGTAAAAAAAATTCAAAAACACAAAACTATAGCTACAGATCTAAAAATTTATAGATCTAGAAATGTAAAAGTGTTGGGAAATGCAAACTTTAACACAACTTGCTCCTCCAATTAGCACAATGCTCCTCTCAAAACAACAAATCCAGATCTGCAATCACAAAATTAAACTATAAAAAACTATAGCAGCAATTAGTCAAACACAAAATAGGCAATTAAAAATCAAAATCTAAATTGAGTAAAACTTAGATCTACCAATTTAAAAACACTATTCCCTGGTAGCAGCGCCAAAAACTTGTTATATTACTTACCTTATAATTATTAAATGGCTAAAATAGTAAACTAAAAGGCAAAATCACTGAGAAATGGGATCAAGGTAAGCAGCCAGTCCTACAAGAATCAGGGGTATTGCAGCAAGCATTAATCGGTAAGTCAGGGTAGGTCCACAGGGAAATGTGCTTAGAAATGGGGTAAATCTCCAGATCTATGACAGATCTAGCACTCTATCCTAATTTAAACTAAATCAAAGTAGGAAAGAGTAGAGGTTTCTAATATTTATCACTTTACTAAAAACTGCAAAAATAAAATGCAAATGATCCAGAACTGATTGAAACTCAGATTTAAGAAAAAAAATGGAGAAGAGGATTAAAATCAAAAGGTGGAGAAGAGTAGCAGCTAGGGATTTTGGTCCTTACTAAAAATCAATTGGTTCAAAGGTAATGCATAAGATTGATTTGCAACAATCCTTCATCTGGCTACAAGCTTAGATGCAAGGTATAAGAATCTAATATAGACCAGAGAATTGGAGTAATCCTAAGGCTAGTATATGTCCACTTGAATGGTCACAGATCATCCTAGAGATTCTTGTACTTCAAGGATCTTAATTAGAATAAGTAAATTATTGCAGATGTTGTGTATGCAAGGCTACAAGCTCAGGCATCCACAGGGATATTAGATCTAGGGAAATCCAGTGAGAATCAAGAGATTTATGGATCCAAATTAGCTTTACATCAATAATTACTGAATCAATACAACTTACAGTCCAATTATTCTCATATCTACAATCTGTGCAACCTGCAATCCATATACAAAGCCTTGCACCACTCAATTTATAGCTCTCAACCTCACCCTAGCTACTAAAGGGGTTTAACCATCCATGGTTGGTCTAAAGAGTGAATGAATTTTAGAGGGACGAAGAAATTTGAATTTGGCTCTGGCTCTCTCAAATTTTGGATCATTCATTTGTGCAACTTCTTAGCCATTTATACTCTTCCCCTCAGTCCTCAAATTTGTTTCAACCAATCAGAGCTCAAAGAAATATTTTAGTTATTCCCAGCTGCTGATGTGGCTAGAGTTCCTATTGGTCCAAACTGGTAAGTACATGTGATGATGTTAGAGTTCCTATTCGTGCCCAGTTGAGTTCTAAAAATACCCCCAAGGGTTGTTGAAGTGCCTTGGAATGCATGCATAAAATTCTAGAGTGAGCAGCATCTGTGGCTGGAACTGAGAAGTTCCCAATTCGAGTGTCTAGAGGTTCAGGGAACCTCTCGACATGTTCTGCGTCCACTTTGTATTCATTTCGACAGGTTCAATAAGCTTTCGATAGGATGCTTTGACTTCTCGACAGCTTCTGTTGAACTAGTAGACAGGATTGACACATTTCTCATCTTTTGTCCAGTCTCCATTCATCCTCTCGATAGGTTATAGAACACCCAGTTGACTTCTTATAAAGCTCCTATTGAGCTTTTGACAGGATGAAGATTATGCTCGACAGGTTGTTCTCAACCTCACGCAAATGACTGCAGCTTCAGGTAAGGCTTTGACAAGATGCACTCTACTCATTGACAGGTTTTGTTAATCCTCTAAACATGGGGTCGGGACCTCTCGAGTTCCCCTGCATCTCCAGGTGTTCGTTCGATAGGTTGCTTAGTTGCAGCTTTAAATCACTCGACGGGTTATAAAACAACTTTAGAACCTCTCGATAGCATACCTTCTATAGCTTTAACTCTTCAACAGGTTCACGTACACCCTCAGATCCTTTCGCTAGGTTGATGTAACCTCTCGACAGCTTGACTTTTAAGCATCAGGACCTCTCGACAGCTTGAACTAGCCTCTCGACAAGTCCTCTCCTTTGCTTCCATAGCTGGCATACAATTCTTGGTTGTTGTTCTTCATTTGTTCAACACTCAACACCTCTTGAGGGGTTCAACCTTCATTGAATGCAACTAGTCTTGCTCCCATGTGTGCCAATCACAGCTCAGCTGGAATAATTCTGTTATTCCCTCTTTTATTCCCCTTCTAGAAGGCTCTCTCAGTTAGTTAGAGTTGGGGGGGGAGCACGTGGGTCGGTTAGGTTTGCCCAGGGCACTTCTAGAAACTTTATGCCAATCACCAGAGTGCCTCGAATTGCGTGTAGTATATGTCCAACTTACGACGTGTGCACAACAGCTTTTCTGAGAAGTCCTTCAGTCGATTTCGATAGGTTCTTGAGGCTTTCGATAGGTTCCAAACAGGCCTTCTGTTTCTTTTCCTAGGATTCAGGATCCTTTCAATAGGTTCCGATAGGTTGGTGCTAAAAATAAAGCTCTAGCATCCACAACCTTCATCTGGTGTGTTTGACAGGTTGAGGGATCCTTTTGATAGGTTGATTTCTGCACAATAAGTTTTGATAGGTTCTCTTCTGGCACCTATCGACAGGTTTTCAGACTTTTCAATAGGTTTTGTTCAAGCTCAGGCATCCATTCAATAGGATGCTCCCTTTTTGTTTTCGACTGCATGATAGGTTCCGGATCCTATCAAATTCTCCCATCCTCATGACTTCTTCCTTTTTTTTCAGCCTTCAGATTCTATTGACAGGTTCCAGTAACCTCTCGACAGGTTATTTTCAGCCTATTTTCACTCCTTTAAAGATGCTTTGCTATTGCTGCATACTCTAAGTGGGTCATTGTTGGGTCTGAATTGCACTGAGAGATGGATTTCTGCACTATGATTGCGTTTTACTGCTATCTACAAGATATACTCAACAAGCATTTATTAGTCCACTCATAGGTCTTTCAAAGCTTATGTTAAGGGGTGAAAAGTGATACTTTTCAGAGATTAACACACCCCCAAACCTAAGCTTTGCTAGTCCCTGAGCAAAGGAAGAATAAAGAAAACTAAAATGCCACTTTTGTAGGGAGCACAGATGCATTTAATATATGCATCAAGCCTTTTGAACCCCCTAGGTTATCCTTAGTGGAGGAGTGGAGTCTCCTGAGGGTTTTCAGTGAAGGTACCCCTAAGCTTCTCCAATAAAATTAGTTAATACTCATCTAACATGCTAAAACAGAGTTTAAGAAAAATAAAATAAATTCCACACCATGTCCCTTCAGTTTTAGAGAAATTTCAGCAGAAAAATCATCAGTTTAAAACCTGAAATTCTTCTATAATTCCTTCATCATCAATCAGTTCATGTCAAGGCATTGTGCCTGAAAAATAATGCAGACTTCACCTTTAATTTAAGAATTCTATTTTGATAATGCCCCAATCAATTTTAATTTCAGACCCAAATCTTACCGGGGCTTCTCACTCATAACAAAAGTAGAAGGGTGCATCATTTCTCACACAATTCAAGAACAGTTACAGCCCTCAAATAGGACTACAAGCATAAGCATAGGCATTGCTCTAACTTCTAAAATTTTCTAACTCTTTTCACTATAGATTAAACATATCGTCATCTCCACATGACAGCTCAATCCATTTTAGATCAGTAGGGCCTTTTTTATTAGGTTGTAATGTGGCTTATGGGTGAAATTTGTAAAAGAATAATGGGGTAAAAAGGATTCAAATTGAGAAATCAGTAAAAGTATGGAGGTGGTCTAGACAACACCTTCTTCAATTCAGCACAATCCCATCTACTTCTTGAATTTTTAGATTTCAAGTGGCCAATTTCTAATCCTCTTTTCAGTCTTTCAATGAAATGACTTCTCTTTCTCATTCCTTTTCTTTCATTTTCTATTTTTTCCTTTACTTTTTGTATTTTTCTCCAGTTTTCTTTTTATCGGTTGGAATGCCACAACACCACCAAATGTGCTTTCTTCTTTCTCAACCAACCATCAAACCAGCTCTACCTTTTGAAAGCTCATAGTGAGGGTTAGGCTGTATTGGGTCAGGCTATATCAGGTCACTGAGGTTTTGGGTTCAAATTTTTTATCAAAGGAAACTGGGAATTTTAAGGCTCAAATGGTGTGTATCAAGGGCCATTCAAAGGTGGGACATTTTAAGCTCAAACTATCCAAGGAATGGCCTTACTTCATGTTTTCTGTGTCATGAATGCTGTCAAGCTATTTTAATTTGGATTTGCCTAACTTCTAGTGATCGAAACTAGATCCAATCAGTCCTTAGAGTTGAAAAATTGCCAAGACACTCTTCAAAGAAAAATTATTAGGCCCAAATCTCACTGGGTATGGCCTTCCATCAAATTTCTGGGGTGTATCCTCACAATTTTCTCTCCTTTTAGGTTCACTAAACATCACTTTTTAAAAATTCTTGACAGTTGCTTCATGAAAAATGCTAAAACTACAGCTCATTTCAGTTTTAAAAAGTTTTTAATTTCCTTTTTTTTCAAAAATCAGGTGGGAAATCACTTTATTTTCAAAAACGTTTTCACTATTGTTATACTTGCATTAACTGATTTCATTGGCATACCTGCCATACCCCCAAACCTAAATTAAATAGTGTCCTCACTGTGTAGAGAGCATGGTAGCAATTAACAGAGTATATGAAGAAGCAGATGGAAGAATAAGCCCAAAGAAAGACATAACATAGAAAAGAAATTACTTTTAACATCTAAAATATGTACATGGTCCAAAGCAGTAAGAGAAAATAAACAAACATAAACTATATTTATTGACAGGCATCATCAGGCCGATCATACAAATCTCCCAAAATTTTCAAATCATCCTTGGATAAAGGAGCTTTTCCTTTAGGTTGGGACTTCTTGGTGGACTGCTTGGGAGCATCCTCAGTGAAGCGATGAATTTCTTATCATTCTTAGCGAGAAAAGCTGACAAGAGAATTAGAAATTGAATCGAGAAGGGAAGAGGGCAGTAGGATCGAGGCCAAGGCTAGTAGCAGCTTGCCTTCTTTCCTCCTTTGAGAGTAGAGTGGAGGAGGTGTCATGTGGGGGTGGGGGCTTAGTGGGGGTTACCTCTTCAGACTGGGTAGCAGGTTCCTTCCCTTTACTACGAGCAGAAGCAGAGGAAATAGATCTCTTTGCAGTAACTTTTATCTTTGTATAAGTCCTCTTAGGTTATGGTGGGGAAGGTTTAACTGCAGGAAGATCTTGGGCTAGAGGGAGGGGGACATCTACAGGTGGGGTAGGAGTAGGTTGAGTGGAAGAAGGTGGACAGGGATTGGGGGAGGTAAGATTGTCTGGAGGAGCTGTAGCAAGAGGAGCTGGTTGATATGGTTGAGACGTCATCAAGGCAATCCTTCTTTTTAAAAGTTTGATTTTTTTCTCAGCATGGAGCTGGTTGATCTCCGAGAGTGCTTGGGTACCCTTAATTATGTCCCTGGCATTGGCTATTTTTTTCTGGAGACTGTCAGTGTTGTTCTTCTCAAGCATTAGAAAGTAGTTTGGCGGACTCATAACGAGTTAGGATTTTCTTCCACCCCTAAGAGATATCTCGGAGTTGGATTCTTTGCTCCAATTCCATGATAGCAATCCTCTCCTCATAGGAGACTTCCAAGGAAATGAGGGGACAGGTGTTTGAATAGGGTGGAAAGGGGAAGAGGGTGCATGGTTGAAATGAGGGGGGTTGGGGTGTGGGGAATCCGGGAGTGGGGTGTACTCATGCCTAATATCTTCCACAATGGATGTCATTACGGCAGTGAACCCAACAATGGTAAATTGGTCTAAGCCCTGGGTATGAAGTAGGGGTTGGTGAGACGGGAAGTCAGAAATGGGTTGGTCAAAGGGTGGAGAAGAAAGGGTAGGGGTAGGCTCTAGTAGTGTTGAAGTTTCAAGAACTTTAGGTTCAAGAATTGGAGTGGTGGGTAGAGGTAAAACTGGTTCAGAGGTAGGAGGAGGGGGGTCTATTAGAAGAGGAGCTGATACAAAGGGGAAAAACAAAGTGGGTGGAGGTGTTGGTGATTATGTAGGTAAGGTAGGTGAGAGGATGGATGAGGGCATCTCAGCAGTAAGATCTGCTACAATGGTAGTGGGCACCTCCTCAACCTCCTCCATCTCAGTTGCCTTACTCTTCTTTATCAGGGTCAAGCTTGTGGACCATGCCCTTTTTCCATACTCTTTTGAAATCAACTTCTCGATTGGCTCATTTCTCTTAACCATATATTTTCCAGCCTTAAGCAAACATTTAATGAGCCTACTGAAAGACAACCCAACACCTTTAGCAATTGCTTGTCTTTTAAGCGCCTTATCATTAATGTTTACCATTGTCTCAAAAATTAGCTATAGTGCACTCAAAAATTGCTCTTTTGAACAGTAGTACAAAGCATCTACAATTGGGGGCCTTCTCTCCTTCAGTTGCCCAGTGACATACACATTCTTCCTCAGAATAGTGTCAATGAATATGAGGCTGGGTTGGAGGTCTCTTCTTATCAAAGATTCCCCAGATCCTACAATTCCATTGGTGAGCTGTTTAGCCATTTCTCTAAATGCAACCCATTTTGGTGCTCCCTCAGATCTAGTGGAGTCTAATTAATGTGGGACTCCCAAAGCCATCCCAATGTCCTGGAAATCCACGGTTATTTTCCAATCATCAATCAGAATTTCTAGCATAACCTCATTCCCAGGCACCACCTTCTTTATCAAATTCTGGTACCGCAATTTAACCAACCTAGGATACACAATCTCCTTCAATGGTGTAAGTAGGGGTAGCAATCCCTCCTTCTTTAGATACATTAGTGTCCCCTGGCACTCCTCTATCTCATTAAAGAATGCAAGATCAAAATTTGTCTCAGGGATAAGGCTCAACCCATTCATAAACTCATTAGGGGTGGTTAATGCAGTGGGAAGCTCCACCGTAGGTAATATGTCATGGTTGGACAAAGGTGTTTCCCCAGTTGGAGCAGATCTCTCCATGGGTATTTCTACATCAAGCTCCTGAATTGCGACAGACTTGACCTTTTTTACTTTAGGAGCCTTCTTGGGCTTCCCCACAGGAAGCTTCCTCTTGGTAGGTGGGTTGGTTGTAGGCTTTGATTTTATAGAAGACTTTGAGGTAGAAGAAGCTGGTTGTCGAAATAGGTCAGTTAGGGTTTCTTCAGAATCATCCATATTACTCTCAGAAATTGATCTCTTACTGCTCACTCACCAATTTGGATTAAATTTACGAAGTAACCAACTAGAAAAACAATAGAGTGAAACCAGGGAGACAACTTAACTATTGTAATCCTGCCTTGTTTCTAAAAAGGAGTTTAAAATCAACCAATAAAAGGGTCTATGGTTAGCACACACTAAGGCAGGCTCGCACACAGTCCTGCAAGTATTCAGGGCCTGCTGTAGCAAGTTTTAAAAGAAAGTAAGTAAGGGTATATCCACATGAAAATGTAGCTTAAGATTAGGCTAATCTCCAGATCTAAAGCAGATCTGACACCCTTCCTAATGCTAAAACAGTGAAAGAAAGAGGAGAGGTCTAAGGGTTTGTCACTTTTAAACTAAACTACAAAAAACAATTAAAATTGTAGAATGGATCCAGAGTACAAATCTTGCAGTGAAGGGAATTTAAAAATAGAAAATAGAAAGAAGCAGCTTGGAGTTTGGTCTTACTGCAATTGAGTTGAGCTGCCAGGGTTACAGAGAGTTTAGAGTGCATTAATCCCTCATCTGGCCATAGGCACAGCTGCAGGATAGAAGAATCTGATCTAGGCTAGAGATTTGGCTTGATCTTAAGGCTATGATCTATCCACTTCAATGGTCACAGATCATCCAATAGCTTCACTCCATTCTCATGCTTCCATCAGAACATTATAACCACTATAAATGCTGCAATTGCCAGGCCACAGACACAAGCAATTACAGGAATATCAGATCTAGAAAGATCAAATGGCATCTAAGAGGTCTACCAGTTAAGTGGGTAAGCTATTCCCATCTACACAAAGCCGATCAAGCACCAAATGAAACCAGAGGAACTATAGATCTAATTACAGTAGTTAAACCAACATTACATTGAATTAAACTAACCATACAATGGAATGCCCTCAGATTTGCAGTCTATGCAACATCCAACCCTTAATAACACTCTCAGCTTTCTCCAATTACAGACTAACCCTCCCTCTTTACTGCTCCAAAGAAATTAGCCAACAATGGTTGGGCTAAAAGGAAGAATAGAGAATTTCGATGCAAGCTCTGATCTTCAGAATTGATCCCCCCTTTTCTGGTGGCTTCCCTTCCTTTTATAGCTTTCCTCCTCTACCTCAGATCTATTTTTCTCGCTAATTGCAGCTTCCAAAATAATCCTCTTATTCCCTCCTTTATTCCCCTTCTAGAAGGCTCTTTCAGTTAGTTAGAGTTGGGGGAGAGCACGTGGGTCGGTTAGGGTTTCCTAGGGCACTTCTAGAGACTTCGTGTCAGTCACCAGAGTGCCTCGGATTGCATGCAGCAGGTCACCAACTTGCAATGTGTGCACAATAGCTTTTTTGAGAAGTCCTTCAGTCGATTTCGATAGGTTCCAGAGTCTTTCGACATGTTCCAAACAGGCCTTCTGTTCCATTCACTAGGATTAAGGATCCTTTCGATAGGTTTTGGTAGGTTGGGGGCTCCTTTCAATAGGTTTTCTTTAAGCTCCAGGGGACCTTTCGATGGGATGCTTCCTGCTTGCTTTCAACTGCCCAATAGGTTTCAGATCCTATCGAATACTCTGATCTCCACAACTTCTTCCTTTTCAGCCTTCAGATCCTATCGATAGGTTGCAATAACCTATCGACAGGTTGTTTTCAGCCTATTTTTTCCTTCTTCAACACTACTTTACTGTTGCTGCATGTCGCAAGTGGGCATTGGTGTGGAGCCCTTTTGTGTGTCATAGTTGGGTCAGAGCAGTAGTGAGATATGGACCTTCTTGTGGGGCACTTTTGGGTAGATTTCTATACTATGACTGCTTTTCATTGCTATCTACAAAACATGCTCAACATGCACTTATTAGCCGATTCACAGGTCTATCAAAGGTCAGGTTAGAGGGTGAAAAATGGCATTTTTCACTGATTAACATTACCCAAAACTCCTAGGGTTTTGCAGAAACCGTGATGCACAATTCCAATTTCACAAAAATCAGGTGAAAAATGCTTCTTAGTGTGGGCTGAATGAACTTGAAGAATGGCAAACTAAGTGGTAACAGTCCTTAGAGTATTTGGTGGAAAGAGAGCAGCTACAAATGAGGAAGAGAGAGCTAGGGTTTTACAGAAAGTGTTGAATGGGCAAAAGTGACCTACCGACAAGTATATAAAGAGTAAAAATCAATTTCGATACGATGAGCTAAGTGATTTCGATAGGTCAAAGCATCCTATCGAACACTATAAAACATACAACGTGCAGATGAAATGCTTCAATAGGTCAAATCCTTCCTATTGATAGGTTCATGTAGCGCATGATTCATCCTTTCGGTAGGTTCCTAATAAGTATCCAGAACCTATCGAAAACTTCTTTCCAACCTTTTGAACCTATCGAAGAGTTGTTTTCACCTATCGACAAGTTTCAGTGTCTATCAAAATCCTCAAATGACCTATCGAAATCCTCAAATGACCTATCGAAAGGTCCCATATGCTCATAGAAACTATATTTTTTGGGTTGTGTTCAGCCTCAGCACCCAGCAAACTCCTTTGCTATGCTTCCATTCCCATTGTTTTCATTATTGAGATACTCCCATGGTCCCTGGACTACTGGAAAGATTGATATGTTGACCTAATTCTAGCATGTCAATTTTATTGTAAATGAACAAATCACCAAAACAAAACAAAATCAAAATATAGTACATATGATACACACTGAAATCATCTATAAATTGGAGGGTCCTGAAAAACAATGGTCTCCTCAGGCTCATAAATTTTTTCAACACAAATCTTTAGCCTCTACCCATTGACTTTCATGACTCTACCATCTTTGGGGTCCATGACTTCTACAGCCCCGGATGGGGAAACATGTAAAACTTTATAAGGCCCATCCCATCTGAACTGCAATTTTCCTGCAAAGAATTTTAATCTTGAATTGAATAACCATACCTTGTCACCTATTTTGAATTCTTTCCGTAGCAAGTGCCTGTCATGAAAGGCTTTGATTTTTTCCTTGTAAATCTGGGCATTTGAATATGCTTCCAACCTTAACTCATCAAGCTCAGATAATTGCAGTTTCCTATTCACACCAACAGAAGTTAAGTCAGAATTTAATGTTTTAATGGCCTAATATGCTCTATGTTCTAACTCAACAGGCAAGTGACATGCCTTGCCATACACTAGCCTGAATGGGGACATCCCTATGGGAGTCTTATAGGCAGTCCTATAAGCCCACAAGGCATCTAGTAGTTTTATGGACCAATCTCTCTTATCAGCTCGCACAGTCTTCTCTAGGATGTGTTTGATTTTCCTGTTAGAAATCTCTACTTGCCCACTAGTTTGTGGGTGGTAGGGAGTAGCAACTCTGTGGATCACAAAGTATTTTTTCAACAGTTTTTCAAAAGGTTTGTTGCAAAAGTGGCTTGCTCCATCATTAATAATAGCTTTGGGAGTGCCAAACCTAGAGAAGATGTTGTCCTTTAAGAACTTAATGACAACCTTATGATCATTTGTTCTTGTAGCTATGGCCTATACCCATTTGGACACAGTCCACAGCTACAAGGATGAAATTATTTCCATAGGAGGGGGGAAAAGGTCCCATAAAATTAATTCCCTATAAGTCAAATAGTTCAACAACAAGCACGTGTTACAAGGGCATGGAGTTTCTTTTTGTAATACTTCCCATTTGCTGGCATTTAAAATAGGCTTTGCAATGCTGTATGACATTCTTGAACAGAGTGGGCCAATAGAAACCCCTTTGAAGCACCTTTATAGCAGTCTTGTTGCCACTTAAATGGCCCCCACAAGCCTGTTCATGACACATGGTTAGAATGTTTTCAAACTCAGTTTCAGGTACACACGTTCTTATCACCTGGTCTACACAATACTTAAAGAGGTGAGGATCCTCCCACATGTAATATCGAATTTGTGAGAAGAACAGATTCCTATCATCCTTACTCCAATGTGGGGGTACCCTTCCCACAGCAAGATAGTTTACTATGTTAGCAAACCAGGGCATACTTATCTCCACAGCAAAAAACTGCTCATCTGGGAAAGAATCATTTATGGGCAAGCTCTCTATTTCAACATCTAGAATCCTTGACAAGTAGTCTGCAACCACATTTTCAACTCTCTTCCTGCCTTTGATTTCCAAGTTGAATTCCTGCAGAAGAAGAATCCATCTAATTAGTCTAGCTTTAGCCTCCTTCTTAGATAAGAAGTATTTCAGGGCTGAATGGTCAGTAAACACAGTGATTTTGGATCCCAACACATATGATCTAAACTTTTCCAAAGCAAATACAATGGCTAGCAGCTCCTTTTCAGTTGTGGAATAATTTAGGAGCATCAACCATTGATTTACTAGCATATGCCACCACTCATGGTGCTTTGTCTTTCCTTAGTCCCAGCACTGCACCAATGGCAAAGTCTGATGCATCACACATCAACTCAAATGGCAGAGAAAAATTAGGAGCTTGCAATATAGGAGGAATAGTCAAACAGGTCTTCAGAAGTTCAAAAGCAGCTAGGCATTCATCATTGAACACAAATGGAACCTCTTGGCATAGCAAGTGGCAAAGAGGCTTGGAAATTTTACTAAAGTCTTTGATGAACCTCCTGTAGAAACAAGCATGGCCCAAGAATGACCTGACTTGTTTGACAGTTTTAGGAGGGGGAAAATGTACTATTAAATCATTTTTTGCTTGATCAACCTCTATTCCTCTTTGGAAAATAGCATGTCCTAGGACAATACCTTGAGTCACCATGAATTGACTCTTTTCCCAACTCAAAACCAGGTTGGTCTCCTCACACCTTTACAGCACAAGGCTTAGATGTGCAGGCATGGGCTAAAATCATTCCCAAAAATAGAGAAATCATCCATAAAAATCTCTAAAAACTTGTCAATCATGTTAGAAAAAATAGCATACATACAACTTTGAAAAGTGGCAGGTGCATTACATAGTTCAAATGACATTCTTTTATATGAAAAGGTTCCAAATGAACAAGTAAATGTGATTTTTTTCTTATCTTGTGGGTAAACAAGAATCTAGTTCTATCCTGAATAGCCATCAAGAAAATAGTAAAAAGCCTTGCCTGCCAACTTATCTAAGATCTGATCTATAAAAGGCATTGGGAAGTGATCTTAGCTAGTTTTCTCATTGAGCTTGCGATAGTCTATGCATACCCTCCAACCAGTGGTCTGTCTGGTTGGAATCAGCTCACCTGAGTCTGCTTGAACTATTGTCATCCCAGATTTTCGGGGCACCACCTGGGTAGGTGCCACCCATTGAGAATTTGAGATAGGGTAAATGACCCCAGCATCAAGAATTTGACTACTTCCTTCATAACAACTTCCTGCATGTGTGGGTTGAGCTTCCTTAACATCTCTCTAAAAGGTTTAGAACCCTCTTCAAGATGAATTTTGTGCATGTACACAGCTGGATTTATCCCCCCCAAATCTGCAATAGTCCACCCTATTGCTCTCTTATGCATTTTTAGCACACAAAGTAATTCTTCTTCCTGCTCAAGAGTAAGGGAGGAAGAGATTATCACTGGCAGTTTGGGATTGGCTCCTAAAAAGGTATATTTTAAAGATTTTGGGAGTTGCTTTAACTACACATCTGGGGGACTGATGAGTGAAGGTAATAGGGGTGCCTTAGAAGGTGGTGGAAGTGGTAGTAAAGTAGGAATCAATGGGTGATGCTTTGTTGGCCTTACTTCAGAATTTACAATTTTTACTTGCTCAAGCTCAAATGTGGAAGCTTTCTCTTCCACTATTTCATTCCATACTTCTTCAAAAATATTAAACAAATCATTACCATGAAGCAGCTGAGGCAGATTTTCTTGCACAAACTCATACAGTACATCAATGGAAAAATAGTCCTTATTCTCTAAGTGGGGCTGATGAGCTGCATTGTACACGTTCAACTTGACTTTCATATTACCAAAAAATACTTCCATGACCCTTGATCTACATTGTATACAAGTATTTACAGTGGTGAAAAAGGGTCTGCCTAAGATCACAGGGATAGAACTAGAACACTTGCTTGGCTCCATGTCCAGCACCAGAAAATCAACAAGATAAAAGAAGTTGTCAATCCCTACCAAGACATCTTTAATGATCCCCACAGGCTTCCTTTCAGATCTGTCAGCTAGTTGTAAGACCACATGTGTGGGCTTCAACTCTCCTAAGCCCAGCTTCTCATATACTGAATATGAAAGCAAATTCACACTAGCTCTTAGATCTAACAAGGCTTTTCCAATGGTATGATCCCCATTGATACAGGAGATAGTGGGGACTCCAGGGTCTTGGGGTTTTGTTGGAGTTGTAATAGTCAGTATCTGTTTCACTTTTTCTGTTGAAAAGACTTTCTTGGACAAATGTATCCTTGATTGTCTTTTGTGGATGCAAAGGTCCTGTAAAAACTTGGCATAGGTTGGAACCTGCTTGATTGCATCAAGTAGAGGCAGGTTGATCTTCACTTGCTTAAAAGTTTCCATCATTTCCTCTATCTTGGCATGCCCTTTATCAAAAGGAGAAGCTGCTTGCATTACCCTAGGAAATGACAAATATGGGACTGCTCCCCTATTTGCAGCCTTAGCCAACTCATCATTTCTTTTTTTGGCTTTATTATTTTCTTGAGGATCATCATTATCCTTCTTATTCAACATGAGTTACTCCTGTTGTGCCTTCTCTATAACCACCTCTCTTTTTTTTTCTGAATTTTTCAAAGGCCCACAGCCTACTTGATTGTCCACCAACCTTCTACTTCTTAATGTGGTGATAGATTTGGCTTCCTCATGGGAAGAAGAAACCTCACCTACCACATAGTGTCTCCTTCGGTTGTCCATAGGTTGGCTAGGTAGCCTCCCTTCTTCTCTTTTGGTCAAAGCATTAGATAGCTGACCAAGATTATCTTTTATCTTTTTGATGCTTTGGCTATGAGAGTGTATAGTTTGAGACAAGGATCTTAAATTCTACAATGAGGCCAGAACTTGTTCTTCAAAAGAAAGTGATCTAGCAGCTGGAGGGGGTGCAACTTGCTGCACAGGCTGTGCCATAGGTTGAGTCATGGGTTGTTGATAGTGGGGCCTTGGAAAGTAATTCTGGTGGTATGGTTGAGCATTTTTATAAGGTATAGACTGCTGTGGCTGCTGTTGCTGGTTTGGAAAAGTATCTTGTCTCCACCTTAAGTTGGGATGGTTTCTCCATCGGTAACCAGCAGTAGGTTGTTATCCAAAAGACTGAGTGGCAGCCGCATGCTCCATCACAAAGTCGAGAAATTGAACAGCTGAGGGGCATTCCTCAAGGGAGTGAGTGGGAGACTGGCATATAACACATGCCTCTTCTGCTTTAGCAGCCATGGGTGACTACATTGCTCCCATGAGCCTATCAAACTTCTGCGTCAAACTGTCCACTTTCTTTTCCAAATCGTTATGCCCACTTACCTCATACATCTTCCCTTTTGTGGTATTTTCTTTCACCATTCTAGGGGTGTCCAAGTCCTTAGACAATGTGTCACTCTGTATGGAGTTCTCACTGATGATGTCGAACAACTACCAAGCCTCCTCTGCAGTTTTGTGGAGGTAAGTACCACCACAAGAGGCATCTACTATATCTCTACTTTTAGAGTCAATTTTCTTATAGAAACTTTAAACAAGCTGCCATTCAGGGATTTGATGATGGGAACATTTCTTCAGGAGTTCTTTGAATCTCTCACATGCTTGGTGAAAGACCTCAGTTGGGTCTTGAGCAAATGAGATAATGCCCTTCCTCAACTGGCTTGTCATGGACATGGGAAAAAACTTGACTAAAAACTAACATTGAAGATCACTTTAGGACTGAATATTGTTGGGTGGGAGCATTGACAACCAAGTTTTGGCTCTATCCTTTAATGAAAAAAGAAAGAGTCTCATCCTGGTTGCTTCCCCTCCAAACCTGTTATATTGAATATAGTGCATAGTCCTAGAAATTCATCAATATGTTTATATGGGTCTTCTTTGGTCAAGCCATGGAATGAGGGTAGCATTTGGATTATGGAAGACTTGATCTCATAGTTCCCTTGAACAGCAGGGAATTGAATGGAGAAGAGGGAATTGTAAACTCCTAGTGCATTGAATTCCTTCAAGGTTCTAGGTTGCTCTCCCATTTCAATAGATTCAAATGTAGCAGATATGGGTGAGATTTGTTTAGACCTAAGAATTTTTTCAACCTCTGGATTAATGGAACAATTTGAGGATTGAGAGTTCTCCTTCCAAACACACACCACTCATAATCTTAATGCACATAAGATGCAGAGCAAATTTAACACAACAATCAGGAACAAGCATAATTAACTAATAAATCTACAAATCCACAGATCAGAAAAATAAGAGTAGAGGGATGCAAACTTTAGAGCAACCTCTAGCACAATGCTCTTTCTTAGAAACAGCTTCTAATCTGATGAAATAATAAAAACTTCTCCAAAACAACAAAAATTTTCTGATGTAGTTAGTGAAAACTTAAATAGGCTATTACAAATCTACAATCTATACTAAAACAAACTTAGATCTACCAATTTTAAGCACACAGATCCCTGGCAGTGACGCCAAAAACTTGTTGGCTTCTTACCTTGTGTTCAAAAAGAGGTTTAAAATTACACAATTAAAGGATCTATTGGTTGCACACACCAAGCCAAGCAGACACACAGACCTGCAAGTATTCAGGGCCTGTTGTAGCAAGTTTTAAAAGGGTAAGTAAGGGAATATCCATAAGAAAATATGAAATGAAAATTACGTAAATCTCTATATCTAAAGCAGATTTGGCACCCTACCTAATACTAAAATAGCAAAAGAGAGAGGGGAGGTTTTAAGGGGTTGTCACTTTAAACTAAACTACAGATACAACATTAAATGCATAAATGAATTTAGATTAAATCCAGAGTTCAGATCTTTGCAAGTGAGGAGAATTTTTTGGTGAAATAAAAAAAAATAGAAAATGGACAGAAGCAGCTTGGAGTTTGGTCTTGCGGTAATTAGGTTGAGCTGCTAGGGTTACAAAGAGTTCAAAGTGCACCAATCCCTCATCTGGCTATAAGCACAGCTGTAGGGTAGAAGAATCTGATCTAGGCCAGATATTTGGCTTGATCTTAAGCCTATGATCTGTCCATTTCAATGGTCACAGATCATCCAATAGATTCACTCCATTCTCATGCTTCCGTCAGTATATTATAATGACTACAAATGTTGCGACTGACAGGCCACAGATACAGGTAATTGTAGGAACTTTAGATCTAGGGAGATCAAATGGTATCCAGGAGGTCTACCAGTTAAGTGGGTGAACTATTCCCATCTACACAAATCTAATCGAGCACCAAATGAAACCAGATGAACTATGGATCTAATTAAAATAATAAAATCATCATTGCATTGAAACAAACTCACTATACAATGAAATGCTTTCAGATTTGTAGTCTGTGCATCATCTGACCCTCAATAACACTCTCAACTCTCCCCAATTACAAATCCAACCTCACTCCTTGCTGCTCCAAAGAAATTAGCCAACCATAGTTGGGCAAAAAGAAAGAATAGAGAATTTCGATGCAAGCTCTGATCTCGAGAATTGATCCCCCCCTTTTTCTGGCAGCTTCCCTCCTTATATAGCTCTCCCCTTCAACCTCAGATGTATTTTTCCCGCTAATCACAGCTCAGCTGGAATAATTCTATTATTCCCTCTTTTATTCCCCTTGTAGAGGGCTCTCTCAGTTAGTTACAGTTGGGGGAGAGCATGTCCGTCGGTTAGGATTTCCCAGGGCACTTCTAGAAACTTCGTGCAAATCACCAGAGTGCCTCAGATTGTGTGCAGCAGGTCACCAATTTGCAGCATGTGTATAATAATTTTTCTGAGAAGTCCTTCAGTTGATTTTGATAGGTTCTTGAGGCTTTCTACAGGTTCCAAACAGGCCTTCTGCTCCTTCCGCTAGGTTTCAGGATCCTTTCGATAGGTTCCAATAGGTTGGTTCTGAAAATAAAGCTCCAGCATCCACAGCTTTTATCTGGTGTGTTCGACAGGTTGGGGGATCCTTTCGATAGGTTAATTCTGCACAATAAGTTTCAATAGGTTCTCTTCTGGCTCCTATCGATAGGTTTTCAGACTTTTCGATAGGTTCTGTTCAAGCTCAGGCATCTATTCGATAGGATGCTCCCTTTTTAATTCTGACTGAGCGATAGATTTCGGATCCTATCGAATTCTCCCATCCTCACGACTTCTTCCTTTTTTTTCAGTCTTCAAATCCTATCGACAGGTTTCAGTAGCCTCTCGACAGGTTGTTTTCAACCTATTTTCACTCCTTCAAAGCTGCTTTGTTATTGTTGCATGCTCTAAGTGGGCCATTATTGGGTCTGAACTGCATTGAGAGATGGATTTCTATACTATGACTGCCTTTTACTGCTATCTACAAGACATATCCAACAAGCATTTATTAGTCCACTTATAGGTCTATCAAAGCTCTTGTTAAGGGGTGAAAAGTGGTACTTTTCAGAGATTAACAAGGGTGCCTTTTGGATTGTGCAATGCCCCAGCCAGTTTTCAGATGTGCATATATGCAATCTTTTCTGATATGATTGACAAGTTCCTGGAAATATTCATGGAAGATTTCTCAGTATATGGAGAAAGCTTTGGCCAGTGCTTGAGTCACCTTGAGCTGGTTTAACAAAGATGTGAGGAGACCAATTTGGTCCTATGTTGGGAAAAGAGTCACTTTATGGTGACACAAGAAATTATTTTAGGCCATGTGGTCTATCACAAAGGAATAGAGGTTGACAAGACTAAAGTGGACTTGATTTCACACCTGCCCCCACCCAGGACTATCAAACAAATTAGATCATTTTTAAGACATGCTGCATTATACAAGAGGTTCATTAAGGACTTCAGTAAAATTTCAAAGCCATTGTGCCACCTGCTTTGTCAGGATGTGCCATTTCACTTCTCTACTGAGTGCCTTGAGGCCTTAAAAAAGTGCCTCACTACTGCTCCTATAATCCAGGCCCCAGATTACTCAATCTCCTTTGAGCTGATGTGTGATGCATCAGACTTGGCCATAGGTGTTGTCTTAGGACAAAGGAAAGACATGTTGCCTGCAGTGATCTATAATGCCAGCAAATCACTAGCTAAAGCTTAGCTGAACTACACAACTACTGAGAAAGAGCTGCTAGCTGTTCTGTTTACTGTGGATAAGTTTAGACCCTACTTTCTTGGGTCTAAAATTATTGTTTTCACGGATCACTCAGCCTTCAAATACCTATTATCTAAGAAGGATGCCAAGCCATGGTTGATCAGATGGATCCTCCCATTACAGGAGTTTAATCTTGAGATCAAGGACAAAAAGGGAGTTGAGAATGTGGTGGCTGACCATCTCTCTAAGATTATTTTGGAAGAATGTGCAGCAATACCTATTAATAAGTTGTTCCCTAATGTGCAGCTATTTGTTGTGCAGTCTAGAGTGCCCTGGTTTGCACACATTGTCAATTTTCTTACTGTTGGTAGGATTTCTCCTCACTGGTTCAAGATGGACAAAGACCTATTTTTCTCTTAGGTCAGACATTTTTTATGGGAGGATCAATACCTATTTAAGCATTGTGCAGACCAGGTTGTTATCTTGAAAGTGAGTTCCATAGCATTCTTTCAATGCGCCATGAGTAAGCCTGTGGAGGTCACTTCAGTGGTAATAAGACTGCAGCAAAAGTGCTACAATGTGGCTTTTATTGGCCTTCTTTGTTCAGAGATGCATTTATATATTGTAAGGTCTATGAGAGATGTCAAAGGATGGGAGGCATTTCCAAGAAAAATTCTATGCCATTGCAGCCCATCCTTGTGGTAGAATTTTTTGACATTTGGGGCATTGATTTTATGGGCTCCTTCCCTCCATCTATGAGTTTTAACTTTATACTTGTGGCAGTGGACTATGTGTCCAAATGGGTGGAAGCTATTGCCACAATGACCAATGACCACACAGTTGTTCTTAAATTTTTTAAGGATAATATCTTCTGAAGATTTGACACCCCGAGAGCTATCATTAGTGATGGGGGTAGTCATTTTTGTAACAGACCTTTTGAGAATCTCCTCAAGAAATACTCTTCTACCCATAAAATTGCAACTCCCTACCACCCACAAACTAGTGGGCAAGTTGAAATTTCCAAAAGGGAGATCAAGCACATCTTGGAGAAGACTGTGAAGACCAATAGGAAGGATTGGGCATAAAAGCTGAATGATGCTTTGTGGGCTTATAGGACTACCTATAAAATCCCTATTGGCATGTCTCCATTTAGGCTTGTTTATGGCAAGGCCTGCCACCTACCAGTGGAGTTAGGGCACATTGCCTATTGGGCTATCAAAGCACTGAATTTTGATCTCACCTCTGTTGGTTCTCAGAGGAAATTGCAAATGGTAGAGCTTGATGAGCTGAGGCTGAAAGCTTATTCCAATGCCCGAATATATAAGGAGAAATCAAAGGCATTCTTTGACAAGAGGCTAATGAGAAGGGAATTCAATGCTGGCACTAAGGTTTGGCTTTTCAACTATAGACTAAAATTTTTTCCAAGGAAGTTGAAATCCAGATGGGATGGACCTCATACTGTCATTCATGCCACCCCATCTGGTGCTGTGGAGATCTTGGATCCTATGTCTGGGAAGATCATGAAAGTGAATGGGCAAAGGCTAAAAATTTGTGTTGAAAATTCCGCGATGCCCCATCAAACTATTCACCTACATGAACCTCCCACTATTCAGTGGTCCACAGCTTTGTAACATATGTACCATATGAGTTAACTGCTTGTTTTTTTTATGATGCTTACAAAATTTTCCATTACTGCATTTAGAATGCTGATTTGATTGTGTGTTTGAGTTTGTTTTGTTCATCTTTGTTTTGAGTACATGTGTATGTCTGCCATATGAATTTGTTGTACAAGGTTGAGGGCTATCATGATAAATGGCTCGAATTTGATCTAAAATAAAACTATCTTTAGAATCGACAATTCAGAAATATAGTGGTTGATAATAGGTACATAATTGTGATGATAAAGTGGAATATATGCACAATGGATAGGTGCATTCCATCAATGGGGAATTGGCCAGTGTGCAGCACTAAGAAAATGATCAAATATGGGTTCTCGTGATGCTAACCGGTATAAAGTTCAATCTCGCAGAGCTCTGGTGACAGTTCAAGCCCCGCGAGGCTCGATCTGGGTAGAAATTTGGAACTGCACAAATGACTGACTCTACGCATTTAACCTCGCGAGGCACTTAATGTTCTACATCTTGAAGTCTCGTGATGTTAGACCACTCAGCTATGCGAAAAATGAAAAAAGTCAACTCGCGCACCAGGGCCCAGTTTTAGCTCCGCATATTGAGCATATTTTCCTTCTTCTGCGCGACAAAACTCCTTGCAGGCCTGAATATACACTATGTGAGAAATGTACCCCGCGAGCACCTGCTAATATCTGCACGAGGCATGGGTTTGTCCTTTAAACCTTGGCGAATTTCTACAAAGTCTTTATTTCACATCTTTTCGTCTTAACTCCCATTGCTAATAATAGGCCAATATGCACTCTGTGAGATCATTCCCCATAATAAATCGCACGGAATTTTATATTTCTCCCAACCGATGTATTTATTGCTAACTAACCTTCTTTAATATCATTATAGCAATTAACATTGGAAAGAGGAGAAAATTTATTACTCCGATGCAAATTCCACCACCCATGCATTTTAAATACTAGATCGCTTCACCTCCATCGCATCCATTCTCTTTTGACCCTCAGCAGTTCGTACCTACCCAAAACTATGGTGGATGACAAACCCATTGAGCTGCCCATAAAATTTGACCCAGTTTGGGAGGACCCACCGCCACCAAAAGAACCTGACACATTACAGTTCTTGTGGGATGAGTAAGAAGAAGTACAGAGGATTTTGGCCAAGGAGGAAAAGAAAAAGAATCGGAGAAAGAAGAAGAAACAGAGGGCAGAGCCATCTACACCTTCTGCCCCTTCCTCTGCACCCCATCCACCACCTGCTCAGCATCCTGCTCCTTACTCCTTGTTATCCCCCTCTTCCCGAAGCAGCAAGTTTTTTTTTTTTTCTCTATTTTTTTTTGCCATTCCTTGTAAAAAACTTTGTTGTATTAATGAAATTTTCTTTTTTCTTATGATCTGTTTGTTTTCCATCTCTGCTTCATAACTAGTTTATTTGTTTTAGTGTGTTTGTGTGTGCTTTGTTTCTTGCTTACACTTCTTTTATTTTCTGCTTTTTTTTTTATTCTCTACTGCACATACCCTCTTATCTTTGAACCAGTGAGGACACTACTCCTCATAGGCTTGGGGGTGTGGCAAGTATTGTCAATAATATAATTAACTTAAGTGTAGCAGTCTTAACTACATGAGGATAAATATAATAAATTTTACCTAAGTAATGTTGAAAGTGAGGAAATTTAAATTATGCAGACCTATTTAACACTAAACTCTTTGAAAATCAATACTTCTATGAGGTAAACATCAGAAAGTTTTCTATAGTTAGTGAACCAGTAAGGAGAGAAACAGGTGAAAGCATGCCCCTTTGAGTGCAATTGAAGACCATACCCAATGAGCTTTGAGCCTATAAAATTATTTTTTTAGGAGTGTCTATGGCAAAAAAATTTCTGTTCTAAGGAGTGACTGAGTCAAGTCCATTGAACTAGAAGTTAGACACCCCAATTTGAAGTTGTTTGACAGTAATCATTAGACTAAGGAAAGGAAGGCCTTCATTTGGACAATTTGAGCCTAAAAGATCAAACTTGTGAAACTACCCTTGTGCATACACTTTTTGAGCCTTAAAGTTCCATTCTTCTTCAACAAACACCAAAGTACTTGAACCTGTACCTCTTAACCTGATTCAGCCCTACCCTCGCTTTGAGAATTCAGAAGGTAAAGGAGAGGATGCTGAAGATAAGTCAGCAATGTTTCACATTTGATGAAAGGAGGAGAAAAGAGGTGGAGATCTATAAATAATAGTGAAGCAGTTGTGGATATGTGGCAACCATCATTAAACAAAAATATATATATAAACAAAAAAAATAAAAAATAAAAAAACTAAAAAGAGAGCAAAAAAAATGAGAAGTTAAAAGAAGAACTTCATTGGAAATGTGAAGAAGAAGAGAAGAAGTTGGCCCCTTTAGCTCTAAATTTTCAAAATAGAAGATGAAGTTGTACTGAAATGAAGAAGGTGAAGTCATGAATCATCTCCAACCTATGCTGATTTCTCAAGTTTGAATTCTTTTCACCCCTTTTATTCTTTACAACCCTCACCAATAAGTCACATTACAACCCATGAAAAGCCCTTGTTGATCCAAAGTCAAATGAACGATCATGTGAAGATGAGAGAATGTCTAATCTATGGTTAGAAGTACTTTATGATGTCAAAAATTAAAAGAGCTACCTATGCTCATGCTTGTAAACTCATTTGGGGTATGTAACTGCTCGTGAGCTTGTATGAAATGATACACCCTTAAATTCAGTTATGAGAGACAGCCCTGGTAAGCATTGGGTCTGAAATTGAAATCAGTGGGGCATTGTTTGAACTTGAATTTTGATGTACTGGTAAGCTTAATACTTTTTTACACATATTGTCTTCTTGATGTCAGCTGATTGGAGGAGATGAGTATGCATGCATGATTAAGGTGTTAAATTGTTTACATATACTACTTTAAAACTCCTTTAACTTTGACAAAGCAAGGGTGAAGTGAACTATACTTATTTCAAACTAATTAATCACTGTGTGCACTTTTGTTAAGTGTTTCATTAAGAAGTTTGTGGGTACCTTCACTGACCCTCAGGAGACTTCACTCCTCTACTTGGGATCACTTAGGGTTTTAAAAGGCTTGATGCATAAGCTAAATGAATCTGTGCTCCCTACATAAGTGGCATTTACATTCTTAGATTAGCTGTTTAAGTTTTGCTTTGCTCAGGGACTAGCAAAGATTAGGTTTGGGAGTGTGTTAATCACTGAAAAGTATTACTTTTCACCTCTTAACCTAGCCTTTACTGGACCTTGAAGCTGACTAATAACTCTTCTTTTAGCTTATTTTGTAGTTAGGAATAAATTATGCAGCTTAACACAAAGTTTGTGTTATTGGTGGCAAGAAGAGAGAGAATGCAAGCAAAAGATGACAACTAAACCAGAAAATGATGGAGCACCATGGTGGTACACACTATGGTGACTATTTTACATGTCATAATGGACCAAGGAAGTCTAGCAGATGAAAGAAGTTTAGGTGATAGTGGAGGAAGCTGCAACAGAAGCATGTACATAGCAGCAGAGGAGCTATTGACCTATCTCACACAGTTGAGGTGCTACCTCACACTACTTAAGTCACTGGCAGAGCTCCCTCGCACAGCTAAGACATGTAACACAATAGAGCTCGTGAAGAAGTTGCGCAGCTCAATGAAGGAGTTATCGCAAAGTAGCTCTCGCGCACTTCATCATAAATCATCAAGTGAAGAAACTCGCGGAGCTCTCATGCACTAAACCTCCAGAAATACAGCTCGCGCAGTTCTCGCGAGGATCAAGCTCTTGTGTAGCTGCGCGCACTACCTCACGAGACTAATTGGAGCTAACAACAATAAAAACCTCATGCAGTTCTCGCGTGGCTCTGGAAGAGAGAGACACCCAGAAGTTCTCTCGTGCAGCTGTCCCGTGCTTAGAAGCCCAACTCTGAACCAAGAGAGATGCAGAAGCATCTGCACGAGTACCTCATGAATGAAGTTTCTGAAGATCTTCTACACGAGCAAGCTAATCACTGAAAGTCCTTCTGTGCCAGTGAATGCAAAGCTGAGGCAGCTGCGCGATCGCCCAAAGCTATTCTGTGCAAGACATCCATATTCCACGCCAAACTCTACCCCGTGAACACTTTGCAGCTACACGACAGAAGTAAAATGCAGAAGCCAGCCTCACGAAGCTCGGGCTCTCCACTTCTCAATCTTAACTCAAGGAAATTTTTAGGATTTTCCCATGTCTAGGGCACACACCTCGAGGCACGGATTCTGATGTACGCATTCCAAGACTTCCAAGGGTTGTAATAGTGCCATATCTACTTGAAAAATTAAGATTTACTCTCCTCTCAGCCACAACATTAGGACTAAGTATATAAGTTGCACTTGTAACTTAGAAAATCATCATTCACTTTCTCTTTAAACCTTTGTTGGCTAAGAGCTCAAGCAGGCTAGGATTAGGATTAGGGTTTGATCATCTCTTTTTCCATTTTTTCTTCTCCCTTTAGCTCAACACTTGCTGGCTAAACCTTTGGTAAGCATTTAGGCATAGTTTTATTTAAGTTTTATAATAGGTCATTTAAACATTTAGATTTGATGTTGAGCTGTTCTACACAAGGCTATTGTCTTGAGGGATTTCCTTGTTAGTAACATTAGATCAATGGAATTTATGTTTGAATGGTTACTCAATCTGTTATTTTCCTATTTGTCCGTAGTTTTGTTCAGGCTAAGCATACATTTAGGATTTGAACTTATTAAATGGCCCATGGAAGCTTGATCATGATGCCCTGGGACCATGGTGGCAGACAACAGTTTTCATGTTCTATCTCAGCATTTGTGGGTAAGGGAGTCTCTTTAGATAGCCTGTGACCATTAGAGTGGACAGACTATAGCCTTAGGGCTGGTCACAGACTATAGCCTTAGGGCTGGTCACTTAGACTTGTTGCCTAGTGAGAGATTGTGCAGGAATAGGCTCCCCTCTGTCTTTTCTGACCACTATCAGATGTTAGATCTGGCTTCTTTATAGTGATTGCAGCTGAGAGGACATCTTATTGCAAGTTTTCTTTAAGCAATAAGAGTGTTGATTTAAAGTCTAATTAAATCTATAGATCTTTTGGTTCCATTAGATTCTCGATCGAATTTGTGTATTTGAGAATTGCCCATTTGCTTAACCTTTAGATCTCTTGATTGCCATCTGATCTTCCTAGGTTTAATATCCCTATGAATGCTAGCCAGGTTTGTGCACAGATCTGGAGAGTTCGGAGCACTGGCAGACATAGTGTCTGCAACGGTATTCATGGCCTGATTTGATTCATTGGATTGGGTTTGATCAACCCACTCCTTTGGATTATGTTAGCATTTCTGGCTTAATCAATGGGATTTGACAGACTCTATTGGATAGACTGTGACTGTTTGAGTGGAGAGACTATAGCCTTAAGAGTGCCCCAAATGGCATGGGTTAAGTTGGATTCTTCTACCTTGTTGAGGTTATTGATAGCACTTCAGCAAGGACTTGTTGCAGAGAGAGCCCTAAATCTGAGTTGCATAACTTAAATGAGTCCTTTAACCTAAACAGCTTACTTGTCACCCTTTTTATCTTTATTTTTACACACCATCACCCCCTTCTTTACAACCCTTTATTAGGATAGGACTGCACTTTATTCTTTTCTATTTTCAGTAGGTAATTTAGTGTAGACGTGACACCCTACTCCCTTTCTTTAGGATTGCTAGATTTGTAGTCAGATCTGGAGGCCTACTTTTATGGCCCATTTTTGGTTCTAGATCAATTTTTCTATGGGACAAACTCTTACTTATCAAAACTTGCTATAATAGCCCTGTATCTTGTAGGCTTATGACTACTTTAGTTGTGTTGTTTCCATATTTTATTGTACTTTGATTTTTTTATTTATTCTCATCACACAATAAGCATAGCGCACAGTAAATCCAACAACAGACCTCACCCTAACTACTGAAAAGAGTTTAGCTAACCATGATTGGCCAAAGAGAATGGGAGAAGAAGGAAGAGAGAGGGAATATTTAGAGGGAAAATAGATCTCGAAATAAGCTCTGGTTCTCTCAAATTCTCGATCTCTTCAATACAATTTCTTCAAGCTTTTATATTCTCCTCCTCCATCCTTAGATTTGTTTTAGCCAATCAGAGCTTAAGAGAATAATTTTGTTATGCTGATGTGGCTGATTTTTCTTCTAGAAGCTCTTCTCTCATTGCTTCCCAGCTGATAAGTACATGTGAGGTAATTAGGGATTCCATTCATGCTTAGTTGAGTACTAAAAATACCCCCAGGGGTCTCTGATGTGCTTTGGGAAGTGTGCACAAAATTTGAAAGTTGGCAGCTACTGAAGAAGGGACTTGAGAAGTTACCATTTTGAGTGTTGAGAGGTTTGGGGAACCACTCGATAGGTTCTCAGTCTGCTTGCTCTTTATTTCGATAGGTTTGGAAACCTCTCGAGGAGTTGAATTGCACTAGTCGATAGGATTGGATGACTAGTCAACAGGATTTGTGTGGCTTTCGACAGGATTGAAATCATCTCAACAGGATTGGAATCCCATTTCACCATTCTATCCATTTCTCCATTCATCCTCTCGACAGGTTATAATTAACCTATCGACTTGTTATACAATCTACCACTGAGTTCTCGACAGGTTGTCTTGAACTGCTTGACAGGTTCTGTTGAACCTCTCAAGATGTACTTGGAACCTCTCGACTTCCCCTACACCTTCAGGTAAGGTATCGACGGGATCCTTTACTGCACTTCCAATCTCTCGACAGCTTCTATCATCCTCTCGATCTCTTCACTAATTAACATCAGAACCTCTTGACATCTTGGCTCTTGAGTATCACAATCTCTCGACAGGTTATTGGGGAGCTCTCGACAGCTTCATGTGTAGCACCCATCCTCTCGAGAGCCTCATGGAACCTCTCGATATGTTGGCTTTTAGGCATCAGATCTTCTCAATAGCTAAAGCTAGCACTAGGCTCATCAAGAAAAGGAAATCTAAAGCCCAAAACTGGGGACATCTTGTCGCGGCGAGCTCTTCAGGTGTTGTTGAGAACTGGAAAATACCATTTTCTACATGGGTCCTGATAGACCTTTGAGAGAACTAAATAAGTGTTTTAAGTGTTTGTTTTACAGCTAACAATAAAGGTAGGCTTAACCCTGAAAGCAGCTTAAAAGTGCTAAAAATATGATGATCCATTTTGATCTAAAGAAAGAAAGAGAAGGGATAGCCCCACTGGCTATCCAAATGCCTAAACTAAAGAGGAAAAGGCCTAGTTTCAACCTAGAAAGAGGTTTAGAGCTACTCGAAAAGAATAATACATTACAGAATGCTTTTCGATAGGATGCCTGAACTATTTGAAAAGAACCTAAACTCTGCGAAAAGAAATAAAAGCTCCAAGCTTAGTGTTCGAAGAGCACCTAATCTATTCGAAAAGATTCCTGACCTATTCGAAAAGAAGAAAATTCCTTGCGAACAGTACCAGATCTGTGCGAATAGAGCTTCAGAAGTTACAATGCCTTTCAGAATGGTCTCCAAACTATGCAAAATGGTATTATGAAGATTCCCAGCATCCGCAAGGGCAATTCAGTACTCTCTACATGCGCCCCAATGCATTAGAAAACCCAGGGACATTTCGAAAGATTTTTGAGCATGAACCAGAGGCATATTCCACTCCATGTGAACACCCAAAGATGAAATCACTTGGCGGTAACTTCAAGAAGTTCAAACATATTTTTGAATTACATAACAAAATTGATACTTCTGTCGCCTGATTGGCTGAACCAGATCATGCAATTCTGATTGGCCATAACAGATTTGGATCCTTGTGCTCGACTCCTATTGGCTGATATGGATCTAACCAATTCTGATTGGTTAATGCACATCTGAAATGGACTTGGGGAAAAACTATAAATAGACAAACTATTTGCCCAATTTGGGTATCCAGAGTTTGAGTCTCATTTCTGCTACCCCATTTCCAATTCAGATAGCTTGTCTGAAACCTCTGTAATAGCCTAGCTTTTGTTTGTAACTGAGAACTGTGATATACTTATGTAATTCAAGTGAGAATTGTATTCAAGGGCTCTGTAATTGTAATGGTGGATTTGAAAAGATTGCTTTCAACAGTACGTTCTCAATCGGATTAGTGTTGAGGGTTCCTTGTGATCTCCTTAGTCATTAGACTCCTTTAGATTTACTGTTTTTAAAGTAATTTCCCTTAATTCATTATCCCTGTGAGAATCTGCGTTTGTAACCTAATTTCTTACAGCATTTGTAGTGGTGCTCATGTTCTGAATCAAGAATCCAGATTGAAGACTATTGGATGATTTGTGTCCATGACAGTGGACAGATCATAGCCATAAGTTCAAACTTGATCGTAATCCTTGAGTTGGATTAATTTCTCTTACATCTGAGCTGGTAGCCAGATGAAGATTTGAGACTTTCTCGACTGTACTACACTAGTTCTCATTCTGCAATCAATTACTAAGCTTAAGTCAACTATTATTTCTCCATTCTTATTAATTTTACATCCAATTCCCCCAACTCGGATCTGGATCACTTAGTTTCAATTCTACTTTTAGATAATTTAGTTAATGTGACAAATTCAACCTCTCATCGTATTTGCTTTGTAGATAAGATTAGAGGCCACATCTGGTAGCTCATATCTGGAGGTTTACCATTCATTTTAAATCAATTCCCTATGGACGATCTTTTACTCACTTACATTTAAAACTTGCTACAATTGACCCTGATCTGGCAGGCTAATTACTTTCTCTCTGTACTGATGTTCCTTATTCTTTTTAATTTTCTAGATTCAGTATCATTTGCAAATCTGTTTTCAAAATATAAATAAATCATGCACACTTAGAACAGCAACAAGTTTTTGGCGCCGCTGCCGGGGAATAGATCTTAAAATTGGTAGACCTAAGCTTTTTTTTTTATTATTACATCAGTGCTAACTGTTCTATTGTTTAAATCTGTGCAGTTATTCCTATACATTTGAGCCTAGAATATACTTTGAAAGGAATACTGAAGGTTTGCTTTGCATAATTTTACTCTCTGTTTCTATGTTGTATGTTTGGTAGGAGGACTCTCAATCCTGAGATTGTCCCTCTGAATTTAGAAGTTGAAAGGCTCCTAAGAACCAGACAAACATCACAGAATTTTGCTGAGACTGCTACTAGGGGTGAGCAACCTAGACTTTGCACGTGGTGCATATAATTCCCCATTTTGTACTCAATTTCCTACTATTGAAGGAAATTATGAGATCAAATCATCAACTATCCAGATGCTTCCTTCCTTCCATGATTTGAGTAAGGAAGGCCCATACAAGCATGTGGATAAATTCTTGTCTCTTTGTACCACATTCAACATAGCTGGACTTGGTCCAGAGGCAATCAAGCTTAGGCTCTTTCCTTTTTCATTAAAGGACAAAGCTAGAGCATGGCTGTCCATGTTGCCACCAAACAGTATTACTTCTTAGAATGATTTGCAATGTCAATTTTTAGCCAAATACTTCCCTATGTCTAAGACCATCCAGTTGAGACAAAATATTGTTTCCTTCTCCCAACACTCAACTGAAAGTTTTCATGAAGCATGGGAAAGGTTTAAAGAACTTTTAAGGTATTGTCCTCATCATCAAATTCCCCAATGGCAGCTTGTTCAAAGCTTCTATCAGGGAATTGATCAAAAGGGCAAGTATATGGTAGATGCTTCATGTGGAGGCACCTATTTGCAAAAAATAGTTGAGGAGGTCTGGGACCTATTTGAAGTTATTGGTGAAAATTCAACTCAACAGGAATCTTTGTCAAGAGACATTGAGAATCCTGCTCGGTCGAACAATCAGCAGACCACCAAGGGAAAGATTTATGAGGTGAATGAGTTGGAAAGGAAGATGGATAATTTAACCACCAAGTTTGACAGATTGATGGACTCGCTTAAAAATCCAATGGTTATAAGAGTGGAGGAGGCATGTCTAATATGCCAGTCCCCTACTCGTTCCCATGATCAATGTCCAGCTGCACCACAGTTCCCAGATCTAGTGGTGGAGCAAGCTCATGCTGCCCAATCGTTTGGACAGATGCAATCTAATGAATATGCATGGAGAGGACATCCCAATTTAAGGTGGAGTCAGGTCAATTATCAATCACAATAGCAGCAGCAACCAAAAAACCAAATACCCTTCAAAACTGCTCAGCCTTACCAGCAGAATTTTTATACCAAGTCAAATTTTCAGCAGTCGATTCCACAACAGATGGCACAACCTGTGCAGCAATCTGCTCCAGTTCAAACCCCTTCCAGATTCCCTTCTTTTGAAGACCAAGTTCTAACTTCACTCTAGAATTTAGGGTCTTTAACTCAGACTGTAAACTTTCACAGTCAGAGTATAAAGATGATTGAAGAAATATTGGGTCAACTTTTAAATACTTTGGCCAAAAGAGAGGAAGGCAGGTTACCCAGCCAACCCTTGAACAATCCTAAAGGACAGTTCATGGTTGGAGAGGCTTCTATTTCACATGAAGAAGTAAAAGTAATCACTACTTTGAGAAGTGGAAGAGTTATAAATAATAATGTGGATACAGAAAAAGAAGAAAAAAATAAGGAAATCTAGAACATGCACAGAGCAAAGATGATGTTAGCTTTGGTGGTGCTGATGTACCTCAGAAAAATCAAAAAAATGAAAAACAGAAAAATCAAAAATATTCTGGTGATGATTCTAAAGCTGTAAATGAAGGACTAGTTCCTCATTTACCATTTCCCCATGCCATGAAATCTGCATCTCCTTTTGATAAAGGAAATACAAAAATAGATGAAATGATGGAGACTTTCAAGCAAGTCAAGATAAATCTTCCTTTGCTTGATGCAATCAAGCAAGTCCCAGCCTATGCAAAATTTTTGAAGGACCTTTGCACACACAAAAGACAATCTAGGATCAAGTTATCCAAGAAGGTCTTTGCTGTGGAAAAAGTTAAATGGGTTTTGTCCATTGCCACACCTCCTAAACTCCAAGATCCTGGAATCCCCACAATCCCTTGCATTATTGGGGAACATATCATTGAAAAGGCTTTATTAGATTTGGGTGCTAGTGTCAACTTGCTTCCATATTCTATATATGAGAAACTAGGTTTGGGTGAATTAAAACCCACTCATGTGGTGTTACAATTAGCAAACAGATCTGAAAGAAAGCCAGTTGAGGTAATTGAGGATGTGTTGGTAGGAGTAGATAAGTTTTTCTACCCTGTTGATTTTCTGGTACTGGATATGGAACCTACAAAAAATAGAACTTCCATCCCTGTCATTTTGGGGAGACCATTCCTGGCTACAGCTAATGCTTGCATTCAATGTAGGTCTAGTATTATGGAAGTGTCTTTTAGAAATATGAAGGTAAAGTTAAATGTTTACAACGCAGTTACCCAACCTCAATTCAGTCCTGAGGAATGCTTTCTTGTTGGTTTGTTGGATGAACTGGTAGAAGAAACTTTACCACAGTTCTTGCAGTGTAAAGATTTGACCACAGATTTTGAAGATGTTTGGAGAAATGCTATGGAAGAGACAGTTTGTGCCTCAAAGTCTGAGGAGGTCAGAGCTGTGCAAGAAACTCATGTGAAAACAGCAAGGTTTTCTTCAGGGAAACCTATTGTTTTTTCCCTTTCACAAATAGCCAAGGTACCTTTGTTACCTTCTTTTCTCAACCCACCTAATGTAGAGCTGAAACAGTTGCCAGAAAATTTGAAATATGTGTTTTTAGGAGACCATAAAATATTGCATGTGATTATTTCTTCCTCCCTCACTGAGGAGCAGGAGAAACAGTTACTGATTGTATTGAAACAACATAAGAGGGAAATTGGCTGGACTATTGCTGATTTGGAAGGAATCAGTCCAGCTGTTTGCATGCATAAAACTCACTTGGAAGAAGATGCAAAGCCTTCTAGAGAAATACAAAGGAGGCTGAACCCTCATATGTAAGAAGTGGTCATGAAGGAGGTTGTTAAGTTGTTAGATGCTGGGGTCATTTACCCCATCTCAGATTCAGCTTGGGTGGCACCTACACAGGTGGTACCTAAGAAATCTGGGATCACTGTTGTAACCTTAGATTTTGGTGAGCTCATTTCAACCAGACAAACAACTGGTTGGAGGGTCTGTATTGATTACAGAAAGCTAAACACAATGACCAGAAAGGACCATTTCCCTCTTCCATTCATTGATCAGATTTTAGATAAGTTAGCAGGAAAAGCTTATTACTGTTTTCTTCATGGTTACTCTGGTTACAACCAGATTCCTGTGTATCCACAAGATCAGGAAAAGACCACATTCACTTGCCCCTTCGGCACTTTTGCCTATAGGAGGATGCCTTTTGGTCTTTGTAATGCTCCTGCTACTTTTCAAAGATGTATGTACTCCATTTTCTCTGATATGATTGACCAATTTATGGAGATTTTTATGGATGACTTTTCAATATATGGAGATAGTTTTGCCCAGTGTTTACATCATCTCAGCTTGGTGTTACAGAGATATGAGGAAACTAATTTAGTTTTGAGCTGGGAGAAGAGCCATTTCATGGTCACCCAAGGCATTGTCCTTGGTCATGTTGTCTCCCATAAGGGCATTGAGGTGGACAGAGCAAAAATTGATTTAATTGCACATTTGCCTCCTCCCAAAACTGTTAAGCAAATCTAAAGTTTTTTGGGGCATGCTAGATTTTACAGGCAATTCATTAAGGACTTCAGTAAAACATCCAAGCCTCTTTGTCATTTATTGTGCCAAGATGTCCCTTTTGTTTTCAATGATGAATGCCTTAAGGCATTTGAATTCTTAAAAAATTGTTTGATTTCAGCTCCAATATTACAGTCTCCAGATTATTCACTGCCTTTTGAGCTGATGTGTGATGCATCAGATTATGCTTTGGGAGCTGTTCTTGGGCAGAGAAAGGATAAGCTGCCTCATGTCATAGCTTATGCCAGTAGATCAATGATTGATGCACAGCTCAATTACACAACAACTGAGAAAGAGCTGCTGGCAGTTGTTTTTGCTTTGGAGAAATTCAGGTCATATGTTTTGGGTTCACAAATTGTGGTGCTCGCTGACCACTCAGCCCTGAAATACCTTCTGTCTAAGAAGGATACCAAACCAAGATTAATCAGGTGGATCCTCCTATTACAGGAGTTTGATTTACAGATTAAAGATAAAAACGGTGTAGAAAATGTGGTGGTTGATCACCTGTCTAGAATTATAACTGCTGAGATTGATAGGTTGCCTATAAATAATTTTTTTCCTGATGAGCAATTTTTGCTATCAGTGTGCATACCCCTTGGTTTGCAAATATAGTCAATTTTTTAGCTACTGGGAGGACCCCTCAACACTGGAATAAAATGGATAAAGATCTCTTCTTTTCAAAGGTTAAACACTTTATTTGGGAGGATCTCACTGCTCAAGATGCAAGGCACCAAATAATTAGAAGATGTGTCCATGAAGAAGACTTCCACAGCATACTTTCCATGTGTCATGAACAAGCCTGTGGAGGTCATTTTAGTGGAAACAAGACTGCCGCAAAAGTTTTGCAGTGTGGATTTTATTGGCCCACACTCTTCAAAGATGCACTGCAGCACTGTAAGTCTTGTCAGAATTGCCAGAGATTGGGTGGCATTTCCAAGAGAAATTCAATGCCTTTACAACCCATTTTGGTAGTTGAATTGTTTGATATTTGGGGGATAGATTTTATGGGACCTTTTCCTCCTTCAAATGGTTTTAATTTTATTTTAGTAGCTGTGGATTATGTATCGAAATGGGTTGAAGCCACAGCCACTAAAACCAATGACCATAGAGTTGTCCTTAAATTCTTAAAGGATAATATTTTTTCTATGTTTGGTTCCCCTAGAGCCATTATTAGTGATGGGGGGAGCCATTTTTGTAATAAGCATTTTGAAGCTCTATTGAAAAAGTACTCTGTGACAGACAGAGTAGCTACTCCATATCATCCACAGACTAGTGGACAAGTGGAGATTTCCAACAGAGAAATCAAGCATATACTGGAAAAGACTGTGAGGAAGGACAAAAAGGATTGGTCCTTTAAGATAAATGATGCATTGTGGGCATATAGGACAGCCTATAAAACCCCAATTGGCATGTCCCCATTCAGATTGGTCTATGGTAAAGCATGTCATTTACCAGTGGAGTTAGAATATAAGGCCTTTTGGGCTATTAAAACTTTAAATATGGATCTTACTACTGCTGGTAATCACAAGAAACTACACCAATGCAAGATCTTACAAAGAAAAAATTAAGGCTTGCTATGGCAAAAATCTGCTGAGAAAAGAATTCACAGCTGGCACCAAGGTATGGTTATTCAATTCAAAACTTAAGTTTTTTCCAAGAAAGCTGAGATCCAGATGGGAAGGGCCATATACTGTCATTCAAGCATCTCCATCTGGAGCTGTTGAAATTATGGACCCAACTGATGGGAGAACCTTGAAAGTAAATGGTTAGAGGCTCAAACCATGCCTTGAAAATATTCTGGAGCCTGTGATGACCATCTATCATCAAGAGCCTCCACAAATTTGATGTCACACAACTATATCATATGTATTGTAATTGTCTCTATTCTGTGATTTTGGAATAGTTTTGTAATTGTTTTTTCTCAGTTTTAGTCAAGTGTTAGTTAAATTTTCTTGGAGGAATCATAAGTTCTGAAAGTTTTGTGGTTAAATTTGAGTTCTGTACTTCAGAATTTTTGTTCATAATTTTCGAAAAGTTCTACAATCATTTCGTAAAGAAAAGTTCATTTCGAAAAGTACAATCTTCCTTTCGAAAAGGATCTGAACTTGTAACCACAACTGTTCGAAAAGAATGAAAATGCTTTTCGAATAGTTGTATCTAGAGCTTTTTGCTTTTTGCATAGTTGTTTCTGGAGCTTTTTATATTTCGAATGGTACTGATGCCATTTTTCTTTTTGACAAGGACATTTTTTGAACTTTTCAAAAACTTCAATAAGGCTTTGCGAAATCAATTTAAGCATATTTAAACCCATTCGAAGCAAGGTTTTCATATTAGACAGCATTCCAGCCCGTCTTGTGTCGCGAAAAACCCATTTTTTTTTCTCTACGTTCTTTGGGAGCTCAGAACGAATTACCTTCATTTCTTTGCCACTGATTATGCTTAAAAAGAAGAACATTTTGCCTCTGGTTTTGGTGGATTTGATCAAGCGGTCAGAGATTTTGAGCAAACCCTAGGTTTTGGTATTTTTCTCCCCATATGCTCTGTCTGTGCTTCCAAGATTTGATTTTTTTCTGTAAATACACATTGTCTGAGATTCCAGAGAGTTGGTAGTTAATTGTTGTTAAAAGGAGGAACTTTTTTGAAGAACTGTTTAGAAATTGTTAAAATGGGAAAAGCTGAAAAATCGTTGGCTGCAATGTTCCCTAGGTCTTCTGCTAAGAAAGTTAGTAAGCCCTCCACCAAAGGAAAAGCCAAAACCTCAGCCAAGAGAAAACTGTCGATGGATAAGGCTGATAAAATTGAGAAAGGAAAGAAGGTTAGAATTGAGGAACCCATCCCCGCAACTGACCCTAGTCCTAAGCCTGAGCTTCCTCCTCTTCCTATGCATTTGGTACTGCCAAACCCTTTCATCGAAGCTCAGAAACTGATCCCAGAGCTTATTGTTGATGAGAATTTTTTCTTGAACAAACCTGAATGTAAGCTATCCTTGAACTACATCAGGGATGCTTCACTGAGCAATATCCTAACCCCTCTTCCAGAGAAAATTTATCCAAGAATGGTGAGATTATGGTACCAAAACATGGTGAAAGTGACCGAGAAGGATGCTGATGTCCCAACTCTTGTAATTTTCATTGATGATTGTGATTTAACAGTCACTTATGAAGACATTGGAAATGCCTTGGGAATACCATTTCAGCATGATCCGGCTGGTCCTTTGGCTACACCAGAGACAGCTTCTTTTAGAGATATGGCTGCACATCTAACCCAAGGCATAGTTGGAACTAGACAGTCCATCATGAGGAGAGACTTAGCACCTCAATTTTTGCTGATGGATTCCATTTTGAGAGGTTGTTTTTATGTCACTGGGCACAGTCAGGAAAGAAGGACACCCATTTTGGAGGCCCTCTTTCATTTTTCAAAAGGGTAATTCTTCCATGCCCCTATGATGATTTTTGAAGCCATGGCTGACATTAGTGCCAAGCTGAAGAAGGAACAGAAAATAGTTGGACTACCATTTGGAAGGCTGATCACAACCCTACTTAGGGCCAAATTTAACATTGATGAGTAAGAGCCATTTGAAATTGTATCCCCTCATGCTTTTGGGAAGAGGGCTTGGACTACAAGCCAAACCATGTTGAATAGAATGAGGGAGGAAGCTGAGCCAGCTCAAGAACCTGCTATACCTGCACCTGAGGTGACCAGCTCTTTAGCTGCACCCATTGCTCCTGCAATTACCAGTGAACCTGCTATACCGGAACCAGAGGTGACCAGCTCTTTAGTTGCACCTATTGCACCTGCAGCTGACATTGAACATACTACCATTGAGGAGGTTCCCAGCACTTTAGCTATACCCATTGATGAGGAGATCATCATCTTACCAACTTCTCCTATCACAGCTCCCATCCCATCACCTATCCCAGCAGTCCCATCACTCATCACCACCATAATCCCAATTACAGATTCTACATCTACACCAACTCCTCCAGCCATACTTACACCACCAATTTCACCTAACAATTTCCATGATATTGCCACAGATTTTGTTGTCCACTCTCCTAGCACGCCTCTCCTTCAAAGCTTCTCAGGTTCACCAACTCATTCAGCCCATACACCTGAAATTACCCATACTCCTGAACCTGAGATATTCACCACTAAAGCCTATTCATCCTTGATGGGATCTATCTTGGAGAATATTGGGCATGACTCTGTCCTCATGCCTGATCCCCCTCAATTCACTCATTTGGCTACTTCCCCCTTTACAGTCATCTCACCCATTGCCCCCAACCATCTCCATCAATCATACCAGCCCCTACTCTACCTACCACACCCACACCTGACACAATTAGCCAAATCTTTACCTTCCTTCAATCTATCCAAGTCCAGCTATAGATCAACACAGACAACCAGTCTGTGACAAATTCCTTTCTCCAAACCTTAGCTTCCACATCCCAACTAAATACCTCAGTCCCACTACCTCCCACTTCTGACCATGCCACCCAAACAGACCCTGAGGTAGTGTTTTTAGATCCACCCATCCTCAATATTTCTGACCATGCTACCCAAATAGAACCTGAGGTAGTACTTTTAGATTATCCTCCACCCATACTCACTATTTCTGAACAGGCTACTCAAACTGACCCTAAGGTAGTATTTTTAGATTCATCTTCTCCCACCTCCACTGTTGGGATACATATGGTCCCCTACTACTCCATTCCCATCCCACATTTTGCCACTCTTAAAAGGGCTAAGGAAGAGAACCCTTACATCTTTCGTGACGTCTTTAAGGGGATTGCAAATTTCCATGCTTACATCAAAACTCCTTATGAAGACCAAATTCGAAAGCTGGAGCTGTTTATGAAATTTGAGAGAAATAAGATGCAAGACCTGTTGAGCCAAACATTTCAAATGGCTAGGAGTGAGCAGCACAAAGTTACCATGTTACAAGAGAGTCTGGCACAAGAAAAATTGAGGACTGATAGACTTGCCAAATATATTGGTCTCACTAAAAAGATTAAATCTGAGGAGTACACCGAACTTCAAGCCACAATCCAAGAGAAAGCTAAATCGAGCTCAGACTCCAATACTGACTCAAGTTCTGACTCCAACAGTGATTCCAGTTCTGACCCCATTGAACCAACTTATGATACAGACTTTGACCCTAGTTATTAGAATATCTTATACATGTCTGTTTTGTTGGTTCTGGAGTGTGTAATTACTGTTTACTGTTGACTTTTGTTAATTTGCGATTACTGTGCATTTCTTTTCTTATGCTCTTTGTTTTTTTTTCTTTTCATTTTGCTTATTCACTTCTGGACCTGTGAGGACACTGCTCATCATAGGTTTGGGGGTGTGGCAGAATTGCCAATAGTTAGTTAACATCAATACAGCATATGAGCAGCAGAGTTTTTGAAATTCAAGTGTTTTCACACCCGCTTATTTTTGAAAAAAATGAGGAAGTTAAAACTTTTTTAAATTAATTTCCTAGTGTAATTCTAATACTATCATAAAATGAATGTCAGAAAGTTTTTAAAAGAAAATTGATGTTTCGGTAAACCTAAAAAGAGAAAACAGTAATGATACACCTCAGCATGTTGATAGAAAACCACAGCCAGTGAGATTTGGACCTAAAATGAATTCTTTGGAGGTTTGAATTGGCAATATTTTTTTTCCTCTAGGGACTGTTTTAACCTGCTTACTTTCACTAGAAGTTACACATATCGAAATTGAAATAATTTGACAGTAATCATGATATTATAGACATGATGTAAGGCCTCCTTTTTTACAGTTTGAGCTTCAAAAAGCCCCACCTTTTGAAACTGCCCTTGATACACACCATTTGAGCTTTATAAATCCAAGATTTCTTTGAAACCTCATCAACCTCATTTAGCCTAATCCTCACTCTGAAAATTCAGAAGGTAAAGGAAAGGAAGCTGAAGAAAGGAGAGTTGGGTAACAGTTGGTGATAAAAAAAAAAAAATAGTTGAAGGCAATGATGTATCAGCAGAAGAAGTGTGGCATTCCAGTCAATGTCATTTTGTAAAAAAAAAAAAAAAAAAGGGGGGGGGGAAGAAAAGTCATTTCATTTGAAGTTTGAAAAAGAAAGAGAAAAAGATGGCCACTTTGGCTCTGAAAATTCAAAGGAGAAAATGAAATTGTGATGAATTAAAAAAAGGTGTGTTTGTCACTTCGTTACCTTGACTGACTTCTAGATTGTGAAATCCATTCCAACCCTTTTATTCTTGATAAATTTCACCCATAAGCCACATTACAACCCAAGTTAAAGTCCTTACTGATCAATGATGGATTGAGCTGTCACATGGAGATAAGGATTTGTGTAATCTATGGTGAAAAGAGCAGTGAATTCAGAACTAAAAAGTAATGCCTATGCTCCTGCTTATAGTCCTATTTGAGGGCTGTAACTGCTCTTGAGCTGTGTGAAATATTACAACCCTCTTACTTGCATGTTGAGTGAAAATCCTGGTAAGAGTTGGGTTTGAAACGAACTTATTGGGGTAACATCAAAACTGAATTCTCAAATAGAAGGAAAGCTTTTCATTAATTTGTCTTGTAAAAACTTTTTAACACAAACTGAGTGAATGGTAAAAGGAATTACAGCAGAATTTTAGTTTTGAACTGATAGTTTCTTGAGATTCCTCTTACAGCCTGACTGATGCATGTGTGAATAATCTGGTTTGATGAAAGTCTGCTCTAACAGAACTGCATTGATATTAACTGATTTATTGGAGAAGTTTGTGGGTACCTTCACTGAAAACCCTCAAGAGACTTCACTCCTCCACTAGGGATCACCTAGGGGTTTAAAAGGCTTGTTGCATATACTAAATGCAACTATGCTCCCTACAAAAATGGCTTTTCATTCTGTTTTTAAATTTTGTCTTTGCTCAGGGACTAGCAAAGCTTAGGTTGGGGTGTGTGTTGAGAACTGGAAAATATCATTTTCCACCCCTTAACTTGGGTCTTGATTGACCTTTGAGAGAACTAAATAAGGGTTTTAAGTGTTTGTTTTACAGCTAACAATAAGGCAGGCTTAACCCTGAAAGCAACTTAAAAGTGCCAAAAAGATGATGTTCCATTTTGATCTAGAGAAAGAAAGAGAAGGGACAGCCCCACTGGCTGTCCAAATGCCTAAACTAAAGAGGATAAAGGCCTGGTTTTAACCTAGAAAGAGGTTTAGAGCTACTCGAAAAGAAGAATGCATTACAGAATGCTTTTCGATAGGATGCCTGAACTATTCGAAAAGAACCTAAACTCTGCGAAAAGAACTAAAAGCTCCAGGCTTAGTGTTCGAAGAGCACCTGATCTATTCGAAAAGATTCCTGACCTACTCGAAAAGAAGAAAATTCCTTATGCCGCAGCGATCATGCGAATAGAGCTTCAGAAGTTACAATGCCTTTCGAAAAGGTCTCCAAACTATGCGAAATGGTATTATGAAGATTCCCAGCATCCGCAAGGGCAATTCAGTAATCTCTGCACGCGCCCCAATGCATTAGAAAACCCAGGGACATTCTGGAAGATTCTGAGCACGAACCAGAGGCATATTCCACTCCATGTGAACACCCAAAAATGAAATTACTTGGCGGGAACTTCTAGAAGTTCAAACAAATTTTTGAATTACATAACAGAATTGATGCTTCTGTCGCCTAATTGGCTGAACCAGATCAAGCAATTCTGATTGGCCAGAACAGATCTGGATCCTTGTGCTCGACCCCTATTGGCTGATATGGATCTAACCAATTCTGATTGGTTAATGCACATCTAAAATGGACTTGGGGAAAAACTATAAATAGACAAACTATTTGCCCAATTTGGGTATCCAGAGTTTGAGTTTCATTTCCGCCCATTTCCAATTAGGATAAGCTTATGCCAAACACGTAATAGCCTAGCTTTTGTTTGTAACTGAGAACTATGAGATACTTATGTAATTCAAGTGAGAATTGTATTCAAGACTACAAATCCGAGAGTTGTTTAAGCTGTGCTCTGTAATTGTGATGGTGGATTTGAAAAGGTTGCTTTCAACAGTACGTTCTCAATCGGATTCATGTTGAGGGTTCCTTGTGATCTCCTTACTCATTAGACTCCTTTAGATTTATTGTTTTTAAAGCAATTTCCCTTAATTCATTATCCCTGTGAGAATCTGCGTTTGTAACCTAATTTCTTACAGCATTTGTAGTGGTGCTCATGTTCTGAATCAAGAATCCGGATTGAAGACTATTGGATGATCTGTGTCCATGACAGTGGACAGATCATAGCCATAAGTTCAAACTCAATCCTAATCCTTGAGTTGGATTATTTTCTCTTACATCTGAGCTGGTAGCCAGATGAAGATTTGAGACTTTCTCGACTGTGCTACACTAGTTCTCATTCTGCAATCAATTACTAAGCTTAAGTCAACTATTATTTCTCCATTCTTATTAATTTTGCATCCAATTCCCCCAACTCCGATCTGGATCACTTAGTTTAAATTCTACTTTTAGATAATTTAGTTAATGTGACAAATTCAACCTCTCATCATATTTGCTTTGTAGATAAGATTAGAGGCCTGATCTGGTAGCTCAGATCTGGAGGTTTACCATTCATTTTAAATCAATTCCTTGTGGACGATCTTTTACTCACTTACTTGCTACAATTGACCCTGATCTTCCAGGCTAATTACTTTCTCTCTGTGCTAATGTTCCTTATTCTTTTTAATTTTCTAGATTCAGTATCATTTACAAATCTGTTTTCAAAATATAAATAAATCATGCACATTTAGAACAGCAATAGGTGCAACATGACTAGGGCATCTTGCCACGACGATAATCTCCAAAGCCGATTTGGCTTTGGTTTCAAGGTAGCACTCGCCGCGGCGAGTGCTTCAAATTCATTCTCGTCATGGCGAGCTTACATGTCATGGCGGCGAGCCAGAACAGCTCGCCACTTTTTGGTTCTTGCTTCTCACTTCGAACGTTCCCCTTTTTCATGCCTAATCTACAACTTATAGTTGTAATAGGGTCACACAAAGGTTTGTTACATTTGCCCTTCCATCCTATTTGATCATACAATTTACGATCCAAAACGTCGGGAATCGGGGAATTCGTTCTCTAGGTTCTTCATGTGCCCGATTCTCGAAGTTCTGAGGCAAGCATTCCCATAATTCGACTAAGTAGGATCTGATTTAGGGAAAAATCAAGGTCTCATTTGTAGACACACCCATTTTTCCCTCTCGGAATATACCAATCTGTTCGGTCAACCTTTGACCTTGCCCGTGACTTTTTGGAAAGGACTAACCTTCTCTGGAAGCTTCACATCCCGATATAAGGACCATATACTGAAACAATAGTATATGGCTGAACACAGGCTGAAACAATAGCATTATAGTTCCGATCCTTTTACCCTAGTGTGGGACCATATACTGAAACAATAATATATGACTGGACACAGGTTAAAATAATAGTACATGGCTGGTCATGGGGTCTGTGGCATAGGCCCCTTGACCCTAACGTGAGAACCATGCACTGAAATAATAGTACATGGCTGAACACAGGTTGAAACAATAGCTCTGTGGCTCAGATCCCAACGTAGGGAGACTATATAATAAAACAATAGTATATAGTCAGAATACAGACTGAAACAATAGTCTCGCATTCCAGACCCCCTAACCCTAACATGGAAACCATGTACTGAAACAATAGTACATGGCTGGACACAGGCTGAAATAATAGCTCAGTGGCTCAGGCCCAATGACCCTAACGTGGGAACCATGTACTAAAATAATAGTACATGGTTAAACACAGGCTGAAACAATAGCTCTGTGGCTCAGATCCTAACGTAGGGAGACTATATACTAAAATAATAGTATATAGTTAGAATGCAGACTGAAACAATAGTCTTGCATTTCCAACTCGACCCGGACCCGGACAACCCCGAATTACGCGCCTAAAATCACACGGGCAATTCAATTGCACACAAAACCATAAGCGTGCAATCAGTCCATCTTTCAAACTAGACTTCCTTTCCCAGACCACTTCGAGACTCGATCGCATGCCTCACTTGAGACGCGTGATCAAATTGAGCGCCCGACCACCGGCGCGCAATAGGCCTACACTTGACCTAGTCTTATCGTCCTTGACCCCCAAGTTTCCTCAATTAAGCACTTCAAAAGAAATGCTTAATCGGATTGCGCACCCCACATCAAGCATGTAATTAGTCCTAACTTTGTTAGAACTAGGAAACTTATTGAGCAAGTCAGTCGGTCGCTCACTGAGTCGGTGACCGACTCAAAGCGATTAAGCACCGAAAAACCAGAGTGTAACTCGGTTAAACGCCTGAAACAGGGCGCGTAATTGAAGAAAAACCTATAAAACCTTTTTTTATTTTCGGCCCAAGGAGGCTACGAATTTTGAGAAGGAGAGGCTGGGATTTCGAAACCAGAGAACTTCGAGGATGAAATAGAGGAACCTAGCCATGATTTTGAGATTAAAGCTTCGAATTTCTAAGATTCCTCTCTGCAGCCTCGACCCTTGGTAAGAATTTAATTTTTAGTTTCCGATCGTAGCTTCTAGCATTTAGATATAGGATTTTTTAGCCTTAATTATTCAGTTTTAGACCGTAGCACCTTTTTTCGGACCATAATTTTTAATATCTAGTTCTAGTTCTTCGTTTCTAGAACCAGTCCTTAATCTAACTGCCTAATTCACTAACTCTTAAGAATTAATTTAGTTCTAAAATCTTAATCTCCAATCCTATCATTAATCTCTGGTTCTAGTTCTTAGGTTCTAGAACTAGCTTTTAATCATACGGTCTGATTTTCTGATTTCAGACCTGAACTCAGTCCTTGAATTTTAAATTCCTAGTTTTAATCTTCTAATTTAATATTCTAAATTCAATCCTCAATTTAATTTTCTTAAATTTTAGTTTTTTTTTAATTTAATCTGTAATTACAGTCCAAAAACCAATTCTAAAAATCCAAAAATATTATTTTATGATTTGAAATTCAATTTAATTTCATCTCAGCCATCCAATTTGCCCAACGGAGCTTACGGAGGGTACTCGGGAATGAGGCCAATCCTCCTCAGTATAGTGGACCCAAAACCCCTTTTTTTAGAATCTTAGAATTAATTAATTGCTTTAATTAGTTTTTATTTCAATATAATTAATTAATTACATTAATTAGATTTTAGTATAATTACTTAATTTCTTAAATCAGATTTTTTAGTTCAGTTAATCAATTGATTTAATCAGAATTTTAGGAAATTTAGTTTATTTGTGTTAATTAGATTTTGGTATAATTGATTCGTTGCTTCGATCATAATCTTAGAGAAAAAAATCAGTTTCTTGACTTCGATTTGCCTTAATTAGAGTTTTAGTAAAAAATCAGTCTTTTATTTTAATTAGAACTCCAGTCAAATTAGTATATTTGCTCTAGTTAGAATTTCAATACAATTAGTATATTTACTCCAATTAGAATTTCAGTACGATTAGTATGCCTGATTTAATTAGAGTTTCATTACAATTAACATACTTGCATTCCTAGTACAACTGGGAGACTGATATTAATTAGACTTTTAGTAAGACTAGGAAACTAAAATTAATTAGACCCTAATCAGATTCTATCATTGGATTAAACCACCATAACAAATTCACCACTAAGCTCACAATAAAATCAGGAAATCTAAATCAATCAGAATTACTACAATAACGGGGAAAGAAAAAAACTAAACTATCTAAACTATAAAGAAAGAGCCATAACTGCTGATGTTCACAGGCGGACGATTCAATAAAGAAGTAACCCACATCCGCTCTAAAGCGTTATCATTGACGTGTTGCAGCGTCGTTAAATATCTACAGCTGGCGATTGCAACAAACTAGATATCTTCCTAGAAAATCCCCCTCTTTTATTTTATCTCCGACACTCCAAACACCCCATCGCTAGAGTCCACTTGGACAGAATTGGGCCACTAATTCAACGGGGACCGAGAGGAACCCAGAAAAAGTGCGAACCAACAGACAGGCGATCGCAATGGGACTCTTTTGTTGAACTCTTTCTTTTTTAGATAGTTAGTTTTTTATTTTTGTTTTCCTACCTTTTTCTTTCCATCTCATCATTTAGATTTCTTTTAAATATATGAGTCTTCGTCAAAGACTCAAGATGTCTGGTATACGAAGAGTGAGTTTAGGAGACCCACCATTGTGGGGATATCATGACAACCCCATGTACGAAGAAGAATCATTTTATAATTCCAACCTACGATAACCTGAGATTAACATGACTGGTGAACAAGAAAATCCCTTCTCTACCCCGCACATCGGTAATAATCATAATAGGAGAGACACTAACACTGCACAAAACCTTACTACTCAACAAATCGTAGAACTTAATGTTCAGAGAATACAAAGAGGAGACGATGACTCCAAAGAATTGCTTCAAGGACTGGCCGCTGCATACGAGACCATTAGGACGTGATAATTTTCAGAAGACCAAGAATGACAGGAAAGGCCACCCCCTACCCCGAGCAAGGTGTCAACCCGCGCCTCACCCTTACGATAACCTACTCACACATTTTTTAATGATGATTCTCTAGACAAGGTTGGCCCATGGGTTGCCCCAAAGGACAACACCATCAAGATCGAAGATCACCCTAAGATGCTTGATGAGAACATGGCGAAGAGAGAGCACCCTGGTCACTCATTCGGATTCGACAAATTTTGCCGAGATGTCGAATTTAACTTACCAATTGGATTCAAACCGCAAAAATTTACCAAATATAACGGCACCGGAAATCCGAACCACCACTTGGCCCTCTTTTGCAACGATTATCGACCCATATGCGATAATCAGGGACTTCTCATTCACTATTTCCAACGCTCATTAGAGGAGAAGCTTTAGATTGGTTTGCGGGACTCTCACTTTATAAGATAGAAATGCTTAAAAAATTAGTCGGCCAATTCCTAGACCAGTACAAGCACTCGATCCAAGAGACGGTTAGTCTCAGGGATCTGATGGCAGCCAACCAAGGACCTGATGAAGAATTCACTGACTTTGTCACCAGATGGAGGAAACTCACCACTAGGACCGGCACTTTAAAGAAAGAGAAAGACTCGGTTGACATTATCATCAACAATACTAGAGAATCGTTAAAGAGCGCACTCGTCATAAGTGATTGCTCCGACTTCACTACACTCCACTCCTGGGCATCCCGACTAGCGTGACACATTAAAGGCGGAGACCTCGCCCTATCCATAGTTACGACGAAAGTAGGCTCTTCCAGTGAATCGAAGTCAATAAATAATAAGAAAGTCTCAAGAATTGAACAAGTCAACACCATTGTCAACCAAGGATAAAACTCTGGGAATGAAAATTTCCAATCGTGAAGCTTTGGGCAAAATCAAAATCAACAACGGTATACCAACCAAAACCAAGGCACCAATCAACCAAGATATGTAAACCAAAACCAAGGGAAGAATCATAATTAAGGCCAATACCAGAATAGAAACCAATATCCTAACCCTTACCAGAACCATACTGCAACGCAGAATCGACCGGCCCACACACCGAACTATAATAACATGCCTGCACCACAAAATTTCAACCTAGCTAGAGGCCCTTATCAGTAGAGGCGGGACCACTACCCCACTTTGTCTGATACAATTTCCAACATCTTTTGTCTCCTTAACACTCAGAATTTCCTTTGATTCCCACAGGAAAGACCTTGCCCACGGCCGACGAATCTAGATTATGGCAAATACTGCATGTTCCATCAATACGCGGGACACAACCTAAAAGACTGTTGTGTCCTCCGGGATGTGATCTATGACATGAATGATCGGAATCAAATTGACTGGGAGGCGCTTAGGAATCCTAATCCCAGTAAAAATTGTCAACCCCAACAAAATTTAGGAATCATTAATAACCCTATGCCCAATCACAACCAAGGAACGCCAGCCCAGGTCACTACCGTGGAACTGCCCAGTCAATCTTCCTTTCAGCCCTCAACCTTAATCACTTGCATTCAACCCTTCGACACTGTCGTTGTCCCTATGAGAGCTTCTTCACCCCTACACCCCTCGACTTTGATCACTCGAATCTCCCCGCCGAGCCCACCTCCATACTTGAAATTGACTCAGATAAAGATCCACTCTTTTAGAGCTCGGAGACCATTCCTCCATAGTCACCCGTCAGAACCACCAACCCCTCCTAATCCCGAACCAATGCCACTGTCACTCCCTGCGTCCGATTCTGAACCTGAGTATGGAGATCACATTTTCCAAACTACAGTTCAAATTGCCCCGTGACTAGAGAGCGTCATTCAAAAAACCCTAAACCAAGAAAACGAGATAACGACCGAGTGTTTGCCCAACATAGGAGGACATGAACAAGAAGAACATTTTGAGCATTTAACTCCTCCAAATCCTGAACCAACGCCATCGCCACTCCCTACGTCCAATTTCGAACCTGAGTATGGAGATCACGTTCTTCAAACTGTAGCTCAAATTATTGCGTGGGTAGAAAGTGTCACTCGAAAGACCCCGAGCCAAGAAAATGAAACAACCAAGAGTTCACTGAACGTAGGAGAAGATGAACAAGAAGAGCATTCTAACCCGTGCAAGATAGTGGTCTCTACTTTCCTGGAAGAGGAGGATTATATGCAGTATCTCCCACCTTGGAGCGGCACCATGCAGGTATGCGCTCCAGCCTCGAATTTCACTCACTTCACAAATATGTCGGCGTCGGGCCACACTAGGAGCGGTCAACAACCCGATTGTTAAATCGGGAACTAATTACCCACCTCCACCTTTCCCTCAAAATAAGGATTTCATGAATGTACGACCATCAGAGGGGAGCGTGAGAGAAAGAGAAGTTAACATGCTGCCCCCACCTCACATTATCCCTCCACCAATCCCTGTACTTCAACCACTCTAACCACTCGTGCCCAAGGCTCATCAGCTAGGCAAAGAGATTGCACTCGCGCCAGGGCAAGAATATGATCTTCTGCAACATCTCTAAAAGATCTCAGCCTAGATATCTATACTAGAACTCATCAAGAAGTCGCCTGACCATCACCGACTACCAATAAGAATACTTAAAGACACACAAGTGGATGAGGACACCACATTGAATGAGTTACATCAAATCACCTCGGTCATGGTGCAACCACCGACACTCACTTTTACCAATGCAGACATGCTCAAAGAGTCGCTCCGCGGAAGCGCAGCTCCCATATACCTTACAGTTATAATTAGAGGGTTCTCCATACCCCACTCGTTGGTCAATACAGAAGCAAGACTCAATATCTGCCCTCTCATAATATTAAAGATGCTCGAATACACTGAACAGGATGTCAGGCCCTCGACGCTATCACTTGTAGCTTATGACGGCTCGCATCATTTTGTCAAAGGAACTATCAAACTCCAAGTTTGCCTCAGACCTGTAACAAAAGACGTTAATTTTCATGTTTCTGATTTTGCTAGTATGTACAATCTTATCCTAGGAAGAAAATGATTAGAGTCAATGAAGGCCGTCTCATCCACATACCACCAATGTGTCAAATTTTTGTACGAGGACTCCATCATTTGTATATATGCCGATGCACCCCTCCAGGAGATGGACATTGATTACGTGGCAAGTATTCTGATAGCCCATGATTCTGTATTAAATACGAGTCACATTCAAAAGACTCGAACCTCCGACGAGACAACCGTTGCAGAAGTCTGCCCCCCTACCCCTCCGAGTTCTCCCCCGACGTATCAACAAAAAATGATGAGAGAGAGGTCGGCCTAGACATCGCCAAACTTTATGACATCAATCCAACCACGACAAAAGGTTGGGTCCTCATGTACCAACTCAGATACGTCCCCCACACTGGACTCGATAAAAATAAGCAAGGTCGTGTAGGACCTATCGTCCCAATAAAAATACGTAAACACATAGGGTTAGGTTACCAATCAGACGGCCCACAAGTGGACTTGTTCCCTACCTCACCAAATTGGTCTCTATATGACCACTTTGTCTATGGGACCACTTAGAAAGTAGATGTACCAAAGTGGAAGGATGTGTCCTTCACTAAATCCCAAGAAACGAAGATCGAATGAATGGTTAAGGCATTCAATGATTTAACGAATTTGAATGACGATATTGATAAACCGCTCGAGGGAGTCCAACCTTTATTTAACACTAAGGAGCTTATAGAAGAGACAAAGGAAGAACCTCCAGAACTTGAACCATGGTTAGAGAATTGGGACTCTACTGACGACGAAGATTTTCATATAGCAGCCTTGCAAGATGACGAAAAGCACTTACACTCAATGTGGGGAGAGGATGACACCCTACAAGAAAATCTTAACTCACAAAGCATCTGCCTCGGCCTTGGCCTTGGGGGATGGGAATGCTCGTTGGACTCCCCTCGTATCGCTCACTCATGCCAACCCTGCTGTAGGGCATGCACCAGCATATTAGAGCGCTTTGCTAGTTGGATCCGACATTTCACAATAGCATAATCGAATCACTCCAACCCCGTAACAACAAAAGCGAGCAATGACCCACCAACTCGGCCACTAACACAGGAAGAAGAGAATCTCAACAGTCATTTGCTTAACCCAGGGGTAAGCGCCCACATCGCCCTTGTTGACCTTGAGGAGAGAAAATCCAAGCAAGAGATGACAGCTGAGCTAAAGACCGATGGAACACCATGGTGGTAGAGACTATGGTGACTATTTTTGCATGTCATAATAGACCAAGAAATTCTAGCAGATGAGAGAAGCATAGGTGTGAGTGGAGAGAGCTGAAACAGTAGCAGTTGCATTATAGCAGAGGAGTAGTGCCAAAATCTCACATAGTCAAAACATGCCTCACGATGTTGAAGTCCTCATCAGAGTTATCTCGCGCAGCTAAGGTATGCAGCACAAGAAAACTCACGCTACAGTCATGCAACTCAGTGAAGGGAATCTCCCAGAACACTCTCTCGCATAGCAGTCACGCACTTCATCTGCAACCAACACTCAAAGACCTCACGAAGATCTCATGCACTAAACATTCAGAAATCTAGCTCACGAAGTTCTCTTGAGGATCAAGGCTTACATTAACAACGTGCACAATCTCACGAGGCCACTTTGCAAGAAGAGCGCAAATAAACTCACAAAGTTCTCACGAGGCTCTAGAAGAGAGATGCCTAAAAATTCCCTCGCACAGCTCTCGCGCACTTCAAAGCTATACCAGCTACCTAGCGAGCTGTGTCACTCATTTGACAAAGAGCCGAGCCAGATTTAAAGGAATCCACGCGACACCCTCACAAGAGAAAATTCAAAAAGTCCACCTGCATGAGTACACTAAAGGCCAAAGTTGCTGCATGACCATTTAAAGATCTACTGCGTGAACCAGGGGTCTTCCAAGCCAAATTCTACCTTGGGAGTACTCTACGAGCCACGAAAAAGAATTAATGAGCAGAAGGCAGCCCCATGAAGCTCGGGCTCTCCACATCTCAATCTTAACTCAAGGACATTTTGGGGATTTCCTCAGGTCTAGGGCACACATCTCGAGGCCCTGATCTTGAGGCACACATCCCAAGGCATCCAAGGGTTGTAACAGTGACACATCTACTAGGAAATTAGGGTTAATCTTCTCTTAGACAAAGCATTGGGGATTGAGTATATAAGCTATAAATGTAACTTAGAATTTTCATCTCTCCTTCAACCTCTGTCAGCTGTGAGCTCGAGCAGGCTAGAGTTAAGGTTTGATCACCTCTTTTTCCCATTTTTCTTCTCTCTTAGCCAAGTATTTGCTAGCTACATCCTTTGTAAGCAGTTAAGATTAGTGTTATTCAGTTTTTGTAATAGGTCTTGTAACCATAAGGATTTTGTGAAGACCTGTTATGCACAAGGCTGTTTCCTTGGGAAATTACATTATAAGTATTTTTTATTAATGGAATTTGCATTTTAATGGTATATTCAATCTGCTATTTTCCTATTTTCCCATAGTTTTATACATTCTATGCATGCATTTAGGATTTGAGCTGATTTGAAAGGCTCATAGAAGCTTGAGCTTGTAGCCTTGGGACCATGGTGGCAGTAACAACTTACATGTTCCTTCTCAGACCTCTATGGTGTGGATAACCTCTGTGGATAGCCTATGACCATTAAAGTGGACAGACTATATCCCTAGGGTGATTCTAAGCCATAGATCTAAGAAGGATTCTTCTCCTCTGCACTTGAGCTTATAGCCTGGTGAGAGGTTGTTGCAGGAACTAGCTCCCCTCTATTTTACTTAAGCAATATCAGGTGTTAGATCTGATTTCTCTGTAGCGATTACAGACTTGTGAGCTGAGCCATTGCAGTCTTTTGTAGCAATGACCAATTGCTTTTAAGTTCCCAAATATCCCTTGAACAACTGTGGTTTCCATTAGTTTTTCAAGAACTATTTGCACCCATGGATGCCTGAGCTTGTAGCCTGGCAAACATGGTGTCTGCAATGGATTTAATGATCTGATTTGAGACATTGGGTGGAGGACATCTATTGGATAATCTGTGACCATTTAAGTGGACAAGTTATAGCCTTAAGATCAGTCTACTCCTTTGGATCAGATTAGTTTTCTAAATTTGATTCATGTGGTTTGATTCTCTCTATTGGATAGCCTGTGACCATTGAAGTGGATAGGTTATAGCCTTAAGAGACCAAGTCAAACCATAAGAATTGAGTTAGATATCTCTTCCTTGTAGATCTGCTTGTAGCCATCTAAGGGATTGCTACAGAGACAGTCCTAAACCTGAGTTACATAGTTGCATTAATCTTAGTCTAATTGCCTACTTCCCATCATTTTATCTTTCTTTTTGGCACACTCCTTCCCTACCTTCTTCATAACCCTTTCTTTAGGATAGGATTGCACTTTATTTCTCTTCTTTTAGTGTTAATTTTGTGTCATTTTGACATCCAACTCCCTTTCTTTAGGATTGTCAGATATGTACCCAGATCTGGAGGCTTATTATTATAGCCCATTTTGGATTCTAGATCAATTTCTCTGTGGGGAAACTCTTACTTAAAACTTGCTACAAAAGCCTTGTATCTTGTAGGCTGTGTGTACTTTAGGTTGCTATTTTCATAGCCATTTCACTCCACCTTTTCATTATGATTATTACCATCTTATCTTAATAAACATCAGCAAATACCTAGGTATGAATCCCAACAAGTTTTTGGCGCTGCTGCCGGGGATATTGATGTAGACCTGAGTTGTATTATATTTTAGTTTAAAAAATTCTTTGTAGCTGTGCCTGAAATAGAATAAAAAGTACTACTGATTTTTGTAAACTTATTATAGAATTGGACAACAGTAGCAGGGAAAAGCTAGAGCTGCAGCTAGAGTTTAGGAAGCACTGTTTGCACTTCTTTTGCCCTAAATCTTAGTCCACTTGTGTTGAATTCTCTGTCATTAGTTTAATTGTAAATCTGTTTAGTTGTTAATTTTTTTTGAAAATATTCTTTTGTGTGCTCTGAGCATTTTCTTTACCTATTGATTTTGTGTGTATGCTAAAAAGAAGGTCCCTCAACCCTAAGTTGGAACCTCCAAATCCTGAGATTGAAAGGTCCCTCAACCCTAAGTTTTGTGTGCTATGACCAAGAAACACCACACAAGGCCCTACTGTTGAAACTGAGCCAGTTGTCATGGCTGAGAGGCAAAGAACTCTAAAGGAATACAATGCACTTGGGGATTACACCTCTCTCTTTTGCATACAATTCCCTTCAGTTGAGGGAAACTATGAAGTCAAGTCCTCCACCATTAACATGTTGCCATCTTTTTATGGGCTGAGTAAGGAAGATCCTTACAAGTATATTAACAAATTTTTAGCACTTTGTACCACTTTCAATATTGCTGGCCTGGGATCTGAAGCCACCAAACTGAGGCTTTTTCCTTTTTCCCTAAAGGACAAAGCCAACACTTGGCTCTCTAAGCTCCCAGCCAATACCATCCAGACATGGAATGACCTATAAAGCCAATTTCTAGCCAAATTCTTTCCCACGAATAAAACTAGTCAGATGAGGACAAATATATTGTCATTCATACAGTCCTCAACTGAAGAATTTTATGAATCATGGGAGAGGTTTCAAGAGATGTTAAAACAATATCCCCACCACCAAATTCCATAGTGGCAACTTGTACAAGTCTTTTATCAAGGAATTAATCCCAAAAGTAGGGACATAGTGAATGCCTTATGTGGTGGTAGCTACCTCCACAAGATAGCTGATGAGGCTTGGGAGTTGTTTGGCATCATAGGGGGAAATTCCATACAGCAGGAGTCATTGTCTCGCAATGACAGCCAGACCCCAGATAAATTGGTGAAAGAGTCCACCCCTAGAGGTGGAATGTATGAAGTTAAGGTGCCAAGTGATTTGGAAAGGAAGGTGGACAATCTGAGTTTAATGTTTGACGAATTGATGAATGTGATGCAGCCTAGGATGGTTGCACAAGTGGAAAAAGTATGTCTGATATGTTAATCTCTCATACATTCACTTTAAGATTGTTCATCAGCCAACCAGTTCCTTGAGTTAGTATTGGAACATGCCAATGCTACCCAAGCATATGGGTAGCAACCTCCTGGGTACACATGGAGAAACCACCCAAATTTGAGGTGGAGACAAGATATATACCCTCAGCCCCAGCTGTAGCAGTTGGCAACTCCATACAGACCTTGGCACCAATTTAACCAAGGCTATCCACCAAGGTAGAATTTTTAGTTGCCTGCCCCACAGCCCAATCAGTTGGTCTTGCCCCCACAATAGCGCAGGTCCTCTTCCTTTGAAGAGAAAATGTTGGCATCTATGTAGAATTTAGGGAGCTTGATCCAAACTATGAACTCTCCTGGGCAAAGCATTAAAAAAATAGAGGACTAGCTGGGTCAAATTTGCAATGCTTTGAACAAAAGAGAGGAGGGCAGATTGCCTAGTCAGCCCTTGGCCAATCCTAAAGGGCAGTACATGATTAAAGAAGCATCCTCTACCCATGAGGAGGCTAATGCAAACACTACCCTAAGGAGTGGTAGGGTGGTTGACAATTTGGTGGACAGTACAGCTGAGGAGGCCCAACACTAATCAATAAATGAAGAAAAGAGAAAAAAGTAAAAATTTTACCATGATGTTGTTAGGCATGCAGCTGTGGCACCAGCAATCCCACAGCTGCCATTTCCTCAAGCAGTAGCTGGCCCATCTCCTTTTGATAAGGGGAATGCTCAGGTGGAGGAAATGATGGAGACCTTCAAGAGGGTCAAGATCAATTTTTCCTTGCTTGATGCTATAAAACAGGTCCCTGCCTATGCCAAATTCTTGAAGGACCTCTGCACACAATAGAGAAAAGCAAGGGTGCAGTTGACCAAAAAGGTTTTTACTATTGAACATGTTGAATCAGTTCTGTCCATAGCCACACTTGAGAAATTGCAAGACCCAGGGGTACCTACTATCACCTACATAATTAGAAACCATACCATTGGAAGAGCCCTTTTGGACTTAGGGGCCAATGTGAACCTGCTCCCATATTCTGTGTATGAGGAGCTAGGTTTGGGGGTGCTAAAAGACACATCAGTTGTGCTCCAACTGGCTGATAGGTCTGAGAGGATACCTGTGGGTGCGGTGGAAGATGTTTTGGTGGGGGTGGACAAGTTCTACTATCCTGTTGATTTCCTTGTTTTAGACATAGACCCTTGCAAAAGTAAAACCCGAATTCCTGCCATTCTTGGCAAACCATTCTTGACTACTGTAAATTCTTGCATTCAATGCAGGTCAGGGATGATGGAGGTGACCTTCGGGAATATGAACGCCCAATTAAATGTGTACAATGCTGTAAGGCAGCTTCAGATGGACATTGAGGATTGTTGTGCGATTGATATACTAGATGGCCTTGTGGAAGAAAAATTATCCAATCTGTTGGATTGGGATAATGTTGTTGAACACCTGAAAATTATTTGGAGCATGGTTGAGAAGGAAGCCCAAACTCTTATGACAAAAGGCAACACCAAGATAGAGTCTTCTGTGAGCCTAGTGCAGCATTCCAGTTGGAAACCTACATTGTTGCCCCTTCATCAAACCACCAAGGCACCTTTGTTGCCTTCCATTGACAGTCCCCCTGAGCTGGAGCTGAAACAGCTCCCAGACACATTAAAATATGCCTTATTGGGGCAAAACAAGCTTTCAGTGATTATCTCCTCCTCACTCACTAGTGAGCAGGAGGAGAAATTATTGACTGTTCTCAAGAAGCACAAAAAAGCAATGGGGTGGACATTAATTGATCTTGGAGGCATTGATGCCTCAGTTTGCATGCACATAATTCACTTGGATGAGGGTGCAAAACCCTCTAGGGAGATGCAGAGGAAGCTTAATCCTCACATGCAAGAGGTGGTTTTGAAAGAGATAGTTGTTGTCTTGCTTACCTTATAATTATTAAATAGTTAAAACATCCAATTAAAAGGAAAAATCACAAAGATGAGGAAACAAAGTAAGCAAGCAGGCCTACAAGATACAGGGTCCATTGCAGCAAGTTTTAATAGGTAAGGTAAGGGTGGGTTCATAGGGAAATGTGTTCATAAATGGGATAAATCTCCAGATTTGTACCAGATCTGGCACTCTATCCTAATTTAAGCTAAATCAAAACAGGAAAGAGGGTTTTATAAGATTTGTCACTTTACTAAAAACTAAAAAAATTAAATGCAAGTGATCCAGATTTGATTAAACACAGTGATAAGTGGAAATGGAGAAAATATTAAATTCAAAAGATTGAGAGCAGCAACTAGGGAGTTTTGGTCTTTACTAAAAATCAAGTGGATCAAAGGCAATGGCATAGGATAGATGTGCTACAATCCTTCATCTGGCTACAAGCTCAGATGCAAGGTATAAGAATCTAATCTCAACCAATGAATTAAAGCAATCCTAAGGCGATGATCTGTCCACTCGAATGGTCACAGATCATCTCAGAGATTGTTTCAATCAAAGGATCTTGATTGGAACAGGTAAACTATTGCAGATGTTGTGGGTGTTAGGCTACAAGCTCAAGCATCCACACGGATATCTAATCTGGGGAAATCAAATACAAAAAAGTAAAATACAGATCAGAATCAACTTTAAAAACTATAATTACATTGTAATAATACAACTTGCAATCTTATTGTGCTTTGATTTGCAATATGTGCAACATACAATCCATCTATAAAGCCTCTGAAACTCTCAATTTACAGCTCTCAACCTCACCCTAGCTACTGAAGGAGTTTAGCCAACCATAATTGGCTAAGGAGAGAAATGGGGGAAGAAAGAAAAGAGAGGGAAATTTTGGAGGGAAAATAGAAATCGAATTAGGCTCTAGTTGTCTTAATTTTTGGATGTCTAGCTCTGTAAATTCTTCAAGCTTTTGTACTCTTCTCCTCTGTCCTCAGATCTATTTCAGCCAATCAGAGCTCAAGAGAATAATTCTGTTATGCTGATGTGGCTGATTTCTCTTCTAGAAGCTCTTCTCCCATTGGTTCACAACTCGTAAATACATGTGAGGCAGTTGGGGTTCCCATTCATGCCTAGTTGTGTACCAAAAATACTCCCAAGGGTTACTAATACGCCTTGGAACTTGTGTATAGAATTTTGAAGTTGGCAGCTGCTGAGAAAGGAACTGAAAAGCTTACAATTCCAAAGTCGAGAGGTTCTGGGAGCCTCTCCATAGGTTCTGAGTCTGTTTGGTCTTCATTTTGACAAGTTCATGTGGCTTTCGATAAGATTGGAGACATCTTGAGAGGTTGAGTTGCGCTAGTCGATAGGATTGGAGCCCATCTTCACCTTCTATCCAGTTCTTCATTCATCCTCTCGACGGGTTATAATCAACCTGTCGACTTGCTATACGATCTTTAGTTGACTGCTCGACAGGTTGGCTCAATCCTCGCGAGGATGAGCATAGCTTTGGGCAAGTTGTCCACAGATTGTCTTACACTGCTCGACAGGTTCAGTTGAACCTCTCGACTTCCCCTGCACCTCCAGATATCCTCTCGAAGGGTTATTGAACAACTTCAGAAACTCTCGACAGCTTGCCTTCTTCAGCTTCAACTCCTCAACGGGTTGGAGTACATTCTCTGATCCTCTCGATAGGTTCATGGAACCTTTCGACATGTACTGCCTTGTGCTTCCCCAAGCTGGTACACATCTTTGTTATGCTATCTTTCGTCTGTCAGCACATAGTAGCTTCTTGGTGGGTTCAATCCTCAATCCTTATAGTTGCACTTGGTCCCAAGCATACCCAGATGGGCCTATGGCATTCTCATGAACTTCTAAGGCATTGTGGATTGTTTGATTGGTTGGCCTTTGCACTGTAAGAGAACATGTTGAGTAGAAAATTGCTTCTTTGGCCATTTTAGGTAGATGCCTACACTAAGACTGCAATTTATTACATATCAACAAAATACACTCAAAACACATTATTAGTCAACTCAAGGGTCCACCAAAGGTTAGGTTAGGAGGTGAAAAATAGTATTTTTCACTTCTTAACACACCCCCAAACCTAAGCTTTGCTAGTCCCTGAGCAAAGGTGAAATTAAAAACAATTATTGAAAATGAAAAATGCCACTTCTGTAGGGAACACAGATGCATTTAGCATATGCATCAAGCCTTTTAAACCCCTAGGTGATCCCTAGTGGAGGAGTGAAGGCTCTTGAGGGTTTTCAGTGAAGTTACCCACAAACTTCTCCAAGGACTCAATTAATATCAATGCAACATATTAAAAACAAAATTCAAGCAAAATAAAATTCATCTAGGGGTTAATGAAGCAAAACCGATTGTGTATAGTAGATCTCCAGATCTGGCTACAGATCTAGCAATTCTAGCCTAAATCTAAGAAGAAAGAGAGCTTTTTGGGTGTCACTAGATCTAATTAATCTATAAAACAGAAATATAAAACTAAGTCTAAAAGATAGAGGAAGATGGTAAAATAAAGGATAAAATAGTGAGAAATAGGCAGCCAGGGACTGGTTCTCATTGCAAATTAATTGGATCAAAGGCAATGCATAGGAAAGATTTGCTACAATCCTTCATTTGGCTACAAGCTCAAATGCAAGGTATAAGAATCTAATCTCAACAAAAGAATTAAAGCAATCCTAAGACTATGATCTGTCCACTCGAATGGTCACAGATCATCCCAGAGATTGTCCCAATTCAAGGATCTCGATTGGAACAGGAAAACTATTGCAGATACTATGGGTGCCAGGCTACAAGTTCAAGCATCCACAGGAATATCTAATCCAGTGAAATCAAATACGAAAAAGTAAAATTTAGATCAAAATCATTTTTAAAATCTACAATTACTGTAATAACATCTTACAACCTATTGATCTCAGGTCTGCAATCTTGTGCAACATCCAATCTATTCACAAAGCTTCAAAACTCTTGATTTACAGTTATAAACTAGATTTGGACTGCTTATCTAGATCTAATCCAATAGGCTAGATTAGAGAGAGAAGGAGGAAGAGAAAAAGCAAAAATAAAAGCTAAACTAAACCTAAATGAGCTAAGGAGAACCAAAGTTATTCTATGGATACCTTGCTGAGAAATTACAACAGCAAGGAGCTTTATTTATACAAGTGCATGTAGACACCCCCATTTTGCCTTCTCGTAATATACATTTTTATTCGGTCAACCTTTGACCTCATAACCCTGATATGGGAACCATGCATTGAAACGATAGTACATGACTGAACACAGGCTGAAACAATAGCTCTGTGGCTCAGGACCCAACGTAGGGAGACTATATACTGAAACAATAGTATATAGTCAGAATGCAGACTAAAACAACAGTCTTGCATTTCAGACTAGAGACCAGACTCAAACAACCCTGAATTAAGCGTTTGAAACCCCGCGCGTAATTTGATTGCACGCTAGACCACAAATGTGCAATCAGTCCCCTTTTCAGACCAAACTTCCTTTCCCAGACCATCTCGAGACTCGATCACGCACCTGAAATCAGACGCGGTTCGAATTGAGCGCTATACTACCAGCACGCTATTGGCCTACGCCCGGCCTAACCTCACTATCCTTGGCTCCTAAGATTTCTTGATCTAGTGCTTCTAAAGAAATGTTTAATCAGATTGCGCACGTACTACCAAGTGTGTAATTAGCCCTAATGCTATTAGGACTAGGAAACTCGATGAGCAAGTCAATCGGTCTCTCACTGAGTCGGTGACCGACTCAAAGCGATTAAGCATCGGGAAACTGGCGCGCAATTCGATTAAACGCCTGGAAAATAGTGCGTAATTGAAGAAATACCTATAAAAGACTTTTTTCTTAATTCGCCCGGGGAGGCTAGCAAATTTTTGAAGAGAGGATGGATTTCCTTTTGGGATTCCGAAACTAGAGAACACCGAGGACAAACCCATAGAGCAACCTAGTCATGATTTCAAAATTCAAGCGCCGAATCTTCGATATTTCTCTCCCCAGCCCAGTCCCTAGGTAAGAATTTAATTTTTTATCCATGACCATAACTTCTAGCCCCTAGATATAGGAATTCTATAGGTTTTAATTTTCTGTCCGAGACCGTAGCACCCCTTTTCAGATCGCAAATTTTTACATCTGGTTCTAATTCTCCGAATTCAAAACCAGTCCTTAATCCGACAGTCTAATTTACCGACCCTAGGCTTTAATTCCATTCTAAAATCTTAATCTCCAGTCCTATCATTAATTTCTGGTTCTAGGCCATAGACTCTAGAACCAGTCCTTAATCATACAACCTGATTTTCTGATTTCGGACCTGAATTCAGTCCTAAAATTTTAAATCATGGTTTTAATTCCCTATTTTAATACCTTCAAAAATCCTAAATATTAATTTTAGTTCATAATGTAATTCATAATTATCACTCCGACATCGGCTCTAAAAAGCCTAAAATACTATTTTACAGTCCAAAATCAAATTTATCTTCAATCTTAGCCACCCGATTTGCCCAAGGGAGCTTATGGAGGGTACTCGAAAATGAGGCCAATCCTCCTTAGCATAGTGGGCATAAACCCCTTTTTTCTAATTAAGTCAATTTTAGTAGGATTAGGAGACTTAATTAATTAGATTTCTAATAGGATTAAGACTTTTAAATTAATTAGACTTTTAATAAGATTAGGAGACTTAATTAATTAGATTTATAATAGGATTAAGATATTTAAATTAATTAGATTCCTAGTAAAATCGGAAGACCTTTTTTTAATTAGACTCCTAGTAAAATTAGGAGACCCTTTCTTAATCAGACTCCTAGTAGGATTAGGAGACCAAGTTAAATAAAATCCCAGCAGAAATAGGAAAACCAAACCAATTACACTAAAGGCAAGCCACAGCTGCTGATGTTCGCCGACGAATGATTCAATAAAGGAGTTCAACCTACAAACCCTTGCTCCCCTTAAAGCGTGATCAATGACGTGTTGCAGCGTTGATAAATATCAGCAGCTGGCGATCGCATCTTCTTAGGTATTCTTCATTTAGAATTCGCCTCTTTAATTTCAGTATTTAATATTTCCTAATTTATTACTCCATCATCGCCTTCGCCAGAGTCCACGCGGACCAAATTAGGCCACTGATTCCGAGGACCGAAATGAACTCAGAAAAATGTGCGTACCAACAGACTGGCGATCGCGATGGGACTCTTTTCGCTAAGGTTGCCCCGATATAATTAATTTGGTTTTCTATTTTCCTTACTTTATTTAATTTGGCTTTATATTTTTTGCTTTTTATTTTTATCTTTATTTTGTTTTGCTTTATCACTTTTCTACACACTTGCATGTTGATAAACTTAAAAATAAATAAATAAATAAATAAATAAAATAAAATAAAATAAACTATTTTAAAATGGCCGGCATCAGAAAATTGAACTTTAATGATAACGACCCACCCGTACTGGCCCCCATAGCGACCCCAAGTATAACGTTAGGCCATCTCCATGGACAGCCCAGTGTCGTTCTTGAGTAAACATGGTTAATGAGAGAAAAATACCCTTTCGCTCCATGAAATACAAATCATAGTAATAACACTGAAGAAAGTGGTACTGAGAGAAGCTACCTCGATAGTCAAGTTATCGACCACACTCCCAGTGCCCTCACAAATGGAGGAAAAGAAGTCAATGCATGGCTCAAGTCCCAAAAATAAGTTACTCTGAGGAATAGACAGGAGGAAAGGGCGCCGATTACTCCACATGCTCCGACTCTCCCGACACATAACACATATACCTCTCACACCTTCTACAACAACTGCCGAGGACAACCCTCTCCCAAGGCACTTAGAAAAGACACTGTCATAAACATAAACAACCTCCACCAACTTCTAGATGACTACATGGCTAACAAAGAATGCTCCAGTCACACTTTTGGATTCGACAAATTTTGCCGAGACATCGACTTCACTGTACCCGCTGGTTTTTAAACCTCTAAAATTCAACAAATATAATGGTACAGGAAACCCAAAGCACCAGTTGGACCTATTCTGCAACGACTGTCGACCAATCCGCACCAATCATGGGCTCCTGATCCATTACTTTCTGAGATCACTAGAAGGAGAAGCCCTTGACTGGTTTGCGGCCTTACCTTTAGCTAAAATCGAGGCATTCAAAGACTTAGCCGACAGATTCCTAGATCAATACCAGGACCTGACTCATGAAGAAATCAGTCTCACTTACTTGATACACACAAAACAACAAGACGGTGATGACTTCTCGGCATTCGCTAACCATTAGAGAAGACTTATCACTCGAACGAGGAATCAAATAAAAGAAAGCGATGCGATAAAAATCGTGATTAGCAATACCAGAGAGCCTTTTCGAAACATTCTCATCCTAAGCGACTATCACGACCTCACTAGCCTTTATCAATGCGCCTCACGCTTAGAACATCAACTAAAGAATGGAGACCTCAGTCTTCCTACCTTAACATCCAACGGACCCTCCTCTCACAATCCTGAGACAAACACCCTAAACGAAGCCATAGACTCCGAACAAATCAATGCGAACCAAGAACAAAACCAAACTAACCCTCAACTATACCACCTATATGACCAAAAGCTCAATACCTCTACATAAACCTATACCCTGATTATAACCAACCTCCATACCCTGACCAAGATCAACCACTATAGACCAACCAATGAACGAACCCATACTATGACCAAAGCCAATACCCCAACGACACGCAAACTAACATCACCTATTACAATCCATTGTTCGATCAAACTCAACTCACATATGAGACTATACATTCATTCACCCCCGCCCCATTCCACCCAGCTAGCTTGATCCCAAGAATTGAACCTCCCTCACAGCAAGACCATACTATTCGTTGACAACCAACTCAACCTACCCTTGAATCCGATAACCTACTAACAAACGAATCAATCCCCACACCTCCTGAATAGACGCCTAAACCAATGACGCAAACTACCCCCGAACAGGGTCACATGCCGATTCTAGAAGTAATTTTCAAACCAATCAATCGGTATTATACGACGCCATTCATACTTCAACCAATCATAAAAATAAACTCTGAACCCAAACCAGTAATCAAATCTACCCCTGAAATCACTAGCCTTCTTTCTTCCAAATCAACTATGAAACAAACCCCCGAAATTGAACACATTGTCCCACCAATCTCAAAACCAGTCCTTGAAACAATCCCTACACTTGCGTTAAAACTTGAACTCGATAATAAACACATCACCCCATTAACCTCGGCATCGACTCTCGAATTAACTTATATGCCCACTTCAAAACCTAAACTCAATATCACCTCACCAACCACCAAACTGAACCCTTAACTCAAACCTATTACAAAACCTAAACTTATCATCAAAACTAAACCTATTATAAAAACTAAAACTATTATAAAACTTGAACCTATTATCGAATCTAAACCTATTATCAAACCTAAACCTATCCTCGAACATGAATCCATCGCCAAACCTAAACCCATGATCGAACTTGAACCCGACATCAAACACGAGGCCAAACCGATCATTAAAGTTAAACCAATTGTCGAACCTATCATCGATCCTACACCCATCCACAACCTCGAACCTTCCATCAAAGGTGAACCCGCAATCAAATCCGAACACATTGTCAAACCTGAACCTATCATCAAACTTAAATTGATCACCAAATACAAACCTGACATCAAGCCACAAACTATCAGCGAATCTACACATATCCTCAAACCTGAACCTACCATCGAACCTAAACCAATCACCGAACACAAACCTGTCATCAAACCTCAAACTATCAACAAATCCAAGCCCATCATCAAACTTGAACCCATCACTGAACTTGAGCCTGTTATCGAACATGAACTCAGTACTAAAATCGAGCCTATTCCTACAACGCCAACCCCACTCACCTTTCAGCCTACCACAAAACCTATCAAGGAGTCGATCATCGCTCCCACACTAAAAAAAAAGTGTGTTTTAGCGACGCCGGTTTAACAGCGTTTGAGTAAAAGGGCCACTAAAAATACCTTTCCACGGTGCTTGTGATAAAAGCTCCACTAATTCTTAATGATTTCATTTCGCGTCACATTTATTGCGGCGTCTACTGTGAGAACGACGCACTAAAACAATATTTGAGGCGCTTTATTTTACAAACGCCACCATTTAGGAAATTAAGCACAACTTTTTTTTATTGGACGCCGCAATTTAAAATATTATGCACGACATTTTTATTGGATGCCGCGATTTAAAATAATTTGCGACGGTTTATTTTGCAAACGCCACTATATAGGAAATTAAGCGCGACGTTTTTTATTGAACGCCGCAATTTAAAATAATATGCGCGGCATTTTTTATTGGACGCCACAATTTAAACTAATTTGCGGTGCTTTATTTTACAAATGCCACTATTCAGGAAACTAAGCACGGCATTTTTTATTGAACGCCGTGATTTAAAATAATTGGTGGCGCTTTATTTTGTGAATGCCACTATTCATGAAATTAAGCGCGACATTTTTTATTGAACGCTGCGATTTAAAATAATATGCAGCGGCATTTTTTATTAGATGCCACTATTTAAAATACTATGCATGGCATTTTTTTGTATTAAACGCGGCTATAGACGTAATTATTTAGAGGGCAGGAACGAAATATTGGAGGGCACCTCAATTAGAGAGGGTTATTAGAGCTGGGATCGGAGAAATCCAAGGGTGATTGGAGAACACACATCAATTAGAGAGGGGTTTTCCTATTTTACTCTTGCTCCATTGTCTTCTCCAAAGAGAACACACATCAATTAGAGAGGGGTTTTCCTATTTTCCTCTTGGTCCATCGTCTTCTCCAAAGAACGCATCTCCACGGTTTAGTTGGGAGCCAATTAGAGAGGGGTTTCTGAGGTATTTTCTCTATTTTTTCTATTAGATTTTTGAGGTTCTGTTTGATTTAGAAGGTGGGAGTTTTTGGCTTTCGAGAATTATTAACTCGAAATCGACCATTGGGTTTTGAGAGTAGGTTCTCTATATGTGTATATATTTCCTATATTTCTATTTGAATGGTTTATTCATGTTCTATTTTGATGGTTGCTCGTGTGTCTTAGGATTTCTATTTGAATTGTTTATTTAGGGTTCCTTTAGATTTTTGTTTTAGTCTACTTTGGTTTCTTTTTCTTGCCTTTTTGTGATGATTTCTATTTGTGATGGTTTCTTTATTTTGGCTTTTATTTGTCTACTTTGGTTCCTTTTGATTTCATGTTCTGTTATGTTTGAATGGTTTGCTTGATGATCTTTGGTAATTTGATTTGTTCTTTGATCTGCTTGGTTCTGTGTTGTTGAACGTGTGAATTTGGAGTAGGCTGCTGTTTGATTCGATTCAGGATGGATCGATTGATGCATTTGTTGTTAATTTCAAGATGATGGACTTGTTTGTTGTTAATTTTGTTGATTTAGGTTTGAAGTTTACAGCTTTAAGTTAGAAGCTTTATAGATTTAAAATCGCCTAATTGCCAATTTGGAGTACTAGAAAGAGTGCGTGACTTCGAATTTTGTATTTCGTTAAGCATTACCCTTGCGCGTATTTTTCTCCCTCTGCAAAATTCTCAAGCACCCCTGCAGCTCTCCTCTTTGGTGAGCCTGTTCAAAAATAGTTAATTAGATGATAGTTCTGTGGAAAATGGCTCCTTTGTGGTGATATGGGGCCTTTGGAAAGAGGGGAAGGCTACACTGATCGTAAGCAATTTCAGCAATCTTATTGAGTGTGCTCTCTCTCATCATCTCATAGGGATTGTTCGGAGGACCTCATTAAGGATAATGGGAGGATATGCTTGGGGGTGTGATGTACTTAGCTGCTTTTCTTCTGGGAATTGCTTGGTCATGTTTCCTGGTTTGCAGCATGTGTGGAGCTATCTCTTCGTTCTGTAATTTTGTTTTTCTTAGCCAGATCTCTCTTTGCGCCTCACAAACGCGGTCTGATGTCCTGGTCACTGGTACTTTTTTTCCTTTCTAGTAAAGTTCCTTTTACTGATTAAAAATAATCTTATAATGCCAGTGGCCCCTTACTAATCTACTTTAAATAGTATTATAATACTCAACAGTTAACCTGAATCAATTAATATTGGCTAAATTTTCATCAATTAATTGATTTTGAATAATTAGAAAATTATTGTTTTTATGCATTCTTATGTGCAACATTGGTGCAAATTAAAAAGTCTAAACATTGTTGTCATAGAGAATATATGATATTTGAATAATTTTCTTTATAAATGAGACGAGTATTGATGGAAAATAAATTACTACAAATGAAGATGAAAATAAAAGAGAATTTCCAGGGGAAGCTACAGCCACCAGCGTCCTTGAAGAAGCTCGGACAAAAAATAATCAGTAACAAAACTAAAAAAGAGAAGACAAACAGAGTTCTAACCATGTGAAATATTCAAAGATTACCACGATCGGCAAACCTCTGATGCCCTCTGGTCATATCCTTCAGAAGAAGGATTGAACGAAAACTGCGTCATTGATGAACTAATATATCTGCATCTAGACCTTCTGATCGAGCTTGCTGGATTCTAACAACTCACTGTGCTTTTGAGATCTATCGCTTGGCATTGAGTAGCTCCAGCGCTCCATTCCCCCAGGCTTAGATGAGGCATTTCCATACCAGACAATTGTCAAAGTGAGAATGTTGACCATCAGAATTGAAATGATGTTTGAGGTGAGCACCATCTGTTTCTTCAAGGATCAGGTGGCCTTTTTCTAGCTGATCTTGTTAGTCTCACTATTGAAACTCCCTAGTCCTAAGAAGCGATTCATAGTTTTATAGGCATCCCCTAGGACAATATCTGATTCCAAGAGTCCGGAAAGAGCAATATGAATCTCTCCCAAGAGTTATTGGTGTTCTTTGGGATCGGATTGGACTATGTTGATCCTCCTAATGGAAAGATCGTCATCATCACCCCATCCTGTAGGGATAATAGAGATTCTTGAGTCATCTATGTGAGAGAAAGCTTTAGTCCTGTGGGTTGGGCGTCGTGGTATATATTTGAATCTAATCTCTTTCTTGATAACCAGGATCCTATGCGAATAGAGGGACAATGATTCTTTTTGAATGTGTGGCTACGATGTGTCATTTTTTGGAGTTGGCAACATAAATGATACTTGGATAATCCAATGTCCTAAACTGGATGGTAGCCTCCTGGAATTTTGGTGCTATGTGCTCCTGGCTGTACGGATTGTATGAACTTGAGGTGTATAATAATCATGTGGATTGTAAAATCTACAGGTTTCCTTTTGTGTGGAAGGTGACCCATCAAAGACAGATTAGTAGGTCATCCCAATGTTACCTAATTCGCTAGGTAGTGTGAATTGCGAACCAGTTCCATGCGAAATGGGCAACCAATGCATCTTCCTTGCATTTGTTGCACAATTTGTATAAATGTATTTATATATTGTGAAGACATAAATAGAGTTAATAACTAAATTTAAAACTATTAAAATATTTCTTATTTTTTATTTAAAACTCTTCCTACCCTAGCGAACTGAGTTCGTTTGGATGTAGTGAATCACGAATTACGAGTCTGAATTCTAATCGAGCGAACTGGCGAATCAGGTAACATTGGATCATCCAAGCACATCAATGAGTCTGGATGGAAATTGTTGGACTGGATGCTATGATCCAGCAGGGAATTGGTTTGTTGCTTTTAGCTATCCAAGCATATTCCAATGAACACTTGGTTATTCCTTCATCTAGGTTTAGTGCCTTATCATTATCAATGAAGTATATCTTCTATGTTGATCTGGTAGAAGGAACTTAAAATGACTACCTTGGTATATGTAGAACTACATTTGACGTTTTTATAGTTTTATTTGGAGCAGCTCGTCTATTATCACCCTCGCAGTAAAATCTTATGTTGTGCATAACTATTACCTTGTTGAGGGTCTAGCTTGATGCGTGTTAGAGGTAGCTGTTATTCTAGAAAAGACTTGATGGTTAAATTCTGGTTCCCATAATATCTGTGATTTAATTTGCCTTTTGACAATTGTCTTCTTTCTATTTCTTCTTATGTTATTTGTTCCAATACAAGCAAATAACTAAAGCAGATAGAGGCATAGATTTTATGTAGCAAGAGCCTACATAGATTGTATGCAGCACGAATAATGACTTCCACACCCACACACAACGTAGAATAGAGGCATATAAGTCCATGGCAAATGCTTTCTTTTGGAAAGTGATCAATTGACCACCTGAAGGTTCCAATAGAATCACCGACTAGAGCAGATACAGACACAAAAACAAATGGAAAATATACATATTGTATGTGCAACACCCCACACACACATATGAATGTCAAACATGCAGGCTTGGGTACATATATGGAAGGAATGTGAGGTGCTTTGTAGGCCTTCTGATACTACATAGTAGCTAACTGGTTTTTATAATGTAACAAGTAGCAGTGCTTGCCACAGATACCATACTGTAGTCATATCCATCCACTCTTTTATTTGTCAACCAAAAATCCAGGAAGGGCCCTAATAACAGCAAAGATGCAGCCTGGACCGGTGCAGTATGACCCAAGAGGTTGAAAGATCCAAGTGAATACTTCCGTTGAAGGAAATGAACATACTACAAAGACGAAATCAGGAGAATAATCAGGACAAAGAAAATTATAAATGTATAAACATATACATCTATATATATAACCAAATCAGAGTTACAAATATTGTGTGTTATGCTAGATAGACCGACAAATTTTAGGTATAAGCGTGGCATGTATGTCATGAATATCATACACTAACATGTCAAGAGTATCCTTTTTCCCTATAGGATCAACAGACATTTGTTATATGCACAACGCATCATAGCAGACAAAACAATGTATACAATCATATTTTTTAATCTAAATATTTTCTTAATAAACTGCTTCCATAAAAAGATAAAAAGGAAATTATATCTTTGGTTTAGGCAGAGTTACAAAACATAGCACTTTTTGGTGGCCATGACCAAGGATCAAAATATCGGTTTCATTAGACTAAACCCACCAGTTCCATCTAGGGTCAAGTTAGGGACCTATGGAAACTTACTGATGTTGCGTGGCATCAACACCTTGATGTGATTTCAGTCAAAACAAGCCACAACAAGCCTTTGGCTCAGTCAACCAATCTCACATTCCAAAAATCAAACCCAACCAAAATCCCCTACAGAACACATACAAGTAAACAAATCAAGTATAAATCAAGTATGCATAAATCAACAGAAAGTGCTCCAAGTCACCAATATTTATTTTGTTTAAGGCATTTAATATAATCTTATTTATTTTGTGCAGTTATTTCTTTTTTATTTATTTCATTAATGTCTTTCTCTACTTTTCATTATCATAATTTTTTTAGGATTTTCAATATATGAAGAAGGTAGTGGTCAGGATCATCCAATCTTTTGCATTATAGATAAGAGTTGGATTCAAAAGCATAGAGCTTCTGAAGAGTACATTCAAGGGGTGAAAAGATTTATCGACTTTGCAATATCCCATGGAGTACCTGTTCATGGAAGGTTCTTGTGTCCCTGCACAAAATATTGTAATGCACACTATCAAGATGAGGGTGCATTATATGAGCATTTGATATGCAATGGGTTCATCCAAAATTATACTATATGGAGTTTTCATGGAGAAGATGTTATTTCTACAAATTATATGCAAGATGATGTGATAAGCAATGGATCCGATGAAGATGACGTCGGTGACACCATGAGGACTATGGTTCATGATGCATTTGGAATTTCAGTTCCAACAGAAGTCCATGATGATTTAGTAGACGGAACAAATGATTTACTCAATGAAAGTGCCGCAAAATTTTTACAGATTAGCACATGATATCGAAAAAGATTTAAATCCATGGTGTAAATCACATACGACATTATCTTTCATTATTAGATTATGGCATATCAAATGTTTAGGTGGATGGAGCAATAAGTCCTTTAGTATGTTACTTGATTTGTTACAAGAAGCTTTCCCTAAGGGGTCTACATTGCCAAAATCTTTTTCATAGAGCAAGAAAATTATTACAGACTTGGGTTGAAATTATAATAAAATTGATGCATGCCCAAATGATTGTATATTGTATTGGAAGGAGTATGCCGATAAACAATCATGCAACGTCTGTGGCATGACACGATGGAAATCCCAAGAGGATCATGTAAGAGGCTACAAAAAAAAGAGTCCCGCATAAATTTTACGTCATTTCCCTCTAAAATTTATACTTCAAAGGTTGTACATGTCATCAAAAGCTGCATGTGATATGAGATGGCATGAAGAGGGTCACACTAAAGATGGTATATTAAGGCATCCTGCAGATTCTCAAGCATGAAAAAACTTCAATCTCATCAACCCTACGTTTGCTGGAAACTCTCGCAATGTTAGACTTGGGCTGGCAAGTGATGGCTTTAACCCTTTCAAAACAATAAGTATTACACATAGTACTTGGCCTGTGATACTTATTTTGTATAATTTGCCTCTGTGGTTGTGCATGAAACAACCCAATATGATCCTGTCATTGCTTATACTTGGTCCATCTGGCCTTGGAAATAACATTGATGTATACTTGAGGCGTTTGATTGATGAGCTTCAAGAATTATGGGAATTTGGAGTCAATACTTATAATGCTTTAAAGAAAGAAGCATTTTAACTACGTGCGTCCTTGCTTTGGACCATTAGGGATATCCCAGGATATGTTATATTGTCAGGTTGGAGCACGAAAGGGAAATTGGCATGTCCTTCATGCCATAAAGATACATGTAGTCGCTACTTGTCAAATGGTAGGAAGCATTGTTATATGGGTCATCGGCGATTCCTACCGTCAAATCATAAGTTTAAAAAATAGAAACAATCTTTCGATGCACCGTAGAGGTCAGAGAAGCTCGAGTTCCTCTGTTAGAGACTGGTGTATTAAACCAGCTAGAGAACAGTACAAATATTTTCGAAAAGGAGCAAGTGAGGAAAAGATCAAGAAACAAAGAGACTACAGAATTATCATATAACTGGAAGAAGAAGAGTATATTCTTTGCATTGTCGTATTGGGAGCATAATTTACTAAGGCACAATTTAGATGTGATGCACATTGAGAAAAATGTATGTGATAATATTCTTAGAACTTTATTAAATATTGAGGGAAAGATGAAGGATAATTTAAAAGCACGTCAAGACTTAGAAGCAATGAGGCAAAGACAAGAGCTTCACTCGGAATGGAAGGAAAATAATCGAGCTTATCTACCACCTGCATGTTGTTCTATGACAAAAAATGAGAAAGAGAAGTTTTGTAGTGTGTTAAAAAATTTGATGGTTCTGGATGGTTACTCCTCTAATATAGCAAGGCGCATCAATGTTAAAGACCATAAAATTTTTGGCCTAAAAACCCACGACGGGCATGACATTATGCAACAATTTCTTCCACTGGTAATTCGGAAATTGCTACCCAAGAACGTAACATCTACATTGATAGAATTGAGCGCATTCTTTCAGGAATTATGCTCGAAAGTTTGTGTGATCGATGATTTGAAGAGACTCGGGGAATGCATTGTGTTGGTTCTTTGTTACTTAGAGAAAAATTTTCCTCCTGCATTCTTCGATATTATGGTTCACTTGCCCATATATTTGGCATCAGAGGCACTGTTAGGTGGTCCAGTCCATTATCGGTGGATGTATCAAATTAAAAGGTATTTTCTTATAATGTTTTAAATAAATTTTAATTGTTTGATCTTTCACTTACCTCTCAACATTGAAATCATATGTGCGCAATCGAGCTCAACTTCAAGGATCCATTGCGGAAGGATACATCGCAAATGAATGTCTCACATTTTGCTTAAGGTATTTACAGAATATTGAAACAAGGTTATACCGACCCCTACGAAATCATGATGAAAGTGCTCTCAAGAGTGCCTCACCATTTATTCTAAAAGAGGCAGAATGGACGCAAGCACATAGATATATCCTCTTCAATCATGAGATGGTTAGAAATTATCTAGAGTAAGAACTTGAGACTTTATGATATTACTTTTCAATATTATTTAATGTCTAGTACTCCTTAAAAAATTATGATGATACAGGCAATACAACAAGCTATTGCTTTTGATGAATTCGAATGCATCTCCCTGTGATATCTAAAAAATGCACAACGAATAATTTGCTGGTTGGTTTAAAGAACATGTAAGGGCAATCCACTTATTAGTATAAATTTTTTAGAAGAATTTAAAATTTTATTTAACCTTCGTCTCCACTTTTTATAGGTTTCGAAGTTGCGAAAAGCTAATAGACCATTGCCAGAAGGTCTTCATCTACTTTCTCAATGTCCATAATTTTCAGCTATGAGGTTCACTAGCTACATAGTTAGTGGATATAAATTTCGAACAATCGGTAAAAAGAAGAGTGCTAGGACCCAAAATAGTGGTGTTGCTATCACAACAATGACTACGAGTTATGCAAGTAAAAAGGACAGAAGAGCCGTTGCAAGAGAGATAACTTACTATGGTCAATGAGCAAACATAATTGAGTTGACATATTCTGAGGAGCTGAAGTTTGTACTATTCAAATGTGATTGGTTCGATGTAACGTCACAAGGAAGGTGAATTAAGACCGATGAATTGGGGTTTACACTTGTGAATTTTTAAAAAAAATTGTTCTCTAGTCTACAAGCAACCGATGAACCATACATATTGGCATCTCAAGCTAAGCAGGTGTTTTATGTTGAGGATCTAACCGAGCCTAATTGGCATATGGTTGTCAAGATTAAGCCTAGAGACCTATTCAATATGAGTGGAGAAGATGTTTAGTTATTAGACAGAGGACGACATGGAAACCAACAACTAAATGAAATAATAGAACGCTATACCGATGTTGTCAGTTGGGTGAGGGAAGATGTTATTGGTCCAACTATTGTTGTACCTATTCATAAGCATTCTGCTGAACAAACTCCTTCAATTGACGGTATTAGCGATGAAGATGAATCAAATTTCGATGTAGAAATGGATGAGATTGAGAATGAGTGATTTTATAAAAAAAATTATGCACATAAATTGTATGATGGCCCTTTCTTGTTTAATGTGTTTTTTTTGTATATATGTACTTTTTTTCTTTATTGTCTGTGGATTGGATGATTTTTATGCACTCACTAGATAAGTTTTTCATCTTATGAGGACAGACGTAGTTCTTAATGCAAAATAAAAATACTTTTTGCTCAAAAATAAATATCATCTTTGAGTACCATGTCAAGTTATACTCTTTTTTTATATATGTTAGCAAAGTTCAAAATCTCTTATTTTCGGTACGTATAAGCCAACTCCAATGTCTTCCAATATTTGTAATCAAGTGTTTGAAGTTGTACTGCCATCTAGGAGAGCACATATATGAACTATTTTTTGTATTTATGTACAAAATATGTACAATGTTAGACTAATTTTTTAGTGTTCTTTATGAATTTAAGCAGATGGACCCTCCATAGTCATCATCCTTAAATGGTACTTCTCAATCCTCAAAAAAGAGATGAGGTACAATAAAGTGTGCTTATGTTAATTCCTTACCAAAAGGTAAGAAGGTGAAACTTTTAGGCGATGGAGGGCGACCAGTAGGGAATGATGTTATTGTGGCAAGTTAGCAAGAGATCCTGCTATATTGCCCCTTGATAAAAAAGATTGGCATAAGGTGGAAGGTGAATCGAAGGACCGTGTATGGAATCAAATTTTGGTAATTATATGTTTTTTTTTATAGTATGCATATTTTTCTTCATTTTTGCCTAATTTAAACTTGGAGCAGAGTAAATAATAATTATGTCATCATTTTTGCACTATTTTGGTAGACAAAGTTTGATATTGAAGAAGGGTTGTGGGAAAATATAATGAAATCTGTCGGCAAACAATGGAGGGATCACAAGAGTCGTTCGAAAATTAAATTCTTTGATACTCTTAGCGAAGATGATGATTTCATTTCAAATTGCCCTGGAAATATACTTCAAAAACAATGTAAAATCTCGTCTACTTTTGGTCTACTGAGGAGGGAAAGGTATGTTTTAAATTCATAAGGTTTCTAACATATCTTTTATATAATAAATGTCTCATTATCTAATAATTTGTGCACTATAGCAAAAAAGTGTAAAAAATAAACTAATTCGAGCTCAACAAAAATTACCTCATACATCTGGATCTAAAAGCTTCGCAAGGGTATTTCACGAGCAAGTAAGCATTTTATTTCGTAATATTTTTATAATGAATTATACATTGTCAACTAATTTTTATAATTAATTAAAATGAGTGGTTGTCTTTTAACACAGAGTATGATGAACGAGACATAAGAAGCGCTGAGGCGAGCAGATGTTTTTATCTTAACACATCGTCGTAAAGATGGAACACCGATCAACACTTTTGTTGGAGAAAAGATCGTAAGATTACAATTCTAACTATCAATACTATATCATTTTACTTATACTCTTTTTTACCACTTGAAATTAGACAAATAATTGAAATTCAAATTATTCTAGAAAGAGATGCAAGATTACCGTTCAGCCTTATCGGAGGGATCACAAGATTCAATCTCTCGCACTGACGTATATGCTCGGGCCATGGAAAAAGAGAGACACGGTCGTGTCTGAGGCATTGGAATAGGCCCAACCCCTACTAGTATTTTTGGATCAACCTCTAGCCATCGTGCATCCTCTAGTGAACTCTCTGCAATGAGAGCTGAGCTAGAAGAATTAAAGACCCAGAGGGAGGAGAATAATATCATAATAGAGACCCAAGTGTCGGAACAAGTTGCCACAATGGAGGCATAAATGGTAGAAAAGAGTGCCAAGATGGAAGCACAAATGGCAGAAAAAACTGAGAAGATGGAGGCACAAATGGCAGAAAAAACTGCAATAATGGAGAAGAAGATTGTAGAAATGGAGAATTTTATGAGAATGATGATTTCTAAAATAGGTATATATCATTGTTTTTCTTTTTTAACTATAATATTAGATTCGTTAGAAATTTGAAATAAAAAGATTAGTTTCACTTGAATTTATTTTATTTTCATGTTATTAACTAAATGAAATGTTTAGTTTCAATTTTGTAGGCTAAGAGCAGTGGTGTACCTTCCACCGAAATCTAATCAGGTGCCTATCTAGGTAAGCTGTTGAAATTTTGAGTCTATTGAAGCTGCTAAAATTTCAGTTTTTAAGATTACTTTCTTCAAATCCATTGATTATTTTAAATATCCATTTATGGTGTCATTTATGTCTCCCTATCTGATGTTGATTTTTGATTGGTTTGTGTAATTTTTGAATTTACTACAATGCAACACAACATGCCAAAAGAGTTCTATGTTTCATGCTACAACAATGGTGCAATTGAATCAACTCATCTAAAAAGGCTAACATTACCTCATAGAGATAGAAATAATGAGGATTTTTATTATTTAACAATGTTTTTTGTTACTTAGCCTATGGGCTATGAATATGGGGATTTTGTGATTTGGCCTTAGAAAGAAACTCTTTACTTTTGTTGATTTGTATTCTTTATGTCTTTACTTTTGATGATTTAGCCTTTTTGGGGAGGCTTATTATATTGTGTTAAATTCTATTGAGCCTTGTATTATTTCTTTCGTGAATGGTTAATGTGTGAATGGTTAATGTGTGATTGTGGATAAATAATTATTTTATTCACTAGGATGAGTTTTTTTAATAACATGTATGATATAGGTAACTTTTTTAAATATTTATAAAATTAAAGAATTAAAAAAAAAGATTTATTTTTTTAGCAGTGTTTTTGGAAATACGCCGCTATAGGTCACTTATAGCGGCGCTTCATCTACAAATGCCGTTATATCTTTTCAGGTACACTATTAGCGGCGTTTCGAGAAAATGTCGCAAATAGGTCAATTAGCGGCACCATTCAATTGTGTTTTGTGACATTTATAGGCGTCGTTGAAATAATTTAGACAACATTTATGAATGTTTACCACGACGCGTTTAAGATCGTTTAGTGGCGTTCCCTAAATGCCACTAATAATAAGATATAGCGCCGTTTTATCTGAAATGCCGCCACAGACATCCCAAATAGCTACTATGACATACGTATTGTCGACGTTTGAATAAAGTGTCGCTAATTGTATTTGTGGCATTTTTCTGACTTTTTGTGGCATTTATTAAACGCTGTAAAAAGTCAATTTTTTTGTAGTGCCACTTTTGAAATCAAACCAAACACAAATCTTACGATGCCAATCACCATCCGAATCAACATACCTCAAATCCCATTGTTGTTGTGCTGCCAGTTGTGCTTCAATTTATTGTGTGGTGGAAACCAATTAAAAACAAAATGAAATAAAAGAATAGAATCAGCACAGCTAGAGTACTCTAAGACTTGCAAGATACAGGGCCTCTTGTAGCAAGTTTTGATAAGTATGAGTTTGTCCCACAAAGAAGTTGATCAAGAACTCAAAAATGGTCTATAATAGTAGGCCTCCAGATATGGCTACAAATCTGACAATCCTAAAGAAAGGGAGTTAGGTGTCATGACTACACTAAATTAATCCTAAAAATAGAGAAATAAAATGTAGCCGTATCCTAAAGAAAGGGTTAAGAAGATGATGGTGATGGTGTGTACCAAAATAAAATGTAAAAAATGGTGAGAAGTAAGCAAGTTAAGTTCAGAGTTTAAACAGTAATGTAACTCAGATTTAGTGTGTCTCTGTAGTGCTCCTTGCTAAGATGCTATCAAAAGCCTCAACAAGGTAGAAATATTTGATTTAACCCATGTCATTTGGGGTGCTCTTAAGGCTATAGGCTGTCCACTCAAATGGTCACAGCCTATCGTATAGAGTCTGTCAAATCCCATTAGTTAATCCAGAAGTTGCCCGTCTAGTCTAGAGGAGTGAACAGATCATTTCCCTAGCCACTGGACCAGATCAAGCCGTGAATACTATTGCAGCACTATGTAATGCCAATGCTAGAGCTCTCCAGATCTGCGCACAGACTTGGCTGACATCCATAGATATTCTAACCCATAAGATCCTAAGTGTTTTGCTAAGGCCAACGGCTCACTAGTGCCCACAAAAAGTACCACGCAACAGGTTGAATAGGGCTTTAGATTCAGCTGGGCATTACTACAAACAGCCTGCAATGACTCAGCCACAAGCTGCAATTACAATAAAGAGATCAAATCTAACATCCGATATCGGCTAGGTGAAACAAAGGAGAGCCAGTTCTTATACAAACCTCCTCACAAGGCTCTAGAAGCTCATGTGCAGGGGAGAAAAATCCTTCTCAAACATGTGAATGGACACAACCTTAGGGCTATACTCTGTCCACTCGAATGGTCAAAGGGTATCCCATTGGTCTGTCCATGCCATAGAGGCGTGAGAAAGAACATAAAAACTGCTGCAGCCACCATGGTCCACAGGCCTCCGAGCTCCCTTAATCTCACTACAGATATGGCATTGCTTTCCATGGGGCTATCAAACCAAGAGAAATCATATGGTAAATAATAGATCTACTATAAACTAAATGGGCTAGCCCCAAATACATGGATCCTATCGACATCTAAAGAAATCATAAGATCTTTAGATCCAATTAGGCATTAAAACAATAATCCATTGATAAACACAAAACTTACAATGAACTGTCTCCAGGCTACAGCCCGTACACAACTACTCATCCACAATCCCAATGTATAAAAAAACCTATTACAAACTGAAATAAAACTAAACCTAGCTGCTTATAGGGGGATTAGCCAGCAAGTGCTAGGCTAAGAAAGAAGAAAAAGGGAAAAAAGAGGTGATCAAACCCTAACCCTAGCCTGCTAGAGCTCGCTGTCGACAGAGGATGAAAAGAAGAGTTGATGATAAAACTAGACTCTAAGTGTAGCTTATATACTCTGTCCATACTGCCTTGGCTCTGAAGGTATTAACCCTAATGTTTCTAGCAAACGTGGCATTGTTATATCCCTTCAATGTCTTGATTCGTGCGCCTCAAAATCCGCTCCTCGGGATGTGTGCTCTAGCCTTAGGAAATTCCCAAAAGGTCCTTAAGTTAAACTAAGAAGTGGAGGGCTCGTGCTTCGCGGGGCTGGCATATGCATTTACTTATTTGCGCAGTTACAGGGCTTTTACGGAGTAGCTTTTTATTGGTAGGAAGTGCTCACTCACGCAGTGAATCTTTAGTTAATCACGTAGTTCCTTTGCGTTGCACTGCTGTCGCAAAGATGATCTGGAGTGCCTATACTTCTCGCGTAGTAGAGCTTCAGAAACTCTTTCTCTCGCTAGGTACTCGTGCAGTTATGCTCCTACGCTTGTGTAGTAATTGGTAAGGCTTCAGAGTGTGTGGGGAGAATTCTAGGCATCTCTCTCTTCCAAGGCCACGCACGAACTCCGTGAGGTGAATTTTAGTCCAGTTCACACAAGGACTCGCTATGTTCTTCGCACGGCTGCTTTAAGGCTTGATCTCCTCGAGCCCTTTGCGACCATAAATTCTGAGGATTTTAATTCACGAGATCTTTACGATGTCTTTACAGCTCTCCTCTTAACTGCGCGTCCTATCTGTGTGAGAGCATCTTCCACTGCATCCTCAGCTTCGAGAGGGAGCTTCTCAACTCTGCGAGATTTATCTTTCTATGCTCTGATGCATTACACTTACTACTTTTATAGTTTCTCCATTCTCAGCCAACTTCATTCATCTGCTAGGCATTTGATCAATGATGATAACCACTTGGTCACCGTGGTGAGCACTACCAGGGTGTTCCATTAGACTTTGATTTAGCTGTCATCTTTGCATGTCTTTTTCCTCTTCTTTGGGCCAATAAGGATGGATTTTGTGTTAAGCTGCACAGATTATTGCTAACTACAAAACACACTTAACAAATGATTATTAGATTGCTTCAAGGTCTATCAAAGGCTAGGTTAAGAGGTGAAAAGTGGTACTTTTCAGTGAATAACTGTTAAGTAGTGAAAAATACCATTTTTCACCCCTAAACATGAGCCTTGAAAGACCCTTGAGAGGACTAAATAAGTGCTTTAGTGTTCATATTGCAGCTAACCAAAAAGACAGGTCCAAATCCGAAAACCATCCTAAAATGATCAAAAAGCTGACAATGCATGTCAAGCTCAAAGAGGGAGTGAAGAAATAGCCTCAGCAATGGCTAAAAAGGTCCTAAAAGAGCAAGAAAAGACCTGAAGAAGAAGAATGGAAGCTAGAGTTCAATTCGCAAAGAACTACTATTCGCAAAGAACCTTGAACTTTGCAAAAAGAAGAAAACACTTTGCGAATAGAAGAATGACCTTTGCGAATAGAAGAATGACCTTTGCGAATAGAAGAATGACCTTTGCGAAAAGATCTCCTGAAGCCAAAGTCCTTTGCGAAAACATCTCCTGAAGCCAAAGTCCTTTTCGAAAAGATCTCCTGAAGCCAAAGTCCTTTGCGAAAAGATCTCCTGAAGCCAAAATGCTTTGCGAAGAGAGCTTCTGGAGCCAAATTACTTTGCGAAAAGACCCTTAAACCCTGCGAAATGGCATACTGGGGATTCTGACCACTTTGAAGGGCATTTCAAGAAAACTCTGACGCCCCAATGTAATTAAAAGCTCAGAGACATTCGAAGATTCAAGCACAAACCAAAGGCATATTCACGTGAAAACCCAAAGATGAAATCACTTGGGAACTTCTAGAAGCTCAAGCGGACTTTTGAATTCCCATACGAATTGATGCTTCTAACGCTGATTGGTGAACGGATCGAGCATTTTCATTGGCCAAAATAGATCTGGATCCCGTGCTCAACGGCCATTGGGCAATCCAGATCGAGCGCCGATTGGTCAACTCAGCCTTGTGCAGGATAGAGGGAAAGCTATAAATTGAGAAGACATTTGCCCAATTTGGGTATCCAGATTTTAGAGTTTTCATCTCTGTTCCCTCATTCCTGTCAGATAGTTTATCTGAACCCCCTGTAATCCCTTCTTGTAGTTTACCTTTGAGAGCCATTGTGAGTGATTTGTACTTCCAAGTTCGGATTCAAGATCAGAACTGAGGGCTCTTCGAGAAGCTCAGATCAGTAAGTCTGAGGGCTCTCTAAGAAGCCGTGCTCTGTAATTGTAACGTTGGATTTTAAAAGGTTGCTGTAATTTGTGTCTTCTCCATTGGAGTCATGTCGAGGGTTCTGAATGATCACCTTAGTGCATTAGACTTCTTTAGATTCACTTATCCGCATCCAACTTCCCTTAATTCATGCGAATTAGCGTTGGTAACCTAATTCAAGCGCATTCTGATGATGTTCATGTTACGAACTAAAGAATAGGCCTGACTAGTGAGATCTGTGATCACGACCATAAGTCTAAACCTATTCCTTAATTCGATTTATTTCTCTTACATCTGTCTTTGGTAGCCAGATGAAGATTGAATCTGCTCTGTTGAACTACAGACTCTCCATTAAAATTCAGAGGCTAAAGTACATGAAGCTATTATTTCTGCATTTGTCTTATTTTAAACATCTCCCCAACTCGGATCTGGATCATGTAGTTAGTTCTTTTCTTTATTTGCTTATAGTTAAAGGTGACACAATCCAACACTCTCTTTTATCTATTCTTTATTTTAGATAATTATAGAGCCAGATCTGGTAGCACAGATCTGGAGGTTTATCTCTCATTTTAGACAAACTTCTCTGTGGACGATCTTGAAATACTTACTTTTAAAACTTGCTACAATTGGCCCTGATCTTGCAGGCCAGTGTTAGCCCCAATGTGCTGATATCCCTTTCATAAGTTAACATCCATATAATTTAGCATTCTTTAATTCTTTAATTATTGATTTATAATGCACATAATTTTGGCACACTTGGAGCAACAATAAGTTTTTGGCGCCGTTGCCGGGGAAGTTTGTTCTAAAATAGATAAACCTATGTTTATTTTCATTTATTTTAATTTTTGCTTTAAACCTGCACTTTGCATTCCAAGTGTTTGATTAAATGTCTCATCAGCTTTTGTATAGAAAACTGCTTTTATCAATGTAATTTTTTTTTATTTTTCAGTTTTTATTCTTTGCCTTCTAGTTATTTGAATAAATGCTGCCACTCTTTTGTCTTTTGTCAAATTTAGGCGTGCTGAGTTTTTCTTTTATTTTGTCAATATACTTGAATAAGGTCTGCCGCAATTTTTCGATTTTTGCGGATCTGGGCGGTCAACAAGGAGCATGTGGACCAAAGCTGGAGCAGATCTGCTTGAGTTTGCATCCCCTTCTCCTTTGTATTCATTTTCTATTTTAAATTCTTGAGAACCAGCAATTCTGCATGTTTAATGTTTGTTTTGATTTACATCGAGAAAATTCAAAAAATGAAAAAGCAGAAAATAACATAATTGTTGAAAAAGATGAGGAGGAGAAATTTATTCCTCACCTCCCATTTCCCCATGCAATGAAGTCAGTTTCTCCTTTTGACAAAGGAAGCACAAAAATTGAGGAAATGATGGAGACATTCAAGCAAGTTAAAATTAATCTACCTACGCTTGATGCAATCAAACAGTCCCTGCTTATGCAAAATTTCTCAAAGAGGTGTGCACCCACAAAGGCAATCTAGGATACATTTATCCAAGAAGGCCTTGTCTTTGTGGAGAAAATCAACCAAGTGCTATCTATAGCATCACCACCTAAGTAGCAACACCCTGGAATCCCCACAATCCCCTGCATCATTGGGGAGCACACCATTGAGAAAGCCTTGCTAGATCTGGGTGCTAGTGTCAACCTGCTTCCCTATTCTGTCTATGAGAAGCTAGGTTTGGGAGAATTGAAACCCACTCAAGTGGTGTTACAGCTAGCTGACAGATCTGAAAGGAAACCTATGGGGTTGATTGAAGATGTTTTGGTAGGAGTAGACAAGTTTTTCTACCCTATTGACTTTTTGGTGTTGGACATGGAACCAACCAAAAGTACCACTGCCATCCCTGTCATTACAGGAAGACCATTCACAGCTCTGACTAATGCATGCATTCAATGCAGGTCTGGCATCATGGAGGTCTCTTTTGGAAATATGAAAGTTAAATTGAATGTGTATAATGCTGTTACTCAACCTCAATTCTCTGCTGAGGAATGTTTCCATGTTGACATCATTAATGAGCTGGTGGAGGAGTCTTTACAAACATTTCTGCAAGGTAAAGACTCCACCACAGAATTTAGAAATAATTGGGGATCCACTGAGAAAGAAGGAAAAGGGAGATCAAATTCAACGGGAGTCTGCTTTGTGCAAGGCACTCACCAACAGTCATCAAGTTCTCTCTCTTGGAGACCTGCTCCTCCCCCTCTTCCACAAGTTACCAAGGAAGCTTCAACTCACTGAACTGGAAGAACTGAGGATGGATGCCTACACTAGCTCCAGATTGTACAAAGAAAAGGTTAAATCATTCCATGATAGGAGCCTCATGAGAAAAGAATTCATACCGGGGTCCAAGGTATGGTTATAATTTCTGCTGTCTTTTAGGCATGCTGTTTTTTCTCCATTTGCATCCACTTTTCCCATCTGGACCTGCTGAGATCATTTTTCTTTTTTAGGAATCATGTAGGATAACGAGTAGTGGATCATAGGCTGTTTTGAATATTCAATGGACCCACTGATTTTATTTTCCTTCGAGATTTCTTCATCATAAATGGGTCTCAGCTGTGTGTGAACCCTGTTTTTAATATGTGCTCCCATGCTTCATTTTTTTTTTATTATTCATACACATCATCAACAAAGGGGTCAGTCTTATGAATCTTGCTTTTCACTGTATTCCTGCTAATCATTTTTATAATCACTTAGATTCATAAGTATCTCAGGCTTTTGGGTTTGTTTCTTTGGGCTTAGGATATATCATTTGGCATTAGATTTTCTGTTTTAGGAATTTTAGTTTCAAATTCTGTTTTTAGATCGCTGATTTTGTTTTCTTTCTTAGGTTAATGTGTCCTCGTTTTACTGATTTTCGTCATTTTTTTGTGAGTACAGTTAGTTTCTAACTTTGTTTTCCTATTTTGCATTAACAAATTCTGTTTTTGTATCAACACTTTTCTATTTTTTTTAACTTTGTATTCAGTCCCTTACCTTGCTTTTACTGTTTCTCTTTTATTAGCATTAGTTTCCTTTCATTTGCATAGTAATCCTTCTATTGGTTAGATTTTATTTAGCAGTTCTAGCATTGTTTTGTTGATTTTTCTTGCATTTGTATATCATGTTTTCCATTTCCTTGCTCATATCTTCAGTTTTACATTTTTATTTTCTGCTGCATATAGTTTAGATTTTTTCTGTTCTTAGTTTTTCTTTCTTCTTTTACCCTGCTGCCCCTAGTCTCTCATTGTCTAGAACATTGAGGACAATGTTCATCTTAGGTTTGGGGGTGTGGCAGACAAGTCCTGCCTAGGGAATAGTTAACATAAGGGCAGCAGAATCACCTAAGTAATCAGGAAATGAATCAATTTACTTAAGAATCATGACAATGTGGAAATTTTAAAATTTCCTTTGCCAAATTTAGACATTCTAAACCTTGCGATATTCTACATTTCCATGATGATTACACCATAAAAACATACTGGTATCAGCACGTAGTAAGTCAAAAGGAAGAGAAAAAGGTAAAGATATACTTAAAAACTCAAGGAAAAACCATAACCAGTGAGAATTGAGCCCATATATTTTCCATCTCTGTTGAAGAGTGACTGAGGCAATTTTTTCTGATTCAAAGGATTGGCTGAGGCATTAGATCCACTAGAAGTTAGGAAACTCCAAATTAAAACAAGTAACAGCACTCATAAAATTGAGGAAAAGATCAAGGCCTTCTTTGGACAGCTTGAACCTAACAGAACCAACCAAGAAAAATCTGCCCCTGTTTGTACCCCATTTGAGTCAGAATCCTACAATTCTTCATCAAAATACTCAAAAGTACTTTTTTGAACCTATGGAACCAATTCAGCCTTCCCTCACTCGAGAATTCGGGAGGTAAAGGAGAAAGAACGAAGATGGACCATTTGGCAACATCAAGAAAATGAAGAGAAAATACCTCAAAAAGCAGGCAATATGGTGGTAGAAAAGAAGAGACAAACAATGTGAAAAAGTTGCAAGCAAAAAGGCAAAAAGGGACCTTATGTTGAAAAATGCAAGATCAAAGAAAGAACTGATCCTTTGTGAATGTGAGAATCTCGAAAAGAAGAAGAAAGAAACTCAAAAAGGTGGAGTCATGAACCATCTCCGCACTTCACAGGTTCTCAAATTCAAACCTCTGCTCAAACCGCCTTTCCTTGAAACTTCACTCCATAAGCCATACAAACAAACCTAGATTAAAAGCCCTTGTGATCCAAAGTTGAGTGGTCATGTGGAGATAAGAAGTGACCTAATCTATGGTGAGGAGATGTCAATGATGCCATTGCCTAAGAATCATGCCTATGCTCATGCTTACAGATCCATTTGGGAGATGTAACGCTCTTGAGCTTGAGTGAAAATGAACCCCTCAACAAAAACAACATGAGAGTATACCGTGAGTGTTTGGGTTGGAACTTGAGCACCTTAAGTATGACTTATAACCTAATTTTTATCTATAGGATGAGCTTATCTTTGGCACATTTGTATGATTTTCTATGACTGTTCACAGGTTGGAAATATTGCAACATTCATAAGGTTTATAAATGTTTAAATTCCTGTCCAAGCAATAATCAAATTTCCTGTTTCATCATTGATTCAAGAGTAACTAACCCCTCCTTGATTGCTCATTTGATAATATTGCACCGATGTTAAGCTGTTTCATGGAGAAGTTTGTAGGTACCTTCACCGAAAACCCTCAGAGACTTCACTCCTCCTCTAGGGATCACCTAGGGGTTGAAAAGGCTTGTTGCATATGCTAAATGCACTGCTTCCTACAAAAGTGGCTCTTTACTTTGTTTTTTATGTTTCTTTGCTCAGGGACTAGCAAAGCTTAGGTTTGGGGGTGTGTTAAGTAGTGAAAAATACCATTTTTCACCCCTAAACATGAGCCTTGAAAGACCCTTGAGAGGACTAAATAAGTGCTTTAGTGTTCATATTGCAGCTAACCAAAAAGACAGGTCCAAATTCGAAAACCATCCTAAAATGATCAAAAAGCTGACAACGCATGTCAAGCTCAAAGAGGGAGTGAAGAAATAGCCTCAGCAATGGCTAAAAAGGTCCTAAAAGAGCAAGAAAAGACCTGAAGAAGAAGAATGGAAGCTAGAGTTCAATTCGCAAAGAACTTCTACTATTCGCAAAGAACCTTGAACTTTGCGAAAAGAAGAAAACACTCCTCGAATAGAAGAATGACCTTTGCGAATAGAAGAATGACCTTTGCGAATAGAAGAATGACCTTTGCGAAAAGATCTCCTGAAGCCAAAGTCCTTTGCGAAAAGATCTCCTGAAGCCAAAGTCCTTTTCGAAAAGATCTCCTGAAGCCAAAGTCCTTTGCGAAAAGATCTCCTGAAGCCAAAATGCTTTGCGAAGAGAGCTTCTGGAGCCAAATTACTTTGCGAAAAGACCCTTAAACCCTGCGAAATGGCATACTGGGGATTTACAGCCACTTTGAAGGGCATTTCAGTAAACTCTGCACGCGCCCCAATGTAATTAAAAGCTCAGAGACATTCCGGAAGATTCCAAGCACAAACCAAAGGCATATTCCGCCCCACGTGAAAACCCAAAGATGAAATCACTTGGCGGGAACTTCTAGAAGCTCAAACAGACTTTTGAATTCCATGAATTGATGCTTCTAACGCTGATTGGTGAACCGAACGGATCAGAGCATTTTCATTGGCCAGAACAGATCTGGATCCCCGTGCTCAACGGCCATTGGGCAATCCAGATCTGAGCACTTCTGATTGGTCAACTCAGCCTTGTGCAGGATAGAGGGAAAGCTATAAATTGAGAAGACATTTGCCCAATTTGGGTATCCAGATTTTAGAGTTTTCATCTCTGTTTCCCCCATTCCGGTCAGAAAGCTCATCTGATCCCCCTGTAATCCCTTCTTGTATTTTACCTTTGAGAGCCATTGTGAGTGATTTGTACTTCCAAGTTCGGATTCAAGGATCAGAATCGAGGGCTCTCTCGAGAAGCTCGACTGTAAGTCGAGGGCTCTCTAAAGCCGTGCTCTGTAATTGTAACGTTGGATTTTAAAAGGTTGCTGTAATTTGTGTCTTCTCCATTGGAGTCATGTCGAGGGTTCTGAATGTTCACCTTAGTGCATTAGACTTCTTTAGATTCACTCACCCGCATCCAACTTCCCTTAATTCATCATCCCTGTGCGAATTAGCGTTGGTAACCTAATTCAAGCAGCATTTACAGTGATGTTCATGTTCTGGACTAAAGAATAGGCCACAACTATTGGATGATCTGACAAATCATTGCCATAAGTCTAAACCTATTCCTTAATTGGATTTATTTCTCTTACATCTGTCTTTGGTAGCGAGATGAAGATTGAATCTGCTGTGGAACTCTGATTCTCCATTAAAATTCAGAGGTTAAAGTACATGAAGCTATTATTTCTGCATTTGTTTTATTTTAAACATCTCCCCAACTCGGATCTGGATCATGTAGTTAGTTCTTTTCTTTATTTGCTTATAGTTAAATGTGACACAATCCAACACTCTCTTTTATCTATTCTTTATTTTAGATAATTATAGAGCCAGATCTGGTAGCACAGATCTGGAGGTTTATCTCTCATTTTAGACAAACTTCTCTGTGGACGATCTTGAAATACTTACTTTTAAAACTTGCTACAATTGGCCCTGATCTTGCAGGCCAGTGTTAGCCCCAATGTGCTGATATCCCTTTCATAAGTTAACATCCATATAATTTAGCATTCTTTAATTCTTTAATTATTGATTTATAATGCACATAATTTTGGCACACTTGGAGCAACAACAATAACACACTCCTAAACCTAATCTTTGCTAGTCCCTGAGCAAAGGAAAACTTAAAACAACTATTCTAAGAATTTAAATGCCACTTTCGTAGGGAGCACGGACACATTTAGCATATGTACCAAGCCTTTTAAACCCCTGGGTGATCCCTAGGGGAGGAGTGAAGTCTCCTAAGGGTTTTCAGTGAAGGTACCCACAAACTTCACCATTAAAACAGTTAAATATTGTGCAATCAATGACAAAACCAATTTCAATGAATAAAGTCTCAGTCCACGCCTATCTTTTAAAATTAGAGGAAATTACAGTAGTAATGCAGCCATTTAAAACTCAAAAATCAACATGCATGTGCATCACCACCAATTAGTTCACATCAGGGATACAATGTGCATATAATCAGTACAAAGCTTGCCTTAAATTCAAAAATCAGGTTGGATACAACTCCACAAAAGTTAAAATTTAGACCCAATTCTCACCCGGGCTATCTCTCAATCATGAAAATCAAAATGGTGTTTACATTCTCATCAGCTCAAGAGCAGTTACAAACCCCAAATGGGCCTGCAAGCATGAGCATAGGCAAAGCTTCTAATTTCTGACATCCTCATGACTTTTCACCATAGATTAGACAACTCCTCATCTCCACATGACAGCTCATTTAACTTTTGATCTACAAGGTCTTTTTGAATGGGTTGTAATGTGGCTTATGGGGGAGGGATATAAAGAATGAAGGGGTAAAAAGGGATTCAAAATTGAGAAATTAGCAAGGTAAGGAGTGATTAATGACTTCACTACCTTCATTTCAGCACAACCTCATCTTACTTGATACATTTCAGAATCAAAGTGGTCATCTTCTCCTCTTCTTTTCAATTTCTAGATGATGTCCTTCTCTAGACTTCTCTTTCTTTTTTTCTTAAAAATTTATTTATTTATTTTAGGATGAACTGCCACAAAAGAATCACTGACACACCGTTGCTCATATGTTGCTTTTCTTCTCCTTCCACCAAATGTTGGACCACTCTCACTATCCTCAACTCCTTCTCCTTTACCTTCTGAATTTTCAGAGTGAGGGTACAGTTGAATCAGGTCAAGAGGTTAAGGTGCAAGTACTACGGTGTTTGTCAAAGAAAAGTAGGATTTTTAAGACTCAATGCGTGTATGCAAAAGGGCAGTTTTAAAAGGTTGGATTTCAGGCTCAAACTGTCCAAATGAAGGCCTTGGATCATTTCCTTAGTGTCATGAGTGTTGTCAATCAGTTTTGATTTAGAGGTGCCTAACTTCTAGTGAAAAGGTCTTGACTCAATCAGTCCTCAGAGCAAAGATAATGCCGAAAACACTCTTCAAACGAAAATGATGAGCCCAAATCTCACTAGGTATGGTCCTCAAATTAACCCATGGTGTATATTTTCACCTTTTTCTCTTCTCTTAGGTTCACTAAGTACTAACTGAAAAAAAATTCTGATGTTAGGTTCATGGTGGTGCAAAGATTTTAAAATTTGTAGTTTCAACATGTCTGCAACAATTTTTAATTTTCCACAAATTTTCTCATTCTAACAAGTTAGGTGGGAATTGATTTTATTCATCCCAATTAAACCAACACTAGTACACTAAAGTTAATTGCTTCATTGGCAAACCTAGCTTGCCACACCCCTAAACCTATGAGGAGCAGTGTCCTCACTGATTCAAAGGTGGATGTGCATCAGGCTCAAGACTGACATAAACAGAATAGAAACTACAAGAGAATAAAACACAGAACAAACAATATAGAAACAAACACATAGAAATAAAGAAAGACAGATTGAAAACTAAAGAAAATAAAACAAAGAGCAATGTTATTATACAGCTAAAGTATGTATAAAGTAGGTGAAAGTAAACTATTTCCTACTAAATACTTGTGCAAAATTTAATCATCAGAATCCTTAGACTGGACAGGTGGTTCCTGGATTCCCTTTCCCTTTGCTTGCTTCAAAGTGGCAGCCTTAGACAGTGGTCTTTTGGAAGTAGCTTTCCTAGGTTTGGCTGAGCTTTTTCTTGTTGGAGTGGGGGATGATTTTTATGTAGGTTCTTTGATTTTGAATCCAGGTTTGACTGGGCTGGGACCTATTGCATCTGGAGCTGGTTGTTGGAGAGGTACATCTGGGTTAAGTTCCTTAAAAAGAGCCTCTGCCAACTCTCTGTCAGTTTGTGCATTTGCCCTTTTCTCTAAAGTTGCAATAGTCACTCCATCATCATAAGCTCTCTCCTTAGTCAATCGTAATTTCTCTTTCAGTTCCTTAATGACATCTTCTTGACTCTCTACATGTTCTTTGCCTCGTTGTATTGGACCATAATCTCCCTCCATCCTTTCTTAATTTCCTTTTTCTCAACCTTATGAGCAAGCCTCAGGAGCCTAAGTTCTTCAAGGAGGGGCTGCCACACTGTAGCTTTCAACTCAGCCATGCCCTGAACTACATCTCTTTTTATGTAGGCATTGGCATTCATGGCTCTGATGAGGGTGGAGTAAGGGGGCATGGGGGTAGAAAAGATAGAATATATGGGTAGCTCAGAAATGGAAGGGGACCGGATGAGGACAGAAGTGGGGAGGAGGGCAGAGGGTGAGGGTCATGGAGGGTAGGCTCCGGTGGAGGTAGTTGAGGGTCAGGTTCAGTTTGAGTGGAGGCATCTCTAAAGGTATTGAGAGAAGTTTCCGGGATAGGTTCAATGGGTGTAGGAGCTGGTGGGGGGTTATGGATTGATGTAGGGATAGTTAACTGTTGGGACTGTTGGATGAGAGTGGTTAAAGTTGTCTGGATGGATTGTAAAATGATTAGGATGGAGGTAGGGTTTGGTAAGGTGGAGTGAAGTGATTGAAGATTGGCCTCAATTGTAGCTTGGGTTTGGGTATTAGCCAACATTTGAGAGTGTAGGGAAAGTAAGAGGTGTAGGATTTAGGGTAAGAGGTCAAGTATGGTACTGGGTGTGGGTTGGATAGGTGAAACTAGTTGGAAGGGAGATGTGGGTCTATGAGTGAAGGTAGTGACCTGTGGTGGTGTCGGATGTGGAGGGGTAAAGTGTGGAGGGTGAGGTGAGTCTGAGAGAGGTGTATACTCAAGGTTGATGTCTCCTAGGATAGTAGACATTATAGTGGAAAATTCATCTCCTGAAAATGGCTCACTATCATGGGATAAGGGAAGGGATTGGTCAACGGCTCACTAGGGATAGGTACAAAAGGTGGGGAAGTCTCAATGGAATAATGTGGGGTTTTAAAGGTGTGGGCTTCAGGTTTATAAGGTGTGGGTATGGGTTCTTGAAAGATAGTGGTTTCAGGGATTGGAAATGTTTAGGTTATATAGGTGGGTTCGGGTGTAGTAGGGGTTTTGGAAGTTTTCCATTTCTTCTGGTATGGGATCTTGACAGGTGGGCTAGGGTGGGCTGCAAAAATAGGTAGGGGGATAGACCTAGGTATGGTGGTTGTGGCTATGGTGGTTGGTGGTATAGGGTCAGGTAAGGGTAGTGGGCTTGTGATGGGCTGTGATGTCTAGGTGGAAGGTGTAGCTGGCATGGAGGTAAAGGTAATGGATGAGGGGGTGAGTGTGGTGTTGGCTAGCATAAGTGAGGGAGAGGTTGCAGCAGCAGCAGCAGTAGCAGCTACTTCTTGAATCGTGGGGGTTGCATCTCTCAGTAACTCCTCCCTCCTTTTCTTCTTCTTCATCATCATGGTGCCACTGATTCCCCATTACTTATTCCCACTTAGTTTAGGGTTCAGTGCCACAGTCTCCTCTCTTTTAAATGGATACTTTCCCCACTTCAACAATGCAGTAATCAATCTATAGTAGGGAAGGGCATGAGGTTTCTTCATTATCTTCACCTTCTCGCATAAATCTCTAATCCCCTCAAAAACTAACTTGGCTGCATCCAAGTAGTGGTTTCTGTGAAATGATAAGAGGGCATTAGCTATGAGGTACCTCCTCTCCTGCTCATGTCCAGAGCAATATACACTTTTTCTGCAACACAACATCCATTAGTCGGAGGTTGGGGTGCAGATCCCTCTTTCGGATTGAGTCACCTAAGGCAGTGATCCCTCCAGTTAATTCCTTGGCTATGTCAGTAATGGTGGCTGTCAAAGGAGGATCCAGGCCCCACTCGGGGTTATACCTAGCTAGTATCCTTAGTATCTTTGCAATGTCTACCTGATTGAATAGCATCTCAAAATTATCAATTATAACCAGCAGTGCTGGGTTCCCATCATCACTAGTTTTGAACTTCATATTCTGATAAAATAATCTTACAAATCTTGAGAAAATCAGCTGCATTGAGGGTCTCAACAGGGGCAGCAATGATGCCTTTTCCAGAAATTCAATGGAGGCAGAAGTCTCAGGTAGCTCCTCAAAATAGGCTTTATCAAAAATGGTTTCAGCCTCCAGCTGAATTGCTTCCACAAATTCAGAAGGGACCTTGAGGTGTTCAGTAGTCTCTTCTTCCTCTACCTCAGGGATCTCAAGGGCCACAGCTTTGCCCTTTTTCTGTTTCATGGCTCTTAAAAGGTGGGTGCTCTCTGGCCCTCTTCTTTGGAGTAGATTTCTTCTTTTCTTTCAGAATGGAGGGCTCAACAATAGGTGAGGGAGCCTCAGAGGTCTCCAATATGGAGGCCTCTGCAATCCTAGCAGACTTTCTAATGGCTACAGGGCTGCCATTGACGGATGGGTTCAGCATCGCAGCAAGGGTATCTACAAATTTTAAACCCGTGGCCATAGGTGCTCAGATTAGCAAAATTTGGGTTTACAACTTTCAGAAAATACAACTCACTCAGAGTAAGCACAAAATCTTCAAATTCTCCCCTTCTTATCTTCTTTTAACTAGATCAAGCATACAGTAGAGCGAGAAATGGAGATCATATCAATTGAGAACTAGGGTTCCACTTGAAATTATACACAATAGCTCAAATCCTCCCAAACCTCGTTCATAGTAACCAAGAGTAGCTGGGGAAAAAAATGATGGGAGGAAAATGCCTGAGGTAGTATGGATTACAATGTAGAGAAGAAAGGAGGGGAAAGGGACGTCGGTTCTTATGCTGAGAAACTAGGGCAGACAGAGGAAATGAAAAAAATGACGGGCTTTGTTGAGTTTATAGAGCAAATCACGCGGTTTGCAGAGTTGGCAAGAGGAGCTCACAGAGTAAAATTCTCGCGTAGTTTGCATTTAAGACCGTGAGACGTTCTGTCACGCTGAAGAACAAACTGCCTTACACTAAAAACTCACGAAGCTGAATCTTTACCTTTAGTGCGCAAGGCCATGTGTTGCCTCAAAAATTTATCTTATGTGCTGCTCGCGCAGAACCACACCGAGCCATGCTTCTCTTACAGCTTGAGTTCACGGAGCAGACAGGCAGCTCCGCGAGGCATTTTGATAGCCATTGCTCAGGCTTTTAGTGTGCGAGGAAGCCAAGTGATGGCTCGCACAGCAAATTTAAGCATTCTACCTCTGCGGGACAGCATATCTTTTCAACCTTTACTCAGTTAGCTCAATGCAGCATAGTTGTTAGTGCATCCATGCGGTTGTGCACCCAACCACTGTGCATGAGCATCAACCCTCAGACAGAAAATTCATTTCAATCATGAAACACATATGCCCATTTAAATCAACAAATCATCAACATTGCAGGATTCTAAAGATAATTTTTTAGATCAAGTTCAATGCAATTATGATGCAAGTACCTCAATAAATCATCCACAATCATAAACAGCAAATTCAAATGACAAAAATGTACATGTATCCAACACAAAATGCAACACAAAATTCAAAAATAAACAGATAAAGCAAAACAAGCAAATCATCATAACACTAAAAACACCACAGAGGAGATTATACAAAACACAAATCAAAACAGAATTTTCATACATATGGTACACTTATTACCAATGTTTGGATCACTGGGCACTAGCTTCCTCTTGAGTAGAAGATGCATCATCAATCATATACTGACCTTTCGGATTTGTCAGAAGCTGACTAGGTAATTTTCCTTCTTCCCTCCTATTCAGAGCATTATAAATCTAGCTCAGCTGGTCCTCACTCTTCTTAATGCTCTGTCCATAAGAATTGACAGTTTGCACCAAGCTCTCCAAATTCTACATTGAAGCTAGCATCTGCTCTTCAAATGAAGAGGATCTGGGCTATTATGGGAGTAGGGCCAACTGGTTAGACTGTGGGGCAGGTAACAGAAAATTTTGCCTTGGTGGACAACCTTGATTAAACTTGTATTGGGGTCTATAAGGAGCCACCATTTGCTGTTGCTGGGGTTGAGGATAAGAATCTTGTCTCCACCTCAGATTTGGGTGGCTCCTCCAAGAATACCCAGCAGGCTGCTGCCCAAAAGTTTAAGCAGCATTGGCTTACTACATAACAAAGTCTGGAAATTGGGTGGCAGATGGACAATCATGAATAGAATGTTTGGGAGACTGGCATATCAAACATGCTTCCTCCACCTGTGCAACCACCCGGGGCTACATCATATTCATGAGTTTATCAAATTTCAAGCTCAGGTTGTCCACCTTTCTCTCCAGATCACCTTGCACCTTCACTTCATATATTTCACCTCTAGGGGTGGCCTCACTTACCATCTTAGCTGGAGTCTGGCCATCATTGCGTGACAGAGACTCATGCTGCATGGAATTTTCTCCTATTATGTCAAATAGCTCCCATACTTCCTTAGTTATCTTGTGGAGGTAACTACCACCACAGGAAGCATCCACCATATCCCTGCTCTTGGCATTAATTCCTTGATCAAATAATTGAACAAGCTGCGACATTGGGATTTGGTGGTGGGGGCATTGTTTTAACATCTCCTGGAATCTTTCCCAAGCTTCATAAAAATCCTCAGTTGAGGACTGAGTTAATGATAAAATATTTGTCCTCATCTGGCTGGTTTTGTTCATGGGAAAGAATTTGGCCAGGAATTTGGTTTGAAGGTCACTCCATGACTGTATGCTGTTGGCTGGAAGCTTTGATAACCATGTGCTGGCTTTGTCCTTTAATGAGAAAGGAAAAAGCCTCAGTTTGGTGGCTTCTGGCCCCAATCTAGCAATATTGAAGGTAGTGCAAAGTGCTAAAAATTGGTCTATATGCTTATAGAGATCTTCTTTACTGAGCCCATGAAACGAAGGCAGCATATTGAAGGTGGAGGATTTAATCTCATAATTCCCTTCAACAGAGGGGAATTGAATGCAGAAGGGAGAAGCGTACTCCCCAGGTGCATTGTACTCCTTTAGTGTTCTCTGCCTCTCAACCATGATAGGTGGTTTAGTTTCAATAGTAGGGCCCTGTGGAGTGCGTCTAGGTCTAAGGATCCTTTCAACTACTAGATTTAGAAGTTCTAGCTCAGGGTTTTATGACCTTCTACCATGTATATACTCACACCCACAGTAAGTACAGAAAATACTCACAAGCACACACAAAGAATAATTCAAATAAAAATTAACGACTACACTGATTTGCACTAAACAAACACGGGGAAGTAAATATAAATGGACTGAGATTCTAGGGGAAAGTGCAAACAGAGCTAGCTTCACTCCAAATGTAGTTCTATCTTTTCCCTTCTTCTGCTGTCCATTTTTGCAAATTTCCACAAAGAATCAGTAGTACTTTTATTCTAGTTTAGGTACAGCTACAAAGAATTTGGAAATCTAAGTTATAGTACAACTCAGGTCTACTAAAAAGATCAACATCCCCGACAACGACGCCAAAAACTTGTTGTTGTGTTGCCAGCTGTGCTTCAGTTTATTGTGTGGTGGAAACCAATTAAATATAAAATGAAATAAGAGAATGGAATCTGCACAGCTAGAGTACTCCTAGACCTGTAAGATACAGGGCCTATTGTAGCAAGTTTTGATAAGAGTTTGTCCCACAGAGAAGTTGATCAAGAAACCAAAAATGGGCTATAACAGTAGGCCTCCAGATTTGGCTACAGAGTTGACAATCTAAAGAAAGGGAGTTGGGTGTCACAACTACGCTAAATTAATCCTAAAAGTAGAGAAATAAAATATAGCCCTATCCTAAAGAAAGGGTTAAGAAGAAAATGGTGATGGTGTGTACCAAAATAAAATGTAAAAATTGGTGAGAAGTAACCAGGTTAAGTTCAGAGTTTAAAAAGTAATGTAACATAGATTTAGTTTGTCTCTGCAGTGCTCCTTGCTGAGACGTTGTCAAAAGTCTCAAGAAGGTAGAAATATCTGGTTTAACCCATGCCATTTGGGGTGCTCTTAAGGCTATAGGTTGTCTACCCAAATGGTCACAGCCTATCCTATAGAGTCTGCCAAATCCCATTAGTTAAACCAGAAGTTTCCTATCTAGTCCAGAGGAGTGAACTGATCATTTCCCCAGCCACTAGACCAGATGAAGTCGTGAATACTATTGCAACACTATGTAATGCCAGTGCTGCAATAGGCCTAAGTGCTTTGCCCATAAAAACCACAGACCTAGCTGACATCCATAGGTATTCCAACCCATAAGATCCTATGTGCTTTGCTAAGGCCAACGGCTCACTAGTGCCCATAAAAAGGACCATGCAACAGGTTGAATAGGGCTTTAGATCCTGCTGGGCATTGCTACAAATGGCCTGCAATGACTTAGTCACAAGCTACAATTACTATAAAGAGATCAAATTTAACATCCGATATCGGCTAGGGGAAACAGAGGAGAGCCAGTTCTTGTACAAACCTCCTCACAAGGCTCTAGAAGCTCATGTGTAGGGGAGAAAAATCCTTCTCAAACATGTGAATGGACACAACCTTAGGGCTATACTTTGTCCACTCGAATGGTCACAGGGTATCCCATTGGTTAGTCCATGCCACAGAGGCCTAAGAAAGAACATGAAAACTGCTGCAGCCACCATGGTCCATAGGCCTCTGAGCTCCCTAGATCTCACTACAAATCCAGCATTGCTTTCCATGGGGCTATCAAACTAAGGAAAATCGGATGGTAAACAATAGATCTACTAGAAACTGAATGGGCTAGTTCCAAATATATGGATCCTATAGACATCTAAAGAAATCATAAGATCTTTAGATCCAATTAGGCATTAAAATAGCAATCCATTGATAAACACAAAACTTACAATGAACTGTCTCCAGGCTGCAGCCTGTACGCAACTGCTCATCCACAATCCCAGTGTATACAAAAACCTATTACAAAATGAAATAAAACTAAACCTAACTGCTTATAGGGGAATGAGACAGCAAGTGATGGGCTAAGAGAGAAGAAAAAGGAGGAAAACAGGTGATCAAACCATAACCCTAGCCTACTGGAGCTCGCAGTCAACAGAGGATGAAAAGAAGGGTTGATCATAAAACTAGACTCTAAGTGTAGCTTATATACACTGTCCATACTGCCCTGGCTCTAAAGGGAATAACCCTAAGGTTTCCAACAAACGTGGCACTGTTACATCCCTTGAATGTCTTGAGTCGTGCACCTCAAAATCCACACCTCGGGATGTGTGTGCTAGCCTTGGGAAATTCCCAAAAGGTCCTTAAGTTAAACTGAGAAGTGGAGGGCTCGTGCATTTGCATTTACTTATTCATGCAGTTGCAGGGCCTTCATAGAGTAGCTTTTGGTTGGTGGGAAGTGCTCACTTGCGCAGTGAATCTTCAGTTAATCGTGTAGCTCCTTTGTGTTGCACTGCTATCGCGGAGATGATTTGTAGTGCCTATACTTCTCGCACAATAGAGCTTCATAAACTCTTTCTCTCGCTAGGTACTCGCACAGTTATGCTCCTGCGCTCGCGTAGTAATTGGTAAGGCTTCAGAGTGCGCGAGATCTGCGCGAGTAGAATTATGGGCGCCTCTCTCTTCCAAGGCCACGCATGAACTCCGCGAGGTGAATTTTAGTCCAGTTCACACAAGGACTCGCTATGTTCTTCGCGTGGCTGCTTTAAGGCCTGATCTCCACAAGAGCTCCGCGACCACAAATTTTGAGGATTTTAATCCGCCAGATCTTTGCGATGTCTTTACAGCTCTCCTCTTAACTGCGTGTCCTATCTGCGTGAGAGCATCTTCCACTGCATCCTCAGCTTCGTGAGGGAGCTTCTCAACTCTGCGAGATTTATCTTTCTATGTTTTGCTGCGTTGCACTTGCTACTTTTATAGTTTCTCCATTCTCAGCCAACTATATTCATCTGCTAAGCATTTGGTCAATGATGACCAGCACTTGGTCATCGTGGTGAGCACTACCAGGGTGTTCCATTAGAGTTTGGTTCAGCTGTCATCTTTACATGTCTTCTTCCTCTTCTTTGGGCCAATAAGGATGGATTTTGTGTTAAGCTGTACAGATTATTATTACTAACTACAAAACACACTGAACAAATGATTATTAGACTGCTTCAAGGTCTATCAAACGCTAGGTTAAGACGTGAAAAGTGATACTTTTCAGTGAATAACACCCATCAAAAAATGAAATCAACCTCACAACTAAGATCGCTTCTGATCATCAGATCCAAATCTCCGTGGACCTCTCAATCAAAACCTTCAATGAACTCCAATTGGCGATAAAACTACTATGTCAAACTTCTGATACTCAACCTCCTAAAAAATTTATAAATAAAAATTTAAAACAACCTCATGATAAACCCAAAGTGCAAATCAAACTAAATAAGCATAATCAAACAAAATTAGACCGCCCCACATGTAGGAAAGGTCAACCTTGGACTACGCCCTCGTATCTCCTCCTCCTACTCTACCTCTGCCTTATCTTATCACTACCTTTACAACACTACCATCCCTCTCAACTGTTTCCACTCCAACTTCACTTGCAAATAGCTTTCCAACCACCCACAAATGACCCCGAAGAACTCTTTAACAACTCTATGCTTTATCTCTACGAGATGCCCCAATCCGTCAAAAAACAAAAGAAGGTTCCTCCCGATAAGGAGACCCCGAACACAAAAGACCTATCGAAGGAAGAAATCAAACGACACCACACTTATTTTGATAAACCCTATACCATCCAAAACACAAACCTAAACATAACCTCACTCTCATCCCTCATCGATCAGATCGAAAGGGATTAAGGACCCCAAAACAATATTATCTAATCGAATGGTCACTTCGACCATCCAACATGTCCCACCAAGCGGACTTCCTGATTCAGTCTCCTGCCTAAGGAAATGATGATGCACCGTAACACAATAGTAAAAACAAAAAATAAAAAAAATAAGAATATATCAAAGTACAGAAAAAAACTAAAAGTATAAAGGCCCAAAACGTAAATACTCTTCTATGCTCCAAACCCTTCGGACTCATACTCGACTGAGAACTCGAAGTCGGAGAGCTAGTGCTAAAGAAAAGTGTCTATACAATCGCCTCACCTGCAGGAAATCAAAACCCACAAGGGAAGTCCTTATATTATCTCGGCAACATGCCCAAGAAACAGCCACAGGGGAAGGACTTTTTAACCCTCGGAATCATAACTCAATGACCATCATGTCTCGTAGCCTAAACAAACATACTTATATATCTATAATCCTCGTAGTCATCACAAGGCATTCGCCAGTCCTAGGTCATTATTTTTCAAAACCAGTTTGGATATCATTTGACTCATTGACTATCCTCCTACTCAGGCGAATTGATCGAAAGGACTAGTGGATCATGAAACTCTCTTTTTGAAATATAGAAAAATCTAGATTCTCATACACCCTTCCAGCCATTGGAGTTGATGTTAGAGCAAAAAAAATGAAAATGTAAGGTTCTATCAAACTTTACAATTCTTGTGTTAGTAGGTTGTTTCAAAAAATATATATACAGAAAAGAAACACAATCGAGCAAGAGCAATATGACGAATAAACAGTCAATGAATTCAGGGAAGCATAAACAAATTGTGAGGGATTCCTAGTAATCCTATTAGGAATGTATAAGCAAGTCGCGAGGGCATCCCTGACATCTTCACACTACTAGATGTCGTCGTACGGTGGCGGGAGGAGGATAAAACTCCTGCTAACCATAGAATTTGATAATTTGATGGTGCTGGACCATGACGGAGAGATCAATTATGACACCACATTATCCACCAGAGAAGAAAGTACTTGACTACTATTTCAAATTTTGATCGAATAGGAAGCTACCCTTAGATCAATAAACGTTACCTCCTCTTCACCCTTTATTTTCTTTTTAGACAATGAGTCAAATGATTTTCAAAATCTCTTTCAGAATAAAATCGGAAACTCTCAAATGACAAGTGATGCAATCACTATTTATCTACCATTCCCCTCAATCCTTGTTGAAAGCTACGATACATGATGTTCGTTCAGCACTTACAAAATCAAGCCTGCCATGTGGCCGAAATAATTGAACTACTTCCCAATATGGGATCGTTACTAATACACTCCAGGACATCTATGAGGCCGATAAAAGTCCCACCATCACTTCACACTGGGGTATTTTTTTAAGAGCACTAGCACCTTGATAGTGATACTCAGGTCACAAGACTGATACCCCAAATTGAGGCTTTTTTTTTTTTTTTTTAATTTAGTTTTGCTTTTCCACTGTGGATACCCCAAATTGGGGCATTTCTTTCATTTTTTATATTTTTTTTAGTTCGTAATTTTCCACCATGGGACCCGAAAACGAACACCTGAAACAGAACAATAGAGATACACTCAAAAAAATAAACACCATACTCTAATACTACCCATTCCTCCTCTAAAGTAATATACAACGACAAACATAAATGAAACAAACACAATAAGAGAAAAATATCACTCATTCTTAGCAATAAAGAAAAAAATATATATAGTTACAAACCTCTTAGGATTTAATACCCGGGATGCAAAATAAAAAGGAAGAAAAAAACATTAGAAACTAAAAATGCCCCAAACTTTTAAATCCTAAGTTTAGAAACAAAAGTCAAAACAAAACCAAGCCCCTTAGCCTCTATTGATAACATACACCTCCTAAATCATAAAACAACAAGTGTCACCCTCACAAATATCCTCCATCTAATTAAATGTATGGCAAACATAGATGAGCTAATGATCATGCAACACTTAACCCCCTAAGAAACACCAATCCACTCAAAAATAGATGAACCAAAAGGATTAAAACATCTAACACTCATCTAGAACATTTAAAAAAATAAAATCCAAATTCACACCTATCTAACAATTGTCATCCTAAATCTCAACATAAGAATAAAACAAACAAACCTTAATCCTAAACACAGGGCTCATCCCCTCATCATGACAATAAAAGTTAACCGATCACAAAATTAAAGGAATAAAACAAACATAATAAATAAAATAACCTTTCATTTAATAAACGTTTGTTTTTTTACACAATATCACCGGAGGCATACCTCCTGAATATACAACCCAAAACGAAAATCTAAAACTTTAACTACAACCCAAAATGAAGACTGGGTTCAAAATCGGAGACGAAGAGATGAGCAGATTTCGCTAGGAGCATCCAATCAGAGGCTTCAGGGAGAATTGGTTGGGAAACACATCCCTTCACATTTTACTCCTCTTTTGCTATCTTCGCCTTCTCCGCCGCCGCCTCCTCTACGCTGCCTTCACTGCTCCCTAAAAAGGACTGATGTGAAGACTAGCACCCTCATTCCCAATACTGCCCACTCTTAGAATAATATCATCCATGAGCATCACCTCGGGATGGAGATCACACAAAATAATGAATATAGAAGAAACAACATCCCAATTGGACGGTTAGATTGCTCAATTTCAATAAAACATAAATTTCATAATACAAGATATACAGAAAAGGTTAAAACTCGAGACTAAACTAGAGAATAAAAAACAAATGAAGCTCTATTGCTTATATAGAGTACAGACTCAATCACGCGCCTAGACACGTGCGCTTAATTAGATCACGCGCCACGCACGTGGCGCACAATCCAAAACACGCGCTCCGATCCGAGCGAGTAATGAAACCATCGCCCATGTTCGCAGTTCATGAACCGCACAAATTGATCAAACGACACACTTTAGACACACAATACAAAAGGTCACCCGCACACTGAGCTGGTGATGCCTCGATCATGCACTATTATTACAGCGCATAATCCAATTGCACGCACACATACACGCGCGTAAATGACCCATAAAGCCTGAGATCACAAGCCTGAACATAGGCGTGTAATCACTTTGAGCGCCCACAAATAAACGTGTAATACCCACTTTCAACAAAATTTACACCCTTAAGACCTTTTATCCCATTGCAGTCAAGACTTTCTTGTCCCATCGTGTAGCCCCACAGGCTGTCCCGACAGAAAAAAAAGACCTATTCACCCATCCTTTAGCGTCGATCATCCCCTAGTCCCGTCGCGACAAGACATACCCCTTACCGTAATACCCTTGCAATCCCACCAGAGAAGGAGGACCCCACCTTGATAATGTGTACACATGTGATATCACCTCAATACCCAGTCCCATCATAATAAATTAACCATACCCTCATAACCCATCATGAAAAGTCAAAAGTAAATCACCTGAAGACGAAGTCAATCACAACGCAACCACAACGTGATCTCTTTTATGGCCCAAGATCTACCAAAGAAAGACTCCAACGTCCCATCGCGCTAATATCCCACCAAAATGCCATCGCTAACTACGTTCAGTCGACATCCCACCGCGAACATCACTACGTGAAAAAGAAAGCTCAAACAGCACATGACACGCCTGTTAGGCTCTTTTTAAGTGCTTGCTACTGACTTTATTGAAGACAGTGATAAGAATGGGGTGAATGAAAATGAATGAAAGGTGGATTAAAAATGACAGAGCAACAAGCCTAAAATATGCATAATCCTGCAAGATACAGGGCCTGTTGTAGCAAGTTTTGATAAGTAAGAGTTTGTCCCATAGGGAAATTGAACTTAAGCTCCAATGGAGCCATCTTTAGTAGGCCCTCCATATCTGACTACAGATCTGGCAATCCTAAATGGAAGGGGATTTAGGGTCGTTAAGAAAGAAGATGGCGTGAGAAAATAAATATAAAAGGGTGAGAAGTATGCTATTAGGTTCAGATCTAATGGGTTTTATGACTCAGATTCAGATATGATGCTGTAGAAGTCCTGTCCAATGGATACATTATCACCATTGAGGAGAAAGAATCCAACTCATCTCTGTGCCATGATCCAATCCCTTTATGGCTATAACCTGTCCACTTAAATGGTCACAGACTATCCAATTGGGGAACCACAATCCAGAGAGGGGTCAGGACAAGTTTATCATTGTAGGCACCACTTCATCCAGGCTACAAGCACAAGAATCCTTAGGGAACCTCAACCTCTAAAGTGCTATGTGTGGGGCTAGGCCTGTATGGGAGCATGTTAGCCCAGACACATAGAACCAGCAATAGTTTGAGTGCAGCCTTAGATCCAGCTGTCCACTGCTTTAGAGAGACTGCAGTGACCCAGTCATAAGCCTACAATCTTTATAACTAAACCAGATCTACCATCTGATGGCAGGTCTATACACATGCAGGGGAGTTTGTCTCAGCACAATCTCTCACAGGGCTACAAGCACAAGTGCAGAGAAGAATAATCCGTCTTGAGTCTGTGGGTTGGCTTCACCCTAAGGCTATAACCTGTCCACTTAAATGGTCACAGACTATCCCAGAGGCTATCCTCCTCACAAAGCTCAAGATAGAACAAGAAACATTACTGCCACCACCATGTTCACAAGGCTACAAAAGCTCATTGCTCCCATGGGGACTTCAGATCTAGTGGGTCCTGTGGTGGGGTTAGGTCTGTATGGGAGCATGTTAGCCCAGACAAACAGGTCACTTGGATCTGAATAAACCATAAAATTAGTCCTCCATTGCCTGCAATACGTCCTAGCAATGGAGGATCTCAAGATAATAGCCGTGTACAGAACAACTCATAAAAATCCCATAAAAGTAAAACACCCTATCATGAAACTCCATTAATCTATTCCAAATAGTCATAAAAAGGCATAGCCAGCAAATGCTGGACTATGGAGAGAAGAAAAAGTAAAAAGAAAACTACCTAAAACTTACTAGAGATATGCAGCTACTGTAAGAAGAAGATAGACTAAATTCTATTCTAAGCAGAGAGTCCTCTAAACCTAAACCAGGCTCAGGTTTATATAGTAGTTAGTTTGGCAGTGCATTAGGGTTAGGAAACCCTAATTTTAACGATGCCAAATGGCCTAATATTATCCCTTGGATGCTTCGGGGCACGTGTATGAAACTTGGAGCATTGGAATGCGTGCCCTAATTGCTGAAAGTTTCCAGAATGTCCTCTGCAGAGGTGAGGGAGAGTTAGAGTTCAGAGCCTCGCCAAGTAGCACTGGTTTCCAAGACTGTCGCATGGTAGCACAGTCTTTGTGAGGTTGGATTAGCTTGAAATTCTAGCTGTCGCAGGGTTGTCTTAGTTGCAACTGCAGCAGTCGCGCGATAGAGCATTGAATCCTCGCTGGATTGCTCTGATCTTCGCGAGATTGCACTTTCCTTCTGAATGGTGAGAGAATCGCGTGAGCAATTTGTTTCTCAATGGATCTTCGCGAGGACATGATGTGCATTAGTCTCTGAATTGTGTGAGAGGTTTTTCTGAAGTTTTACATCCCACGGCCACTGCGCGATAGCTGCACGTCAAAATACCTGGAGCTCTCTCTCCTCAATTGATCTGAGTGAACTACGGAGGTTTGAGAGCTACTTTCTTAAGCTGTGCGAGACTGCGTGAGCATTTATATTTGAGCTTCACAAGAGCTACACGAAGTATGATTATGAAGCCCCTCTGTCACTCAACTACGCGAGAACAGTGCGGGCAATTGGAAATGAAGTTTTAGGAAACTCGCGAGGGCTGCGCGAGGCTTAATTTCTGAATCCTTTAAAGCTTGTGAAAGCTGCACGTGGTTCAATTCTTATCTGGGTTCAGCTTTCATCCTTCTGAGAGACTTCTAGGGCAAAAGTGGGCTCCTTAGCAGGGTTCAGGCCTTATTGCAGCTGCTGTTTATTATCTACAGAAATAACTTAACACACATTTATTAGATGGCTAAGGGTCTAACAGAGGCTAAGTTAAGGAGTGAAAAGTGGTGCTTTTCATGTCTTAACAATACCATATGAAGAAAAGAGGGAAGATTGATCATGTCCCATCACAAAGGCAAAGGTCTCACTCTCTCTCTCCCAAATTGATTCCCACGTCCCACTAGGACTCACCCAGCATGTAGCCACAGAAGGGGAGAATCCCCAGGTCCCATCGCAACATCATTTCTCCCAAGACATCGCATCAAAATAGCCAAGCCCTGCCACATCAGCCAAAGGGAAGGAAGAAATTCCCAGGTCCCATCGCGACATCACATCCAGAGCATTGCATCATAGTAATAGCCACAAAGTCCCATCGCGCTACCATCACGACACTATAACATCACCAATCCTGCCACAAGCTACGCACAGCCCAGGTAAGTATCACCCCCAGGTAAGTACTACCCACTTTTCCTTTCAATTACTCGATATTCCTCGTATATATATATATAGTTAGCAATGATCAAGTAAAATATTTTCAAAATCCATCTCTCTCGAATCGGGTAATTATTATAGTCCTCCCATAAGGTTATGACCTGAAAAGTACCACTTTTCACCCCTTAACTTAGCCTTTGATTAGACCCTTAGCCATCTAATAAAGTTTTATTAAGTGTTTTCTGTAGATAATAAACAGCAGTGCAATAAGGCTAGAAATCATGTTAAGGAGCCTGTATTGGCACAAGAAGTCCCTCAGAAGAATGAGCCATGAATCTAGACCTGAAGCAAGCCTCGCGCAGCTCTCTCGAAGTTCAAGAGTAAATGGTCATGCAGTCTCACGCAGTTCAAGAAGACCTGAAATCAACCTCGCACAGTAAACTCAAAACCGCTGAGGAGAGAGAGCTTCAGGAGATTCTTTGTGTAGATGTCGCGCGATAGCCGTGGGATGTAAATGTCAAGAAAACCTCGTGCAGTTCAAGAAGACTTGAAATCAACCTTGTGCAGTTCACTCAGAACCACTGAGGAGAGAGCTTCAGGAGATTCTTCGCGCGGATGTCGCGTGGTAGCCGTGGGATGTAAATGTCAGGAGAACCTGTCGCGCAGTTCAGAAAAGCCTCAAAGCTATCGCGAGGATCCTCACGAAGATCTATCAAGAAAAGAAGTTGTCTCGTGGTTCAGGAAGAAAGCAGCCTCGCGAAGTCAAAAGTTAGCCTTGCGAAGATCTATTTTGAAATGGAATGCTCGCGCAATTCTCATGCTATTCACAAGTAGCAATCCAATCGTGCGAAGCCCAATCCAGCAAGAGCTTAACTACCTACCTCGCGATTGCTCAAAGCATTAAGATGCTCCAGCCCCGTGACGTCTGAAGTTTTAATGTTAAACTCAACCACGCGAAGAACAGAGCTAACATGCGATAAGTCTGGGAATCGACTGCAACCTGGCGAACCTCTGAACTCTAACTTCCATCATTCTACAGAGGACTTTCTGAGAATTTCCAAGGATTAGGGCATGCATTCCCACGCTCAAATCTCTGTGCACGCGCCTCGAGGTATCTAAGGATCATTAATAGGCCATGTGGCATCGCTAAAATTAGGGTTTCCTAACCCTAATGCACCACCACACCCACTGCTATATAAACCTAAGCTTAGTTTAGGTTTAAAAAAAAGGAAGAAGGCCGGGAAGAGTTCAGTTTTTTGCTCTATTTTGTTTTTAGCATTGTAGTCTTCTTTTACTGTAGCCGTAAGTAGTTTTCCTTTTTCTTCTTCTCTCCATGGCCCAGCACTTGTTGGCCATGCCTTTGTATGCTTATTAAGATTAGATTAATGGAATTTGTGATTGGGTGTTGTACTTTGATGAGATTCATGTGTTTGTGAGTTGCTCTGTGCAAGGGTGCTGCCTTGTGATCCGCCATTACTTTGGCTGTGATTCAAAGCAATGGAGGACTGACTCTAAGGTCCCATTCAGATCCAAGTGACCTGTGTGTCTGGGCTATCATGGTCTTATACAGGCTTAGCCCCACCACAGGACTCACTAGATCTGAAATCCCCATGGAAGCCTGAGCTGGTAGCCTTATGACGATGGTGGTGGCAGCAATATTCTTGTTTTGTTTTGGGCTCCGTGAGGAGGATAGCCTCTGGGATAGTCTGTGACCATTTAAGTGGACAGGTTATAGCCTTAGGGTGAATTCAATCGGCCGATCTAAAATGGATCCTTCTTCTCCGAGCCTGAGCTTGTAGCCTGGTAGGAGATTGTACAGAGACAGACTCCCCCATATTAGTATAGACCCGCCATCAGATGGCAGATCTGATCTACGTATGGAGATTGTAGGCTTGTGACTGGATCATTATAGGCCCACTCAAACAATGGACAGCTAGATCTAAGGTGGTACTCAATCTCTTGCTGGTTCTATGTATCTGGGCTATCATGGTCCTATACAGTCTTAGCCCCACAAATAGAGCTTTAGAGGTTGAGGTTCCCTATGGATTCCTGAGCTTGTAGCCTGGATGAAGTAGTACCTACAATGATTAACTTGTTTTGACCCATCTCTGGAGTGTGGTTCCCCTATGGGATAGTCTGTGACCATTTAAGTGGACAGGTTATAACCTTAAGGGATTGGATCATGGCACAGGGATGAGTTGAATTCTTTCTCCTCTTTGGTGATAATGTAGCCATTGGACAGGATTTCTATACCAGCAGATCTGAACCCAATAGCATACTTCTCACCCTTTTATATTTATTTTACCTCACCCCATCCATCTTCTCAACCCTTTTCTATAGTTAGTTCATTAGGCTACCTTAGGATACTTAGAATAAGTGACCCTAAACTCCCCTCCTTTTAAGACTGCCAGATCTGTAGTCAGATCTAGAGGGACTACTAGAGATGGCTCCCTTGGAGCTGTAGATCACCTTTCCCTGTGGGACAAACTCTTACTTATCAAAACTTGCTACAAATGGACCCTGTATCTTGCAGGTCTAAGATTTCTCAGTTGTGCTGATTTCATCCCCTATTTTACTTTAATTTTAAATTGCTTTTACCACCAACAAATAAAGTAAGCACATCTGGAGATCGCAACAAGTTTTTGGCGCCGTTGCCAGGGATAGATGATCTATTAGTAAACCCTTAGTTTTTGTATTTTTAGTGTTCTTTGTAGCTTTGAATAATTGATACTGCTGATGTAATTTTGAATCTCTCTTACAGAACTAGATAGCAACAGAGAAGAATAGTGGACTGCATTTGGAGATTAGCTACCTCTGTTTGCAAATTCTCTAAACCTTAAAAACTCTGTCTATTTCTCTTACAATTTCCATAGCAGTATTTAGGATAGTTGTAAATTTATGTTTTCCTAAATAGCTATAAATTTGTTAGATAAATTCTTTGAGTCAAGTGCAATGTGCCTGCAAGGAGTTGTCCCTGCTGGTGATGTGTTTGTATGCTAGGTAGGAGATCTCTTAGTCCTACATTCGAGCCTTTCAACCCTGAGCTAGAACGGGGTAGAAGACTTAGAAGGAGCAGGCACACCACAGTAGAGCCCCCAATTGAATCTGAGACAGTACTCATGGGTGGAGAACAACCCAGAATTCTCAAGGAGTTGAATGCTCCGGATGACTATAACTCTCCATTTAGCATTCAATTCCCTGATGTTCAGGGGAATTATGAAATTAAAACTTTCATCATCCAGATGCCACCCTCTTTCCATGGGCTTAGCAAGGAGGACCCTTACAAGCATATTGACCAATTTTTGGCCTTGTGCACCACATTCAATATCGCTGGTTTGGGACCTGAGGCTACTAGGCTCAGGCTCTTTCCCTTCTCTCTGAAGGATAGGGCTAGTACCTGGTTGGCCACTCTTCCCAACAATAGCATTGCATCTTGGAAAGACCTACAAACCAAGTTCTTGACAAAGTTCTTCCCTGAGACCAAAACGAGCCAGTTGAGGAAAGAAATTCTTGCTTTCGCCCAATCCCCAACTAAGGATTTTAATCAAGCCTGGGATAGGTTTAAGGAAATGCTCAAACAATGCCCCCACCACAAGATCCCAGACTAGCAGCTTGTACAAAGCTTCTACAATGAGATTGATGAAAAAAATAGAGATATGGTTGATGCCTCTTGTGGTGGAACCTACATGCACAAAACTGCTGATGAGGCATGGGAATTGTTTGAAGTAATCAGTGAAAATGCTTTTCAAAATCTATCCCCGACAAGAACTAGTCAGGAGTCTGTGTCGAAAGTGGAGCCTGCCGCATCGTCAAGAGGAAAAGTTTATGAGGTGTCTAGGAATAATGACCTGCAGCTGCAGATGGCAAACCTCTCTTTGAAGTTTGACAAATTACTGACTGTGATGCAACCCAGAAGGGCTGCTCAAGTGGTGGAGGCATGTCTGATATGCCAGTCCCCACAGCACACAGTAGAGGAATGTCCATCTGCAGGGCAATATCCTGAATTGGTATTGGAACATGCTGCTGCTGCGCAATCTTTTGGCCAGCAACAATCTGGTGGCTACAACAGACAGCCATATGGATACCAGCACCAAAATGCTGGTTACCAATGGAGAGACCACCCAAATCTGAGGTGGAGGCAAGACAATTATATGCAGCCCCAGCAAATGCTGGCTTTACCCCAAAGGCCTTAGCAGCAGTTCAATCAGGGATATGCCCCTAGGTCTAATTTCCAACACCAGCAGCAGCCCCATCAGCAACAAAATCAATTGGTCTTACCCCCATCTCAACCCAGAAATACTTCTTTCGAGGACCAGGTCTTGACCTCACTGCAAAACCTGGGGTCCGTGGCTTAGACTGTGAATTCTCATGGTCAGAGCATAAAGAAGATGGAAGAGCAGATTGGCCAACTAGCGAATGCCTTAGCTAAAAGAGAGGAGGGGAGGTTGCCCAGTCAACCAGTGGTTAATCCCAAGGGCCAATTTTTGATTGGTGAAGGATCCTCAAACCTTGAGGGGCAAGGGGATCTTTCATTGACTTGATTCACAGAATTGTGCATTGTGTATGTTATGTATTTTAGTATGGTTCATTTTTTTTTTCTGTTTATAGGAATTTCTAGTGATCTCGTCGGACTCTGAATGTATATGACCTGAGAATTATTCTGCCCGCTTTAGTTCTCATTCCCTTTGAATTGATGATTTTGAGTAAATGAATGATGATTGTACTGTTTTGATAATAAGAATGTTGTTTGAATATGATGTTTTGGTTAAATGCTTTTTGCGTAATTGCATGCTTAAATGTGGGGAACGCATGAGGGAATCCCTTGTTTTAGAATGACTGTGGGTGTCTCTGGAGCAGAGAATGTGAGAGAATCCACCCACAAAACAGAGGAAAATGACAGACTAATGGGTGTGTGATCCTTGTCCTTTAGTCATTTAATAGGCGTGGTTTCTTCTTGTGCAGTTCATAAGATGTTAGCCTGCTAAGCTGTCGCAAGATTCAATACAATTGTGTAGACTCTCTCGTGCAATCCAAACGAAAGTCCAATCTCGCGACCCACTCATTTCTATCCAGTGAGCTGACATTTTCAAAGCGCGTCAAGCCCCGCGATTTATATAATCCAACCCCACGCTGCTTTCCTTTCTATTTTCTCTTTCTTCTCCAGCCAGCGAAACCCTAGCTTTGACTCCCATTAATCTCTCTCCTCCAGCATCCTTTCTACAGTCCATCATTCACCTTCAAATTCTGGGGATTTGCTCCTAAAGCGTCCTCCACCAGTTGCCCTCTGATTGGATCTCTCGCGGTCTTTCGTGCATCCGATTGAACAGAACCCTAAGTTTTAGGGTAAGACTCAGCTCTCAACCTTTGCTTTTCATTTTTCAAACTACACATTCACAGAGGAGAAGTTCCATGGCCCCTAAGAGCGCACCTATGAAAAGAGCAAGGGATAAGGCCCCCCTGAAGCCCACTCCCAAGAAGGCCAAGTCCTCAACGGCGCCGTAAAAAGGGAAAGAAGTGGTTCATAAAGGGGCTGAACTAATACCTAATTACTCTACACCCTCTGAGATCCTGACTCCCCTTCCCTTGGAGCCTGAAGCTATTTTTAACCTATCTTTCTTTGAGACAGAACCTCTGTCAGCCCCTAAAATTGAGTTCCTGCGCAAAGCTGGTTTGACCCCCCTGCTGCAAGCTATCCCTGCACTAGCCTACCCTAGACTAGTGCAACTCTTTTACCAGCACATTAGGGCTAGACCAGACCACCGTGGGCAGCCAGGCCTCCTTCTGTTAGTTGACAATTTTGAAATGTTACTCAGTCCTGAGCTGATTGCTGAAGTGATGGGCATCCCTGCTATCTTTGACCCCAACTGTGGATATGGCCCCCCTGTGTGTGCCCCCATTGATACAATTGCACAGGCCCTTACCAGAGGATTGAAGGCCACCGGGGATTCCATCAGGAGAAGAGACCTGGACCCTAAACTTCTGTTTATTGATTAAGTTCTATGAAAGAACATTTATTGTGTCGGCCATCAGCAGGAGAGGAGGACCCAATTGCTGATGTTGTTTATTCCTTTTCTCTGGGCCACGGTTTCCATGCTGCCAGGTTGAGTTTGATAGAGTTTATGTGGGGTTGGTATGATTACTTCTTCTTTTGCTATTTGCTGATTTTTGAATTGAATGTATATTATTTGAATATTTTTGGTGAGTATGCTGCACTGCATGAATTGCTACCTGTTGGGTACTAAGCCCTCGCGCATTCTAAATTGAGATTTGGGAAGCTCTCGCGCAATGCCCATAACGTATTTATTACGCCGTCGCGAACTTCAACAAATGCTGTAGAGCCTCTCGCGCACTGCATTCTACAACATCCATCATCGCGAGATTCCATTCCTATCTCGTGATCCCCTTGACCAGCTGCACAAGTTACATGCATTTTTCATTTCCCACGCTGATTGCTATAACTTTTCACTTCCCAACTCACTCTCAATTAATTGCAGCAACTTGGATGTTATTACACCGATTCATCTTCCACCATCCTCGTCTTTAAATACACAGGGTGTCCCTTTTCATATTCATCTCATCCTTTCTCCTCTCACCCTAGTGGTCCTTCCCTAGTCCTAACAATGGCAGATGACAAGCCTAATGCTCTGCCTAACAAGTTTTATCCGATGTGGTTGGAACCGCCCCCACCTAAAGAGTCGGACCCTCTACAACCCCTCTGGGATGAATACGAGGAGGTTCTGCAGATCCTAGTGAAGGAGGAGAAGGACAAGCACCAGCCAAAGAAGAAAAAGCAAAAGATAGAACCATTCCCATCCCCTGCCCCCTCCACTCAACCCCTCCCACCACCTTCTCAGCCCCCACATCCTTGATCCCTCTCCCCTCTCTTCTTAGCAGTTTTCTTTTCGTAATTTTTCTTTTTTTTTAGTCTTAATGAAATTTTCTTTTCCTGTTATTCTGTGAAGTTCTCTTTTTTTTGTTTGTTTTCATTCTTGTTGTTTTCTTTTCTCTGATAATAAATTTACTGCACACCCGCCTTTGAACCAGTGAGGACACTGCTCCTCATAGGTTTGGGGGTGTGGCAGGCAGATTCTGCCAATGGAATAGTTAACCTAAGTGCAGCAGAATCATGTGAGTAATATGGAAATGGAACCATGTTCACTGGAGAATAAGAAAAATAATGAAATTTAAAATTTTTTCCAAACTTTAGACAGTATGAACTTTTAATATTTCACATTTCTATGACGAGATCACCAAGGACACTCACTTGTATCAACACTTAGTGAATCATTCGAGAGAGAAAAAGGTAAGGACATACTTAAGAATTCAAAGGAAGACCACAACCAGTGAGATTTGGGCCTACTATACAAATTTTTTTCTTTGAGGAGTGAAAAAGGCAATTTCTTCTAGCTCTAAGGACTGGCTGAGTCACTGTGCTCACTAGAAGTTAGGCAACTCCAAGTTGAAACTGCTGACAGCATTCATGAGACTTAGGAAAGGATCAAGGCCTTCTCTTGGACAATTTGAGCCTAAACAGACCAACCTTAAGCAACTGCCCTTGTCCATACCCACTTTGAGCCTTAAATCCTAATTTTCTTCAAAAATACACCTGAGTACTTGCACCTGAACCTATGTATCTGATTTAACCTTACCCTCACTCTGAGAATTCAGAAGGTAAAGGAACAAGAGTTGAAGATGGACTAGCTATGGTCAACATTAGGTGAATAAAGAAGAAGGACCTCAAATTCTGGCAGTATGGTAACTTAGAAAATGGTGGCATTTCATCAAAGCAAAAAAATAACAAAAAGAAGAGAAATGCAAGAAAAAAAAACAAAAATAATAATGAAGAGGAGTAAGAGAGGAGTCAAGAGGAAACTTTCATTGGAAAAATCGAAATCAAGAAGAGAAACTGATCACTTCAAATCTGAAATCCTTAAAGAAGATGAAAGGAGCTGAATTAAAGAAGGTGAAGTCATGAATCATCTCCTTCACCTACTGATTTCTCAATTTTGCATCCCTTTTCAACCCTCCATTCTATTTTTAACCCCACTCCATAAGCCACATTACAGCCCAGTTAAAGCCCTTGTGATCCAAAGTTGAGTGAGCTGTCATGTGGAGATAAAAAGTTATCCAATCTATGGTGAGGATCTGTCAATGATGCCAAAACTTCAGAGCTATGCCTATGCTCATGCTTACAGACCCATTTGGGGGATGTAACTGCTCTTGAGCTAGAGAGAAAATGAAACCCTCAACAGTTCTTTATGAGAGTATGCCCTGGAGAGTTTTGGGTCTGATATTGAATGCATTAAGTATGATCTACAACCTAATTTTTGATCCAGTGATGAGCTCAATGTTGACACACATGTGTACTGTCTTTGGTGTAAACTGATTGGAAATGTTGCGCTTTCATGAGAAGCTTATACTGTTTAAATTTTTGTGCAACCAATGTGTTTGAATTTCTTATATTTTTAATGATTCAAGGGTGAACTAACTCTGTTTCTTGACTGCTCACTTGATAATAATGCATTTTTGTTAACTGTCTCACTGAGAAGTTTGTGGGTGTCTTCACTGAAAACCCTCAGGAGACTGCACTCCTCCACTAGGGATCACCTAGGGGTTTAAAAGGATTGGTACATATGCTAAATGTATCCATGCTCCCTACGAAAGTGGCATTTAAATTCTGTAGTTATTTTAATGTAGCTTTGCTAAGGGACTAGCAAAGATTAGGTTTGGGGTTGTGTTAAGACCTGAAAAGTACCACTTTTCACCCCTTAACTTAGCCTTTGATTAGACCCTTAGCCATCTAATAAAGTTTTGTTAAGTATTTTCTGTAGATGATAAACAGTAGTACAATAAGGCCAGAAATCATGTTAAGGGGCCTGTATTGGCACCAGAAGTCCCTCAGAAGAATGAGCCATGAATCCAGACCTGAAGTAAGCCTCACGCAGCTCTTACGAAGTTTAGGAGTAAATGGTCACGCAATCTCACGCAGTTCAAGAAGACTTGAAATCAACCTCGTGCAATTCACTCAGAACCGCTGAGGAGAGAGCTTCAGGAGATTCTTCGCGCGGAAGTCGCGTGGTAGCCGTGGGATGTAAATGTCAGGAGAACCTGTCGCGCAGTTCAGAAAAGCCTCAAAGCTATTGCGAGGATCCTCACGAAGATCTATCAAGAAAAGAAGTTATCGCATGGTTCAGGAAGAAAGCAGCCTTGCGAAGTCAAAAGTTAGCCTTGCGAAGATCTATTTTGAAATGGAATGCTCGCACAATTCTCGCGCTATTCACAAGTAGCAATCCAACCACGCGAAGCCCAATCCAGCGAGAGCTTAACTACCTACCTTGCGACTGCTCAAAGCATTAAGAAGCTCCAGCCCCGCGACGTCTGAAGTTTTAATGTTAAACTCAACCACGCGAAGAATAGAGTTACCACGCGATAAGTCTTGGAATCGACTGCAACCTGGCGAACCTCTGAACTCCAACTTCCATCATTCTGTAGAGGACTTTCTGAGAATTTCCAAGGATTAGGGCATGCACTCCCATGCTCAAATCTCTGTGCACGTGCCCCGAGGCATCCAAGGATCATTAATAGGCCACGTGGCATCGCTAAAATTAGGGTTTCCTAACCCTAATGCACCGCCACACTCACTGCTATATAAACCTAAGCCTGGTTTAGGTTTAAAAAAAAGGAAGAAGGCCGGGAAGAGTTCAGTTTTTTGCTATGTTTTGTTTTTAGCATTGTAGTCTTGTTTTTCTATAGCCGTAAGAAGTTTTCCTTTTTCTTCTTCTTCTCTCCATGGCCTAGCACTTGTTGGCCATACCTTTGTATGCTTGTTATGATTAGATTAATGGAATTTGTGATAGGGTGTTGTACTTTTATGAGATTCATGTGTTTGTGAGTTGCTCTATGCAAGGCTGCTGCCTTGTGATCCGCCATTGCTTTAGCTGTGATTCAAAGCAATGGAGGACTGATTCTAAGGTCTCATTCAGATCCAAGTGACCTGTGTGTCTGGGCTATCATGGTCCTATACAGCCTTAGCCCCACCACAGGACCCACTAGATCTGAAATCCCCATAGAAGCCTGAGCTGGTAGCCTTGTGACCATGGTGGTGGCAACAATATTCTTATTTTGTTTTGGGCTCCATGAGGAGGATAGCCTCTGGGATAGTCTGTGATCATTTAAGTGGACAGGTTATAGCCTTAGGGTGAATCCAATCCGCCGATCCAAAATGGATCCTTCTTCTCCGTGCCTGAGCTTGTAGCCTGGTAGGAGATTGTACAGAGGCAGACTCCCTCATATTAGTATAGACCCGCCATTAGATGGCAGATCTGATCTGGGTATGGAGATTGTAGGCTTGTAACTGGCCCATTGAAGGCCCACTCAAGCAATGGACAACTAGATCTAAGGTGGTACTCAATCTCTTGCTGGTTCTATGTGTGTGGGCTATCATGGTCCTATACAGCCTTAGCCCCACACATAGAGCTTTAGAGGTTGAGGTTCTCCATGGATTCCTGAGCTTGTAGCCTGGATGAAGTAGTGCCTACAATGATTAACTTGTTTTGACCCATCTCTAGAGTGTGGTTCCCCTATGGGATAGTCTGTGACCATTTAAGTGAACATGTTATAACCTTAAGGGATTGGATCATGGCACAGGGATGAGTTGAATTCTTTCTCCTCTTTGGTGATAATGTAGCCATTGGACAGGATTTCTATACCAGCAGATCTGGATCTGAGCCATAAATTTCAGCAGATCTGAACCGAATAGCATACTTCTCACCCTTTTATATTTATTTTCCCTCACTCCATCCATCTTCTCAACCCTTTTCTGTTGTTAGTTCATTAGGCTACCTTAGGATACTTAGAAGAAGTGACCCTAAACTCTCCTCCTTTTAGGACTGCCAGATCTGTAGTCAGATCTGGAGGGACTACTAGAGATGGCTCCCTTGGAGCTGTAGATCCCCTTTCCCTGTGGGATAAACTCTTACTTATCAAAACTTGCTACTAATGGACCCTGTATCTTGCAGGTCTAAGATTTCTCAGTTGTGCTGATTCCATCCCCTATTTTACTTTGATTTTAAATTGCTTTTACCACCAACAAATAAAGTAAGCACATCTGGAGATCGCAATAGTCCTCCAATAAGAGACAATCATCAGTATTCGTCGAGAAGGTTAGATGGAGTATCTGGCATGCCAAGTGTCGTCCTCACAGCCACAGTAAAGGTCGGTCCACAAATCCCATACCGGTGGATCTGCTTAGTGACGTCTCGGAAGCCAAATTTTCTACCGTTTTACCACCGAATTGATCTTAAGTTAAAATCCCTAAAATTTCAAAATTTTAAAACTCCCTTTATTTCAAACAAAAATCCCCTTACTAAAAAAAAGGAAGCAAAAACAAATAAAATAAAATAAAATAAGTGAAAAAGAAAAAAGGGAAGAAGAGAAGAACAAAGCAATAAGATAGATAGACCCGACCTTCTTTTTTAAATACCAAAAAAAAAAAAAAGCTAATTAAGAGCCCCATCACCCGCGCACAAGAAATTACACTTGAACCTGACCTTTAACTCCTAAGACCGCCTGAACTTCCAATCAAGTGCATCTTCCACTGCGCAGAATTTGATCGAGCGCAAACGCCATTGTGTAGAATCATTTGTTCAAGCACATTAGGACTAGAATACCCAATGTAGAATACCCAACTCAGAATACCCAATCTACAGACCAACCCCTGAACTCGCAATCAAGCGCATATTACACTGCGCAGAATTAGATCGAGCACACACTCCACTACGCATAATCATTTGTTCAGACACACTAGGATTAAAATTTCCAACTTAGAGGCCGACTCCAGAAGAATCAAGCGCACGTGCCACTACGCAGAATTCAATTGAGCACACCTCACAAGACCTATACCTCAATTACTAGCCCAAATCAACCATTCTTCTGGGAAACTGAACATTGAGTATATTTAATCTAAGAAATTACAAATGCCTATTGGGAAAGGAATGCTTGATGCACATTAGTGTGAGCAATGACACACCCGGTCTGACATGATTTGTAAAAGCCTTAGATATTACATGATACTTCATTTTATTATTATCGGTCCCTAGACGTTGTTTTAGATATTTGATTGACGCCCCGGTATCTCGATTGCGTAAAATCTCTCTGTTAGCTCTCACCATGCGACGGGATGGAGCCATGCACCCACAGACCCGAAATGTGTCCTTTGACAGCTACCATTTGCCTTTCAAATGCTCTATTTTAGCTTACGCTAATAGGGAAGAAAGCCAAGCATGGCATGTCAGCATCACCAATTCACGTTTGTGATTTTCAAAGAGAAACAAGAAGACACCTTAAATGAGGGGTGTCTACTTCTTCGATGCATTCTTACTTCGTAAGAGCGCACCGAAGAGGGGCATCTGTAGACACCCCCATTTTGCCTTCTCAGAATATTTATTTTTATTCAGTCAACCTTTGACCTCATAACCCTGATATGAGAACCATGCACTAAAATGATAGTGAATGGCTGAACACAGGCTAAAATAATAGCTCTGTGGCTCAGGACCCAACGTAGGGAGACTATATACTAAAATAGTAGTATATAGTCAGAATGGAGACTGAAATAATAGTCTTGCATTTCAGACTAGAGACCAGACCTGGACAACCTCGAATTAAGCACTTGAAACCCCACGCGTAATTCGATTACATGTTAGACCATAAATGTGTAATCAGTCCCCCTTTCAAACCAAACTTCCTTTCTCAGACCATCTCGAGACTCGATCACGCGCCTGAAATCAAATGCGCGATCGGATTGAGTGTTATACTACTAGCGCGCAATTGGCCTACACTGGGCCTAGCCTCACTGTCCTTGACCCCTAAGTTTTCTTGATTCAGCGCTTCTGAAGAAATGCTTAATCAGATTGCGCATGTACTACTAAGTGCGCAATTAGCCCTAACGCTATTAGGACTAGGAAACTCATTGAGCAAGTCAGCCAGTTGCTCGCTGAGTCGGTGACTAACTCAAAGCGATTAAGCACAGGAAACTGGCGCGTAATTCGATTAAACGCCTAGAAAATGACACGTAATTGAAGAAAAACCTATAAAAAAAAAATTTCTTAATTCTCCTGGGGAGGCTGGGCAATTTTCTAAGAGAGAATGGATTTTTTTTTAGGATTCTGAAACCAGAGAACTCCGAGGACAAACCCATAGAGCAACCTAGTCATGATTTCGAAATTCAAGCGCCGAATCTTCGAGATTTCTCTCTACAGCCTGGACCCTAGGTAAGAATTTAATTTTTTATCCACGACCATAACTTCAAGCCCCTAGATTTAGGAATTCTATAGGTTTTAATTTTCTGTCTGAGACTGTAGAACCCCTTTTCGGACCCCAAATTTTTATATCTGGTTCTAATTCTCCGAATTCGAAACCGGTCCTTAATCCAACGGTCTAATTTACCGACCCTAGGCTTTAATTTCGTTCTAAAATTTTAATCTCCAGTCCTATCAATAATTTCTGGTTCTATGTCTTAGACTCTAGAACCAGTCCTTAATCAAACAGTCTGATTTTAGACCCGAATTCAGTCCTAAAATTTTAAATCATGATTTTAATTCCCTATTTAAATACCTCCGAAAATCTTAAATATTAATTTTATTTTCTATAAGTCTAGTTCATAATTTAATTCATAATTATCACTCCGACATCGACTCTGAAAAGCCTAAAATACTATTTGACAATCCAAAATCCAATTTATCTTCAATCTCAGCCACCCGATTTGCCCAAGGGAGCTTATGGAGGGTACTCGGGAATGAGGCCAATCCTCCTTAGCATAGCGGGCCTAAACCCCTTTTTTCTAATTAATTCAATTTCTAATTAAAATTAGAATATTTAAATTAATTAGACTCCTAGTAGGATTAGGAGACTTAATTAATTAGATTTCTAATAGGATTAAAACATTTAAATTAATTAGACTTTTAATAAGATTAGGAGACTTAATGAATTAGATTTCTAATGGGATTAAGATATTTAAATTAATTAGATTCCTAGTAGAATCGAAAGACCTTTTTTAAATTAAACTCCTAGTAGAATTAGGAGTCCCTTTCTTAATCAGACGCCCAGTAGGATTAGGAGACCAAGTTAAATAAAATCCCAGCAAGAATAGGAAAACCAAACCAGTTACACTAAAGGCAACCCACAGCTGTTGACATTCGCCGACGAATAATTCAGTAAAGGAGTTCAACCTACAAGCCCCCGTGCCCGTGTTGCAATGTCGATAAATATCTGCAACTGGCGATCACATCTTCTCAGGTATTTTTCATTTAGAATTTGCCTCTTTAATTTTAGCATTTAATATTTTCTAATTTATTACTCCATCATCGTCTTCGCCAGAGTCCACTCAAACCGAATTGGGCCACTGATTTCGAGGACCGAAAGGAACGCAAAAAAAAGCGCATACCAACAATGCAGTGATCCAAGTGCTTTGGATTGCAACCAATCTGAGGAGAGAGTTTGATTTCAGTTTAAGCTTAATCCTTGTTTTAGAATTTCGACCAATCAGAGAGAAGAAATGGATCTAGTTTTGTTTTCAGAGAGTTTGATTTAAGTTTAAGCTTAAAGTTTTCTCTCTTTCAAGTTCCCTAAGCATTAATTTTTGAAAAACTCTTGACATTTGCTTTATGAAAAATGTTCGAACTACAACACATTTCAGTTTTAAAAAGTTTTTAATTTCCTCTTTTTCAAAAAAAATCCGGTAGGAAGTCACTTTATTTTCAAAAAAGAATTTCAACATAGCTGCACTAGCATTAACTTATTTCATTGGCATACCTGCCATACCCCCAAACCTGTGATGAACATTGTCCTCAATGTTTACACACTGATAATCAGGGGCAGTAGGGTAAAAATGAGAATGGAAAATAAGCATGAAAAACAAAAAAATTATATGCAGCAGAAAATAAAGTGCAGAACTGAGTAAATGAATAGAAAAAATGAAAAAAAAAAAAAATGATATACAAATGCAGAAAAATATCTGTTAATACAGAATTTTAGATACAAAAACAGGAAAACAAAGTTACAAACTGAATACAATCATGCAGAAAATTAGTAAAACTAGGACACATATTAACCTAAGAAAGAAAAATCAGCAATCTAAAAGCAGAATTTAAACTAAAATTCCTAAAACAGAAAAATCCTAAGAATTAGACCTGTGTCACCTGTGTGAATGAGTAATCAAAAGAGTACAAGCCTTGCGAGGGCTACCCTACAACAGGCTCATCATTGCTTATGAATCTATGTGAATTTTACAAAATGATCAACAGGAATAACACAGTGAAAAGCAAGATTCATAAAACTGACCCATGTGTAGATGATGTGTATGAATCAAAAATAATTTCAAAGTAATGAAGCATGGAGGCACACATTAAAAGTACGATTCATACCCAGCTGATATCCATTTAATGGTGAAGAAATCTCGAAGGAAAATAAAATCAATGGCTCCATCGAATATTCAAAACAACATGTGACCAACTTCTCATTATCCTTCATGATTCCTCAAAATGAAAGACAAAGATCTCGGCAGTTCCAGATGGAGGGTATGAATGAAGGTAAAGAAAAACATCCCATCTAAAAAAAAATAAAAAATTATGTGTTTTATAATTTTTTTTTTTTTTTTTTTTATCAACTGGGGCTCAATCAAAAGCCTTATTTACTACTGCTGAAATATAAACAAGAACAAATCAGAAATTTTTATTTGTGTTTATAATTTCTTTAATTTTTTATTTGGTTTTATTAATTTACACAAAAATCAGAATGACAGCAGAAATTAAAACCAAGACAAACACTAAACATAGCAAAACTACTGGTTTTAAAGAAAAAAAAAAAGAAAATGAATGCAAAGGAGAAAGGGCTGCAAACTCAGGCAGATCAGCTCCTGCTGCAATCCATATGCTCCTCTTTTGGCAGCTGCTCCAGATCTACAAAAATTCAAAAACTGCAGCAGTATCGTATTCAGGCAAAGTGAGTAAAACAAGAAGAAAAACTCAGGCTACTACTCCAATTCAACAAGAATTGTAAAAGGTGACAGCAGCATTTATTCAAACAACTAGAAGACAAAGAATAACAACTCAAAAAAATCATAAATCCAGTTGCAGTAAAACAAGTTATCTATACAAAAACTGTAGCAGACATTTAATCAAACAGTTTGAATGAAACATAAAAAATTCAAAACAAAATAGCAATAAAAACTAAAATATTAGATCTACAAAAATGAAAAACTCAGATCTACTAACTAGATCAAAACTCCCCGACAGCGGCGCCAAAAACTTGTTGAGGAATTCTAGTGTGCTGATTTATTGTGTGTGATAAAAACAATTTAAAATCAAATTAAAACAGAGGGTGAATTTAGAACATCTAAAATATCCTAGACCTGCAAGATACAGGTCAATTTGTAGCAAGTTTTAATAAGTAAGAGTTTGTCCCACAGGGAGTAGTGATCTAAACCTAGAAAGTGTATAGTAGACCTCCAAATCTGGCTACAGATCTGGCAATTCTAGCCTAAATCTAAAAAGAAAGAGAGCTTTTCGGGTGTCACTAGATCTAATTAATCTATAAAACAGAAATATAAAACTAAGTCTAAAAGATGGAGGAAGATAAATGGTAAAATAAAGGGTAAAATGGTGAAAAATAGGCAGCCAGGGACTGGTTCTCATTGAAAATTAACTGGATCAAAGGCAATGCATAGGAAAGATTTGCTACGATCCTTCATCTAGCTACAAGCTCAGATGTAAGGTATAAGAATCTAATCTCAACCAAAGAATTAAAGCAATCCTAAGGCTATTATCTCTCCACTCGAATCGTCACAGATCATCCCAGAGATTGTCCCAATTCAAGGATCTCGATTGAAACAGGAAAACTATTGCAGATGTTGTGAGTGCTAGGCTACAAGCTCAAGCATCCATAGGAATATCTAATTCAGAGAAATCAAATACGAAAAAGTGAAATTTAGATCAAAATCACCTTTAAAATCCATAATTACTATAATAACATCTTACAACCTATTGAGCTCAAATATGCAATCTTGTGCAACATCCAATCTATTCACAAAGCTTCAAAACTCTTCATTTACAGTTACAAACTAGATATGGACTGCTTATCTAGATCTAATCCAATAGGTTGGATTAGAGAGAGAAGGGGGAAGAGAAAAAGGAAAAATAAAAGCTAAACTAAACCTAAATGAGCTAAGGAGAACCAAAGTTATTCAATGGATTCCTTGATGAGAAATTACAGTAGCAAGGAGCCTTATTTATACAAGTGCAGTGATCCAAGTGCTTTGGATTGCAGTCAATCAGAGGAGAGAGCTTGATTTAAGTTTAAGCTTAATCCCTATTTTAGAATTTTGACCAATCAGAGAGAAGAAATGGATCTGGTTTTGTTGTGCTCAGCTGAAGCTTCCCGCCAAATATTTTGAAATCAGTTATTGCCCATGTGCAGCCTTTTCTTTTATGTTTTACAGTTCCCAAAATTTCCCATGTCAACCAAAATATACCTAGTTGTACCTCTTTATAATTGTTGTCAATAAAATAAACCCAAGCTGCTGAGAATGTCCCAAATTAAGGTCACCATCCTCTTGGCTGCCCAAAATACCCATGCTGCTATTTATTATCAAAGCAGTCGAAAATGGAACCCGATTTGCTACTCTGGTGGGGTTTTGAAGATGTTTAATCACATGGCTATAGCTGAAGTAACCTCAGTAGTTTGATGTCTGAAGCTCAATGTAGATGGGGCCCGAGCTGGAGTAATTGCAGAAATATAAGCCAACTGCAGCTTCAGTAGTGAGGTAGGGAAGATGAAGTTCGAGAGGTTTTAAGGTGGTGTTAGGCAGTAGCTTCGAGCTTCGAGAGGATGGCTGCATGTGTGATTGCTGTTAGAGAGGATGGATGGGAATGGGATGTGAAAACTACAACTTCAGGTAAGGTTTTGTGGGGTTGAGAGTTGATTTCGAGAGGTTGGGAGTTGGGGATCCAAAATGCAGCAGGTCTAGGTGCCTCTTCATGAGGATGATAACAAGTTCCATGGGAGGTTGGCTCTGCTGCAGGTGTCGAGAGGTTGAAGGGCTGAGAAGGTATTGAATGGTCAACAAGTTTAGAGCTTTAAGTGGTCAATAGGTTTAGGGCATCAAGTGGTCGACAGGTTGGTGAATCTGCAGCTTGAAGATGTCGACAGGTGCAAACCTCAAATGGTCGACAGGATGGCTGCTAGTCTTAAATGCATAAGTCGATAGGTTTGTGGTGGATAAGCAAGCTGCTAGTCGAGAGGTTTGCTGGGTGTTGAATCCTATCGACAGGTTGCCATATAAAAGGCTAAAGCTTACATGTCAATAGGTGCTGAATTGCAGGTTTGCATTATATATTCTCAACAGGTTCAAGGCTCAAATGGTCGACAGGTTTGGATCTTGAAGTGTCAAACCATTCGAGAGGTTGGCTGTATGCTGCAATGGAGATGCTGACAGGTTTGTGAAATAGTTGGAGAGTTTGCTTTTGATAGGGTTGAAGAGACTGTTGTACTTATCCTTTTGACAGTTGTTGTAGCTACAAGCTACAATTCGATAGGTTGGTGCAATGTATTCCATCCCTTTGTTGGCTTTAAGTGTAATAAACCCCGACAGGTTACTGAAGTGGTGGCTTATGGATTTGAGAGGTTTGAAGCTGCATGGATATACACCTCGACAGGTTGGAGAATCTACTGCTTTAGTGGCATGTTGTGCTTGATAGGATCAAGTTGTAGCTCATCCACTTGATAGGTTCAAGTATCCATTGGCTTCAACATACACCTCGAGAGGTTCTGGAGCTCAGTTTGTAAGATTCGACATGTTCTAAACTTGGAGGCTGCACTCTTTGATAGGTGTTGATGCTGCTGCATTTGGAGCTCTCTAACTTGACAAGATGGTTGGGAATGCAGCTGCATTTTCTTTTGCTACTGGGGTGTGCATCCGATTGAGCATATATATATATATAGCTGCTATGGAAGTTTCAAGTGCACACAAGTTGACAGATTGTTGACAACTTTGATGGTGCAACTCGACAGATTTGGAGTATCGGAGTGCTCGAGCATTGTCTGAAGATGTTGAGTGTGCATCCATAAAAAAGAGTTGGTTGTTCAATGTAATGAAGTGCCCGATAGGTGCAGCTGTCCATTTGATGAGATTAAGTGCAAATCTGCATGGGTGTAGCTGCTGCCATTTGGAGAAGTTGGGGTTGCATTCTATAGGTGCAACACTGGGTTCAACACTGAATTGAGAGGTAGCTTTATTGTGCACACCAAGTGCAGCTGCTGAATCGAAGTATAGCTGAAATGTACTAGTTTGGAGCTGCACCTGAAACTGGAGTTCATGTGTGCATTCTCCTCCATTGCTGCTCAAGAGTGTTCATTGCAATATTTTGACAATGCATTGCAGCCATTTGTCCTGTGGCTGCCAAAAATGACTCTCAAAGGACCTCCAATGTGCATAAAGCTGAAGCCATTCCATTCATCCCTCACTCTTAGCTGTTGATTGATTCCAAAACTCTCCTTATTGGCACTTTTTACTGAAAAATTGTACTAAGGATGCAATTGGTTCCTAACTACAAAACAACATTAAAATAAAATTATTAAATACCCTGAGGCTTAGCAAAAGTCGGGTTTAAGGGGCATAAAATGAAAAAAATGAGTGCTCAACAATAGTAAACCTGTTGGATGCAGGGCTGATTTACCCCATTTCAGATTCAGAATGGGTGTCATTGTTGCGACCCCAGATGTGCTTACTTTATTTGTTGGTTGTAAAAGCAATTTAAAATCAAAGTAAAATAGGGATGGGATCAGCACAACTGAGAAATCCTAGACCTGCAAGATACAGGGTCCATTGTAGCAAGTTTTGATAAGTAAGAGTTTGTCCCACAGGGAAAAGGTGATCTACAGCTCCAAGGGAGCCATCTCTAGTAGTCCCTCCAAATCTGACTACAGATCTGGCAGTCCTAAAAGGAAGGGAGTTTAGGGTCACTTATTCTAAGTATCCTAAGGTAGCCTAATGAATTAACTACAGAAAGGGTTGAGAAAATGGATGGAGTGTGGGAAAATAAATAAAAAAGGGTGAGAAGTATGCTATTGGGTTCAGATATGCTAGAATTTATGACTTAGATCCAGGTATGCTGTTATAGAAATCCTTTCCAATGGCTATATTATCACCAAAGAGGAGAAATAATCCAACTCATCTCTGTGCCATGATCCAATCCCTTAAGGTTATAACCTGTCCACTTAAATGGTCACAGACTATCCCATAGGGGAACCACAATCCAGAGATGGGTCAAAACAAGTAAATCATTGTAGGCACTACTTCATCCAGGCTACAAGCTCACGAATCCATAGGAAACCTCAACCTCTAAAGCTCTATGTGTGGGACTAAGGCTGTATAGGACCATGATAGCCCAGACACATAGAACCAGCAAGAGATTGAGTACCACTTTAGATCTAGCTGTCCATTGCTTGAGTGGGACTATAATGGTCCAGTCATAAGCCTACAATCTCCATACCTAGATCAGATCTACCATCTGATGGCGGGTCTATACTAATATAGGGGAGTCTGCCTCTGTACAATCTCCTACCAGGCTACAAGCTCAAGCTCGGAGAAGAAGGATCCATTTTAGATCGGCGGATTGGATTCACCCTATGGCTATAACCTGTCCACTTGAATGGTCACAAACTATCCCAGAGGCTATCCTCCTCACGGAGCCCAAAATAAAACAAGAATATTGCTGCCACCACCATGGTCACAAGGCTACCAGCTCAGGCTTCCATGGAAATTTCAGATCTAGTGGGTCCTGTGGTGGGGCTAAGGCTGTATCGGACCATGATAGCCCAGACACACAGGTCACTTGGATCTGAATGGATCCTTAGAATCAGTCCTCCATTGCTTTAAATCACAGCCACAGCAATGGCGGATCACAAGGCAGCAGCCTTGCACATAACAGCTCACAAACATACGAATCCTATAAAAGTATGACACCCAATCACAAATTCCATTATTCTAATCTCAATAAATATACATAGGCATGGCCAGCAAGTGTTAGGCCATGGAGAGAAGAAAAAGAAAAAGGAAAACTACTTACAACTACAGAAGAACAGAAAAGAAAAAGATCTCAGATCTTTTATTAGTGATAAAGTCTGAGCACTTCCGGGGGTCTAAGTCTAAAAGCTCCTCAAGTCCCCTAAACCTAAACCAGGCTTAGGTTTATATAGCAGTGGGTGTGGCGGCATATTAGGGTTAGGAAACCCTAATTTTAGCGATGCCACATGGCCTATTAATGATCCTTGGATGCCTCAGGGCGCGTGCACAGTGATTTGAGCTTGGGAGTGCGTGCTCTAATCATTGAAAATCCCCAGAATGTCCTCTACAGAATGATGGAAGTTGGAGTTCAGAGCTTCGTCAGGTTGTAGTCAACTCCCAGACTTGTCGCGTGGTAGCACTGACTTCGCGAGGATGAGTTTGCATTAAAACTTCAAACGTCACAGGGTTGCTGCTTCTTGATGCTTTGAGCAGTCGTGAGGTGGATAGTTAAGCTCTCGCTAGATTGGGCTTCGCGCAATTGAATTACTACTTGTGAATAGCGCGAGAACTGCGCGATCATTCTATTTCACAATAAATCTTCGCGAGGCTAACTCTGGCTTCGCGAGGCTGCTTTCTTCCTGAATAGCGCGAGAACTGTGCGAGAAGTTCACTTCTTAATGGAACTTCGCGAGGATCCTCGTGATAGCTTTGAGGCTTTTCTGAACTGTATGACAAGTTCTCTTTACATTTACATCCCGTGGCTACTGCGCGATAGCTACGCGAGGCGGGGTTCTGAAGCTAGTCTTTCACCCAACTGTGTGAGAAGTTGTTGTGAAGTCTTAGGACTTCACGAGGACTGCGCAAAGCATATTTTTCTGAATCCTCTGGAGCTTTGTCAGTTGCACGAGGCTTACCTCAGGTTTGGATTCATGGCTCATTCTTCTGAGGGACTTCTGGTGCCAATACAGGCTCCTTAACATGATTTATGGCCTTATTGCACTGCTGTTTATTATCTATAGAAAACACTTAACAAACCTTTATTAGATGGCTAAGGGTCTAATCAAAGGCTAAGTTAAGGGGTGAAAAGTGGTACTTTTCAGGTCTTAACACACCCCCAAACCTAATCTTTGCTAGTCCCTTAGCAAAGCTACATTAAATCAACTACAGAAATTAAATGCCACTTTCGTAGGGAGCACGGATACATTTAGCATATGTACCAAGCCATTTAAACCCCTAGGTGATCCCTAGTGGAGGAGTGAAGTCTCCTGAGAGTTTTCAGTGAAGACACCCACAAACTTCTCAATGAGACAGTTAACAAAAGTGCGTTATTATCAAGTGAGCAGTCAAGAAATAGAGTTAGGGCACCCTTAAATCAATAAAAATATAAGAAATTCAAACACATTGGTTGCACAAAAATTTAAGCAGTATAAGCTTCTCATGAAAGCACAACATTTTCAATCAGTTTACACCAGAGACACCACACAGGTGTGTCAACATTGAGCTCATCACTGGATCAAAAATTAGGTTATAGATCATACTTAATGCATTCAAGATCAGACCCAAAACTCTCCAGGGCATACTCTCATGAAGAACTGTTGAGGGTTTCATTTTCTCTCAAGCTCAAGAGCAGTTACATCCCCCAGATGGGTCTGTAAGCATGAGCATAGGCAAAGCTCTGAAGTTCTGTCATCATTGACAGATCCTCACCATAGATTGGATAACTCTTTATCTCCACATGACAGCTCACTCAACTTTGGATCACAAGGGCTTTAACTGGGCTGTAATGTGGCCTATGGAGTGGGGTTAAAAATAGAATGGAGGGTTGAAAAGGGATGCACAATTGAGAAATCAGTAGGTGAAGGAGATGATTCATGACTTCACCTTCTTTAATTCAGCTCCTTGCATCTTCTTTAAGGTTTTCAGATTTGAAGTGATCAGTTTCTCTTCTTGATTTCGATTTTTCCAATAAAAGTTTCCTCTTGACTCCTCTCTTACTCCTCTTCATTATTATTTTTTTCTTTTTTTCTTGCATTTTTCTTCTTTTTATTTTTTTTTTTGCTTTGATGAAATGCCACCATTTTCTCAGTTACCATACTGCCAGAATTTGAGGTCCTTCTTCTTTATTCACCTAATGTTGACCATAGCTAGTCCATCTTCAACTCTTGTTCCTTTACCTTCTGAATTCTCAGAGTGAGGGTAAGGTTAAATCAGATACATAGGTTCAGGTGTAAGTACTCAGGTGTATTTTTGAAGAAAATTAGGATTTAAGGCTCAAAGGGGTTATGGACAAGGGCAGTTGCTTAAGGTTGGTCTGTTTAGGCTCAAACTATCCAAGAGAAGGCCTTGATCCTTTCCTAAGTCTCATGAGTGCTGTCAATTGTTTCAATTGGGAGTTGCCTAACTTCTAGTGAGCACAGTGACTCAGCTAGTCCTTAGAGCTAGAAGAAATTGCCTTAGTCACTCCTCAAAGAAAAAATCTTTGTATAGGCCCAAATCTCACTGGTTATGGTCTTCCTTTGAATTCTTAAGTATGACCTTACCTTTTTCTCTCTCTAATGATTCACTAAGTGCTGATACAAGTGAGTTGCCTTGGTGATCTCATCATGGAAATGTGGAATTTTAAAAGTTTGTAATGCCTAAAGTCTGGAAAAAATTTTAAATTTCATTATGTTTCTGATTCTCCAGATGAACATGGTTCCATTTCCATATTACTCAAAAGATTCTGCTGCACTTAGGTTAACTATTTCATTGGCAGGATCTGCCTGCCACACCCCCAAACCTATGAGGAGCAGTGTCCCCACTGATTCAAAGGTGGGTGTGTAGCAGATTTATTAATGGCAAAATAAAAGGAAATAACAGGGAGCAAAACAGACACAAGACAAAAACAAATAGGAATGACAAAAGAAGAAGATCTATTATAAGAGAGAAATGTACAAAATGAAAAACAACAGGAGAAAAAGAAAATGTAGAAACAGAAAAATCCTAGGTACAAGCTAATCGGAGCCTGAATCAAAATCAGTCCCAACCCATCTTCTTGGCCTGCTCTCGAAGGAGAGCCTCTTCCTCCTTTTTCTTTCGTTCCCTCTCTTCCTTTCTTTGGGCTGCAGTTTTGGGCATGGTTGGAGCTTTTGGTGCCCTCACCCTCATTTTGGGGGCCTTTGGTGTAGGGGGGATCACTGGGAATTTGTCTGTGGTTTGCTCAGGTGATTTGATAGGACTTTTTCCTTTGGGACTCTTCCCTTTTGGGCCTTTCCCTTTTGGGCCTTGCCCTTGCTGAGTCTGAGGGGGAATAAGAGGAGATTTTACTTTTTCTGGCTCAGGAGGGACAGTCGGGCTCTTGCCTTTATCTTTCTTGTTCAGTGGTGGTGCCTCCTCAGACTGGGCAGATTGGTCTCTTCCAATTTTTAGAGAGGCAGCTGTGTGAGTAGTCCTCTTAGCTGTAACTTTCCTTCTCTGAGGATAAGTTTGCTCAGCAGGGTCTGATGAAGGAGGAGCAACAGGACTTTGAGCACTTAGATCCTCAGGTGGTGCAGAGTGAGAATCGGAATCAGAGGGAAAGAGAGCAGTGGGGTCCAATCTAAGGGCTGCAGTAGCCTGTCTGCGCTCATCTTTGGAAAGCAACCGACCATGGGGGTCATCCTGAGCAGAAGCTCTGGTGGCCTTTGGGGGTGGGGATGGCGGTGCAGACTTTTTTCCTTTTTAGGCTGCAGTGGCTCTTTTAGAGGGAGAAGGTTTCTTGAGAACAACCCTTTTTCTCTTGGGTGCAGGAGATTTAGCAGGGGGAGGCACTGAAGCAGGAGGTGGAGGAGGTACTTGAGTAGGAGGTGGAGGAGGAGGAGATGTAGATATAGGGGCAGGGGGAATGGAAGAAGATGGCCCGGGGTGTGTGGAAGGTGGGGCCTCAGGGGGTTCGATAGCAAGAGGGGTGGCCTGAATTGGTTGGCCTAACAGAGATGCAATCCTTTTTTGCAAAATTTCAATCTGCTTTTCAGCATAAAGGAGTTTGGCATCAGAAAGCCCCTTAGTGAGCCTGTGGATCTCCTGAGCATTGTTAAGTTTCTTTTCATACATTTGGGCTCTTGTTTGCTCCCGCTGGGCATTGGCTTTCTCCATCTCTGCATTTAGTTTATAGTAAGTTGCATCAGCCTTTGTGTCATTGAGGGTCTCCAAAATTGTCTCCCACCCCTTTGAAATATCTCTCAGCTTTTGCCTGTGAGCAAGCTTCAGGTCACTCAACTTCTGTAGTAAAGGGTACTCAATGGATTGTCTAAGTTGGGCCATTCCCCTGAGAACATCCCTCTTGATGTAGGCATTGTCCCTCATGGCATGGAGGAGGGTGAAGTAAGGATGGGTGTAATAGGAATGTCTTGGTAGGATATATAGAAAGGGAGTGGAAGAAGTAGAAGGTGATTGGTCCTGTGGGGGTAAAGTGACAGGGAGGACATTCACATGTGGGGGCTGGGCAAAAAGTTCTGGGTCTGTTTGAGTCGAGTTGTCAGAGAATCTAAGAGGAGGTAATATGAGAGGTGGAATGGAGGGCATGGGTGGAAAAGAAAATGAAGTGGGGCCACTGAAGGTGGGTGGTGCTGGGTAAGAGTAAAATGGAATGGTGAAGGGTCTGAATGGTAATGGTGGGGCCAAAAGTGTGTGTGGGTGGATGGAAAATGTGGATGGGAAAGGAATGGGGTCTGTTTGGGTTGATTGGTTGGTAAATTGTGGTGGGGGTAAAATGAGTGGGGGAAGGATAGGTAGAGTGGCGAAGGAGTGGTGGGGTATGGTGTCTTGGAGGGTGAGGGTTGTAGTTAAGTCAATGGGGGGAAGATCTGGTTGCACTATGGAGTCAAAGGTGGAAGGGGACTGGATTTGTGGGGTAGGAGGTGTTTGTGCAGAGATGGGTGGTTTTGTCAATGTTTGAAGGGTGTATTTGATGTTGGTGATGTCAGTCTGCATTTGGTCTTCGGTATGTGTTGTGGTTGATAGTTGGGTATGAATGTCATGTATTAGGGAAAGGATATGGGTAAGTGTGTCTGAGTTTGGTTGGGGTGGAGTATGAGAAGAAGAGGGAATAGGTTGGAAAGGGAAAGTAGGGGCATGATGGAAGGTTGTAGGAGGAGGAGATGGAGGGTCTGGTGAGTGATGTGGGGAAGGAAGTGGGGAATCTGAGAGAGGGATATCATGGGTTGGCATGGTGTCAAGCAATGTAGTCATGAAGGTCTGATATCCGAAAGTAGTGGCGAGGTTAAAGTCAAGGTCTGTGAGTGGAGGTGAAGTAGGGATGGTCTAGACTGTGTCTTGGTCAATATGTGGGGTTCTGTGGGAATGAAAGGGGTGGTTGGTTTAGGTAAGGATGTGGCAGGGGTTGTGTGAGAGGTTTTCTTTTTAATATAGGATATCAGGAGAGGGCTGTCATGGGGGTCAATGTCCTCAACAGTACTAATCATAGGGAAACGTGAGGGTATAGATAAGGGGGACAAAAGAGGGAAAGGGAGAGATGGAATAGGCAAAGAAACTGATGGAGGGGCAGGTGTGGTGGATGGAGGTATTGCTGCAGAATCAGTAGTGACAGGAGCTTGTACCACCTTCAGCAATCCCCTCTCCTTGCTCTGTAGCGACCAGAGCCTCAGCCTTCTTCTTCTTCTTTTGGGGATCCATTAGACTCCTGTTGATCCCCCATTGTCTCTTTGCAAAAGTTGTAGGGGTGAGGTCAATGATTAACTCCCCTACTGGTATCTTGCACCCTCCCCTCAAAAGGAATTTAGTAATGAGTCTTGCATAGGGGAGAGTGTAGGGCTTCTTTTTCTGCCCTAGCTTCACCATTACATCCTTCATGGCCTCAAAAATCAACCTTGCAGCATGAAAACTGTGGCCCAGAGAAAAGGAATAAACAGCATCAGCAATTGGGGTCCTCCTCTCCTGCTGATGGCCGGCACAATAAATGTTCTTTCGCAGAACTTGATCAATGAATAGAAGTTTAGGGTCCAGGTCTCTTCTTCTGATGGAATCCCCTGTGGCCTTCAATCCTCTGGTAAGGGCCTGTGCAATGGTATCAATAGGGGCACACATAGGGGGGCCATATCCACAGTTGGGGTCAAAGATAGCAGGGATGCTCATCACTTCAACAATCAACTCAGGGCTGAGTAACATTTGAAAATTGTCAACTAATACAAGGAGGCCTGGCTACCCACGTTGGTCTTGTCTAGCCCTAATGTGCTGGTAAAAGAGTTGCACTAGTCTAGGGTAGGCTGGTGCAGGAATAGCTTGCAGCAGGGGGGTCAATCCAGCCTTGCGCATGAACTCAATGGTAGGGGCTGACAGAGGTTCCGTTTCAAAGAAAGATAGGTTAAAAACAGCTTCAGGCTCCAAGGGAATGGGAGTTAGGAGCTCAGAGGGTGTAGAGTAATCAGGTGTTAGTTCAGCCACTTCCTGAACCATTTCTTTCCCTTTTTATAGCGCCATTGAGGACTTGGCCTTCTTGGGAGTGGGCTCCATGGGAGCCTTATCCCTTGCTCTTTTCGCAGGTGCGCCCTTAGGGGTCATTGAACTTCTCCTCTGTGAATGTGAGTTTGAAAAATGAAAAGCAAAGGTTGAGAGCTGAGTCTTACCCTAAAACTTAGGGTTCTGTTCAATCTGATGCACGAAAGACCGCGAGAGCTCCTATCAGAGGGCAACTGGTGATGGAGGATGTAGGAGCAAATCCCCAAAATCAGAATGTGAATGATGGACTGTACAATGGATGCTGGAGGAGAGAGATTAATGGGAGTCTGAGCTAGGGTTTCGCTGGCTGGAGAAGAAAGAGAAAACAGAAAAGGAAAGCAGCACGAGGTTGGATTATATAAATCGCGAGGCTTGGCGCTCTTTGAAAATGTCTGCTCGCTAGATGGGAAGGAGTGGGTCGCGAGATTGGACTTTCATTTGGATCGTGCGAGAGAGTCCACACAATTGTATTGAATCTCGCGACAGCTTAGCAGGATAACATCTTATGAACTGCGCGAGAAGAAACCACACCTATTTTTCAGAACCTCGCGACAGCTAAACAGAGACAAGGATCACACACCCATTAGTCTGTCATTTTCCTTTGTTTTGTGGGTGGGTTCTCTCACATTCTCCTTTCCAGGGACACCCTTAGTCATTCTAAACAGGACTCTCCATGCTTTCCCAACAATTAATCATGCAATTACTCAAAAAGCATTTAATCAAAACCCCATATCCAAACAAAAAGCATTCTCATTATCAAAACAGTATAATCATCATTCATTCACTCAAAATCATCAATTCAAAGGGGACAAGAAGCAAAGCAGGCAGAATAATTTTCAGGTCATATACACTCAGACTCCGACAAGATCACTAAAAATTCCTATAAACAGAAAAAAAAAACGAACCATACTAAAATACATAGCATACACAATGCACAGTTCTGTGAATCAATTTAATGAAAGTTCCCCCTGCCCCTCAAGGTTTGAGGATCCTTCACCAATCAAAAATTGGCCCTTGGGATTAACCACTGGCTGACTAGGCAACCTCCCCTCCTCTCTTTTAGCTAAGGCATTCGCTAGTTGGCCAATCTGCTCTTTCATCTTCTTTATGCTCTGACCATGAGAATTCACAGTCTGAGCCACGGACCCCAGGTTTTGCAGTGAGGTCAAGACATGGTCCTCGAAAGAAGTATTTCTGGGCTGAGGTTGGGGTAAGACCAATTGATTTTGTTGCTGATGGGGCTACTGCTGGTGTTGAAAATTAGACCTAGGGGCATATCCCTGATTGAACTGTTGTTGTGGCCTTTGGGGTAAGGCCAACATTTGCTGGGGCTGCATATAATTGTCTTGCCTCCACCTCAAATTTGGGTGGTCTCTCCATTGGTAACTTGCATTTTGGTGCTGGTATCCAAATGGCTGTCTGTTGTAGCCACCAGATTGTTGTTGGCCAAAAGATTACGCAGCAGCAACATGTTCCAATACCAATTCAGGATATTGCCCTGCAGATGGACATTCCTCTACTGTGTGTTGTGGGGACTGGCATATCAGACATGCCTCCACCACTTGAGCAGCCCTTCTGGGTTGCATCACAGTCAGTAATTTGTCAAACTTCAAAGAGAGGTTTGCCATCTGCAGCTGCAGATCATTATTCCCAGACACCTCATAAACTTTTCCTCTTGACAATGCAGCAGGCTCCACTTTTGACACAGACTCCTGACTAGTTCTTGCCAGGGATAGCTTTTGAAAAGCATTTTCACTGATTACTTCAAACAATTCCCATGCCTCATCAGCAGTCTTGTGCATGTAGGTTCCACCACAAGAGGCATCAACCATATCTCTATTTTTCTCATCAATCCCATTGTAGAAGCTTTGTACAAGCTGCCAGTCTGGGATCTTGTGGTGGGGGCATTGTTTGAGCATTTCCTTAAACCTATCCCAGGCTTGATTAAAATCCTCAGTTGGGGATTGGGCAAAAGCAAGAATTTCCTTCCTCAACTGGCTAGTTTTGGTCTCAGGGAAGAACTTTGTCAGGAACTTGGTCTGTAGGTCTTTCCAAGATGTGATGCCATTGTTGGGAAGAGTGGCCAGCCAGGTACTAGCCCTATCCTTCAGAGAGAAGGGAAAGAGCCTGAGCCTAGTAGCCTCAGGTCCCAAACCAGCGATATTGAATGTGGTGCACAAGGCCAAAAATTGGTCAATATGCTTGTAAGGGTCCTCCTTGCTAAGCCCATGGAAAGAGGGCAGCATCTGGATGATTGAAGTTTTAATTTCATAATTCCCTTGAACATCAGGGAATTGAATGCTAAATGGAGAGTTATAGTCATCTGGAGCATTCAACTCCTTGAGAGTTATGGGTTGTTCTTCACCCATGACTACTGTCTCAGATTCAATTGGGGGCTCAACTGTGGTGTGCCTGTTTCTTCTAAGTCTTACCCCTTTCTAGCTCAGGGTTGAAAGGCTCTAAAGTAGGACTAAGAGATCTCCTACCTAGCATACAAACACACCACCAGCAGGGACAACTCCTTGCAGGCACATTGCACTTGGCTCAAAGAATTTATCTAACAAATTTACAACTAGTTAAGAAAACATAAATTTATAACTATCCTAAATAACTGCTATAGAATTTTCAAAGAAACTAGACTGAGTTTTAAAGGTTAGAGAATTGCAAACAGAGGTAGCTAATCTCCAATTGCAGTCCACTGTCCTTCTCTGCTGCTGTCTAGATCTGCAAGAAAGATTCAAAATTACATCAGCAGTATCAATTATTCACAGCTACAAAGAATACTAAAAATACAAAAACTACGGGTCTACTAATAGATCATCTTTCCCCGGCAACGGCGCCAAAAACTTGTTGCGACCCCAGATGTGCTTACTTTATTTGTTGGTTGTAAAAGCAATTTAAAATCAAAGTAAAATAGGGGATGGAATTAGCACAACTGAGAAATCCTAGACCTGCAAGATACAGGGTCCATTGTAGCAAGTTTTGATAAGAGTTTGTCCCATAGGGAAAAGGTGATCTACAGCTCCAATGGAGCCATCTCTAGTAGTCCCTCCAGATCTGACTATAGATCTGGCAGTCCTAAAAGGAAGGGAGTTTAGGGTCACTTATTCTAAGTATCCTAAGGTAGCCTAATGAATTAACTACAGAAAGGGTTGAGAAGATGGATGGAGTGTGGGAAAATTAATAAAAAAGGGTGAGAAGTATGCTATTGGGTTCAGATCTGCTGGAATTTATGACTCAGATCCAGGTCTGCTGTTATAGAAATCTTGTCCAATGGCTACATTATCACCAAAGAGGAGAAAGAATCTAACTCATCTCTGTGCCATGATCCAATCCCTTAAGGTTATAACCTTTCCACTTAAATGGTCACAGACTATCCCATAGGGGAACCACAATCCATAGATGGGTCAAAACAAGTTAATCATTGTAGGCACTATTTCATCCAGACTACAAGCTCAGGAATCCATAGGGAACCTCAACCTCTAAAGCTCTATGTGTGGGGCTAAGGTTGTATAGGACCATGATAGCCGCGACACATAGAACCAGCAAGAGATTGAGTACCACTTTAGATCTAGTTGTCCATTGCTTGAGTGGGACTACAATGGTCTAGTCACAAGCCTATAATCTCCATACCCAGATCAGATCTGCCATTTGATGGCGAGTCTAACTAATATAGGGGAGTCTGCCTCTGTACAATCTCCTACCAAGCTACAAGCTCAGGCTTGGAGAAGAACGATCCATTTTGGATCGGCGGATTGGATTCACCCTAAGGCTATAACCTGTCCACTTGAATGGTCACAGAATATCCAAGAGGCTATCCTCCTCACGGAGCCCAAAATAAAATAAGAATATTGCTGCCACCACCATGGTCAGAAGGCTACCAGCTCAGGCTTCCATGGGGATTTCAGATCTAGTGGGTCCTGTGGTGGGGCTAAGGCTGTATCGGACCATGATAGCCCAAACACACAGGTCACTTGGATCTGAATGGATCCTTAGAATCAGTCCTCCATTGCTTTGAATCATTGCCACAACAATAGTGGATCACAAGGCAGCAGCCTTGCACAGAGCAGCTCACAAACACACGAATCCTATAAAAGTACAGCACCCAATCACAAATTCCATTAATCTAATCTCAATAAACATACATAGGCATGGCCAGCAAGTGCTGGGCCATGGAAAGAAGAAAAAGGAAAAGGAAAACTACTTACAACTATAGAAAAATAGAAAAGAAAAAGATCTCAGATCTCGTATCAGTGATAAAGTTTGAGCTCTTCCGGGGGTCTAAGTCTAAAAGCTCCACAAGTCCCCTAAACCTAAACCAGGCTTAGGTTTATATAGCAGTGGGTGTGATAGCTGTTGACTACTTCTGGTGTGCTTTGATTATTGGTTCGTGGTGAAAGTTATTTAAAAATCAATGACAGAGTAAAACAGGGGGTGAATCCAGCACAACTCAGAAGTCCTAGACCTGCAAGATACAGGGTCCTTTATAGCAAGTTTTGATAAGTAAGAGTTTGTCCCACAGGGAAAGGTGATCTAAAGCTCCAAGGGAGCCATCTCTAGTAGTCCCTCCAGAACTATCTACAGATCTGGCAGTCCTAGAAGGAGGGGAGTTTAAGGTCACTTATTCAAAGTATTCTAATAACTAAACTACAGAAAGTGTTGAGAGGATGGATGGAGTGTGGGAAATAAGTATAAAAAGGGTGAGAAGTATGTTATTGAGCCAAGGTCAGAGAAATTTTGTAACTCAGATTTAGATCTGATGTTATAAAAATCCTGTCCAGAGGCTACATTATCACCTCTGAGGGGAAAGGATCTGACCCATCACTCTGCCATGATTCCACCCTTAAGGCTATAACCTGTCCACTTGAATGGTCACAAGTTATCCCATAGGGGAGCCACTATCCAGGGATGGGTCAGAACATAACAAGTAAATCATTGCAGGCACTATTTCATCCAGGCTACCAGCTCAAGAATCCATAGGGAACCTCAACCTCTAAAGCTCTATATGTGGGGCTAAGGCTGTAGGACCATGATAGCCCAGACACACAGGACCAATAAGAGATTGAGTACAACCTTCGATCTAGCTGTCTATTGCTTGAGCGAGGCTACAATGGTCCAGTCACCAGCCTACAATCTCTATAACTAGATCAGATCCAACATCTAATGGCGGATCTATACAAATATGGGGGAGTCTGCCTCTGTACAATCTCTCACCAGGCTTCTACAAGCTCAGGTTTAAAGGAGAAGGATCCCTCTTGGATCGGTGGATCAGAATCACCCTAAGGCTATAATCTGTCCACTTAAATGGTCACAAACTATCCCAGAGGTTATCCTCCTCACGGAGTCCAAAATAAAACAAGATTATCGCTGCTACCACCATGCTCACAAGGCTACCAGCTCAAGCTCCCATGGGGATTTCAGATCTAGTGGGTCCTGTGGTGGGGCTAAGGCTGTAGGACCATGATAGCCCAGACACACAGGTCACTTGAATCTGAGTGGCCCTTAGAATCAGTCCTCCATTGCTTTGAAGCATAGCCAAAGCAATGGCGGATCACAAGGTAGCAGCCTTGCACAGAGCATCTCACACACAAACAACAATCCCACAAAGTAAAGATCCTATTATAAAACTTCCATTGATCTAATTCAAAAACACATACAAAGGCATAGCCAGCAAGTGCTGGACTATGGAGAGAAGGAAAAGAAAAAGAAAACTACTTACTGCTAAAAAAGAAAGAGAAAAGAAAAATGATCTGAGATGGGTTCCCAGATGCCTAAACCTAAGCTCAGGTATGGGTTTATATAGCAGTGGGGTGGAGGTGCATTAGGTTTAGGAAACCCTAATTTTAACGATGCCACGTGGCTTGATAATGATCCTTAGATGCCTCGAGGCACGTGCACAAAGATTTGAGCGTGGGAGTGCGTGCCCTAATCACTGGAAATACCTAGAAGGTCCTCTACTAAAGAGATGGAGGTTTAGGGTCAGAACCTCGCTAGGTAGCTGTAGTTTCCCAGACTTGTCACGTGGTAGCTCTTTGCTCTTCGCTAGGATGATTTGACACTGAAGCTTCAGCCGTCGCGTGGTTGCCTTGGTTTGCTCTTCAAGCAGTCGCGCGATTGAGAGTTGAGCTCTCACTGGATTAGGTTTCGCGAGGTTGAATAGAAAACACAGTCTCAAGTGTCGCTGGGTTGAAATTCAAGCAGTCGCGCGGTCGATCGGTCTTTCCTGGGAAGAAGTGCGAGAACTTCGCGAGCACTTCTCTTTACTTGGACTTCGCGAGTTACCTCGCGAGGCTCTTCTGAGTTCAAAACTGTGCGAGGTTCTATGTCTCATTTGATCTTTGTGAAATTGGCTTTGCCTTCGCCAGGGTGTTTTCTTTCTTGAATGGCGTGAGAACTGCACGAGGTGTTCTTCTTCTGATAATTTCATCCCACGGTGACTGCGTGATAGCTGGGCAAGGAATCTTCTGAAGCTCTCTCTCCTCAACCATTCTGAGCGAACTGCACGAGATTAAGAGAGGTCTGCTTTGAACTATGCGACACTGTGCGATGTGTTCTACCCTTGAGCTTCGCGAGAGCTGTGCGAGTTCGAGTTTCTGAAGCCCTTCAGTCATTCATCTGTGCGAGAGGTTTCTGTAAAGCCTTGGGAAGCTCAGTTGAACTGCGCGAGGCATATTTCTCCTGAATCCTCTAAAGCTTGGGTTAGCTGCGCGAGGCTCATTTCATGTCTAGATTCAGAGTTCATTCTTCTGAGGGATATCTGGTGCCCAGGCAGGCTCCTTAATAGGATTCTTGGCCTTATTTCACTGCTGATTATTACCTGCACAAAACACTTAACAAGAACTTATTAGGTGGCTAATGGTCTAATCAAAGGTTAAGTTAAGGGGTGAAAAGTGGTACTTTCATGTCTTAACACACCCCCAAACCTAATCTTTGCTAGTCCCTTAGCAAAGCTACATTAAATCTACTCTAAAAATTAAATGCCATTTTCGTAGGGAGCACGGATACATTTAGCATATGTACCAAGCCTTTTAAACCCCTAGGTGATCCCTAGTGGAGGAGTGAAGTCTCCAGAGGGTTTTCAGTGAAGACACCCACAAACTTCTCAAATGAAATAGTTAACAAAAGTGCAATGTCTTCCAATGAGCAGTTAAGGAATTAGATTTAGTCTACTCTTGAATCAGTACACATAAAAGAAATTTAATTCATTGGTTGCACAGTAACTTAAACAGCATAAACTCTCATGATTGCACAACATTTTCAAATAGTTTGTAATCACGGAGATCATGCTGGCGTGTCAGCACTGAGCTTATCCTTATGTCAGAAAATTAGGTTAAGGTCATACATAAGACATTCAAGTTCAGACCCAAAAGAAAGCTTTGCAGGGTATACTCTCATAAAGGTTTGTTGAGGGGTTCAGTTTCTCACAGGCTCAAGAGCAGTTACACCCCCAACTGGGTTTGTAAGCATGAGCATAGGCAGAGTTCTTAAGTGCTGACATCACTGTCAGTTCCTCACCATAGATTGGATAATTCCTTATCTTCACATGACAGCTCACTCAACTTTGAATCACAAGGGCTTTTAACTGTGCTGTAATGTGGCTTATGGAGTAGGGTTAAAAAGAATGGAAGGTTGAAAAGGGGTTCCAATTTGAGAAATTAGTAGGTCACAGAGGTGGTTCATGACTTCACCTTCCATAATTCAGCTCCCTTCATCTTCTTTGAGATTTTCTGACTTGAAGTGATCAGTTTCTCCTCTTGATTTTGATTTTCCAATGAAAGTTCCTCTTGACTTCTCTCTTATTCCTCTTCATTATTATTTTTGTTTCTTTTTACTGGAGTTTCCTTCTTTTTATTTTGTTTTTGCTTTTCAGAAATGCCACCATGTTCTCAGTTACCATACTGCCAGATTTCTTTTTTGAGATCCTTCTTCTCCATTCGCCTAATATTGACCATAGCTAGTCCATCTTCAACACTGTCTCCTTTACCTTCTGAATTCTCAGAGTGAGGGTAGGTTGAATTAGGTTCATAGGTTCAGGTTCAAGTACTCAGGTGTATTTTGAAGAAATTTAGGATTTAAAGCTCAAAAGGGGGTATGGACAAGGGCAGTTGCTTTAGGATTGGTCTTTTTAGGCTCAAACTGTCCAAGAGAAGGCCTTGATCCTTTCCTAGGTCTCATGAGTACTATCAGTTGTTTCAACTTGGAGTTACCTAACTTCTAGTGAGCACAGTGACTCAGCCAATCCTTAGAACTAAAAGAAATGCCTTTGTTACTCCTCAAAGAATAGAAAAATTTTGTAGGCCCAATTCTCACTGGTTATGGTCATCCTTTGAACTTTCAAGTATGTCCTCACCTTTTTCTCTCTCTAATGATTTACTAAGTGCAGATACAAGTAGGTTTCCTTGGTGATATTATCATGGAAATGTGGACTACTAGAGGTTTATAATGTCCAATGTTTGCATAAATTTTAAATTTCTTAATTTCATGATTCTTAAGTGAACAGAGGTCCATTTCCATATTGCTAAAATGAGTCTGCTGCACTTAAGTTAACTAGTCCATTGGCAGGGTCTGCCTGTCATACCCCCAAACCTATGAGGAGCAGTGTCCTCACTAGTTGAAGGTCAATGTGCAGCAGATTTATTACAGCACAAAGCAGATTTATTACAGCACAAAGGAAAAGAAAAGAACAGGAAATAAAGGAACCAATCAACAGAAAACTGCACAGCATATCAGAAAAGGAAGATATTATTAAGCTGAAAAGAAAATTACAAAAAAAAAAAGAGGGAAAGGGAGAAAGATCAGGGGTGAGGGGATTGAGAATGAGGAGGAGGGGGTGGAGAAGGCGAGGGAGGGGGTGGAGTGGAGGGGGCAAGGGATGGCTCTGTCTTGCACTTCTTCTTCGGCGGCTGGAGCTTTTCCTCCTCGTCCTTGGCAAGGGTTTGCAGAACCTCCTCGAATTCATCATCCCAGGGGTTGGAGGATCTGCTCTTTAGGGGCGCGGTCCAACCACATCGGGTAAAACTTGTTAGGCAGTGCGTTTGGCTTGTTGTCTGCCATGATTAGGATTAGGGAAGGACCGGAAGGGTGAGATAGGATGCGATGAAGATGAACAGGGCCTCCCTGTGTATTTAAAGGCGAGGGATGGTGGAAGATGAAATGATTGAATAACATCCAAGTCGCCGCCATTAAATGAGAGTGAGTTGGGAAACGTCAAGTCCCAGCAGTCAGCGTGAGAAATGACAAATGCATTAGGCTCGCGCAGCTGGGTAAGGGAATCACGAGAAATTAGAATCGCTCGATTATGGGAGTTAGCACTGGAAGTGCGCGAGAGATTCTGCAGCATCAAAACTCGCGACAGCGAAAGAAATGGTCCATGCGAATTGCACGAGTCTTCCCAACTCACAAATTGGAATGCGCGAGGGCCAAATCAGCAATTCACAGAAGAAGAATAAGTGATACCGATCCCACATAAACTTTATCAAGCTCAACAATATCAAACTCCACATATCGCCTAAAACTTCCTAAAACTTAAGGTAGAAACAAAAGTAGTATAGTACAACATGGACACAACTGCGGGTCAGGTAGATGTAGGGGTCCCATGAAAATGAATAGTGCACATAGGATCTGCAGGTCGTTCAATGCAAGGCTTCAGCCTCTGACCATTCACTTTGAAGGTCCTCCCAGATTTGGGGTCCTTGACTTCTGCAGCACCAGATGGGGAAACATTCACGACAACATAGGGAACATCCCATCTGGATTTTAATTTGCCAGGAAAGAATTTTAGTTTGGAGTTGAATAACCAAACCTTAGCACCCGGTTCGAGGCTTTTTCTCAGCAAGCCTTGTTGAAGAAAGCTTTAGCCCGTTCTTTGTAAATCCTAGCATTGGTGTAAGCATCCATCCGCAGCTCTTCCAATTCCGATTGTTGTAATGACCTGTGTTGACCAGCAGAAGTTAGGTCCATGTTCAAGTTCTTAATGGCCCAATAGGCCCTGTGTTCTAACTCTACTGGGAGATGGCAGGCATTGCCATAGACTAGTCTGAATGGGGACATTCCAATAGGAGTCTTGTAGGCAGTCCTATAGGCCCACAGTGCATCATCCAGTTTCTCAGCCCAATCTTTCCTGTCAGTCCTAACTATTTTCTCAAGGATGTGCTTAATCTCCCTATTAGAAATTTCAACTTGCCCACTTGTTTGTGGGTGGTAGGGAGTAGCAATCCTATGGGTCACAGAATATTTCTTGAGCAAGCTCTCAAGATTCCTGTTGCAGAAGTGGCTACCCCCATCACTGATAATAGCTCTAGGGGTTCCAAATCTTGAGAAAATGTTGTGCTTTACGAATTTGAGGACCACCTGGTTATCATTGGTTCTTGTGGCAATGGCTTCTATCCATTTGGAAACATAGTCCACTGCCACTAAGATGAAGTGGTAACCATTGGAGGGGGGAAAGGGGCCCATGAAGTCTATTCCCCATACATCAAACAGTTCTACAACAAGGATGGACTGTAATGGCATTGAATTTCTTTTGGACAGCCCTCCTAATTTCTGACATCTCTCACATGCCTTGCAGTGTGTGTATGCATCCTTGAATAAGGATGGCCAGTAAAAACCACACTGCAGGACCTTTTCAGCAATTTTTCTCCCACTAAAGTGGCCTCCACAGGCATTTTCATGGCACATGGCCAGAATACTAGGGATATCACTTTTGGGAACACATCTTCGGATGATCTGGTCGGCACAGTACTTGTATAGGCAAGGTTCCTCTCAGAAAAAATACTTAACCCTTGAGAAGAACAGGTCTTTATCCATTTTGGTCCAGTGGGGAGGAATCTTTCCTATAACCAGATAATTGACAATGTGGGCAAACCAAGGGACTAAGGATTGGATGGCAAATAATTGCTCATCAGGGAAGGCATCATTTGTAGGGCCATCCAGGCATTTCTCCAAGATAATTCTGGACAAGTGGTCAGCCACCACATTCTCCACACCCTTTTTGTCCTTGATTTCGATGTCAAACTCCTGTAACAGGAGTATGCATCTAATCAGCCTCGACTTAGCATCTCTCTTGGATAGTAGGTACTTCAATGCCGAATGGTCAGTGAAGATCACAGTTTTAGATCCTAGTAGGTAGGCTCTAAATTTGTCAACAGCGTAAACCACTACTAGAAGCTCTTTCTCAGTTGTGGTATAGTTCAACTGAGCTTCAGCAAGTGATTTGCTGCTATAAGCAATGACCATAGGCAGTTTATCTTTTCTTTGGCCCAACACAGCACCTATTGCCAGGTCTGATGCATCACACATCAGCTCAAAAGGCAGGGTATAGTCCGGTGTTTGGAGTACAGGGGTAGAGGTGAGACATATTTTCAATGTTTTAAAAGCCTTCAGACAATCAGCAGAAAAGTTAAAGGGGACATCCTGACAGAGCAAGTGGCACAATGGCTTAGCAATTTTGCTGAAGTCCTTAATGAACCTCCTGTAAAATCCTGCATGCCCCAGGAAGTATCTGATTTGCTTGATTGTTTTTGGAGGGGCAAATTGGCAATGAGGTCCACTTTGGCCTTGTCTACCTCAAGCCCTTCTTTAGAGACTACATGGCCCAACACAATGCCTTGTGTTACCATGAAGTGGCTCTTTTTCCAGCTTAAAACCAAATTGGTTTCCTCAAATCTTTGCAAAACTAGGCTGAGGTGTTGTAGACACTGGCCAAAGCTGTCCCCATAGATAGAAAAGTCATCCATAAAAATCTCCAAAAACTTGTCAATCATGTCAGAGAATATGGCATACATACACCTCTAGAAAGTGGCCAGTGCATTACAGAGTCTAGAAGGCATCCTTCTGTAAGCGAAAGTGCTAAAAGGACAGGTAAAGGTGGCTTTCTCTTGGTCTTGAGGATGCACAAGGATTTGGTTGTACCCTGAGTATCCATCAAGAAAACAGTAAAAAGCTTTTCTAGCCAATTTGTCCAGAATTTGATCAATGAAGGGGAGAGGGAAATGGTCCTTTCTAGTTTTAGAGTTGAGCTTCCTATAATCAATGCACACTCTCCAGCCAGTGGTCTCCCTGGTTGGTCTCAACTCTCCAGTTTCAGTTTTAATCACTGTTATGCCAGATTTCTTGGGCACCACTTGGATAGGTGCCACCCAATGAGAATCAGAGATGGGGTAAATCACCCCTGCATCTAGCAATTTAATGATTTCCTTAAGGACCACTTCCTGCATGTGAGGATTTAGCTTCCTCTGCATTTCCCTGGAGGGTAGTGCTCCTTTCTCAAGATGAATCCTATGCATGCAAATTGATGCATCAATTCCTCCCAGATCGGCAATGGTCCAGCCAATTGCCTTCTTGTGCTTCCTCAAAACTGTGAGTAATTCCTCTTCCTGCTCATTGGTAAGGGAGGAAGTGATAATCACAGGAAGCTTATCACCTTTCTCAAGGAAAGCATATTTTAATGTTTCTAGAAGCTTCTTGAGTTCTAGAACAGGGGCCTGTTGGGTGGATGGAAAAATTGGTGCATTGGAGGTTGGAGGAAGAGGTAGCAATGTAGGTCTCCAACTGGAGTGCTGCACTGAGCCCACAGGAGACTTTGATATGGTCTTGTCTTTTCATCTCCCATCTGGGCTTTCTTCCTCCACCATGTCCCAACTTTTGACTAAATTCCTGACAATGTTGTCCCACTCCAGCAAAGTGGGCAATTCTTCTTCCACAATTTCCTCTAGTGCATCCACTGCAAAGCTCTCCTCATTGTCCATCTGAGGGTACTTTGCACTGTAATATGTACAAAAGTTACCTCCATTACTGCACTGCATTGGATGCGTGTGCATTGGCGATCAAGAAAGGCATGCCCAGTATAACGGGTATGGGGTTTGGGCTAGTGCTGCAGGCCATATCCAAAACTAAGAAGTCAGCAGGGTAGAAAAACTTATCCACACCTACTAAGACATCCTCAACCATTCCCAGAGGTCTCCTTTCAGACCTGTCAGCCATCATTAGCACGATGGGGGTAGCCTTCAGCTCCCCCAAACCTAGTTACAGATATACACTGTATGACAACAGGTTAACACTGGCTCCAAGGTCTAAAAGGGCTTTTCCAATTGTATGGTCTCCAATTACATTGGGAATAGTGGGTATCCCTGGGTCTTGTAACTTCTCAGGCATTGATATGTTAAATACAGAATTCACTGTATCAGTTGCAAAGACCTTCTTGGACACTGTTGAGAACTGGAAAATACCATTTTTCACCCATTAACCTGAGTCTTGATAGACCTTTGAGAGAACTAAATAAGTATTCTAAGTGCTTGTGTTTCAGCTAACAATAAAGACAGGCTTAACCATAAAAGCAGCTTAAAAGGGCCAAAAAGATGATAATCCATGTCAATCCAAAGGAAGAAAGAGAAGGGACAACCTCACTAGCTGTTAAAAGGTCTTAACTGAAGAGGCAAAGACCTGGTCTCAACCCAGAAAAGAAGTATGGAGCAATTCAAACAGAAAAATGCACTACAGAGTACTTTTCAGAAGAACTGAACTGCTCGCATAAGAACTGAACTCTGCGAAAAGAACTAAAACTCGGGCTTAGCTTTCGAAGAGCACCAACTCTTCAAGAGATGATTGACCTTTTCAAAAGAAGAAAACTCCATTCAAGCAGAACCGAACATTGCGAAAAGAGCTTCAGAGTTACAACACCTTGCGAAAAGTCCCCAACTACGCGAAAAGGTATTCGAGATTCCCGGCTTTTGCAAGGGCAATTCAAGAATCTTTTTTTCACACGTCCCAATGCATTTAAAACCTAGGGACATTTCGGAGGATTCTAAGCATGAAGCGAAGGCATATTCCACCCCATGTGAGCACCCGGAGATGAAATAACTTGGCGGGAACTTCTAGAAACTCTAACAAACTTTCAAAATCCATAACAGAATTGATGCTTTTGTCGCCTGATTGGCTGAACCAGATCGAGCAATTCTTATTGGCCAGAACAGATCTGGATCCTTGTGCTCGACTACCATTGGTCGTCTGGATCTGAGCACTTGATTGGTTGATACACATCCGAAATGGACTTAGGAAAACTATAAATAGGCGAACCATTTGCCCAATTTGGGCATCCAGATTTTGAGTTTCATTCCTATTCCCCATTTCCAAATCGGATAGTTTGTCTAAAATCCTCATAATAGCCTCACTTTTACTTGCAATTGAGAGTCAGAGATACTTCTATAATTCAAAAGATAGTTGTATTCAAGACTACAAATCGAGAGTCGCTTAAGTCAGGTTCAGAATTGTAATGGTGAATTTGAAAAGGTTGTCAGAAACCGTATATTCTCAATTGGACTCATGTTAAGGGTTCCTCGATCTCCTTATTGCATTAGACTCCTTTAGATCTACTATTTTTTTTGCAATTTCCTTGATTCATTAATCCTAGAATTAGTGTTTGTAACCTAATCTCTCACCGGCATTTGTAGTGATGCTTCTGCTAAATTAAGGCTTTGGATTTAAGACTATTGGATGGTCTGTGGCCATTGAAGTGGACAGACCATAGCCATAAGCCTAAACCTAATCCTTGAGTTAGATTTATTTCTCTTACATTTGTGCTTGTAGCCAAATGAAGATTGAATCATCTCTCAGTTGATTTGCAGTCATTCTCATTGTATTTCAAGGACCAAATCAGAGTTAGATATTACTTCTCCATTTTTTATAAGTTTACCTCAAAATTCCCCCAACTCGGATCTGGATCATTTAGTTTCACTTTTACTTTTATCATTTAGTTAATGTGACAAATTCAACCTCCCATCTTATGTGCTTTCTAGATAAGATAAGCGGCCAGATCTGGTAGCTCAGATCTGGAGGTTTATCTTGCATTTTAGACAAATTCTCTGTGGACGATCCTTTACTCACTTACATTTAAGACTTGCTACAATTGGCCCTGATCTTGCAGGCTAATTCACTTCTCTCTGTGCTGATATTTCTTCACTCTTTTTAATGTTCTAGATTCATTATAACTTAGCAGTTGCAAACCTGTTTTCAAAACACAAATAAATCAAGCACACTTAGAACAACAACAGACACATGGCCTCTAGCCTTTCTCTTTTGGGTGCAGAGGTCTTTCAGGAACTTTACATAGACTGGGACTTGTTTAATTGCCTCAAGCAGGGGTAAATTGATCTTTACCTGCCTGAAAGTCTCCATCATTTCCTCCATCTGGGCATTCCCTTTATCAAAAGGGATCGGACCATCCAAAGCCTAAGGAAATGGCAGTTGAGGTTCTGCTGGTTCCTCAACTGCTAGCCCATGACTAAACTTTTGTTTCTTTGTTTTTTCATGTTTTGCTCCCTGCTGCGGCTCAACTATAGCCTTATTATTTTTCTCCTGCTGCAAGGTGGCAGGCATTTCTTGGCTTTGTGGCCCCACAACTTCTCTATCATGATCATCTACATCATCTGTGGAAATTGCCTCAACTGGTCTATTGCCCACCTGGTTATTTACCAGCCTGCTAGACCTTAGGGTAGTGACAGCATTGGTGTTCTCAACTTTTGAGGAAGCTTCCTCAATTAAAAACTGACCCTTGGGGTTAGCAATTGGCTGGCAGGGCAATCTACCTTCATCTCTCCTAGCCAAGGTTTTTGACACTTGGCATAGTTGCTCTTCCATTTTCTGGAGGCTCTGACCATGGGAGTCCACAGCCTGAGCCAAGGAACCCAAGTTTTGCAATGAAGTCAAGACTTGGTCCTCAAAAGAAACATTTCTAGGCCGAGAAGGGGGTAAGACCAACTGATTTTGCTACTGATGGGGCTGCTGATGGTGCTGGAAGGTAGACCTAGGGGCATTCCCTTGATTGAACTGCTGCTGTGGCCTTTGTGGTAGGGCCAACATCTGTTGGGGCTGCATGTAGTTATCTTGCTTCCACCTCAGATTTGGGTGGTCTCTCCATTGGTAACCAGCATTTTGGTGCTGGTATCCATATGGCTACCTGTTGTAGCCCCCAGATTGTTGCTGGCCATAAGATTGAGCAGCAGCACCATGTTCTAACATCAATTTAGGAAATTGTCCTGCAGATGGACATTCCTCTACTGTGTGTTGTGGGGACTGGCATATCAGACATGCCTCTGCCACATGAGCAGCCCTTCTGGGTTGCATCACAGTCAATAATTTATCAAACTTCATAGAGAGGTTTGCCATCTGCAGCTGCAGGTCATTGTTCCCAGACACCTCATAAATTTTTCCTTTTGATCCAGCAGCAGGCCCCACCTTTGACTCAGATTCCTGACTAGTTCTTGCCAGGGATTACTTTTGAAAAGCATTCTCACTAATCACCTTAAACAATTCACATGCCTCCTCAGCAGTCTTGTGCATGTAGGATCCACCACAAGAGGCATCGACCATATCTCTATTTTTCTCATCAATCCCATTGTAGAAGCTTTGTACAAGCTGCCACTCAGGGATCTTGTGGTGGGGGCATTGTTTGAGCATTTCTTTAAACCTATACCAGGACTAGTTAAAATCCTCAGTTGGGGATTGAGCAAACGCAAGAATCTCTTTCCTCAACTGGCTAGTTTTGGTCTCAGGGAAGAACTTGGTTAGGAATCTGGTCTGCAGGTCTTTACATGAAGCAATGCTATTGTTGGGAAGAGTGGTTAGCCAGGTACTGGCCCTATCCTTCAGAGAGAGGGGAAAGAGTCTGAGCCTAGTAGCCTCAGGTCTCAAACCAGTGATATTGAAAGTGGTGCACAAGGCCAAAAACTGGTCAATATGCTTGTAAGGGTCTTCTTTGCTAAGCCGATGGAAAGCTGGCAGCATCTGGGTGATTGAAGTTTTTATCTCATAGTTCCCCTGAACATCAGGGAATTGAATGCTAAAAGGGGAGTTATAGTCATCCGGAGCATTCAACTCCTTGAGGGTTCTGGGTTGTTCTTCACCCATAATTGCTGTCACAAATTCTCCTGGGGGCTCTCCTGTGGCGTGCATGTCTCTTCTAAGTCTCCTTCCCCTTTCTAACTCAGGGTTAAGAGGCTCTAAAGCAGGGCTGAGGGATCGCCTCCCTAGCATACAAGCACACCAACAGCAAGGAAATCTTCTTGCAGGCACTTTGCAAAAGAATAATTGTACACTAACAAATTTATCTAACTAGTTTATAGCTATTCAAAGAATACATTTAAACTATCCTAGATACTGCTACAAAAAAAATTTTAAGAAAGATAGACAGAGCTTAAAAGTCAGAGAGTTTGCAAACAGAGGTAGCTAAGTTCCAATTGCAGTCTAACTATCCTTCACTGCTACTATTGTTAAGTAGTGAAAAATACCATTTTTCACCCCTAAACATGAGCCTTGAAAGACCCTTGAGAAGACTAAATAAGTGCTTTAGTGTGCATTTTACAGCTAACCAATCAGACAGGTCCAAATCCGAAAAGCATCCCAAAAAGATCAAAAAGCTGACAGCTCATGTCAAGTTTAAAGAAGGAGTGAAGAAACAGCCTCAGCAATGGCTAGAGAGGGTCTAAAAGAGCAGACAAAGACCTGAAGCAAGAATGGGAGCCTAGAGTTCAATTCACAAAGAACTTCTACTATTCGCAAAGAAGAATGGGAGCCTAGAGTTCAATTCGCAAAGAAGAATGGGAGCCTAGAGTTCAATTCGCAAAGAACTTCTACTATTCGCAAAGAACCTTGAACTTTGCGAAAAGAAGAAAACACTCCTCGAAAAGAAGATTGAACTTTGACAGAGCTTGAAGTCATTGAACTTTACGAAAAGGCCCCTGAACTCTGCGAAAAGGTATTCTGGAGATTCGCAGCTTTAACAAGGGCAATTCAGTAATCTGCTGCACGCACCCCAATGCATTGAAAAGCCTAGAGACATTCCGGAAGATTCTAAGCATAAAGCGAAGGAATATTCCACCCCACGTGAGCACCTAGAGAGGGAATAACTTGGCGGGAACTTCTAGAAACTCTAGCAAACTTTCAAAATGCATAACAGAATTGATGCCTTTTTCACCTGATTGGCTGAACCGGATCAAGCGATTCGATTGGCCAAAATAGATCCGGATCCTCGTGTTTCGACTCCTATTGGTTGATACAGATCTATCCAATTGATTGGTTGATACACATCCGAAATTTGGACTTAGGGAAAACTATAAATAGAGAACCATTTGCCCAATTTGGGTATCCAGTTTTAGAGTTTTCATCTCTGTTTCCCTCATTAGGTCGATAGCTTATATGAACCCCCGTAATCCCTTCTTGTAGTTTACCTTTGAGAGCCATTGTGAGTGATTTGTACTTCAAGTTCGGATTCAAGATCAGAAGTCTGAGGGCTCTCTGAGAAGCTCAGATCGTAAGTCGAGGGCTCTCTAAGCCGTGCTCTGTAATTGTAATTTTGGATTTTAAAAGGTTGCGTAATTTGTGTCTTCTCCATTGGAGTCATGTCGAGGTTCGAATGTTCACCTTAGTGCATTAGACTTCTTTAGATTCACTCATCCGCATGCAACTTCCCTTAATTCATCACCCACTGCGAATTAGCGTTGGTACCTAATTCTAGCGGCATTCTGATGATGTTCATGTTACGAACTAAAGAATGAGGCCACAACTAGTGCGGATCTGTGACCATTTAAGTGGGCGGATCACGATATAAGTCTAAACCTATTCCTTAATTGGATTTATTTCTCTTACATCTGTCTTTGGTAGCGGATGAAGATTGAATCTGCTCTGTTGAACTCTGATTCTCCATTAAAATTGAGGCTAAAGTACATGAAGCTATTATTTACGCATTTGTCTTATTTTAAACATCTCCCCAACTCGGATCTGGATCATGTAGTTAGTTCTTTTCTTTATTTTCTTATAGTTAAATGTGACACAATCAACACTCTCTTTTATCTATTCTTGTTTTAGATAATTATAGAGCGGATCTGGTAGCCAGATCTGGAGGTTTATCTCTCGATTTAGACAAACTTCTCGTGGGCGATCTTGAAATACTTACTTTTAAAACTTGCTACAATTGGCCTCGATCTTGCGGGCCGATGTTAGCCCTAATGTCTTGATATCCCTTTCATAAGTTAACATCCATATAACCTAGCATTCTTTAATTCTTTAATTTTGATTCATAATGCACGTTTATGGCACACTTGGGCGACAACAAGTTTTTGGCGCCGTTCTTGGGAAGTTTGTTCTAAAATAGATAAACCTATGTTTATTTTCATTTATTTTAATTTTGCTTTCAACACACTTTGCATTCCAAGTGCTTGATTAAATGTCTCTGATTTTGTATAGAAAACATTTCTTGCGTGAAATTTTTTTTTTTTTTTTTTACGAGTTTTATTCTTTGCCTTCTAGTTATTTGAATAAATCTTGCCACTCTTTTGTCTTTTGTCAAATTTGGGCGTGCTTTGAGTTTTTCTTTTAGTTTTGTCAATACTTGAATAAAAGTCTTTCTGATTTTGGATGTTTGCGGATCTGCGGTAGTCCAACAAGAACATCTGGACCAAAAGTGGGCAGATGCTTGAGTTTGCATCCTTCTCCTTTGCATTCATTTTCTATTTTTAAATTCTTGAGAACAGCGGATTCTGCTTGTGTTTAATGTTTGTTTTGATTATAATTTCTCTTTTTTAGGCATCTTTTTTTTGTTTTACAAAACCAAATACAAAATAAAAAAGCTGAAAACACAAATAGAAAATCTCGAGTAAAGTGGATAATTTGACCACAAAATTTGATAAATGATGGACTCATTTAAAGCTCCAAATGGGTCAAGAGTAGAGGAGGCATGTCGATATGCAGGTCCCCACTCATTCCATTGATCAATGTCATACGCATCACAATTTCGAACTCATAAATTCTACCATTTAGATCTGTAGTGAGCAGCTATTTTCTTTGTTTTCCCTTACAACAACAAGTGTGGACACGGCTCCTCACACGTTTCCCCAATTTCAGGTTATTCGCACTTATTGGGGAATTAAATGCGAAAAGTTACTTTCATGCGCCTCCCACACGCATGTCGCCCAATGCTACTTAATGACCTGGCCATGAGCATTCCCAATGCCCTCCATTCAAGTCCCACCCTTTGGCTTCCCACCTTACCTATAAATAACCAACCTCTACCAAATTCCCCCATCTTTCCCCACCCTTCCAAAATGGCCACGACCAAGCCAATAAGCCACCACAGCTTTTTACCCCATGTGGTGGACCCACCACCGAAGGTGCAGATCGCTCAACCCCTCTGGGGCCAATTTGAAGAGGTCCTCATGATTTTGGCCAAAGAAAAGGAGGCCCAACTCTGACCTCCTCGGAAAAACAAAAAATCAACCTTCCCCACTTCCACCCTCCACCTTCCCCCCCTCCCTAAAAACACTGTCCTATTACATCTTTATTTTTTTTTTATGTCAAATATTTCTAGTTAATAAACTTCACTTTCTCCCATCCTCGATGTCATTTTCTGCTGTTGATTTTTTTCTTCTTATTATTTCTTGCCTTGTTTCAATTTTCCGGTATAAAGTGACCATGCCACCTTTGAACCGGTGAGGACACTTTGTTCCCCATAGGTTTGGGGTGTGGCGGACAAGTCTGCCCTAGGGAATAGTTAACATAACATAAGGGCAATCACCCTAAGTAATAAGGAAAAGTATTAATTTTCTTAGGAATCATCACAACTAGAAAATGTAAAATTGCTTTGCCAAATTTAGACTTTCTAAACCTTGCGATATTCTACATTTGCATCATGATTACACCATAAAAACATACTTGTATCAAGACGTAGTAAGTCAAAGGAAGAGAAAAAGGTAAAGATATACTTAAAAGCTCAAGGAAAAACCATAACCGGTGAGAATTGAGCCCATATATTTTCCATCTCTGTTAAAGAGTGACTGAGGCAATTTTTTACGATTCAAAGGATTGGTGAGGCATTATATCTACTAGAAGTTAGGAAACTCCAAATTAAAACAAATGTGACACTCATGGCGAGGAAAAGATCAAGGCCTTCTTTGGACTTGAACCTATGAGAACCAACCAAGAAAAATCTGCCTGTTTGTACCCCATTTGAGTAAATCCTACAATTCTTCATCAAAAATACTCAAAAGTACTTTTTGAACCTATGGAACCAATTCAGCCTTCCCTCACTCGAGAATTCGGGAGGTAAAGGAGAAAGAATCAAGATGGACCATTTCTGGGCAACATCAAGAAAATGAAGAGAAAATACCTCAAAAAGGCAATATGGTGGCCGAGAAAAGAAGAGACAAACAATGTAAAAAGTTGCAAGCAAAAAAGGCAAAAAAGGGACCTTATGTTGAAAAATGCAAGATCAAAGAAAGAAGGATCTTTGTGAATGTGAGAATCTCGAAAAGAAGAAGAAAGAAGCTAAACTCAAAAAGGTGGAGTCATGAACCATCTCACGCACTTCACGAGTTCTCAAATTCAAACCTCTGTTCAAAGCGCCTTTCCTTGAAACTTCACTCCATAAGCCATACAAACAAACCTAGATTAAAAGCCCTTGTGATCCAAAGTTGAGTGAGTGTCATGTGGAGATAAGTGACCCAATCTATGGTGAGGAGATGTCAATGATGCCATTGCCTAAGAATCATGCCTATGCTCATGCTTAGATCCATTTGGGAGATGTAATCGCTCTTGAGCTTGAGTGGAAATGAACCCCTCAACAAAAACAACGATGAGAGTATACCGTGAGTGTTTGGGTTGGAACTTGAGCACCTTAAGTATGACTTATAACCTAATTTTTATCCATAGGATGAGCTTACTGGCACATTTGTATGATTTTCTATGATTCACAGATTGGAAATATTGAAACATTCATGAGTTTTATAAATGTTTAAATTCTGCAAACAATAATCAAATTTTACATTTCATCATTGATTCAAGAGTAACTAACCCTGCTCCTTGATTGCTCATTTGATAATATTGCGATGTTAAGCATTTCATGGAGAAGTTTGTGGGTACCTTCACTTTGAAAACCCTCGGGAGACTTCACTCCTCCTCTAGGGATCACCTAGGGGTTTAAAAGGCTTGTTGCATATGCTAAATGCACTGTGCTTCCTACAAAAGTGGCTCTTTATTTTGCTTTTACGTTTCTTTGCTCGGGGACTAGCAAAGCTTAGGTTTGGGTGTGTTAAGTAGTGAAAAATATACCATTTTCACCCTAAACATGAGCCTTGAAAGACCCTTGAGAAGACTAAATAAGTGCTTTAGTGTGCATTTTACACTAACCAATCGAGGTCCAAATCAAAAGCATCCTAAAAGATCAAAAGTGACTCATGTCAAGTTTAAAGAAGGAGTGAAGAAAGCTTGACCTCAAAGAATGGCTAGAGAGGTCTAAAAGAGCGGACAAAGACACGAAGCAAGAATGGGAGCCTAGAGTTCAATTCAAAGAACTTCTACTATTCAAAGAAGAATGGGAGCCTAGAGTTCAATTCGCAAAGAACTTCTACTATTCGCAAGAAGAATGGGAGCCTAGAGTTCAATTCGCAAAGAACTTCTATTCAAAGAACCTTGAACTTTGCGAAAAGAAGAAAACACTCCTCGAAAAGAAGATTGAACTTTCTGACGAGCTTGAAGTCATTGAACTTTCTGAAAGGCCCACGAACTCTGCGAAAAGGTATTCGGAGATTAGCGGCTTTAACAAGGGCAATTCAGATGTCTACGCGCCCAATGCATTGAAAAGCCGAGACATTGGAAGATTCTAAGCATAAAGTGAAGGAATATTTCACCCACGTGAGCACCTAGAGAGGAATAACTTGGCGGGAACTTCTAGAAACTCTAGCAAACTTTCAAAATGCATACAAATTGATGCCTTTTTCACTGATTGGTGAACCGGATCAAGCGATTACGATTGGCCAAAATAGATCTGGATCCTCGTGCTCGACTCCTATTGGTTGATACAGATCTATCCAATTACGATTGGTTGATACACATCCGAAATTTGGACTTAGGGAAAACTATAAATAGGCGAACCATTTGCCCAATTTGGGTATCCAGTTTTAGAGTTTTCATCTCTGTTTCCCTCATTCCGGTCAGATAGCTTATATGAACCTGTAATCCCTTCTTGTAGTTTACCTTTGAGAGCCATTGTGAGTGATTTGTACTTCCAAGTTCGGATTCAAGATCGAAGTCCGAGGGCTCTCTGAAGCTCGATCGTAAGTCCGAGGGCTCTCTAAAGAAGTCTTTGTGTAATTGTAATTTTGGATTTTAAAGGTTGCGATAATTTGTGTCTTCTCCATTGGAGTCATGTCGAGGGTTACGAATGTTCACCAGTGCATTAGACTTCTTTAGATTCACTCATCCGCATGCAACTTCCTTAATTCATCACCCCAATGCGAATTAGCGTTGGTAACCTAATTCTAGCGGCATTCTGATGATGTTCATGTTACGAACTAAAGAATAGGCCACGACTAGTAGATCTGTGACCATTTAAGTGGACAGATCACGACCATAAGTCTAAACCTATTCCTTAATTGGTTTATTTCTCTTACATCTGTGCTGGTAGCCAGATGAAGATTGAATCTGCTCTGTTGAACTACAGATTCTCCATTAAAATTCAGAGGCTAAAGTACATGAAGCTATTATTTCTGCATTTGTCTTATTTTAAACATCTCCCCAACTCGGATCTGGATCATGTAGTTAGTTCTTTTCTTTATTTTCTTATAGTTAAATGTGACACAATCCAACACTCTCTTTTATCTATTCTTGTTTTTAGATAATTATAGAGCCAGATCTGGTAGCACAGATCTGGAGGTTTATCTCTCAGTTTAGACAAACTTCTCTGTGGACGATCTTGAAATACTTACTTTTAAAACTTGCTACAATTGGCCCTGATCTTGCAGGCCAGTGTTAGCCCCAATGTGCTGATATCCCTTTCATAAGTTAACATCCATATAACCTAGCATTCTTTAATTCTTTAATTTTTGATTCATAATGCACACATTTATGGCACACTTGGAGCGACAACAACTATCCAAATCTGCAAGGGAGGTTCAAAATTATATCAGCAGTATCAATTATTCGCATGGGCAAAGATTACTAAGGATACAAAAACTAAGGGTCTACTAATAGATCATCTTTCCCCGGCAACGGCGCCAAAAACATGTTGACTACTTCTGGTGTGCTTTGATTATTGGTTGGTGGTGAAAGTTATTTAAAAATCAAAGACAGAGTAAAACAGGGGGTGAATCCAGCACAACTCAGAAGTCCTAGACCTGCAAGATATAGGGTCCTTTGTAGCAAGTTTTGATAAGTAAGAGTTTGCCCCACAGGGAAAGGTGATCTAAAGCTCCAAGGGAGCCATCTCTAGTAGTCCCTCCAAATCTATCTACAGATCTGGCAGTCCTAGAAGGAGGGGAGTTTAAGGTCACTTATTCTAAGTATTCTAATAACTAAACTACAGAAAGTGTTGAGAGGATGGATGGAGTGTGGAAAATAAGTATAAAATGGGTGAGAAGTATGTTATTGAGCCAAGGTCAGAGAAGTTTTGTAACTCAGATTTAGATCTGATGTTATAGAAATCCTGTCCAGAGGCTACATTATCACCTCTGAGGAGAAAGGATCTGACCCATCACTCTGCCATGATTCCACCCTTAAGGCTATAACCTGTCCACTTGAATGGTCACAAGTTATCCCATAGGGGAGCCACTATCCAGGGATGGGTCAGAACATAACAAGTAAATCATTGCAGGCACTATTTCATTCAGGCTACCAGCTCAAGAATCCATAGGGAACCTCAACCTCTAAAGCTCTATATGTGGGGCTAAGGCTGTAGGACCATGATAGCCCAGACACACAGGACCAGCAAGAGATTGAGTACAACCTTCGATCTAGCTGTCCATTGCTTGAGCGAGGCTATAATGGTCCAGTCACCAGCCTGTAATCTCTATAACTAGATCAGATCCAACATCTGATGGTGGATCTATACAAATATGGGGGAGTCTGCCTCTGTACAATCTCTCACCAGGCTTCTACAAGCTCAGGTGTAAAGAAGAAGGATCCCTCTTGGATCGGTGGATCAGAATCACCCTAAGGCTATAATCTGTCCACTTAAATGGTCACAGACTATCCCAGAGGTTATCCTCCTCAGGGAGTCCAAAATAAAACAAGATTATCGCTGCTACCACCATGCTCACAAGGCTACCAGCTCAAGCTCCCATGGGGATTTCAGACCTAGTGGGTCCTGTGGTGGGGCTAAGGCTGTAGGACCATGATAGCCCAGACACACAGGTCACTTGAATCTGAGTGGCCCTTAGAATCAGTCCTCCATTACTTTGAAGCATAGCCAAGGCAATGGCGGATCACAAGGTAGCAGCCTTGCACAGAGCATCTCACACACAAACAACAATCCCACAAAGTAAAGATCCTATTGCAAAACTTCCATTGATCTAATTCAAAAACACATACGAAGGCATAGCCAGCAAGTGCTGGACTATGGAGAGAAGGAAAAGAAAAAGAAAACTACTTATAAAAAAAGAAAGAGAAAAGAAAAACAATCTGAGATAGGTTCCCAGATGCCTAAACCTAAGCTCAGGTATGGGTTTATATAGCAGTGGGGTGGCGGCGCATTAGGGTTAGGAAACCCTAATTTTAACGATGCCACGTGGCCTAAAAATGATCCTTGGATGCCTCGGGGAATGTGCACAAAGATTTGAGCATGGGAGTGCGTGCCCTAATTGCTGAAAATACCCAGAAGGTCCTCTGCTAAAGAGATGGAGGTTTAGGGTCAAAGCCTCGCTAGGTAGCTGTAGTTTCCCAGACTTATGCGTGGAAGCTCTTTGCTCTTTGTTAGGATGATTTGACACTGAAGCTTCAGCCGTCGCGAGGTTGCCTTGATTTGCTCTTCAGGTAATCACGCGGTAGAGAGTTGAGCTCTCACTGGATTGGGCTTCGTGAGGTTGAATAGAAAACACAGTCTCAAGTATCGCGGGGTTGAAATTCAAGCAGTCGCGTGGTCGATCGGTCTTCACTGGGCAGTAGCGCGAGAACTTCACGAGCACTTCTCTTTACTTGGACTTTGCGAGTTGCCTCGCGAGGCTCTTTTGAGTTCGGAACTACGCGAGGTTCTATGTCTCATTTGATCTTCACGAAATTGGCTTTGGCTTTGCCTTTGCCAGGATGTTTTCTTTCTTGAATGGCGCGAGAACTGCGTGAGGTGTTCTTCTGATAATTGCATCCCTCAACGACTGCGCGACAGCTACGCGAAGAATCTTCTGAAGCTCTCTCTCCTCAGCCGTTTTGAGCGAACCGCACGAGATTGAGAGAGGTCTTCTTTGAACTATGTGACACTGTGCGATGTGTTCTACTCTTGAGCTTCACGAGAGCTGCGCGAGTTCGAGTTTCTGAAGCTCTTCAATCATTCATCTGCGCGAGAGGTTTTTGTAAAGCCTTGGGAAGCTCAGTTGAACTGCGCGAGACATATTTCTCTTGAATCCTCTAAAGCTTGGGTTAGCTGTGTGAGGCTCATTTCAGGTCTGGATTCATAGTTCATTCTTCTGAGGGATATCTGGTGCCCAGGCAGGCTCCTTAACAGGATTCTTGGCCTTATTTCACTGCTGATTATTACCTGCACAAAACACTTAACAAGAACTTATTAGGTGGCTAATGGTCTAATCAAAGGTTAAGTTAAGGGGTGAAAAGTGGTACATTTTAGGTCTTAACAGCAGCGCATTAGGGTTAAAAAACCCTAATTTTAGCGATGCCACGTGGCCTATTAATGATCCTTGGATGCCTCGGGGCACGAGCACAGAGATTTGAGTGTGGGAGTGCATGCCCTAATCACTAGAAATCCCTAGAATGTCCTCTATAGAATGATGGAAGTTGGAGTTCAAAGCTTCGCCAGGTTGCAGTCGACTCCCAGACTTGTCGCGTGGTAGCACTGACTTCGTGAGGATGAGTTTGCATTAAAACTTCAGACGTCGTGGGGTTACAGCTTCTTGATGCTTTGAGCAGTCGCCAAGTAGATAGTTAAGCACTCGTTGGATTGGGCTTCGCGCAGTTGGATTGCTACTTGTGAATAGCACGAGAACTGCGCGATCATTCCATTTCACAATAAATCTTCGTGAGGCTAACTCTGGCTTCCCGAGGTTGCTTTCTTCCTGAACAAAGTGAGAACTGCGCGAGAAGTTCACTTCTTAATGGAACTTCGCGAGGATCCTCGTGATAGCTTTGAGGCTTTTTTGAACTGTGCGACAGGTTCTCTTGACATTTGCATCCTGCGACTACTGGGTGACAGTTGTCCGAGGCGAGATTCTGAAGCTACTCTATCACTCAACTATGCGAGAAGTTGTTGTGAAGTCTTAGGACTTTGCGAGGACTGCGCGAAGCATATTTTTTTGAATCCTCTGGAGCTATGTCAGCTTTGTGAGGCTTGCCTTAGGTCTGGATTCATGGCTCATTCTTCTGAGGGACTTCTGGTGCCAATACAGGCTCCTTAACATGATTTATGGCCTTATTGCACTGCTGTTTATTATCTACAGAAAACACTTAACAAACATTTATTAGATGGCTAAGGGTCTAATCAAAGGCTAAGTTAAGGGGTGAAAAGTGGTACTTTTCAGGTCTTAACAGTCACCCATCCAGGTGGTACCTAAAATGTTAGGCATAACAGTTGTTACTTCTGATTCTGGGGAGTTGATGCCAGCCAGAGAGACAACTGGCTGGAGAGTTTGCATTGATTATAGAAAACTCAACTCCAAGACTAGGAAAGAACACTTCCCTCTCCCCTTCATTGACCAAATTCTAAATAAGTTGGCTGGAAAAGCTTTTTATTGCTTTCTTGATGGATACTCAAGGTATAACCAAATCCCTATGTATCCCCAAGATCAATGAAAAACTACTTTCACATGTCCCTTTGGCACCTTTGCTTATAGGTGGATGTCTTTTGAACTGTGCAATGCCCTTGCCACATTTCAGAGGTGCATGTATGAAATTCTTTCTGATATGATTGATAAGTTCCTAGAAATCTTCATGGATGACTTTTCAGTGTATGGGGGGGACAACTTTAGCTAGTGCTTAAGTCACCTTGACCTGATTTTACAAATATGTGAAGAGACCAATTTGGTCTTAAGCTAGGAAAAGAGCCACTTTATGGTAACACAAGGAATTGTGTTAGGCCATGTGGTATCTCAAAGAGGAATAGAGGTTGACAAGGCTAAAGTAGACCTGATTTCACATCGGCCCCCACCTAGGACTGTCAAGCAATTCAGATCATTTTTAGGACATGCTGGATTTTACAGGAGGTTCATTAAGGACTTTAGCAAAATTGCAAAGCCATCGTGTCACCTACTGTGTCAGGATGTACCATTTGACTTCTATGCTGAGTGCCTTAAGGCCTTTGAGATCTTAAACTAGTGCCTTACCATAGCTCCTATAATCCAGGCCCTAGATTAATCACTCCCTTTTGAACTGATGTGTGATGCATCAGACTTGGCCATAGGTGATGTCTTAGGACAGAGAAAAGATAAGCTGCCTGTAGTGATTTATTATGCTAGCAAAACACTAGCCGAAGCTCAGCTCAATTACACCACTACTGAGAATGAGCTGCTTGCTGTGGTGTTTGTTGTAGACAAGTTTAGACCCTACTTATTGAGGTCTAAAATTGTTATTTTTACTGATCACTCAACCATAAAATACCTATTGGCTAAGAAGGATGCCAAACCAAGGCTGATCAGATGGATCCTCCTATTGCATGAGTTTGATCTTGAGATCAAGGATAAGAAAGGAATTGAGAATGTGGTGGCTGACCACCTCTCTAGAATTATTTTGGAAGAATGTGCAACAACACCTATCAATGAATTGTTCCCTGATGAGCAGCTATTTACTATGTAGTCTAGTGTGCCCTGGTTTACACACATTATCAATTTTCTTACTGTTGGTAGGATCCCCCCTCACTGGTCCAAGATTGAAAAAGACCTATTTTTCTCTCAGGTCAAACATTTTCTGTGAGAGGATACATACCTTTACAAGCATTGTGCAAATCAGGTTATTAGAAAATGTGTGCCTGAAAGTGAGTTCCCCAACATTCTTTTTTATGAGCCATGAGCAAGCCTGCGGAGATCACTTCAGTGGCAAAAAGACTGTAGCAAAAGTGTTGCAATGTGGTTTTTATTTGCCTTCTTTGTTCAGAGATGCACACATACATTGTAAAGCCTGTGAGAGATGTCAAAGGTTGGGAGGCATTTCCAAGAAGGATTCTATGCCATTACAGCCCATCCTTGTGGTAGAACTATTTGACATCTAAGGCATTGATTTTATGGGCCCCTTTTTCCCTTCTATGGATTTCAATTTCATACTTGTGGTCGTGGACTATGTGTCCAAATGGGTGGACGCCATTGTCACAAGGAATAATGACCACACAATTGTCCTTAAAATTTTGAAGGACAATATCTTCTCAAGATTTGGCACCCTAAGAGCTATCATTAGTGATGGGGGGAGTCATTTCTGTAACAGGCCTTTTGAGAACTTAATCAAAAAGTATTCTGTTACACACAGAATTGCAACTCCCTACCACCCACAGACCAGTGGGCAAGTTGAAATTTCCAATAGGGAGATCAAGCATATCTTGGAGAAATTGTGAGGACAGATAAAAAGGATTAAGCACAAAAGTTGAATGATGCTTTGTGGACTTATAGGACTGTCTATAAGACCCCTATTGGCATGTCCCCATTTAGGCTAGTCTATGGCAAGGCCTACCACCTACCAGTGGAGTTAAAGCATAGAGCCTATTGAGCTATCAAAACACTGAATTTTAATCTAACTACTACTGGTTCTCATAGGAAATTACAAATGTCAAAGCTGGATGAATTGAGAATGGAGGCCTATACAAATGCCAGAATTTACAATGAGAGATCAAAGTCATTCTTTGACAAAAAACTAATGAGGAAGGACTTCAATGCTGGTACTAAGGTTTGGCTTTTCAACTCCAAATTAAAGTTCTTTTCAGAAAAGTTAAAATCCAGATGGGATGGACCTTACACTGTCATCCATGCTTTCCCATCTGGTGCTGTGGAGATCTTGGATCCTATGTCTAAGAAGATCATGAAAGTGAATGGTCAAAGGCTGAAAATTTGTGTAAAATATTCAGTGGAGCCTCCTCAGACCATTCATCTACATGAACCTCCCACTGCTTAGTGATCCACAACTTTGTAAAATGTGTATCATATTTGTTGAAAATTTTGGTGTGTTTTGTTTTACTTCAAATCCGTCATATAGTTTTTTTGTTGTGATGATTTGCTTCTTTTGTTTTGTTCTATTTTGAACTATGTGTTGATGATGTTATGTGCATATTTATCATCTGAATTTAGGGTGCATGAACCTGATGCTTAGGTGCATGTCTATTGCGCTGTGTAATTGAAGTGTTGTCATTGTAATGGTCATGAATTTGATTTAAATGAATATCTTTAGTATTCTAAACTTGTGATGTATATATGTTGGTGATGGGCATATAATTAGCATGATGAAATGGAGTACATGAGAAGGGTCGGTGCTGATGCACAATGGATAGGTGCATGACATTATGGATGCACTAGCCAATGTGAAGCACTGAGAAGAAGGTTAAATTATGCTTTCTCGCGAGGCTCTATGACGTCAATTTTAAATTTGCGAGCCACTTGTAGGCTTTCTCGCAGAGTTCTGAGGGTAGTTTTGTTCCTCGCGAGCATATTTCTAAAGCCTGCAATGTTAATTACCTTGCGAGGTCCTTGATACTCTAAATGGATGTTCCTCGTGAAGTTTACAAGATAAGATGCGCGAGGGATGCAAAAATGCTTCGCGCGCTTTGGCCTAACTTGAGCACTACGAGTGACCTCGCGAGACGCATAAGGCTTCTTAATCTGTCCTCGCGAGGCATCTTTCTTCTTCGCGACAGCCCTTCTCGCAAGATTGAATTTTACTGCGTGAGAAATGTGCCCCACGAGTACCTGGCGACAGCCATGCGAGGCATGGGATCAGCCATATATACCCTGCAAATTTTCAAACTTATCCATTTCATTTCTTCTTTGCCCTAAACCCACTAAGCACCTCCGAGATCCCTCTTCCCTTCTTTCTTCTCTACAGCCTAATCCACTCCACCTCAGCCAATTTCCTCCTACAATTTTATTCCCCAACACCTCCTGGTTACTTTGAACTCAGTTTGGAGGAATTTGATCCATTGTGCCACTGTTGAAGTGGAACCCTAGCTGTCATTTGGTAAGTGTGTTCACCCCCCTCATTTGGATTGTTTAAGTTGCATTGTTGGTATTAAGTAGGGGGTAAATATGTTATAAATATGTCATTGTAGCATTACTTTCACACTCTATCAGTTTAAAGCCCTATGTTTGAATGTTTGAGTAGCCACAGCCACGAGTTCAAAGTTCATAGACACTTTGGCTGCCATGTTAAATCCCTCACCCAGTGGCAGCCCTGTGGCAACTCGTAAATCAGTGAGTATTGCATAGGCCTCCATAGTGGAGACCTCTGAGGTACCTACTTAGGTTGTTGAGCCCCAAGTAGAGCCAACTAAGAAAAAGGCAGCCCCTGTGAAGAAGGCCAAGGGTATGGCCTTTGATGCCCAAGCTCAAAAGAAAAAGTATGCTCTTAAGAAGAGGGCCAGAGAGCACCCACCTGCCAAAAGCCCTGAAAAATCCAAGAAAAAGAAAAAGAAGGGCAAGGAGGTGGCCCATGAGGTCCCTAAGGTTGACCCTGAAGAGGAGGAAGATAATGATTACCTCAGGGTCCCCTCTGATTTTGTGGCTGCTATTAAAGTGGAGGCAGAAACCATTTTTGAAAAGATGTTCTTTGAGGACCTACCTGAGACAGCTGCCTCCATTGAGTACCTGACCAAGGTAACACTACTGCCCTTGTTGAGGGCCCCACTGCAGCTAGTCTTCCCTAGACTAGTGCAGTTGTTCTATCAGAATATTAGAGTGAAGACTAGGGATGATGGAAACACAACATTGTTGGTACTGATAGACAACTTTGAGATGCTATTCAATCAGGCTGCAATAGCTGAGATACTTAGGATACCAGCCAAGTATAGCCCTGAGTGTGGCTTGGGTCCCCCTTTGACAGCCACCATCCCAGAAATTGCCAAGGAGTTGACTGGAGGGATCACAGCCTCAGGGGTGTCCATTAGGAAGAGAGATCTGTACCCTAACCTGAGATTTATGGATGAAGTGCTGAGGAAAAATGTTTATTGTTTTGAACATCAACAGGAGAGGAGGTCTCCCATTGCTGATGCACTTTACTCCTTCCACCTAAACCACTACATAGATGCAGCGAAGTTGATTTTTTATGGAATGAAGGATATCAATGAAAAGGTGAAGAAAGAACAGAGACCCCACTCCCTTCCCTACTGCAGGCTCATTACAGGTTTGCTAAAGCTAGGAGGATACCAATTTCAGATGAATGAGGAAACTATTACCCTGACTCCTAGGAACTATGGAAAAAAGCAATGGGGGATCAGTGGTACTTTGATAGAAAGGAAGAAAAGGAAGCTAACCAAAACCCCCATAGAGCCTCCACCCACCTATATCTCCCAAACCATCCCAATTCCTGAAACCACAACCTGAACTCCCACCTGTAGTAACAATATCTAATGCTGCCACAAATATGGAAAACTTAATCCCCACCTCCTCAATTCTAACCCAAACAACCACAGACCACCCTTCATTTCTAACCTCACCCTCATCCACACCAGCTAGCCCTTCTTCCAGTGTTGAACTACCCATACTTCTTACCTCTTCCTTTTACATACCTCCATACTTAACTCTCCTACATGCCATGCAAAATAACTCATACCTTAAAAAGGATGTCATTCGAGGCATGACTGGCATTAGAACCTCCATCAAGATGCCCTATGAAGAGAAGATAACTCAAATGGAGCTGGATCACAGAGTTGAGTTGCTGAAAATATCAATGGGCTGGAGAAATATTTTGATTCAATTTGAAGCTCATAAGCAAACTGCAGGAATAAAGAAAATGAGAGCAGATGCACTAGAGAAAAGATTAGCTGCCTTCAACGAGGTCACCAAGGCCACCAAGGAATTTTATGAAAGTAGAATTTAACTTGGTGAAAAGAAGGCAGAAATAATCGAAAGGAGAATTACTGGAATGACTACCAGAGGGGCTGCACAAGCAGCTAAGACTACTCCTCTTGCCACTGCCCCTCCAGCTAGTTCAACTGTTGCTGCTTTGACAGAAGAAAAAGGAAAAGGAGTTTAAATCAAGGAGGAGGCTGCATAAAATTCAGATGATTAGATTTTCATATGTAATTAGTTAGGATGTTTTTCTATAATCTTTTTGTAGTTAATTTCCCTTGCGTTGTACAACTTTCTGTGTATAAATGAAATTTCCCTTTGTTATGTTTTGTTTGGTTTACTTTCTGTCTTTATGGCTATTTGTTTGTGTCTTTTAATTGTTTGTGTGTGTCATGTTTGATGCTTTTCCTTACTTTGATTTGTGTCTGTTTTTACCCTGCTACACATGCACTTTATCTTTGAATTAGTGAGGACACTGCTCCTCATAGGTTTGGGGGTGTGACAAGGTTTGCCAATGTTGTAGTTAACCTAGGTGCAGCAGAACCAAGGAAGTAAGATAGAAATAGAGCTAAGTTCACTTAAGGACCTTTGAAAATGAGGAATTTTAAAAATTTTGCAGACCTTTAGGCATTAAACACTTTTAAATTTTAACATTTCCATGAGGTGAACACTAAAAAAATTCACTTGTGTCAGTACTTAGTGACCTATTAAAGAGAGAGAAGGGTAAGGACATGCCTAAGAATTCAATGAAAGACCATACCCAGTGAGATTTGGGCTTACAAAAATAAATAAATAAATAAAATTTCTTTGAGGAGTGAGTGAGGCAATTCTTTTTGCTCTAAGGACGGGCTGAGTCGATGTCGTCCCTAGAACTTAGGCATCTCCAAGTTGAAATAGCTGACAATACTCATGACATTTAGGAAAGGATCAAGACCTTCTCTTGGACAGTTTGAGCTTAAACATACCAAACCGAGTAAACTGTCCTTGTGCATATACCTTTTGAGCCTTGATTTCTAGTTTTCTTCAAAATACACTCAAGTATTTAAACCTAAACCTGTGGTCTTGATTCAAACCTACCCCCACTCTGGGAATTAAGAAGGTAAAGGAGAAGGAATTGAAGGTGGATAAGCTAAGGTCAACATTGGATGAATGGAAAAGAAACACAAAAGAAGGACAACAGTGTAGCAGCTGGGGAGAGGGTGGCATTTCGAAAAAATAAAAAATAAAAAGAAAAGAAAAATTTATCCGAAAGAAAAATAGAAAAATATAATAAAAATGAAGAGAGAGGAGTCAAGAGGAGATTTTATTGGAAAAAGTAAAAATAAGAGGAGAAGCTGGCCACTTCAAATCTGAAAAATGTCAAAGAAGATGAAATGTGCTGAACTAAAGAAGGTGAAGTCCTGAATCACGTCCTTCACCTGTTGATTTCTTAATTTTGCATCCTTTTCACCCTTCCATTCTTTCTAACCTGCACCCATAATCCACATTAAAACCCAGTCATAAGACCTTGTGATCCTAATTGGAGTGAGCTGTTATGTGGAGATGAGGAGTTGCCCAATCTATGGTGAGGAATAGCCAATGATACCAGAATTTAGAAGCCTTGCCTATGCTCATGCCTGTAGGCCCATTTGGGGGCTGTAACTGCTCTTGAGCTTGTGAGAAAATGAAAACCCTCAAAGTTCTATATGAGAGATTGCCCTGGTGAGCATTGGGTCTGATATTGAATGAATTGGCCATTGCCTAAACCTAATTTTTGAATTGATGATAATCTCAGTACCGGCATACACTTGTTGTAAGCTAATTGGAAATTACGCGCATACATGCAAAAATTTTAATGATTAAATGTTTGTGCATAGCAGTTATTCAAATTCCTCATATTTTTAATCAAAGGTGAACTGATGCTCTATGAATTGACAGTTGACTTGATATGTTGCACTTTTGTTAACTGTTTCATTGAGAAGTTTGTGGGTACCTTCACTGAAAACCCTCAGGAGACTTCACTCCTCCACTAGGGATCACCTAGGGGTTTAAAAGGCTTGATGCATAAGCTAAATGCATCCGTGCTCCCTACGAAAGTGGCATTTAAATTTTTAGAGTAGTTGTTTTAATTTTTCCTTTGCTCAGGGACTAGCAAAGATTAGGTTTGGGGGTATGTTATTCACTAAAAAGTACCACTTTTAACTTCTTAACCTGGCCTTTGCTACACCTTGAAGCTGACTAATAACTCCTGTTTAGCCTTTTTTGTAGTTAGTAATAATTTATGCAGCTTAACACAAAGTCCATGCCTTTGGTGCTAAGAAGAGAGAGAATCCAAGCAAGAGATGACAGCTGAGCCAAAGACCGATGGAACACCATGGTGCTACACACCATGATGACTATTTCTACATGTCATAATAGACCAAGAAAGTCTAGTAGATGAGAGAAGCATAGGTGTGAGTGGAGAGAGTTGAAACAGTAGCAGCTGCATTGCAGCAGAGGAGCAATGCCAATATCTCGTGCAGTCAAAACGTGCCTCGCGCTGTTGAAGTCCACATCAGAGTTATCTCACGCAGTAAAGGTATGCAACACAAGAGAACTCGCACAGCAGTCTCGTAGCTCAGTGAAGGGAATCTCCAGAGCACTCTCTCGCGCAGTAGTCGTGCTCTTCAGCTGCAACCAACACTCAAAGACCTCGCAAAGATCTTATGCACTAAACATTCAGAAATCCAGCTCACGAAGTTCTCGCAAGGATCAAGGCTTATATTAACCGCACACACAATCTCGCGAGGCCACTTTGCAGGAAGAGCGCAAAAAAACTCACAAAGTTCTTGCGGGGCTCTAGAAGAGAGAGACGCCTAAAAACTCCCTCGTGTAGCTCTCGTGCACTTCAAAGCTATACCAGCTACCTAGCAAGTTATGTCATTCATTTAACAAAGAGTCGGGCGAGATTTAAAGGCGTCTACGCGACACCATCGTGAGAAAATTCCAAAGTCCACCTGCGCGAGTGCACTAAAGGCCAAAGTAGCTGCACGACCATTTAAAGATCTACTGTGCAAACCAGGGGTCTTCCAAGCCAAATTCTACCTTGCGAGTACTCTACGAGCCATGCGAAAGAATTAATGAGAAGAAGCCAGCCCTGCGAAGCTTGGGCTCTCTACATCTTAGTCTTAACTCAAGGACCTTTTAGGGATTTCTCCAAGTCTAGGGCACACATCTCGAGGCCCTGATCTTGAGGCACACATCCCAAGGCATCCAAGGGTTGTAACAGTGCCACATCTGCTAAGAAATTAGGGTTATTCTTTTCTTAGCCAAAGCATTGGGGACTGAGTATATAAGCTGTAAATGTAACTTAGAATTTTTATCTCTCCTTCAACCTCTGTCAACTATGAGCTCGAGTTGTCTGCGGTTAGGGTTTGATCACCTCTTTTTTTCCATTTATCTTCTCTCTTAGCCAAGCATTTGCTGGCTACATCCTTTGTAAGCAGTTATGATTAGTTTTATTCAGTTTTTATAATGGGTCTTGTAACCATTGGGATTTTGTAAAGAGTTGTGCATAAGGCTACTGCCTTGAGAAATTACTTTGTAAGTATTTTTTATCAATGGAATTTATATTTTAATGGTGTATTCAATCTGTTATTTCCCTATTTGGCCATAGTTTTGTATATTCTATGCATGCATTTAGGATTTGAGCTTATTTGAAATGCCCATGGAGGCTTGAGCTTGTAGCCTTGGGACCATGGTGGCAACAGCAGTTTACATGTTCTTTCTCAGACCTCTGTGGTGTGGATAACCTCTGTGGATAGCCTGTGACTATTGAAGTGGACAAACTATAGCCCTAGGGTGATTCCAAGCCATAAATCTCAGAAGGATTCTTCTCCTCTACACTTGAGCTTGTAGCCTGGTGAGAGGTTATTACAGGAACAAGCTCCCCTCTGTTTTACTTGACCAATATCAGGTGTTAGATCTTATTTCTCTGTAGTGATTGTAGACTTGTGAGCTGAGCCATTGCAGTCTTTCATAGTAATGAGCAGTTGCTTTTAAGTCCCCAAATAGCCCTTGAACAACTGTGGTTTCCATTAGTTTTTCAAGAACTATTTGCTCTCATGGATGCCGGAGCTTGTAGCCTGGAAAACATGGTGTCTACAATGGTTTTAATGATCTGATTTGAGCCATTGGGTGGAGGACATCTATTGGATAATCTGTAACCATTTAAGTGGACAAGTTATAACCTTAAGATCAGTCTACTCCTTTGGATCATATTGGTTTTCTTATTTGATTCATGTGATTTGATCCTCTCTATTGGATAGCATGTGACCATTGAAGTGGACAGGTTATAGCCTTAAGAGACCAGGTCAAACCATAGGAATTGAGTTAGATATCTCTTCCTTGCAGACTTGTAGTCATCTGAGGGATTGCTACAGAGATAGTCCTAAGTCTGAGTTACATAGCTGCATTAATCTTAGTCTAATTGCCTACTTCCCATCATTTTATTTTTCTTTTTGATACACTCCATCCCTACCTTCTTCATAACCCTTTCTTTAGGATAGGACTGCACTTTATTTCTTTTCTTTTAATTTTCTTTTAGTGTAGTTTTGATACCCAACTCCCTTTCTTTAGGATTGTCAGGCTATGTATACTTTAGGTTGCTATTTTCATAGTCATTTCACTCCACCTTTTCATTCTGATTTTTACTATCTCATCTTATTAAACATCAGTAAATAGCTAGGTACAAATCCCGACATTACCTTTCACAAAGTCGAATCCCCAGTGTAGCAATTTTGCAGTATATGAGCTTACCGAGGATGAGGAAGGAACACCAATCACCGAGGAGGCGCAGGACTTCCAACGGGTTATCAAGCATTTCGACAAGCAAACCTAAGCTACCGCAGAACCTATAGAAGAAATCAACTTTGGCACTTAAGCGAAACCCAGGAAGTTACTAATTAGCACAACACTCAGCTCCAAGGAACATCAACAAATTGCATAAGTCTTACAAGAACACCTCGACTCCTTTGCATGGTCCTATGAAGATATGTCTAGTTTAGACCCAAGTTTAGTAGAGCATCGCCTTGTCTTAGAACCCGATGTGAAGCCTGTTAAGCAGAAACTCCATAGGATGCACCCACAAACAACCCTTCAAGTTAAAGAGGAAGTTGACAAATTACACAAAGCCAAATTCATCCGAGTCATCCTCTACCCCAAGTGGGTCGCCAATATAGTACCTGTTGCCAAGAAAGATGATAGAGTATGGGTTTGCATTGACTTCTGAAACCTCAACCAGGTATGCCCAAAAGACGACTTCCCACTTCCGCACATTGACACTCTAGTTGACAACACCACTGGACATGAGAAGCTATCATTTATGGGCGGTTTCTCTAGGTATAACTAGATCAAATTAGCAGAGTCTAACCAGAAGAAGAATTCTTTCACCACACTATGGGAAACTTACTGCTATATCGTCATGCCTTTTGGGCTCAAAAATGCAGGACCTACGTATCAACCCGCCATGATGGCTATTTTTCACGACATAATACATAAGTGTGTAGAAGTCTATGTCGATGACATACTAGTGAAGTCCCAAACATGGGCAGGGCATGTTGGAGCACTTTGGCTGGTGCTACAAAGAGCTAAGAAATATCAGCTAAAAATAAACCCAAAGAAATGTGTCTTCGGAGTCACCTCCGGAAAATTACTCGGTTTCATAGTCAGCAAGCGAGGAATCGAAGTTGACCCAGCTAAAGTCAAAGCCATCCTTGAGATGCCACCTCCCAGTAATATCAAAAAATTATGAGGCATGATAGGAATATTTCAATTCATTAAGAGATTTATCTCCCAGCATTCAAACAGATGCGATCCTTTCTACAAACTACTTAAAGAAGGAACTGAGTACAAATGGGACGACCAATGGCAGCAAGCCTTCAATAATATCAAGAAGTACCTTCTTAACTCGGTAATACTATCGCCACTAGTTCCTGGGAGACCCCTAATCCTATACCTCTTAGCGAACGACAAAGCAATGGGAGTAATTCTGGGACAATATGAAGAAGACAACAAGAGAGAGAGGGTTATCTACTACCTTAGTAGGATGATGGTCGAATACGAACGAATATACACTTCAATGGAGAAGACTTGCCTCACACTAGTGTGGACCTCAACCAAATTACGGCACTACTTCGGAGCACATAAGATACTAGTACTAGCCCGAATGGACCCTCTGAAGTACGTATTCAAAAAGCCTATAACATTAGGAAAGATTGCTCGTTGGCATATGCTATTGCAAGAATTCGATATCACTTATATCACATAGAAGTCGGTCAAAGGACAAGCAATCACCGATTACCTCGCAGATCTTTCGCTCCTCAGTGATGAACCCATACACATGGATTTCCCCAATGAAGACTTACTCATGATTCATAAGGAAGAGCCCGATAAGACCTCATGGACTATTTATTTCGACGGTGCTCTAAATCACAAAGGAAAAGGCATAGTCCTCCTAAGCCCAGAAGGAGTTGTCATACCTAAGGCTTTTCAACTAGACTTCCCCATCACTATTAATGTCATAGAATACAAAGCTTTTATAGCTGGACTACGAGCAGCACTACAATTAGGCGTTAAATAGTTAAAAACCATCGATTATTCCAAGCTAGTAATCTCGTAAGTCATAGGAGAATGGAAAACCAAGGAAAGAAGATTAATGACATTCCTAGAAATCGCTCAATATTTAGTAAAGAAATTTGAAAGAATCTCTTTCACGCACATCCCTAGATTAGAAAACGAGCTCGTAGATTCCTTAGCAACACTAGCCTCGATCATCCAAATACCCATCGGATAAAGTACCAAGTCCTTCTTCATCAAAAAATTAATAGTGCTCGCCCACAAGGTAGCATGGACCATTAATAGAGAATTACTAATCCTCCCCACAAGCACAGGACCAAAAGAAGCAATCACTCTGAAAAAGCACGTTAAAGCAGAAACCAAAGTCGTTATGTTCAGATTTGAAAAATTACCAATCGACGACGGACAACCATGATATTTCGACATCTGGAACTTCTTAAAACATTAACATATTCTCTCATATGCCACGAGGATCGAATGGAAGACTATAAGGAACCAATGCGCCTGATTCTACATACTCGGTGGAATATTATATAAAGAAGCCTTCACCAAAGGAATACTACTACGATACATCACGACCGCCAAAGGTTAATACATTATCTGAGAAGTACATGCTAGCGCTTGCGGCGTCCACACCAATAGATAGAGACTCGCCCACCAAATTACACGATAAGGCTACTTCTGGCCGATAATGATCAAAGATTGCCACCATTACATCCAATTCTGCAAGCAATGTTAAGAACACGCTGCACTTATCAAAGCTCCATCAGTTACATTAAACACTATAACCTCGCTGTGGCCATTTTTTATGTGGCCCTTCAACATCATCGGACTTTTCACAGACACGGGTGGGAACACTCACAAGCATGCATTCATACATACGGCAACCGAATACTATACCAAATGGGCAAAAGCTAAATCTTATGTCAGAATCACCACTTCAACACTCATAAGGTTTATCATTCAAAATATCATCACCAGGTTTAGAGTACCTAGAATGTTTATCACTGACAATGGCCCACAGTTCATTGCAGAGAAGATGAAAAAGCTATGCAAGATGTTTAACACCGATCTATGCTACCATCATCATTCTTCCCTCAAGGAAATGGACAAGTAGAAGCTCTGAATAAAATGCTGATTCAAATTTTGAAACTCACAGTAGAAACCAGCAATGGAGCCGACTGGCCCAAACGACTACCAGAAGCACTCTGAGCCTATAGGACCTCTATTCGTACGGCCACTGGCTAAACTCCCTACCTCCTTACCTACAAGATGAAGGCAGTCCTACCATATGAGATACAAGTACCGTCCTTACGAATTCAACTCGATGATGAGCTATCCTTAGACGAGAGAAGAATTGCCCTACTCACGCAGTTAGAGCAACTCAATGAAACATGTCTAAGGGCTGCTGATCACGCTCAGGTATATCATAGTAAAATGGCTAGAGCTTACAATATGAAAGTCCTCGAATGAACCTTTAATATTGGAGAATTAGTCTTAAAGAAAATCATGTCTTTCAAGCACGCCCATCCAAAAGGAAAACTGAAACCAAACTGGGAAGGCCCTTACGTTGTAATAGTCGCATACCCTAGGAATGCATACAAACTGGTGAATCGAGACAGGAAAGAGCTCCCTAGCCCTTAGAACGCCATGTATCTTAGAAAATACTATCCTTAGCTCTGTGATCATCATATCCCGTGGTTAAATACTTATACTTATCATCCCATAGTCGTCATGACCCGTTCATTGGTCATACGTCATCAATCTCCAGAGTATCCTTAAGACCTCCAATTTATTGCCAACTTTCTCATTCGGGCGAACTGATTGAAGGACTAGTGACCTACCTAACCTCTTTTAAAAGCATAAGTAACACCCGATCCTTATTCTCCTTTCCCCTGCCATTAAAGGAGATGTTAGAGCAAAAAAAAATGAAGATGCTAGGTTCAATCAAAACTCATTATTCTTGTGCTAGCAAGATGCTTTCAAAAATACATATATAAAAAAAAAATCGAGTGAGAGCATTACGACAAATGAACAAGTCAATGAGGTCAGGGAAGCATAAGCAGGCCGTGAGGACATCTCTGGTAAATCTACTAGAAATATATAAGCAAGTTGCAAGGGCACCCCTAATGTCCCCATACTACTAGATGTCGTCGTAAGGTAGCGGGAGGAGGATAAACTCCTGCTAACCATAGAATGTGAGATTTTGATGGTATCGACACAAGACAAAGAGCTTGATCATGGCACCCTGTATCCCTCTGAGAAAAAAGATTTTACTCATCCCTTTTTGGAAAGAATTAGATGCAAACTATTCCCCATATCACTAAGCCTTTACCCCCCCCCCCCTTTCTATTTTTATTTCGGACGATAAATTAGAAGCCCTATAGGATACTCCTAGGAATGAAACTGAAAACCGATGGATGATGATTGATGCAATCACCTACCATACCTACCGTACTTCTCCCTAATAACCACGGGATAGGATGACCAACACCCTAAGATAGACCCCCATATATAACTAACCTAATCAAAGAGACTTCCTTCAGTTCGGCGATAGCACTAATGGACGTCTCTTCAAAACTAGCTCACCAAATACCCATGACTACTTATAGACCCGAAGTGCTTATCTAAAACCCAGAAAAGTTCCATTGTATCTACACACTAGCATATTTTTTTTATCGAAAGGAGAATCACATTACAAACTTCGACTCGCCTAAAAAAAAATGAGAAATGACGAAGTTACCATCCGGAGAATGCTACCGAAGATACTGTACTGCCAACACTACCACGCTCCTACACTGGGGCATTTATTATTTTTAATATTTCGATCTTAGCTATTTGCTTTCCATGTTGCATTATTTTTTTTTTAAAAAAAATAGAAAAAAAAAGAACATATATCCATCTTTTACTACCAGACCTCGGTCTAAGACACTCACCCCCCTTAACAACTAGTAAGGGGGCGAACAAAAATTATTGATAGTGTTACCTTTATATGTGCAGACACAAAGCAATCCTCAACCAGCACTAGGCCAGCTCAGGAAGCATCCAAGTCCCGATGACGGTTGACGCCGCTAAAAAAAAAAGAGAAGCAAAAGGCAAATACAAGAGGTAATCAAAAGAAAAGGAGCCAATCAGGTATATCATCTAGGCCAAAAATCTCTCCATGTATATATCAAAATTTTCTTTTCTTTTTACATTTTCCACTGGGGGCATCCCCCATGTATATACAACACACACTCAATGGACAAAATAAACACACACACACACACCCCTACTCCCTACGCTGCCGCTAGGATGGATGAGCACCGCTGTCACCAGTATCATCAGCTCGAAGGTCTATAGGCTGATCATCTGAAAACACAATCCTGGCAGTCGGAGTCCTCGAAACCTCTAGACGACGAGGCCCCACCATAAAACCCCCCTCACTCGTCTGGCTAACAGATCATCTCAATCGAGAACGAGGAGGATACCCTGCAAGAATATCACGAACGACTGAATCCCCATGAGCATCATCCCTGACACAATCATGTGATGTGTGACGAGACTGCCCAGCAGAGGAACCTGTATCCCTCAACTCTGATCCATCAAGCTGACTAACCAACCTACGCACCCCTCACTCACTCCTCGTCAGACTATACTATAGCCGATCCAGGGTCACCTACATCTCCACCCGCATCATTCGACGCGTCGCCTCCAATACCTCTGTCTGAGTCCTCTGTGTGACCATCATCTCCACGAGCAGGTCCTCGCAACTTTGTGTCTCCCCAAGGATCCGTATCGCCTCAGGAGTGGCGCACACTCATGTCGCCTCCAGACGCGCCTCCTCAAGCTGACGAACCTATATAACTAGACCAAGTCAAAGAAAGCCAACTCATATATATATATATATGAATATAGAAAAAGCTTTGAAAAAGAAAGAATCATACCAGATCCAGCCTCTCCTCCAGAAGTCGCTCAACCGTCGTAGCGGTCACTGGATCAGCAGGAGGCACAGAGGGAACAACAAATGTAGGTGGCTGCAATGAGAATAAACAAATACATCAGAAAATACTATAATGACAAATAAACTATAAACATAATAACTAAAACATACCTGAGTAGGAATAGGAGAAGACACCTGAGGGGGAGCCTCAGGAGTGGAGTCCGTAACAGCCTGTACAAAAATCAAACAAGCCAAACACAAGATATGTCAGAACAAAATAAATGAAATGACCTAAGCTGAATTACACCAAACCAGAAATTATACCTGACTCTCTGGGCGTAGAGAGGCAGCAGTCGCCTCCATCGTCTGAAGGTCCTCGGCAACCTGACGCTGAAATACCAACACAATGTTAGTAGACTATTAAGAAAAATGAAATAATAACACCCAACGAACTAATACAATTATACAAACGAGTCAAAAGATTGAGGAAACTCACCCAATACTCCACCTTGGCCAGAAGATGAGCCGTCGCTGGATCCTCCCGACTAGAAGAGGCAACCGAAGAAGGATCAAATGCCTGAGTAGAAGCCCCCGTGGCGGAAAGCTCTGCCCTATGTAAACATTGACAAATGCGCTATAATCAATAAGAATCTACAAACTAATAAATCTAACTAAGACACTTACCAATCGATCAATCTCAAATCACAAACTAGCCTCCACCTCCCGGCCGGCCTGCTGCTGACCGCATAATAACTCGATCATCGTCACATGACTAGCGACCTCAGCCTCCCTCTTAGACTATCTAAAATAAAACAAAACACCACAACTATGTTAGAATGACTGAAAGACCAAGTCAACGTGATATTTAAAAACTAATAAATTAACTCACCAGGAGTCGTCGAGTCTTCGCTAGCCGAGCTCTCAACTCATCCTCCGCTCCCCTGGCCTGAGCAATCGAGAGGGCTAAGGAATGCAACATCTCCTCATCAGGACGAGGAGCACACCCCATCCGCTCCATCGCCCTATGGAGGACATCTATCACCCCCCGTACACTCACGGTGAGATGGCCATGCTACAACGTGGCCAGTCTCTCCCTAACCGCCGACTCCGGCCCGTTGATCGCGAAAGAACCACTCCCATGGAAGGGACATGTGAAGAGGCGCCCACCACCCAATGCAATAAACCACCTCCTATACTCTCAGCCACCGCCCTAATCCTGCGCCCCATGTAGTCCGTTTAACTCGGTTAAATGACCGAACGCTGGCGCTTAATAACCTTCCGACCACCTGGAACACGCACACTCATCCAGGCGCGTAATTTGTTTATGCGCCCGGAGTGAAGCGCGCAATTTCTCAAAAACATAAAAAAAATATAGGCCCCAGAACAGCAAGTTTACAGGTCTAAATTAGGAGACTTCCGACACTAATTGCCAACCTAAACTACACTCTTACTAAGACCAATCCAAAAACACTTCTGACTTAGAACATATACACCTCAAACCAAACTGAAAACAGAAAAAAAAAAAAAAATGCCTCCCGACATCATTTATACACTTCACCTAGAACCAAACTAAACAACAAAAAAAGAGATGAACCAAACTGAAAAAAAAAATGCTCCCCAACATCATTTACACACTTCAACTAAAACCGAACTCAACTAAAGAGAAATGCTCCCCATCACTTACGCACTTGATCTTAGACTAAGCTAAACTAAACTAAAACTACTCCCAACACACCCCAAAATGGAAAATAGATGAACCAAATCAAATCAAACTTAAATAAGAAAAACATCACACTCAAAACAAGTTAAATAAGTCACAACGTAAACCAAACCAAAAATTTACCACAAGAGGAATTAAGAACATAATTATTCCATAGATAGATAAAATGATTAAAAAAATACACCGAGGGCATACCCTCTTAATATACAAATTAAAACAAAAAACTTAAAATCTGCATGCTCAGGCAATGCCTGAATTCAGATTTATTCAGAAAACTAGAGATCTCAGAGAAGCCCGGGGGAGGCCCTGAAAGAATTCTAACAAAACCCCATCTTCCCCTCTTCCCTTAGCATGGTAGCAATTCGAATGCTACCTCGAATTCCCAATCCCGTCCATTTTCAATAATCCACTTAATAACCATAACTCTTTGGGTTCAATACCTAGGATACAAAATAAAAAGGAAGAGAAGACATTAATGAACAAAATATGCAAACAAAAAATGCCCCAAACCTTTTAATCCTAAGCTTGAAATAAAAATTCAAAACAACCAGAACCCAAAGCCCTTTGGCTCACACATTTATAAGCTATACACTCCTAAATCACAACGTTACAAGTGTCACATTCTAAAACCCTTCCAATCTAATTAAATCCAAAACCAAACACATATCCCCTTAAAAGATCATAATCCATGACAAACTAGATAAACCAATAAGCATGCAACACTTACCCCTCCAAGACAATACAAACCCAAAGCAAAGTAAACAAACTAATAGGATTCAAACACTTAACGCCCCTCTAGAAATTTTTAATTAAACCCTAAATTCACACACTCTTAACAAGTACCAAACCAAATCAAACCTAAGACCAAAAATACCTTAAACAAACAAAAAAAACTCTCCAAAATGAGGCCCTAGCTTGTTTGGGACCCCACAAAAAAAAATGCCCCCACCAAACCCATCAGAACCATGTAAACCCCCTAAATAAAATTCCATAAAACAAATTAATCTTGGGATAAACTCTAAGCTAAACTAAATCCTAAACTAAATCAAATAAATCAAATATGCATGACTAATCCATTAAACAAGTTAAAACAAATGACTAAGTACAATAAACAACAAAAAATAATGCTCCTTTATTCATTACTTAAAAAATTTTACAAGTATCACCGGAGGCATACCTCCTGAACTTACAATCCAAAACAAAAATCTAGAACCTAACTTACAACCCAAAACAAAAACTAGAAACCCGAAATCAACATAAAGCGAGGAGCGGAACGTCCAATCGGAGGCTTCAGGCAGGATTGGTTGGGGTATACATCCCTCCACTTGTTACTCCTTCTCTTCCGCCATCTTCGCCTCCTCCGCCGTCGCCCCCGTCAACGCTGCCTTCACTACTCTCTAAAAGGGATTGATGTGAAGACTAATGCTCTCATTCCCAATACTGTTCATTCCCAGAATAATTCTGTCCCTGAGCATCACCTCGGGATGAAGATCGCGGGAAATAATGCAATAGGAAGAAACGACATCCCAATCGGACGGTCAGATCTCCCGATATTGCTAAAATACGAATTTTAGAATACAAAATATCCAAAAAAAGTATAACTCGAGACTAAATCGAGGAATGAAAAGTAAATAAAAGTTCTCTCGCTTATATAGAGTACGAACTTAATCACGCACCCAGACAAATGTGCTTAAATAAGTCACGCACCACACACAATGTGCACAATTCGAAGCACGCGCTCAAACGTAGGGGAGCCGCTCACTCTTCTCCCATGGACCGCCCCTTAATCCCATTGCGACATGACTTACATCCCTTACCGTGACACCCTCACTTTCCCTCATCCCTCCTACTGTTGAGAACTGGAAAATACCATTTTTCACCCCTTAATCTGGGCCTTGATAGACCCTTGAGAGAACTAAATAAGTGTTTTAAGTGTTTGTTTTATAGCTAACAATAAAGGCAGGCTTAACCTTGAAAGTAGCTCAAAAGTGCCAAAAAGATGACATTCCATGTCAATCCAAAGGAAGAAGAAGAAGAAACAACCTCACTAGCTGTTGAAAGCTCTGAATTGAAGAGGCAAAGACGTGGTCTCAACCCAGAAAAGAAGTATGGAGCAATTCGAACAGAAAAATGCACTACAGAGTACTTTTCGCAAAGAACGAATCGCTCAAAGACACGAAACTCTGCGAAAAGAATAAAAACTCTAGGCTTAGCTTTCAAAGAGCATCTGAACTCTTCGAAGAGATGATTTACCTTTTCGAAAAGAAGAAAACTCAATTCGAACAGAACCAGAACCTTGTGAAAAGAGCTTCAGGAGTTACAACACCTTGCGAAAAGCCCCCTAAACTTTGCGAAAAGGTATTCTGGAGGTTCTCAAGCATTGCAAAGACGCAATGCATTTAAAAACCTAGGGACATTCCAAAGGATTCTAAGTATAAAGCGAAGGCATATTCCACCCCACGTGAGCACCGAGAGATGAAATAACTTGGCGAGAACTTTTAGAAACTCTAACAAATTTTCAAAATGCATAACAGAATTGATGCCTTTTTCACCTGATTGGCTGAACCAGATCGAGGAATTCTGATTGGCCAGAACAGATCTGGATCCTCGTGCTCGACCACCATTGGTCAATACAAATCTGAGCACCTCTGATTGGTTGATACACATCTGAGCTGGACTTGGGGAAAACTATAAATAGACGAACCATTTGCCCAATTTGGGCATCCAGATTTTGAGTTTCATTCCTATTCTCTCATTTCCAAACCAGATAATTTGTCTGAAATCCCTGTAATAGCTTCACTTTGACTTGCAATTGAGAGCTATGAGATATTTCTGTAATTCAAAAGAGAGTTGTATTCAAGACTACAAATCTGAGAGTTGTTTAAGCTGTGCTCTGTAATTGTAATGGTGGATTTGAACAGGTTGCTGTAAACCGTATATTCTCAATTGGACTCATGTTAAGGGTTCCCTCTGATCTCCTTATTGCATTAGACTCCTTTAGATTTACTGTTTTTCATGCAATTTCCCTTGATTCATTAATCCTATGAGAATTAGTGATTGTAACCTAATCTCTCACGGCATTTGTAGTGATGCTTCTTATTCTAAATTAAGGATTTGGATTAAAAGACTATTGGATGGTCTGTGGCCATTAAAGTGGACAGACCATAGCCATAAGCCTAAATCTAATCCTTGAGTTAGATTTATTTCTCATACATCTGTGCTGGTAGCCAGATGAAGATTGGATCATCTCTCAGTTGAGCTGCAGTCATTCTCATTACATTTCAAGGACCAAATCAAAGTTAGATATTATTTCTCCATTTTTATAAGTTTACATCAAAATTCCCCCAACTCAGATCTGGATCATTTAGTTTAACTTTTACTTTTATCATCTAGTTAATGTGACAAATTCAACCTCCCATCTTATGTGCTTTCTAGATAGGATAAGAGGCCACATCTGGTAGCTCAGATCTGGAGGTTTATCTTGCATTTTAGACAAATTCCCTGTGGACGATCTTTTACTCACTTACATTTAAAACTTGCTACAATTGGCCCTGATCTTACAGGCTAATTCACCTCTCGCTGTGTTGATATTTCTTTACTCTTTTTAATGTTCTAGATTCATTATAACTTAGCAGTTGCAAACCTATTTTCAAAACACAAATAAATCAAGCACACTTAGAACAACAACAGCGACCTTGCTAAAATCCTTGATGAATCTTTGATAAAATCCCGCATGACCTAAAAATGATCGAATTTGTCGAACACTCTTCGATGGTGGCAAATTAGCTTTTAAATCGACTTTTGCCTTGTCGACCTCAATTCCTTTCTTTGGAATAACATGTCCCAATACAATTCCCTGTTGCACCATGAAATGGCTTTTCTCCCAGCTAAGAACAAGTTTTGATTCGACACATCATTGCAATACCTGTGTAAGGTGTTGCAAACACAGTTCAAAGGACTTCTCGAAAACAGAAAAGTCATCCATGAAGACTTCGATGAATTTTTCAATTATATTCGAGAATATGGCCAACATACATCTTTGAAAAGTGACAGGTGCATTACACAGGCCAAAAGGCATTTTTCGATATACAAACGTTCCGTACGGACACGTGAACCTAATCTCTCACGGCATTTGTAGTGATGCTTCTTGTTCTAAACTAAGGCTTTGGATTAAAGACTATTGGATGGTTTGTGGCCATTAAAGTGGACAGACCATAGCCATAAGCTTAAACCTAATCCTTAAATTAGATTTATTTCTCTTACATCTGCGCTTGTAGCCAGATGAAGATTGGATCATCTCTCAGTTGAGCTGCAGTCATTCTCATTAGTTTTCAAGGACCAAATCAAAGTTAGATATTACTTCTCCATTTTTTTTATAAGTTTACCTCAAACATTCCCCCAACTCGGATCTGGATCATTTAGTTTAACTTTTTTCATTTAGTTTAACTTTTACTTTTATCATTTAGTTAATGTGACAAATTCAACCTCCCATCTTATGTGCTTTCTAGATAGGATAAGAGGCCAGATTTGTTAGCTCAGATCTGGAGGTTTACCTTGCATTTTAGACAAATTCTCTGTGGCCGATCTTTCACTCACTTACATTTAAAACTTGCTACAATTGGCCCTGATCTTGCAGGCTAATTCACTTCTACCTGTGCTGATATTTCTTTACTCTTTTTAATATTCTACATTCAGTATAATTTAGCAGTTGCAAACCTGTTTTCAAAACACACATAAATCAAGCACACTAAGAAGCAAACAACAAGTTTTTGGCGCCGTTGTCGGGGAATTTGTTCTAAAATAAGTAGACCTATGTTTTTACTTTTATTTTTTATATCATTACTAAACTATTCTATTGTTTATACCTGTGCAGTTATTCATGTCCAATTTTTGAAGAAGGGAAACTAATTAAAAAGAAATTCTGAAGGTTTGCTGTGAATAATCAGATTTTTGTTCTGAGTTGTATGTTTGGTAGGAGGACTCTCAGCCCTGAGATTGTCCCACTGAATTTAGAAGTTGAAAGCCTACTACGAACCAAACAAACAACAGAGAATTCTGCTACTATGGGTGAAGAACCTTAACTTTTGAGGGATTACTTTGCCCCTGGTGCTTATAATTCTCCCTTTTGCATTCAATTTCCTACTGTTGAAGGAAATTATGAGATCAAATCATCAACTATCCAAATGCTTCCTTCCTTCCATGGGTTGAGTAAGGAAGATCCATACAAACATGTGGATGAATTCTTGGCTCTTTGCACCACATTCAACATAGCTGGACTTGGTCCAGAAGCAACCAAGCTTAGGCTCTTTCCTTTTTCATTAAAGGATAAAGCTAGAGCATGGTTATCTATGTTAGCACCAAATAGTATCACTTCTTGGAATGATTTGCAGTGTCAATTTTTAGCCAAATATTTTCCAATGTCTAAAACAAGTCAATTGAGACAAAGTATCATTTCCTTCTCACAAAACTCAACTGAAACTTTCCATGAAGCATGGGAACGATTTAAGGAACTTTTAAGGCAATGCCCTCATCATCAAATTCCCAGATGGCAGCTGGTTCAAAGCTTCTATCAAAGAATTGATCAAAAAGGCAAAAATATGGTGGATGCCTCCTGTGGAGGCACTTACTTGCAAAAAATAGTTGAGGAGGTTTGGGACTTGTTTGAAGTAATTGGTGAAAACTCAACTCAGCAGGAATCTCTGTCAAGAGATATTGAAAATCCTGCTAGGTTGAACAATCACCAACCCCCCAAAGGGAAGATTTATGAGGTGAATGAGTTGGAAAGAAAGATGGACAATTTAACCACAAAGTTTGATAGATTGATGGACTCACTTAAAAATCCAAATGTTGCAAGAGTAGAGGAGGCATGTCTGATATGCCAGTCCCCTACTCATTCAATTGACCAATGTCCTGCTGCACCACAGTTCCCAGATTTAATGGTGGAACAAGCTCATGCTGCTCAATCATTTGGACAGATGCAGTCAAATGAATATCCATGGAGAGGACACCCCAATTTGAAGTGGAACCAATGGAATTATCAATCCCAACAGCAGCAACAACCAAAGAACCAAATGCCTTTCAAAACTGCACAGCCTTATCAGCAGAATTTTTATGCCAAACCAAATTTTCATGACCCATTCCACAACAACACATGCACGATACGCCCCATTTCAAACCCCTTCCAGGTCCCCTTCTTTTGAAGATCAAGTCCTAAATTCACTCAAGAATTTAGGATCTTTAACTCAGACTGTGAATTTTCACAGCCAGAGCATAAAGAAGATTGAAGAAACATTGGGACAGCTTTCAAATACTTTGGCAAAAAGAGAGGAAGGAAAATTACCCAGCCAACCTTTGAACAATCCCAAAGGACAATTCATGGTTGGAGAAGCTTCCAATTCACATGAAGAAGTGAAAACTGTCACCACTTTGAGAAGTGGAAGAATTATAAATAACAAAGTGGGTACTGAAGAAGAAAAAAATGAGGAAAATGATAAAGATATGCAGCAAGAGCAACATAATGATAGCGATTAGAGTCTTGATAGACCTCAGAAAAATCAAAAAAATGAAAAACAAAAAATTCAAAAAGTTTCTGAAAATGCTTCCAAAGTTGTAGATGAAGAATTAGTTCCACATTTACCATTTCCTCATGCAATGAAATCTGTATCTCCTTTTGATAAGGGGAATACAAAAATAGATGAAATGATGGAAACTTTTAAGCAAGTCAAGATAATTCTACCTTTGCTTGAGGCAATCAAACAAATTCCAGCATATGCAAAATTTTTGAAAGATGTTTGCACTCACAAAAGACAGTCTAGGATACAGTTGTCTAAGAAGGTCTTTGCTGTGGAAAGAATTAATCAGGTGTTATCCATTGCCACACCTGCTAAACTTCAAGATCCTGGAATCCCCACAATCCCTTGCATTATTGGGGAACATACCATTGAAAAGGCTTTATTAGATCTGGGTGCTAGTGTCAACCTACTTCCATATTCTGTATATGAGAAACTAGGTTTGGGAGAATTAAAACCCACTCATGTGGTGTTACAACTAGCGCATGATCTGAAAGGAAGCCAGTTGGAATGATTGAAGATGTATTGGTAGGAGTAGATAAATTTTTCTATCCTGCTGATTTTCTAGTTTTGGACATGGAACCAACCAAAAGCCAAACTTCCATCCCTGTCATTTTGGGAAGACCATTCCTGCCTACAGCAAATGCTTGCATTCAATGCAGGTCTGGTATTATGGAAGTCTCTTTTGGAAACATGAAGGTAAAATTAAATGTTTATAATGCAGTCACACAGCCTCAATTCAGCTCTGAAGAATGTTTTCATGTTGATCTATTAGATGAACTTGTAGAAGGGACTTTACAACAGTTTCTGCAGTGTGAAGATTTCACCACAAATGTTAAAGATGCTTGGGGAAATTCTGAAGAAGAAACAGTTTGTATCTCAAATTCTGAGGAAATAAATGTTGTTCAAGGAACTCATAACCAATCAGCAAGTTTCCCTTCTTGGAAACCTGCTACTCTTCCCCTTCCACAAACATCTAAGGTACCTTTGTTACCTTCTTTTCTCTGCCCACCTGATTTAGAACTAAAGCAGTTGTCAGAAAATTTGAAATATGTGTTTTTAGGAAATCATAAATCATTGCCTGCAATTATTTCTTCCTCCCTCACAAAGGATCAAGAAGAAGAGCTGTTGATAGTTTTGAAAGAACATAGAAGGGTAATTGGCTGGACTATTGCTGATTTGGGAGGAATCAGTCCAGCTGTTTGCATGCATAAAATCCATTTGGAAGAAGATGCAAAGACTTCTAGGGAAATGCAAAGGAGGCTGAACCCTCATATGCAAGAAGTGGTCATGAAAGAGGTTGTTAAGTTGTTGGATGCAGGGGTCATTTACCCCATTTCAGATTTAGCTTGGGTGGCACCTACACAGGTGGTACCTAAGAAATCTGGGATCACTGTTGTAACCGCAGACTCTGGTGAGCTGATGTCAACCAGACAAACAACTGGGTGGAGTGTCTGTATTGATTACAGAAAATTAAATACAATGACTAGAAAAGACCATTTCCCCCTCCCATTCATTGATCAGATTTTAGATAAGCTAGCAGAAAAAGCTTATTACTATTTTCTTGATGGTTACTCTGGGTACAATCAGATTCCTGTGTACCCACAAGATCAGGAAAAGACCACATTCACTTGCCCTTTTGGCACTTTTGCTTATAGGAGAATGCCTTTTGGTCTTTGTAATGCTCCTGCTACCTTTCAAAGATGCATGTATTCCATTTTTTCTGATATGATTGACCAATTTATGGAAGATTTTTATGGATGATTTTTCAATCTATGGAGACAGTTTTTCCCAGTGTTTACATCATCTCAAATTGGTATTACAGAGATGTGAAGAAACCAATCTAGTTCTGAGCTGGGAAAAGAGCCATTTCATGGTCACCCAAGGCATTGTCCTTGGCCATGTTGTTTCTCACAAGGGCATTGAGGTGGACATGAGCAAAATTAATTTAATTGCACATTTACCACCTCCCAAAAGCGTTAAACAAATCGGAAGTTTTTACGGGACATCTTTGGATTTTCTGAAGGTTCATCAAGGACTTGATAAAATAACCAAACCTCTTTGTCATTTGCTGTGTCAAGATGTCCCTTTTGTTTTCAATAATGAATGCATGAAGGCTTTTGAATTCCTAAAAAACTGTTTGATTGCAGCTCCAATATTGCAGTCTTCAGATTATTCATTACCTTTTGAATCGATGTGTGATGCATCGATTATGCTTTGGGAGCTGTCCTTAGAGAAAAGAAAAGCTGCCTCATGTCATAGCTTATGCCGGTAGATCAATGATTGATGCACTCAATTACACAACAAGCGAGAAGGAGCTGCGCAATTGTTTTTGCTTTAGAAAAATTCAGGTCATATGTCTTGGGTTCACAAATAGTGGTGTTCACTGACCACTCTGCTTTGAAATACCTTCTATCTAAGAAGGACACCAAACCAAGATTAATCAGGTGGATTCTCTTATTACAGGAATTTGATTTACAGATCAAAGATAAAAAGGGGGTGGAGAATGTGGTGGCTGATCACCTGTCTAGAATTTTAACTGCTGAGATTGATAGGCTGCCTATCAATGAATCTTTCCCTGATGAGCAACTTTTTGCCATTAGTGTACACACTCCTTGGTTTGCAAATATAGTCAACTTTTTGGCTCGAAGAATTCCTCAACATTGGAATAAAATGGATAAAGATCTTTTTCTTCAAAGGTTAAACATTTCATCCGGGAAGATCCTCATCTGCTTAAGAATTGTGCAGACTAAATAATAAGAAAATGTGTCCGACCAAGAATTTCATAGAATACTTTCTATGTGTCATGAACAGGCTTGTGGAGGTCATTTTAGTGGAAACAAAACTGCTGCAAAGGTTTTGCAGTGCGGATTTTATTGGCCTACACTTTTCAAAGATGCTCTGCAGCATTGTAAGTCTTGCCAAAACTGTCAAAAATTGGGCAGCATTTCCAAGAGAAACTCAATGCCTTTACAGCCTATTTTGGTAGTTGAGTTGTTTGATGTTTGGGGGATAGACTTTATGGGTCCTTTTCCTCCTTCCAATGGGAAGAATTTCATTTTAGTAGCTGTGGATTACGTATCCAAATGGATTGAAGCCACAGCCACTAAAACAAACGATCACAAAGTGGTTCTTAAATTTCTTAAGGATCACATTTTTTCCAGGTTTGGTTTTCCCAGAGCCATTATAAGTGATGGGGGAAGCCATTTTTGTAATAAACATTTTGAAACTTTATTGAAAAAATACTCTGTGACTCATAGAGTAGCCACTCCATATCATCCACAAACCAGTGGACAAGTGGAGATTTCCAACAGAGAAATCAAACATATTTTGGAAAAGACTGTGAAGAAGGACAAAAAGGATTGGTCCTTTAAGCTGAATGATGCATTATAGGCATACAGGACAGCTTATAAAACCCCAATTGGTATGTCCCCATTCAGGTTGGTCTATGGCAAAGCATGCCATTTACCAGTAGAGTTAGAATATAAAGCTTTTTGGGCCATTAAAACATTGAACATGAATCTAACTACTGCTGGTAATGACAGAAACGCAACTTCGAGTTGGAGGAGCTGAGAATGGATGCATACACAAATTCAAGATTGTACAAAGAGAAAGTCAAAACTTTCCATGATAAAAATTTATTGAGAAAAGAGTTCACAGCTGGCTCTAAGGTATGATTATTTAACTCAAAACTCAAGTTTTTCCCAGGAAAGCTGAGATTCAGATGGGAAGGGCCATACACTGTCATTCAGACAGTCCCTTCGGGAGCTGTTGACATCCTTGATCCAAGTAATGGAGGAATCCTGAAAGTAAATGGTCAGAGGCTCAAACCATGCATTGAAAATACCGAGCCTGTGTCTGCCCCGTCATCATCACGAACCTCCAAAAATCTGATGGTGGATAACTGTACATTATGTTTTTATTTCATAGTTTTTGCTTAGTTTCTTTGTTTCTATTTTTATTCATGATTTTTCTCTTTTCGTATGGTTTAAATATGCTCCAAGTTAAGTCGCAAAGTAATAATTCTTATTTCGCAAAGTTCAATTTACTTTTCGCATAGACTCTGGATTTGTAACGAACTGCTCGAAAGCAAGGATTTGCTTTTCGAATAGTTGGTTCTGAAGCTTGTTCTTTTCGAAAAGATGTTTCTGAAGCGATTAACTTTTCGAATGGTACTGATGCCATTCGCAGTTGTCAAAAGGTCTATTTTGGAACTTTTCAAACACTTATAAAGAACTTTGCGAAATTAACACTGAGTATATTTAAACCCTTTCGAAGTAGGGGTTTCATATTCGAAGGCTTTCTGAAGAGCGACCTGTTCCACGGAAACCCTATTTCGTTCTTTCCTTGCGCAATTTGAGAAGCTTGCTACATTTTTCTTCACCTTTGTTCGATCATTTGGGTTTTCAGAGAAGGATTTTAGCTTCTAGTCTGGGGGATTTCTGCAAGCAAACAACTCGTTCAATTAAAAACCCTAGATCTCGGTATTTCTCTGCACATTCTCTCTGTTTATCATTTGAAAATTTTCAATTTGTGTCAGCATCTGTTGTGGACATTTTCATACATCAATTTCGAATGGGAAAAGCAGAGAAATCATTGGCTGCCATGTTCCCAAAATCCTCTGCTAAGAAAGTTAGCAAACCTACCCCAAAGGGAAAAGCCAAAACTTCAGCCAAAAGAAAACTATCTATGGATAAAGCGGATAGGGTGGAGAAAGGGAAGAAAGTGAGACATGAGGAACCCATCTCTGTTGCTGTTAGTCCTGAGCCTGAGCTTCCTCCTCTGCCTATACATTTGGTACTGCCAAATCCATTCATTGAAGCTCAGAAGTTAATTCCTGAGCTGATTGTGGACGAAACTTTTTTCGTCAACAAACCGGAGTGCCTGTTATCTTTAAGATACATAAGGGATGCCGCACTAAGCAATATCTTTACCCCTTTGCCAGAGAAAATTTACCCACGAATGGTGAAGTTATGGAACCAAAACCTAATCAAGGTCACTGAAAGAGATGCTGATGTCCCTACCCTGGTTATCTTTATTGATGATTGCGATCTTACGATCACATTTGAAGACATAGGGAATGCTTTGGGGATACCCTTCCAATTTGATCCTGCTGGTTCATTGGTCGCCCAAATGCCTCCTTTAGAGAAATGGTAGCACATTTGACCCAAGGAATTGTGGGCACTGGACAGTCCATCATGAGGAGAGACCTAGCCCCCCAATTTCTATTGATGGACTCCATTTTGAGGGGAAGTTTTTATGTTACCGGGCACAGCCAAGAGAGGAGAACACCAATTTTGGAGGAGCTCTTTCACTTTCTAAGGGGCAGTTTTTCAATGCCCCTATGTTAATTTTTGAAGCCATGGCTGATATTAGTGCCAAGTTGAAAAAGGAGCAGAAATTAGCTGGCCTCCCATTTGGTAGATTGATCACAGCCCTCCTCAGAGCCAAGTTTGACATTGATAATGAGGAGCCATTTGAAGTCATTGCTCCTCACAATTTTGGGAAAAAGGCTTGGACTACAAGCCAAGCCATGCTGAGACGAATGAGAGAAGAAGATGAACCTGCACCTGCTCCTGCAGCTGGTAATGAACCTGCACCTGAACCTGCCCCTGCAGTTCCCTTAGAACCAGTTTTGGCAGAACCTGTGGTGACCAGCTCTTTAGATGCACCACTTCTCGAAGCAGCTCTGCCAGACCCTGTGGTGACCAGCTCTTTAGCTGCACCCATTGTTGAAGAAACTTTCCTTCCCATGGTGACCAGCTCTTTAGCTGCACCAATTTTTGAGGAAGTTGGCCTTTCACCCTCCTCCCCTGCCACTTCACCTATCCCAGCTGTCCCATCTCCCATACCCTCCATTATTCCAATTATAGATTCCCCCTCTACACCAACCACTCCAACCATACTCACCCCACCAATCTCTCCCACCAATGACCATGTTTTAGCTGCAGACTGTACTGCCCCATCTCCCCGTACTCCTCTGCTCCAAAGCCCCTCAAATTCACAGCTCATTCAAATTTACACACAAGTATCCCATACACCTGACCCTGAGCCTTTCACTACAGAGGCTTATTCTTCCTTAATGGGATCTATTTTTGAAACCATGGGGCTTGAACCTATCCCTATACCTGACCCTCATCATTTCACTCACTTACCTACCTCTCCCTTTACAGCCATTGCACCCCCACCCTCCACTTCAGTTGTACCAATCCCTGCTATGCCCACCTCTCCCCCACCTGCCTCTAGTACCCAAATACTTGCCTACCTCCAATCCATCCAAGCCCAACTCCAAATCAACATGAAAACCAATGCATGACCAATGACCTGCTCAAACCTTAGCCTCCACATCACACACAACCACCATTACCCCTTTACCTACTGTTGATTCCCATGCTACCCAAACTGAACCAGAGGTAGTATTGGTTGATCTGCCCACCCCCCCCACTACCACCAATGCAACCCAAATCGCAACTGAAGTCCCTCTGGTTGCATCCCCTTCACCACTCCCCACTTTCTCTGAGCAAGCCACTCAGACCGACCCTGAAGTCCTCCTTTTGGACACTTCTTCCCCCCCTCCCACAGCTGGGATACCTTTGGTCCCCTACCATTCCATTCCCCTTCCCCGATTTGCCTCCCTCAGACGAGCCATGGAAGAAAATCCCTATATCTGCAGAGATGTTCTAAAAGGGTTAGCTGATTTACAAGCCTACATTCGAACCCCTTATGAAAACCAGATTCGAAAGTTGGAGTTATTTATGAAATTTGAGAGAGAGAAAATGAAGGACTTGCTGGGTCAAACCTTTCAGATGGTTAGGAGTGAGCAGCACAAGGTGACCATGTTACAAGCACAGCTTGACCAGGAAAAACTGAAGACCATTAGACTTGGCAAGTACATTGGCCTCACCAAAAATATAAAATCTGAGGAAAACACTGAGCTGCAAAACACTATCCAGGAGAAAGCTCAATCAAGTTCGGACTCCAATACTGATTCTAGTTCTGATTCTGACAGTGACTCAAGTTCTGAGCCAATTGAACCAACTTATGATACAGATTTTGACCCCAGTTATTAGATCACATTGTACTTATCTGTGTTATGAGTTTGTAATATAACATTCTGTTTCTTCTTGTGTAATTACTGTGCATTTCTGTCTGTCTTCTTGTCATCATGATGTTTTGTTTTTCTTTCTTGCTTATATCGTTTCTCTACTTTGGACCAGTGTGGACCCTGCTCCCCTTTGGTTTGGGGGTATGGCAGGTATGCCAATAAAATAAGTAAGTTAATGCTTGGTGCAGCTTATGATCAGTAGAACTTTTGAAAATGAAGTAATTTCACACCTGTTGTTTTGAAAAATGAGGAAGTTAAAACTTTTTAAAATTAATTTCTACTGTAATTCTAATACTTTCATGAAATGAATGTCAGAAAATTTCCAAAAGAAAATTGATGTTTCAGTAAACCTAAAAAGAGAGAAAACAGTGATGATATACCTCAGGAATTTGATAGAAAACCACACCCAGTGAGATTTGGACCGGAAATGTATTCTTTGGAGGTATGAATTGGCAATTTTTTCTGCTCTAGGGACTGTTTAAACCTGCTTGTTATCACTAGAAGTTACATATATCCAAGTTGAAATAGTTTGACAGCAATCATGATATTAAAGACATGATGTAGGGCCTTCTTTTGGACAGTTTGAACTTCAAAAAGCCCCACCTTTTAAAAGCGCCTTGATACACACCATTTGAGCTTTATAAATCAAAGATTTCTTTGAAACCTCATCAACCTCATTTAGCCTAACCCTCACTCTAAGAATTCAGAAGGTAAAGGAAAGAAAGCTGAAGAAAGGTGAGTTGGGTAATAGTTTGGTAAAAGAAAAAGAAAAATAATTGAAGGCAACGATGTATCAGCAGAAGAAATGTGGAATTCCAGTCAATGTTGATTTGAGAAAATTGGGAGAAGTCATTTCATTGGAAGTTTGAAAAAGAAAGAGAAAAAGATGGCTACTTTGGCTCTGAAAATTCAAAGAAGAAGATGAAATTGTGCTGAAATAAAGAAGGTGTCCATACCACCTCCTTACCTTGACTGACTTCTAAAAATTTTGAACTCCATTCCAACCCTTTTATTCTTGATAAATTTCACCCATAAGCCACATTACAACCCAAGTTAAAGTCCTTACTGATCAAAGATGGATTGAGCTGTCACATGGAGATAAGGATTTGTGTAATCTATGGTGAAAAGAGCAGTGAATTCAGAACTAAAAAGCAATGCCTATGCTCACCTTACTCCTATTTGAGGTCAGAATCGCTCTTAATGTGAAATAGTACAACCCTCCAACGCATGTTGAGTGAAAACCACAGTGAGAGTTGGGTTTGAAATCAACTTATTTGGGGTAACATCAAAAAACTGAATTCTCAAATAGACGGCAAGCTTTTCATTAATTTTTCTTGTAAAAACTTTTTGACACCAACTGAGTGAATGGTAAAGAAATTACAGCAGAATTTTAGTTTTGAACTGATGTTTTCTTGAAAATCTTCTTACAGCCTGAATGATGCAGGTGTGAATAATCTGATTGGATGAAAGTTTACTTTAACAGAACTGCATTAATCTTAACTGATTTATTGAAGAAGTTTGTGGGTACCTTCACTGAAAACCCTCAGGAGACTTCACTCCTCCACTAGGGATCACCTAGGGGTTTAAAAGGCTTGTTGCATATGCTAAATGCAACTGTTATCCCTACAAAAATGGCTTTTCATTCTATTTTTAAATTTTGTCTTTGCTCAGGGACTAGCAAAGTTTAGGTTTGGGCATATACGCCTCAACCACGTGCTACGATTATAGCGCATAATATAATCACATGCACACTCTGACATGCGCAAACAACCCCTCAACCCTACGATCGCACGCTCGAAAATAGGTGCGTAATCACGTTGAGAAGCAGCTATCAAGCACGCAATACCTGAATTCACCTACCTTCACGCCTTTCTACCCCACCCTGATAAAAAAAAATCCTCCTGTCCCATCGCGCAACCTCACATGCTATTTAGAAATAACGCAGGGGAGCCGCTCACTCTTCTCCCATGGACCGCCCCTTAATCCCATTGCGACATGACTTACATCCCTTACCATGACACCCTCACTTTCCCTCATCCCTCCTACCCCATCGCGTAATCCCCTCATGCACGACCCATCAAGATAAGATACACACCTCAATATCCAGTCCCATCGCGATAAATCACTCATGCCACCACGCATCCCCTCATGAGAAGCCAATCACAACGCAACCACAACATGACCTTACATAACCCAAGATCCACCAAAGAAATAAATCAGACATACCTATCGCACAAATATCCTACCAGCGCCCCATTGCCAACTATGCCCAACCAATATCCCATCGCAAACGTCACCATCCGAAAAGCTCTGACGACACCTGCCACACCATATGATGAAAAGGGAGAAAGCTCAATCTTGTCCCATCGCATCCGACCAATGTTAAGTTCTAGCGCGAACATCTTGTCAGAATCCCCACATCCCACCAGGACTCATCCAACACACAGCCAATGGGAAGGAAGAAATCTCTAAAGTCCCATCTCGACATCACACCCAAAACACTGCATCATAGTAATGGCCACAAAGTCCCATTGCGACACTACAACATCGCCTATCCCAACACAAGCTGTGCATAACTTAGGTTAGTATCACCCCCCAAGTAAGTACAAGCCACTTTTCAATTACTCGATATTCCTTGTAAACTATAGTTAGCTATGATTAAGCAAAAAATATTTTCAAAACCCATCTCTCTCGACTCACGAATTACTGTAGTCCTCCCATAAGGAACAATCATTAGTGTTCATCGAGAAGGTTATACAAAGTATCCGGCATGCCAAGTGTCGTCTTGAAAACCACAAATCCCTTACCGGTGGATCTGCTCAGTGACGTCTAGGAAGCCACATTTTCCGTCATTTTACCACCGAATTGATCTTAAGTTAAAAATCCCAAAATTTCAAAGCCCCTTACTTCTAAAAATTTTTACTTCTAAAACCAGAAATCTCCCACTTCCAAAAATCAAAAAAGAAAAAAAAAAATCCCTTATGCCAAAATAAAATATATATATAACACCCAAAACAAAGAGCCCAAACTAAAAAAAAAAACAAAGAGACTCACGCACCAAAATTCACTTCAATTGCCAGCCCAAATCGGCCATTCCCCTGGAAAACCGAATAATGAGTATATTTAATCTAAGAACTTACAAACGCCTATTGGAAGAGGAACGCCTGATGCGCATTGGTGTGAGCAATGATGCGCCCGGTCTGACATGACTTGCAAAAGCCTTCGACATTATATTACATTGTATTATTATCGGTCCCTGGACCTTATGGACATTTATATGATGCCCTCCAGTACCTCAACTGCATCATATCCCTCTATTTGACTGTGCCTTGCAGCAAGTCGCGGCATGTGGCGGGATGCCCCTTGCACCCACAGATTAGGATATGGTGATTCTTCTTTCTGTTTGACTGTCACTCGTAGCAGGTCACACCACGCGACAGGATGTCCCTTGCACACACGGAATAGGATATGGTGACTTTCCCCATCGACTGTCTATGAAAGCGGGTTGCGATACGCGACGGGATCGCCCCTGGGCATCCACGGCATAGAACACGCCTTTCGACAGCTACCACTGGGCCCTCGAATACTCTATTTTAGCTTGCACTGATAGATAAGAAAGCCAAGCATATCATGTCAGCATCCCCAGTTCACATTTGTTAATTCCCAAGAGAAACAAGAAGACACCTCGAATGAGGGGTGTCTGCTTTTTCGACGCGTTCTTACTTCGCAGGAGGGTGCCGAAGAGGGGCATCTATAGACACCCTTATTTTTCCCTCTCAGAATATATAAATCTATTTGGTCAACCTTTGACCTTGCCCGTGACTTTTCAAAAAGGACTTACCTTCTCTGGAAGCTTCACATCCTACATAAGGACCATATACTGAAACTACAGTATATGGTTGAACACAAGCTAAAACAATAGCACTATAGTTCAGATCCTTTTACCCTAATGTGGGACCATATACTGAAATAATAGTATATGGTTGGACACAAGCTGAAATAATAGCTCTATGGCTCAGGCCCCATGACCCTAACGTGGGAACCATGCACTGAAACAATAGTACATGGTTGTACACAGGCTGAAATAATAGCTCTATGGCTCAGATCCAATGTAGGGAGACTATATACTGAAACAATAGTATATAGTCGAAATGCAGACTAAAATAATAGTCTCGCATTCTAGACCCCCTAACCCTAACACGAGAACCATGCACTGAAATAATAGTACATGGCTGGACATAGGCTGAAACAATAGCTCTGTGGCTCAGGCCCCATGACCCTAACATGGGAACTATGCACTGAAACAATAGTACATGGCTGAACACAAGCTGAAACAATAACTCTGTGGCTCAGATCCCAACGTAGGGAGACTATATACTGAAACAATAGTATATAGTCGAAATATAGATTGAAACAATAGTCTTGCATTTCAGACCCAGACCCGAACAACCCTGAATTACGCGCCTAAAATTATGCGTGCAATTCAATTACACATAAAACCACAAATGTGCAATTAGTCCACCTTTTGGACCAGACTTTCTTTCCCATACCACCTCGAGACTCGATCACGCACCTCACAGGAGATGTGCGATCGGATTAAGCCCCCGACCACCGACGCGCAATCGGCCTATGCCCGACCTGGTCTTATCGTCCTTGACCCCCAAGTTTCCTCAATTAAGCACTTCGAAAGGAACCCTTAATTGGATTGTGCACCCCACATCAAGCACGCAATTAGTCCTAACTTTGTTAGAAGTAGAAAACTCGCAGAGCAAGTTAGCCGATCGCTCACTGAGTCAATGACCGACTCAAAGTGATTAAGCACTAAAAAACTGACGTGCAATTCGATTAAACGCTTAAAATAGGGTGCGTAATTGAAGAAAAACCTATAAAAGCTTTTTTTATTTTCGACCCAAGGAGGCTACGAATTTTGAGAAGGAGGGGCTGGGATTTTGAAACCAAAGAATTCCGAGGACAAACACATAGAGGAACCTAGCCATGATTTCGAGATTAAAGCCTCGAATTTCCGAGATTCCTCTCTGCAGCCCCGACCCTAGGTAAGAATTTAATTTTTAGTTTTCGACTGTAGCTTCTAGCCTTTAGATCTAGGATTTTTTAGCCTTAATTATTCAGTTTTAGACTGTGGCACCCTTTTTCGGACCGTAATTTTTAATATCTAGTTCTAGTTCTCTGCTTCTGAAACCAGTCCTTAATCTAACGGCCTCATTCGCCAACTCTTAAGACTTAATTTAGTTCTGAAATCTTAATCTCCAGTCCTATCATTAATCTCTGATTCTAGTTCTTAGGTTCTAGAACCAGTCCTTAATCATACAATCTGATTTTCTGATTTTGGATCCGAATTCAGTCCTTGAAATTTAAATTTCTAGTTTTAATCTTCCAATTTAATATTCTAAATTCAATCCTCAATTTAATTTTCTTAAATTTTAATTTTTTTTAAATTAATCTATAATTACAGTCCAAAAATCGATTTTAAAAACATAAAAATATTATTTTATGGTCCGAAATTTAATTTACTTTCATCTCAGCCATCTGATTTGCCCAAGGGAGCTTACGGAGGGTAATCGGGAATAAGGCCAATCCTCCTCAATATAGCGGGCCCAAAACCCCTTTTTTTAGAATCTTAGAATTAATTAATTGCTTTAATTAGTTTTTATTTCAATATAATTCATTAATAGCATTAATTAGATTTTAGTATAATTACTTAATTGCTTAAATCATATTTTTTATTTCAATTAATCAATTGCTTTAATCAAAATTTTAGGAAATTTAGATTATTTGTGTTAATTAGATTTTGGTATAATTGATTCATTGCTTCGATCATAATCTTAGAGAAAAAAATCAGTTTCTTGACTTCGATTAGTACTTTAGTAAAGTTAATTCATTGCCTTAATTAGAGTTTTAGTAAAAAATCTGTCTTTTATTTTAATTAGAGCTCCAGCCAATTTAGTATATTTGCTCCAGTTAGAATTTCAAGACAATTAGTATATTTGCTCCAATTAGAATTTCAGTATGATTAGTATGCCTGAGTTAATTAGAGTTTCATTACAATTAACATACTTGCATCCCTAGTACAACCAGGAGACTGATATGAATTGGACTTTTAGTAAAACTAGGAAACTAAAATTAATTAGACCCCTAATCGGATTCTATCATTGGATTAAACCACTATAACAAATTCACCACTAAGCTCACAATAAAATCAGGAAATCTAAATCAATTTGAATTATTACAATAACGGGAAAAGAAAAAAACTAAACTATCTAAACTATAAAAAAAGAGTCATAACTGTTGACGTTTGCAGGCAAACGATTCAGTAAAGAAGTAACCCATACCTGCTCTAAAGCGTGATCATTGACGTGTTGCAGCATCGTTAAGTATCTGTAGCTGGCGATCGCAACAAACTAGGAATCTTCCTAGAAAATCCGCCTCTTTTATTTTATCTCCAGCACTCCAAACACCGCATCGCTAGAGTTCACTTGGACAGAATTCACTTTTAAGGCTAAAGGGTCTACTCAAGTGTAGTGCTGATACACCCAGTTCGGTGTATGGGTTTGTTACAAAAAACCACCCAATTGTGTTTTAAACCTTGGGCCCGATTAACTAATGGGTCCGGGTTCTTGGGGTTTTAGCTAGTGGTCTAAGCCTTGGCCTTTAGTATAGGACCCTGGTTATAGAGCTGGCTAACAAACGGGCCTTGTTCACATGGTTACCAACCGGCAATCCCGATTCATGGGCTGTTGACTAATGGGTTAGAAGCTCACAAGTCCCGATTCAGTGTACTGTTATAGCATCGCCCTTGTTGTGCTAATTCATAATCAGGACCAGAAACACAAAGCACAACAGTATGCTCACCCGATCAGTGTACCCTTGATACCCGACTCACTAGGTTGGGTCCTATCTCAAAGATTGCCCAGTTCGCATAAGTGAACTGTCTAATCTTACTTATCGGTTGTACATTGACTTGATCTATAGTACCAGTATCTGCACTGCGTACACAGACTCGGGAGAATTTCAGGGTGTTACAGATAAAGGATGACCTTTTTCAGAGCCTCGGGTGCACTTCGTGTCTAAAACTTTACGGTCTATTCCTACCATTATATATGAATAGTCTGGACGAGTTTACTATTAGAGACAGCAGAAAAAAAAATTAAATTAAATTAAATCATGATGTTAATGTGGAACTTGCTCGTGTTCTTGTCAAAGTTTCGACATCCTTAGTACCATATAGACATGTCTACGTTGCTATCATTACTAGAAGCTCCAAATGATATGATTTTTGTGAGGAACGGTTTACAGTTGAAAGATATCATGATAGAGACAATGATGTAATGCATCGATGGTTGATGAAAGTCGATGGGTGATTAGAGAAGCAAAGGAGATGGTAAACCCGGTCCATGTAGAGCCTATTTTGGGCGCCAAAGAAAAGTTAGGATAAAGTCGACAATTGAGGAGGGTGGTTGTAGATGGTCTACATGTAAGGAAAACCTACATAGTCGTAGAACATGTACGTCAGAGTCTCCCGAGAAAACAAAGTGGTCCTCGAAAAAGGGAACATAACACATTTTATTCTCCGCTGAGTACACCAGGTAACATTCCATATTTGGCTAGGATTCGTATGGGATTTTGGTTTTATTAATTGGATCATTGTAATATTGTATATATGTACGAACAATTGTACGTAGCGTGGGTTGTGTTGTTTCCAGTTTATTGTTTAGGCTCTGTTACCTGTTATTGAAGCAAGATAGATCCAAATTAGACTATTGTGCAGCTATACTAGTTTGCTATTTCAGTGTAATCGATAGAGATATGTAATCAGTGGTGATGTATTTAGAGATTAATAGATGCTTAAAACATTTGCAATGCATGTCCAAAATGTTTATGTACCCAGGTATTAAATTACGGTGCAGAGTAGAATCTGATCTTTGATTTTGGTGTCCACGTTTTGAGGTGGACAGTAATTGTTTCACGTATCAAGATTGATAAATAAAGGGAGATAATGGCTCATGGCCGATCTTTAAACACCATAGTCGTATTTAAATGATCTTGCACCATTATGTAATGCTTTAGATTTTACACATTTAAAGTGGCATATAGTATTCTGCCACATGGAGTCCTCCCATGAACAATCTAAATCGTCCAAGTGATGATCCATCATAAAAACATGTCTCAGCACAAAAATCAGGCATATGAGTGAATGTCAACCATTTGTTAATTTGTTGTACTTAATATCAGCCATTAAAAAAAATAAGACTATTATTTGAGTGAACAGTTCGAATTGTTGAAATCTCCCAATGAGTGGAGATTTTTGGCAATTATCTGTTCATCGTATCATCTCTTACTTTGACGGTATAGATTACCCACATCATACACCGTTAATGGTGGCAGATCATATAAACACCAATTTCGTGTTTGATTGACTATCCAATTTTGTGTAAGAGCACTTTGAGTTTATTAGTAAATCACTATCAGAGTACTTGTTTCTAATCAAGAAGCACATAGAATCCAATAGGAAGATGGATACTAAATCTAGTGGCTATCAAATTCCATCAAGCCTAACAATTCAGCACAAAAGGTAGGCAGATCACATGGATGAGGATAAATGATACAAAACGAGTTGGACACCGCTACCGATAAATGATACAAAACGAGTTGGACACCGCTACCTTCAGTAAGGACTCAGAAACTAAGTTCACCTCACGAGCACAAAGAATTATCTCCAATCCGAAATTCTGCAGGGCATTCAAGATTTCTTCACCCAAGGAAAATCAGGCTTCAAGATACTACTAACCAGACCAGGGAGACACATTCAGGCAGCGTATGGCAACACTCCCTGGTATAGTGAACAGCTCCTAGAGAGTGAATTTGTGTGGTGGTCTCTTGCATAGTGATCGTCACCAGAGATGATGTTTGGTAATTGCTTTTAGAGAGTAGTTTGGGAGCTTGCGCTATTGGAGCTATTGTTTGGTAAAACAATTTTGACATATAAGATTTTAGCTTAATAACTAAAATGTCCTTAAGCAATTTAAAAGACATGTATAAGTTATACTTTAAAATAGTGATTTACAATAAGAAGGAGGGGAAATGGGTCCAGAGCCTAAGAGGGCTGCATCCAAGTGCCTATAGTCACCAAATCGGGGTTCGGCAATAGTACGGCTAGGTGAAAATTTGGAAAAAGTCAGCAAATCTGAAAAGTTCAAGGAAATATTCGAAGGAATAATCAGTGAGAAAAATTTAAATAAAAATTTTAAAATTTTAAAAACACATTAAAAAAAAAAAATTAATTAAAAATAAAATTAGTAGGTCACATATATATATATATATATATATATATATATATATATATATATATATATATATATATATATATATAAATTCGGGAATAATTCGTGAATTTTTGTGATTAGGGGATTTTTCGAAACATTCGCGAATAATTCGGGAGCCTTAAATTTGCAAATTATTTGCAACTTTTTTAAAAATTCGGCCATTTTTGTGACTGCGAGTGCCTGAATCACATGCCATGTGGCATGATCAACCCAAAACACCACCCATTTTATGTGGATCAGCGATTTGGCGAGTGATTAAAAAAAATAGATTTTTGGACCCTTTTAGCCTTTGTTTGATGGATCAAAGATAAGGTGATGCCCCAAAAACTTGATGCATTGATCTTGTGCACCTTTGACCATATTTTAGATGGTCGATATGTATTGAATCATGCCCAAGTTTTTTATATGACACCTAATCAATATTAACCAAGTTGTCGTGGTGCCAGATCCTTGTAATGGGTGCCACGTAGCAAGGATAAAAAATCGGATTTCGTTTCAATTTCGGTGTGGACCGAAACTAAAATTTTGAACCGAAATTTCGGCCGAAATCTTTCCCACCATAAAAAAAATGAAATTTTTGAGATTTTGTTTCAGTGGGGACCGATACATTTTGGCCGAAATTTTGAAGCATGTCACCAACTAGTCTGAGTGCAAAATAAATAAGGAGCCAATATGTTGTAGCAGCCTCAGTTAAATACAAAATACATGCAATCAGTAAGAAAATGTTGGGAGATTAAACTGCAAAATGCACCAAATATCCAAGTTGGAAAACATCCAGAACAAATAATTTTTAGGAGTCAACAATAGGAATAGTAGTTGGGGTTCTGATCTTCTATAGAAGCCAGATGGCTAATGCAATGGCTCCCTTCTGGTTTTGGAGGATAAATGTGTGTTGTGTTGCCTAATTTATCTACCAGCCACCTTTCAATACCCACTGGTTGGTTTTAAACTGTCCTGGAGTTCTGATCTAGATCTTCTTGCATATCTGATTGAGGAATTCTTTGATTTAATGGAATGACAAACTGCTCTACAGAGACACTTGTATCATGTGTGTCTTCCAATTGATGATTTGGTTGCAAGGTGGAGAAAGGAATAGACCCTAAGATATCAAAGAATGTATTGCACTGAATTCTATTAAACAAAAAACCAACTAAAGAGCAAAAACTATAGAATAGAACAAACATGAAAATACATCTGACGTGCGCCTATCACCTCACATTTTGATCATAAAACCATCTGCAGCACTTTTCATCTCAACTGCATAGAAAATTTTGGTTGCTTTGTAGACATTAAGCAAGGCACTTAAAAAGCATTCATAGTTCTCTTCCATATGTACTAATATATTTTTTTGTTGTAGAAGCCAAGAAATCTTCCCTATAAACTGAGTGTGAAACCATATTATAAGTGATGGTGCAACTTTAGTTTATGGGGATAAATGAACGCCTTACATGGAGATACATGATAACCATGCATTCTGAAGAGTTGAAATGCTAAAGAATCCTTGTAACTCTGCTCTGGTTTAATGTATTCTTCCATGATTCTTGGTTTGCACTTGTTCCAATCTCTGCACATTTTATTTATAACAATTGCCTAAGTAACATAACTATTAAATTCAATCAATCTTTGAGATGAACAAGGTGCTTATAAAGTGAGTTACCATGGGTCCTTTGATGCATGTGATCGTACATCACAAACGCAGAATTTCAATCAATCTTTGAGGGCTTACTTTTGACTAAAAATTTCAATTTTGGAGACCTTCAAATTGAATTCGACTCAACTTTGGCAATTTTGGAGACATTCAAATTGAATTCTACCCTTTGTTGGCAATATCATCACTACAAAAAATAAGACTATTAGCCGCAGTTTTTTTAACAAAAAACCGTTGCTATTAGCCCTGTCGCTACCAAAAACTGCCACTAATAGTCTTGCTGCTACCCAAAATTGCCGCTATAAGTCTTGCCGCTACCAAAAACTGCCTTAACAACAAATGCCGCTGAAACACCTTATTTTTGTAGTGCATTTTCAAACTAGGAAAATCAAGAATCTGATTTCCAAGTTTAGATCAGTCACTTTCAAAAAGTTTAGATCAGTCACTTTCAAAAAGTTTAGATCAATCATTTTCGGGTTGCCCCGAAAATTACCGAAAACTTGAGTTATTATTTCGGTTACGGTGGGGACCAATATCTGCCAAATAAAATGAAAATATTTCAACATTTACATTTGATCCATCCCAAAGTATATAAAAGTTGTTAAAAAATAAATGTAGAAGAGTGGATTCCCCTGTTGGTGCTTGAATTTCACTTGAGACAAGCAAATATAAAAATGTAAAGGCCAACTGGTTGCTAATAAATATATATATGCATGCAACATTTGTATCTTATAATGTTGAGGAGTATATAAAAGTAAAACTACTTTTGTTTTGAGCATATATATCATTATATAAGGACATAGGAAACAGCCTTCTTTGCTAACTGAAAAGCAAAGAAATTCATTGATGAAATAAAGAGGTTGTAGTACTGATGGAGGACATATGGGACCTCAATGTGTAGGGATTTTAAACCACGGAAACCGCGATAAGCAAAGAAAGAAGAAATTGAACAAAACACAAATATATGTTGGAAACCCTCAAAAGCAAAGAAATTTATGAATTTTGGAATATTTCTATTTTTTTCCTCATAATTGGCAATGATAAATTTCCAATATGGGCTTTTCAGATCATGAAAAGAGGAGTGCCCATTTTAAATTGATTCAATACAAACTTCCTATGAGTGGACAAATAGAATTCAAGAAGAATCACTACAAGCATGGCCCAGCCCGAAAACTTGAGTTATCGTTTCAGTTATGGTGGGGACCAAAATCGAAACATTTTGGCCGAAATTTTGAACCATGCTTAGCATATATTTGTTTACTTCTTTATTTTTAAAACTTGTTTTAAGGTGACCCTTGTTTTTTTATAACCTTAACTATGGCTATTGCCTTTTTATTTTTTAAATGATTTTTCTGTCATTCATAATGTTAAAAGAAATATAAAATTAAAAAAAATAAATAAAGCATCCATGAACCATTGCCCATATCTTTATAGATAGATGATTGATCCGATGGTTAAGAACATATGATTGGTTTTATGATCTAGCTCTGGCATATCAACAGGGAAGGCAAAGGAATTAAATAGTGAAATTGTGTAAATACACAAATAAATGGCACCTGATGGTCATGCTTTATCTTACTGAAAAAAAATAAATAAATAAAAGATCATAAAAGAAAGAGATGCTGAAAACCTGTGGGTTTATTTTTCCACATCCAATCTTGTGCAGCTTGAAGTCCCTGTGCATTAAATCAACAAGATGACATCTGAGATCTAAATATTTTAGTTAAAGCTTGAGAGGAATGACAATGATTGTAATATATTGCAAACAGTCTATCCATATTCCAAAAACTAAAAGGAAGAAATAAGTGCAGATATGCTCTTGACCTATAGCTATTTTGACACTTAAATCAGTGAAGGAATGTTGTTGACTTATAGCTGCAAATCAGTGATGCATTGGTCGATCTCCTTCCATTTGATATGGATTGTTGTTAGAAAGGATTAACCACTGATGGTGATTGAAAACTCCAACGCAAGTGCCTGGCCTTCTTCCTTTTTTGACAAGCTCGAGACATATGTCTATGAATATTTTATGAGCATAAGGTGGCCAATGAGCTTTTGATTTAGTCTTATGTTTGGCTTTTCTTCCTTCCATTACACTACCATAACAATATAATCTCATCAAACTGTATAAGTGATACATAATAAATGATGCTAAGGACCATAATAGATGATGCTAATGATTAATTTCACCAAGTGGCACTACAATGGAGCTTCCACAACTATATTTAAAGACCCATGCATCTCTTTAACACCAACTATATTTAAGGACCCATGCATCTAAAGGACAAGGGACTAGTGAGTTTTGTAATATGAGAAGCTGCATCATTTTTCCAAAATTCATATGTTAGCATAACAAAAAAGATTAGTTTGTTTAATATCTGAATATTTGACATTCTGTTCTTGGTTTTTAGTGTTGGTGGGTAATGGAGATCTTGGTCCAATTTATTCTGTTCTTGGTTTTTAGTGTTGGTGGGTCATGGAGATCTTGGTCCAATCATCATTAAAAGGTTAGTGAGTTTCAGTGATTTTTCTTTCGGTGGTCAATAAATTTAATTGTGTTTAGGCTATTAAAATTTAATTGTGGCTGCAGTAACCATTTCTAAATTATTTTCAGCAAGTAATCTTCTCTAAAAACTGATTTTTGTATGAACTCCTCATAGATATCAGATCACGCAATATTTTAATCCATGTAGTAGTAGTAATACTAATAGTATTAGTTGTACTGGAGGATAATAATCCTGTGGTGCCCTTAGTTGAGTTAAATTGCATGGGTAGTTAATATGGAAAATTGGCCTTTGTAGAGTTTAGCAAGTTTTCATACTCTACTAAAGAAATATGGCTGGTTAGTGGGACTCGTAGATGGAATTTGCTCACACTACGTGAAAAAGCCAAAAAAAAATTGTTTCAAAAAACCACTGCCCTAAACAGTTGTAAAAAAAGGAGTGATTTTTTTTTTATCACTATACAAGATAGTAGTTTATAAACTTCAACAATGACTGCTCTTAACAGTCATAGAAAAACCACTGCTTTTGGCAGTGATTTTTTTATGCAAATTTTTTTTTAAAAAATACTATGTATTTATTTTTTTTAAATTATGTCGACGATTTTTTATGTAATTTTTTTTATGCTTTTTTTTTAATGTAATTTTTTTATGCTTTTTTTTTAATATAATTTTTTAATGCTTTTTTTTTAATGTAATTTTTTTAATGCTTTAAAAAAATTATATAAAGAAATAAAACTATTAATCTCATATTTCAACACATCCATTCAACTCAAATGCAAATCATTCAATGCCATTAATAAAAAAAATAGATACCCAATTTTTTTATTCAAGCAAAAGGTTACATCTCAACCTATGATCCAACATTTCAAATCAGCCAGATATTTTAAACTCTCTTGTTATTCAAACAAAAAGAAGAAGAAAAGAATAGAATTTACAATCTAAGGACCCCATGGCCCATTTTCAAAATAAAAGAAAAAAAAATTAAATTTACTTTGCCTCTCCTACCAAGTGTCCCCGTCTCCTAGTAATCCGTTTGAGGTGAGCTTGAAATGAGAAAGTTTCGCCTGAAATCAAAAGGAGAACAACATTAAACTGAGATATTGATGGCTCCCATCTAATAGGCCGGATTGAAAATATTTACCTGTTATATATATATAGCTTGTATTCAAGTTAGCCCAAACCCGACCCGAACCCAACCTGGTACCTATTTCCTACACAATATATAGGTATATCATTTTTTTAACAGGTCGGGGTCCAAAACTGAAAATGAAATTAAACTTATGAATCAAGAATGAGTGCAGAAAAAGTACATGATCCTGATAAATACATTTGATAAAATCGTCCCTATATAGAACACATAGATAGGATCCAAGGGTACATATTTGACATTAGCAACATCCCTGAAAACACAAGAATAAGCAGGCAGATACATCCGGGGCTCAACCCAAATGCAAGGGCCAGTTTGTGGCTTCTAGGTCGGCCCGAAGGTTGAGAACCTAAAGAAACATAAACAATGGGGAGTGAGGATCAAAGAAAGGAAGGAATCTATGTCAAAATAGTGAAAAAAGAACTTAACGTGGACGCGAACGATAGAAATATCAGCAAGAGAAATGACCAGTAAAAAAACAATGATTATTAGGTGAATTAAAATTTTTAACTTAGGAAAAATAATTAATAATTGTCAAGAGAGAAATATCATAAAAGATTCATTTTTTAGCTTAACACAAAAACAAAAAGTTTTAGAGATTCTAATCATTGAAAAATGATCATAGCTTGATTGTAGAAGATGATCAATCAACAAACCATTGGTAAAGTGGGAAGGAAAAAAAGAAACGAAAAGATACCGCGAGATTTGGACAAAATATATGGCCAAATTGAAAGCTAAAACATATGGCAAAAACTATACTCTATATAGTATTCAAGGAAAAGGAAACTGGCATCGGCATCGTTCCGGAGCACTCTTGTTCCAATCCAGTTGCACAAATCAAAGGATTTCCTTCAATACTGCTGAACAAAACAAAGAAAGATTGGACATTAAGGGTTTCCATTTTTTGCTAGAAAAACTGAGGGGAAAAAAATTTACTAGAATTATTACTTGAATGTTCTAGCTGGAAACCTTGGTATAGGACCACTCAAATTGTTATAAGACAAATCCCTGAAACCAAGAAAACAAAACTTTCTTAAACTACAAATCTCCATTAGAGACAAAAGCTTAATGATTATGCACCGAAGGGTTAAGAGAATTACAGAAAAGCAAGTTGTGTGATGTTAGCCAAAGGCAAAGGAAATGCTCCTGATAGACTTATTATTGTTAAGCCTCTTGATTTGAATTCAAATACCCATTATTAGATTCATAACCAAGAACCCAATAATTGAATACTACATAAATGGATTCTCCTAAATATTTAAAACTTAAAATAATTTAAATGTTCTACTTACAGGTATTCAAGGCTTTTGAGGTGGCCTAGCGAAGTCGCAATATCACCAGTAAAGAGGTTATCAGAGAGATCAAGTGTATGAAGCTTTGTGAGCTTCCCAAGCTCTGGTAGAATTAGTCCTTATATATTGTTATTCTGTAAGAGCCTGTAAAATGAATTTAGATAAACATATAAAAAATTTTGATTAAAAGAATATTAAAATCACATTATCTTCTTGTGGGCACTGACACAGTCTGAAGATTTGTTAAGTTCCCTATACTTGGAGAGAGAGTACCAGCTAAATTCTGACTTGGAGCTCCTTTGCAACACCACCATTAAAACAACTTCACAAACAGAAAGATGGGTTTCTTCTTTGGTTTTATTTTTCATAACATGTAACCAATAAGAAATATTTAAAATACCCATAAAAAACTCAGTATCAAGTGATACCCACAAAAAACCAACTAGTCACTGAGGGGTTCTCGGAGTGACGAATTGTTATGTTACCTTGATTTTAAGTTGTCTTCCTGTCCCTTCTTAAATTCCATAGATCTTCTACAGCTTGGGTTGCTAATTTGTCTACAAAACAATTGGAATCCAAGCCAGTTCAACTTGAGGACTGTCTGTGGCATTCTAAAATATTTATTGATGCAGGGCGTAAATGGGCTAGCTTTAGAGCTGTTTCAATGCAGAAATTATGTGAAGAAGAAAGCTGGAAGTGTCATAGAATTCACGGGTTTGAGAAGGCCAGATATCAGTACGAAAAGGAGACCATATCTGATGTTAAAATGGGCCTAAAATAGGACCTTAATGGGGCCTAAATTTGAGCCAAAATAGAGTAATGGGATGTGATTTATGTTTGGAATAAGAATCTTTTTTGAGTTCTCTTTTGAGAAAATAACGTGGGTTTCTTAACTCTGCTCCTGCAGAGGTTTTTGAGTCCCTGCTGGTTGCAGATCTTCGAGGGTTTTGATCCTCAATGCTGCCTAGACATCAGTTTTTTTAGACTGATTTTCTTTTGAAACATATTATGTTGCTGAGCCATTGTTTTATTGTTGTGTCTGCTGAAATCTTAGCCTATAGCTGTAATTACAACGATAGTCTTACCTTTTTCTAATTTTCAGCAATTATTTTCATAGTATGGCATGTGCGACTGGGTGCATGGGCACTAATAAAAGGATATGCATAGATAAGTACATTTCATAATTATTATTTAGACAAAAAAGCCAATTAGATTAAAAGAAATTAACTCTATTAACAAAGGATTAAAAGAACAAGAAAGAAACATAAACGATGTGAAAAATTGACTAATGCGTTGACATAAATTTAGAAAAACGATTTTTTTTTAAGGAATAGTGATGCGTGACCGGCATTTAAACACCAATATTACAAAATTAAATTACAACTTTCTATCTAATTGATCCTCCACCATTAAATTATGCTTGACAGTTATGCCACATGGCACACATCTGTGACCAATCTAAATAGGCCAGTGCCGTACATCATTGATTATTCCTGCTTAGGTCTCTACCCCGTCCACCCCTCCCAGCACCACGAATACGACCAACACTACGTAACGACCTTTTTTTAACATGACATGAGCAGTGTTACATAGACAGTTACATGGGTGCTAACTGCCAAGTCGCAAACTAAGCCATTGAATAATATGAATAGTTCAATATGGCTTCTTTAACAGTAGAAAAACTGGTGTGCTAGTGCATTGGTGATACCTGAAGGATGTTAAGTATCTGTTTGAGTCGATTAGATTCGGTGTTTATGTGATTTTCTATCTACTTGCTGACTTTCAAGAATGGCTCGAATGAGAGCAAAATCGAGTCAATCCGTACAAAGAAGCCTTGATAAAACTATACAGAAACAATAAACCATGCTTTTGTTTTTTAGACTGAAAACTTATAGCATAATGTTAGAATTACCTTCCGGTCTTCTTCTTTTTTTCTGTTTAATCACTTCCGAGGGCCATTCACTAACCAGCAACTGGATCTTAATAGAAATTTTGGACCTTGTCAGCTCGGGCAGACTCTGCTAACCACAGAGATTAGTGCATTATTCTCATGCTCCAACAGTAATTTTATATTGCCAAATTAGTTCAAAAAAATGAGACCAACCTGGAAAAAAAGCCATAAAACTACACTGAACGACTGTAGGCTAGGCACATTAAAATGCATGCTAGGTACCATGGTGTAAACTTTAAAATAAATAAAAAACGATATTAGTAATAAGTGACCTATGCATCAGCCCCTGAAGAGAGTAGTACTGTGATTCTCTTTTGGTGACCCTTGAGCTTGGTTTAAATCGGCAAAGATGGAAATAAAAGAAGTTGAATAAATCAAGATAGCAACCAAGTGAATGACTTTAGTGTATATAGCCCAAAAAAATAAAAAATGGAAGCACAAGAGATAAATCATGGTTCTCACAGTAGGATTTGTAAAATGGGCTCTTCACTTTTATAGAGTCGTATCTGTTGTCTTTTCTATTAATTACTGGTCAGTACTATTAGTCAATCATATTTATTACACCCAACAACTCATGTAGTCATGTCGATAACCTAAAATGTATGCCACATCTCTTTTCTCACCATCGGGAGCACCATCACAGACAACCAAGTCAGATTTGCATCCATCAAATGTTTGATGACCTGATAGACATCCAACAAGGATTAAATATATGTCTTAAGCAATTGCTATTAAACAATTATTTCTCGTCACAGGAAAATATATAATCTACAATCCAAAGATATACAAAATACACACACACACACATATATATATACATCACTCACTTAGTTGAGCTTCCAACCTTCTGCACGCTAGATTTGAAGAGTCAGAAGAATAATACCAATGTATATTAGCAAAAAGGAGTTTATGTTAAATAATATCCATACGCTGAAAACTTCTTCATACTGCTTGCTAAACAATTCTAAAGAGCCAGAGATCACGATGTGAGTATTATTTCTTGCGTAAAAAATAAAAAACAAACCATAATCAGCACATTTAAAAGGCAAGTAGTGCTAGGAGATTTTCTATAAAGCAGCAAACAATTAGTATTGTTACCAGAACCTACCAATTCATTTATGCAAATCATTGTAGCATAGTTAGTTTTCTAACAACTTTTATGAGAAAAGATCAGATTATTGAACAATAGAAACTAAGGAAATCGCAGGTCCTGTAAGAGATGGAGGACTAGACAATTTCATCTTTGGGTTTGCCGAATAGGCTAAAGGAGAGGCAGAGAGAACTTTCAAAACCTACATAATAGTGTATAACACGTGAACAAGCAATTGAAAGCGCTATACAGCATTACAGCATAGGAAACCAGTGAAATCAATTGAGATAATTATAGCATTGATCTAAACAGGCTTTAAAGCACTTTCATGTCAAAGAAAAATAAATTATCAAAAAAACTTAGCAGGCTATTTGCAGCATTTAAGGAATGACCTATTCCTCGAAAAAGTATAGGTGGCTGTGAACATAAATAAGTGTATCTAGCACTATTTCTAATTCACACAAAAAATTATCTGAAGACAGCAGCTCAAAAACTCATAAAGAGACATGTAATGTACAATCCCACAGGGTTTTCAAGTATAATATAAATTTTTTTGTGATATTATTAGTCAAATAATCTCTCCAAGCTGACAAAATGTTTAAAGCCATAGCAGTATAATGGATACAACTCTGAGTATTATCTACACAGGGCTTGGTAATATGGAAACCTCAGTATCTGGATATATTGCTTGACAATACATGCTTTTCCATAAAACGAAGCCTAGTAATTTCAATGAAATCATAATAGTGGTGGTGCTGCAATAGGAGCACATGCTTCCAGCATATATAGGTAGAAAAAGGCCTAACTTAGAAACAAGTATCATTGTGAATTGGAGAATTATCCTAGAGACTTAACTCTTTTTCTTTGAATAGACAAAAAGACTATAATTTCATTATAAATGAAACTTACAGTAGATCAAATAAGCCAAGTGACAAACTCTACAAAAAAGGGGAAAAAAAAAAGAAACAGAAAAATATAATACAAGGAGAGGAGAAAAAATTAAAAAATAAAATAAATAAAGACAAAAATGCATGGAAAGTGGGACTGAAGACTACAAGTCCGACCCACATAAAGTAAATTCCTAAGGAGGTATAAGCATCTCCCTATCCCTAACAATCTCCTCCATCAAGGATATCGAGCATTTGGGCTAATCCAATCACCACCACAAGAGGTCTTCGAACACTGAGTGGATCGCTACATTACAAGTGCCAAATTTCCTGTCAAGACTCTCCTATTCCATTCTTTCCAAATTTACCAAAAATTGCCTCCGAAAGCACCTTCCACAAAATGGCTATATTATTCGCAAATAAGAAATCAGTCCAGTCCGTAAGTATATTTGCAGCTGATTCACCAAGACTCCTAACCTTGATCTCTTACACCATGAAGCAGCATGGTGGTGCTTAACTTTTGGAGAACATAACTTTGCACTCCAGTCCAATTTACCCAAATTTCCATCTGAAGCAACTTCCAAAAAATGGTTATATTATCTGCAAATAAGAAATCAGTCCATTCTGTAAGTATATTTGTGGGCGATTCACCAAGACTTCTAACCTCTCTTACACCATGAAGCAGCAGTGTGTTGTGTAAGTGCCTGTTAAGCAGTGAAAAATACAATTTTTCACCTCCTAATCTAACCTTTGGTGGACTCTTGAGCTGACTAATAATGTGTTTTAAGGGTATTTTGTAGATAAGCAATGAATTACAAGCTTAGTGCAGATATTCACTTAAAAGAGCCAAAGAAGCAATTTGCTGCTCAACTGGAAATGTCTGAGACCAAGTGCAGTTGCAGAGAATGAAGATTGAATCCACAAAGAGGTTGTTGGATGTTGAACAAATGAAGAACAGCACAAGTGAGAGGTGCGCTAGCTGTGGAAGCATAAGGATAAACTTGTCGAGAGGTTGGCCTGAGCTGCCGAGAGGATCTGATGCCCAAAAACTAAGATTTCAAGAATATCCAAAAGCTGTTGAGAAGTTTTGAAGGGTGATTTCAGCCTGCCAAGAGGTTTTGATGGGAATCTGTAAAGCTATCGAGAGGATGGATGCGTAGTGTGGATCCTATCGACACCTTGCATTAAGGTGCAAAAGATGTCGCGAGGTTCTAAAATACTTGTCGATTAGTTCTATAAGCAAACCTATAAGAGGAATGGAGTTGGAAACAGGAACCTATCGAGAGGTTCTAGATACTTGTCGCGAGGTTCAGCAGAACCTGTCGAGCAATCCAATTCAACCTGTCGACAGCTTGCCTGATGCTATAACTCATTCTCGCGAGGATTGAGCCAACCTGTCAAGAGCTCAGTGTTAAGTTGTATAACCAGTCGATAGGATTAGTATAACCTATCGAGAGGAAGAATGAAGATATGGGCAAAATGAAGCAACGAGCTTCCGATCCTGTCGACGAGTCATCAATCTTATCAACAAGTGCAGTTCCACATCTCGAGATGTTTCCAGATCCTTTCGAGAGCTAGCCAATCCTGTCGAAAGCCATAGAGATCCTATCGAAATGAAGAGCAAGTACACTCAGAACCTGTCGAGAGGTTCCCTGAACCTCTCGACACTCTTTTTGGCAACTTCTCAGCATGCTCCTTCAGCAGCTGCCAATTATGTGCACACATCCCAAAGCATGTCAACGACTCCTGGGAGTATTTTTGGTATTCAACTGCGCACGATTGGAAACCCTAATGGCCTCGTGTGTATTTGCTAATTATGGACCAATGGGAGAAGAGCTTCTAGAATAGAAATCGGCCACATCAGAAGCCCAGAATAACATAATTATTCTCTTGGATTCTGATTGGCTGTAACGGATCTAAGGATAAAGGAGGAGAGTATAAAAGCTTGAAGAAATTACATTGAAGACATCAAGAATTTGAGAGAACCAGAGCTTAGTGGGAGATCCATTTTTCCCTCTAAAATCTCCCTCCTTCCTTCTTCTTCCCTTCTCTCTTTAGCCAATCATGAGTAGTTAAACTCTTTTCAGTAGTTAGGGTGAGGTCTTGGGCTATAAATTGAGAGATTCAGAGGCTTATAAGAGATTGTATATTGCACAGATTACATATCTAGGCATAATGGTATTGTAAGCTTGTAATATATTGTGGTTTTTAAAGGTGATTCTATTCTACATTTCACTTAGCCTGGCACCCGCAACATCTGCAATAGTTTTCTTGTTCCAATTAAGATCAATTGATTAGAGTAATCTCCGGGATGAACTGTATCCAGTAGAAGGGCAGATCATAATCTTAGGACTGTATCCAGTAGAAGGGGTGATCCTAACCTCAGGATTACTTTGATCCATTGGTGGATATTGGATTCTTATACCTCACCTCTATCGGGAGAACTGGGTAGATCAATAGGTTAGAGCAATCTTGCGGATGAACTGTATCCAGTAGAAGGGTAGATCATAACCTTAGGACTGTATCCAATAGAAGGGCAGATCCTACCCTCAGGATTGTTTTGATCCATTAGTAGATTCGGGGAAACCTGGTAGCTTGGAGCCAGAAAAGAGGATTGTTGTAAAATAATTCTCTGCACTGCTTTTGATTCCTTTAATTTTCAGTAAGAGACCAAGACCCCTAGCTGCTGTTCTCCACCTTTTGAATTTTCATCTTCTCTATATCTCCCCTTATCTCTATGTTTTATTAGATCTGGATCACTTGTATTTATCTTTTATAGTTTTTAGTAAAAGTGACAAAAACCTAGAACATCTCCTCTTTCCTGCTTTAGTTTAGTTTAAATTAGGATAGAGTGCCAGATCTACCACAGATCTGGAGATTTACTATAGTTGAACCACATCTCCCTATGGACATACCCTTACTTACCTCTTAAAACTTGCTACAACAGCCCTGGTTCTTGCAAGATTGGCAGCTTACCTTAGTTCAACCTTGTTGTAGTTTATGCAGTTAATCTATTGTTTTTAATCATATAATAATTGCAAGGTGGGATGCATAAATAAGTTTTTGGCGTTGTTGCCAGGAGCTGTGTTTTTAACTTGGTAGATCTAAGTTTTTCTCATTTCTAGATATATAGTTTTAATTGCTTGTGAAGTGTTTAACTAATTGCTGCTGTAGTTTTTTTTTTTAGTTTAATTGTCTATTGCAGATCTGGATTTTGGGTGTTGAAGAGAGTATTGTACCAATTGGAGGAGCAAGCTTTGCTTAAGTTTACATTTCCTAACTCTATTTACATTTCTAAATCTGTAGCTTTGTAGATCTGCAGCATTAATTGTGTATTTTGTGATTATTTTGATTGAATTTTGTACTGTGATTTTCTGCTTTGAATTTGATTTCTACTATGTGTATGCTTGGGAGGAGATCTCTTAATCCTAAGATTGCTCTCTTAGATCTTGAAGTTGAAAGACTTCTTAGACCTAAGCAAACCATACACACACCTTTAGTTGATTCTGAAATTGTTGCAATGGGTGAGCAACCTAGGACTTTAAAGGAATTCAATAAACCAAGGGTTTACAATTCTCCCTTTTGCATTCAATTCCCTACTGTCCAAGGGAAATATGACATCAAGTCTTCTATCATACAAATGTTACCCTCATACCATGGCCTGAGCAAAGAAGACCCATACAAGCATATTGATGAATTTCTAGGATTGTGCACTACCTTCAATATTGTAGGTTTGGGAGAGGAAGCAACCAGGTTGAGACTCTTTCCTTTTTCACTAAAGGATAGAGCCAGAATGTGGTTGTCAATGCTCCCAACCAACAGTATTCAGTCCTGGAATGACCTTCAATGTCAGTTTTTGGCCAAGTTTTTTTCCATATCCAAAACAAGTCAGCTAAGGAAGAGCATTATTTCATTTGCTCAAGCCCCAACTGAATACTTTAACCAAGCCTGGGAGAGATTTAAAGAACTCTTGAAGCAATGTCCCCATCATCAAATTCCTAAATGGCAACTTGCCCAAAGTTTCTATCAACGAATTGATCCCAAAAGCAGGGATATGGTTTATGCCTCTTGTGGTGGTGCATACCTCCACAAGACAACAGATGAGGCTTGGGAGTTATTTGATATCATCAGTGAAACCTCCATGCAAAGGGAGACCTGGGCAAGAGATGTTGAGACCCCTAGATTGGTGAGAGAAAATACTACCAGAGGGAAAATGTGTGAGGTGAGTGGACATAATGATTTGGAGAGGAAAGTGGACAGCTTGACCCAAAATTTTGATAAGCTCATGGGAGCAATGCAGTCTCCAATGGCTGCTAAAATGGAGGAGGCATGTGTCATATGCCAGTCTCCCACTCACTCCCTTGAGGAATGTCCCTCAGCTGTCCAATTTCCAAATTTTGTGATTGAACATGTGAATGTTGCTCAGTCCTATGGACAACAGCCTACTGCTGGCTACCATCGGAGAAACTACTCCAACTTGAGGTAGAGACAAGACAATTTTCAAAACTAGTAGCAGGAGCCACTATAGTCCATACCCTATAGGAATGCCCAGCCATACCAGCAGAATTATTTTCCCAGGCCCCAATACCAACAGCCTATGGCCCAGCCAATGGTTCGGCATGTGCATCAAAGTGCACCAACCCCAACACCCTCTAGGTCTCTCACATTTGAAAAGCAAGTTCTGGCTTCATTGCAGAATTTGGGCCCTTTATCTCAAACTGTTAACTCTCACAGTCAAAGCATCAAGAAGATAGAGGACCACCTTGGTTAGCTATCTAATTCTTTGGCTAGGAGAGAAGAGGGGAGACTGCCCAGTCAGCCCATGAACAATCCAAAGGGGCAATATATGGTTGGTGATACTCCTTCTCATGAAGAAGCAAAATCTGTCACCACCTTGAGGAGTGGGAAGCTAGTAGATAACCAAGTTGGTAATGAGCTTGATGAGTCAAGTGCAGAAAATGAAGAAACAACCAATGAAAATATACAGCAGGAGCAGCATATAAAAAATAAGGGGGGTGATGTGCCCCAACAGAAAATTGAAAACAAAAATAAAGAAAAATCTGATGAACTTGCTAAGGCTGCAAATGGGAGGACAGTTCCCCATTTGCCATTTCCTAATGCATTGAAAGCAGCTTCTCCTTTTGACAAGGGGAATGCTAAGGTTGAGAAGATGATAGAAACTTTCAAATAAGTAAAGATCAACTTGCCTTTACTTGATGCCATCAAGCCAGTTCCAGCCTATGCAAAAATTTTAAAAGAATTATGCACCCACAAAAGACAGTCGATGATACACTTATCCAAGAAGGTCTTTTGTGCTGAGAAAGTGAACCAAGTGTTGTCTATTGTAACTCCAACCAAGCTTCAAGATCGTGGAATTCTCATAATCCCCTGCATCATTGGGGATCATACTATTGAAAAGGGCTTATTAGATCTGGGAGCTAGTAGGAGATCTAGGAGCTAGTGTAAACCTACTTTCATATTCTGTTTATGAGAAGTTAGGCTTGGAAGAATTGAAGCCCACAAATGTGGTGCTACAACTAGCAGATAGATCTGAAAGGAAGCCTGTGGGAATGATAGAGGATGTTTTAGTTGGAATTGATAAATTTTTCTATCCAGCAAATTTTCTGATTCTTCACATGGAGCCAAGCAAGTGTGCCACCTCCATCCCCGTGATCTTGGGCAGGCCATTTTTGGCCACTGCAAATGCATATATACAGTGTAGATAAGGCGTAATGGAGGTGCCTTTTGGCAACATGAAGGTTAAATTGAATGTTTACAATGCAGCAAATCAGCCTCACTTGAATGATGAGGATTGTTTTTTAATTAATGTTTTGGATGAGCTTGTGGAAGAGAATTTTCCCAAGCTGCTGCATTGTAATGATTTTTGTGATGATCTTAGTGATGTTTTTGAGAATGTGTGGAGTGAGATTGTGAAAGAGAAGGCCCCCACACCCATGGTTCAAGAGGTTCAAGCCTTAACTTCTGATGTGTGGCCAGCAACAAGGTATCTTCCTTGGAAATCTGCTGTGATGCCTCTTCCACTACCATCAAAGGCGCCTTTGTTGCCTTCACTGGTATGTCCACCAAAGGTAAAGTTGAAATAGCTGCCTAAGACCTTGAAGTATATTTTTTTAGGGGCAAACCAAAAATTGCCAGTGAGTATTTCTTCCTCTCTCACTGATGAGTAAGAGGAAGAGTTGTTGTGTGTTTTACAGAAGTATAAGAGAGCAATTGGCTAGACCATTGCTGACCTTGAGGGCATCAGCCCTGCTGTGTGCATGCATAAAATCCACCTAGAAGAGGGCTCCAAACCCTTTAGAGAAATACAGAGAAAATTGAATCCCCACATGCAAGAAGTGGTCAAATTGCTTGATGCTGGGGTCATCTACCCAATTTCAGATTCTGAATGGGTGGCACCTACTCAAGTGGTACCTAAGAAATCTGGAATTACTATGATTAAAACTAATGCTGGTGAGCTTGTTCCAACTAGGGAAACCACAGGTTGGAGGGTGTGTATAGATTATCGAAAGCTCAATTTGAAAACTAGAAAAGACCATTTCCCTTTGCCCTTCATTGACCAAATCTTGGATAAGTTAGCAGGAAAGGCTTTTTACTGTTTTCTTTATGGGTATTCAGGGTATAACCAAATCCCTATTTATCCACAAGACCAAGAAATGATAACTTTCACATGCCCATTTGGCACCTTTGCCTATTGAAGGATGTCATTTGGATTGTGTAATGCACCTGCAACTTCCCAAAGGTGCATGTATGTTATATTTTCTGATATGATTGAGCAATTTCTAGAGATTTTCATGGATGATTTCTCTATTTTTGGGTATAGTTTTAGCCAATGTCGGCACCATCTCAACGTTGTGTTACAGAGATGTGAGGAAACCAACTTAGTTTTAAGTTGGGAAAAGAATCATTTTATGGTCACTCAAGGCATTGTCCTTGGCCATGTGGTTTCTCACAGAAGCATTGCAGTAGACAAGGCTAAAATAGATCTGATTGCACATTTACCCCCACCAAAAACTATGAAATAAGTCAGATCATTCTTGGGGCATGCTGGCTTCTATAGGCGATTTATCGAAGATTTCAGCAAAATCTCAAAACCTCTTTGCCACCTATTGTGCCAAGAGGTTCCCTTTGATTTCAATGATGAATGCCTTAAGGCCTTTGAGTTGTTGAAAAGTTGCCTAACCTCTGCACCTATCCTTCAAGCACCTGATTTTTTTATACCTTTTGAGTTGATGTGTGATGCATCAGACTTTGCAATTGGTGCAGTCTTGGGACAAAGAAACGATAAGGCCCCTTGTGTGATTACATATGCCAACAAAATTATTATTAATGCTTAGTTAAATTACACCACAACAGAGAAGGAACTGTTGGAAATTATTTTTGCTTTAGATAAGTTCAGGTCTTATGTGCTGGGATCCAAGATAATAGTTTTCACAGACCACTCAGCCCTAAAATACCTTTTGTTAAAAAAGGATGCAAAGCCTAGACTGATCAGATGGATCCTCCTATTACAGGAGTTTGATCTTAAGATCAAAGACAAAAAAGGGATTGAAAATGTGGTTATAGACCACTTGTCTAGGATCCTAACAGAAGAATTTAATGGGCTACCTATTAATGACTCCTTTCTGGATGAACAACTGTTTGTTATCAGCACCTCTGCACCTTGGTTTACAAATATTGTGAATTACTTGGCAGTAGGAAAAATTCCCCCACATTGGAACAAAATGGACAAGGATTTGTTCTTTTCACATATCAGACATTATATGTAGGAGGATCCATACCTATTCAAATATTGTGCAGACCAAGTGGTGAGGAGATGTGTCCCTGATGAGGAATTCCACAATGTGCTAACTATGTGTCATGAACAGGCTTATGGAGGCTACTTCAGTGGGAACAAAGCTGCTGCCAAGGTGCTCCAAAGTGGATTTTACTGGTCCACTCTCTTCAAGGAGGCATGGCTTCATTGAAAAACTTGTGAAAGATGCCAAAAGATGGGAAGTATCTCCCAAAGAAACACTATGCCTTTACAGCCAATACTTGTGATTGAACTTTTTGATATTTGGGGGATAGAATTCATGGGTCCCTTCTCTCCTTCCTTTGGATACAATTATATTCTTGTTGTTGTGGACTATGTGTCCAAATGGGTTGAGGCCATAGCTACAAAAAAAAATGATCATAAGGTTGTCCTTAACTTCTTGAAAGATAACATTTTCTCTAGGTTTGGCACTACCAGAGCTATCATTATTGATGGGGGGAACCACTTTTGCAATAGACATTTTGAAAACCTACTTAGAAAGAACTTTGTGACTCACAGAGTTGCCACCCCATACCACCCACGAACCAGTGGGCAGGTGGAAATTTCTAATAGGTATCAAACACATTTTGGAGACAACAGTGAGAGTCGACAGGAAGGACAGGTTCTTGAAGTTACCAGATGCTCTGTGGGCTTATAGGACTGCCTGTAAGACCCCAATAGGGATGCATTGCACTTGCTGTTGATGCAGCTTCCTCCATTCGCATCTAACTTCTTTCATCTACTAGACTTTTGGTCAATGATGACCAGCAAATGAGTCACCATGGTGAGCACTACCAAGGTGTTTCATTAGGCTTTGGCTCAGCTGTCATCTTTGCATGTTTTCTTTCTCTTCTTTTGACCAATAAGCAGGGATTTTGTATTAAATTGCACAGTTTATTGCTAACTATAAAACACACCTAGCAAATGATTATTAGTCTGCTTCACGGTCCATCAAAGGCTAGGTTAAGAGGTGAAAAGTGATACTTTTTAGTGAATAACACACCCCCAAACCTAATCTTTGCTAGTCCCTAAGCAAAGAAAGATACCTAGTGGAGGAGTGAAGTCTCCTGAAGGTTTTCAGTGAAGATACCCACAAACTTCTCAATAAAATAGTTAACAAAAGTGTAAAACTATCAAGTCAGCTGTCAAGAAACAGAGCATCAGTTCACCTTTGATTCAATAAAAATATGAGGAATTTGAACATATGCTATGCACAGACATTTAATCACCACAACTTTTAAATAGATGCACATCATTTCCAATTAGCGCGCAATAAGGGAAAACATCACATGTAGGTTAGTACTGAGCTCATCATTAATTCAAAAATTAGGTTATAGGTCATGCCCAATACATTCAACATCAGACCCAATGCTCACCAGGGCAGACTCTCACAAGGAACTTTGAGGGTTTTTATTTTCTCTCAAGCTCAAGAGTAGTTACAGGCCCCATATGGGTCTGTAAGCATGAGCATAGGCAAAGCACCTAAGTTCTGGCATCATTGGCTAATCCTCACCATAGGTTGGACAATTCTTTGTCTCTGCATAACAGCTCATTCAACTTTGGATCACAGGGTCTTTTGACTAGGTAGTCATGTGGCTTATAGGATAGGTTATAATGAATGGAAGGTAGAAAAGGGATTCAAAATTGAGAAATCAGTAGGTGAAGGAGGTGATTCATGACTTCACCTTCTTTAGTTCAGCACCTTTCATTTTCTTTAAAATTCTTCAGACTTGAAGTGGCCAGCTTCTCCTCTTGTTTTCGATTTTTCCAATGAACTTCTCCTCTTGACTCCTCTCTTATTCCTCTTCATTATTATTTTTCTTTCTTTTGGATGTATTTTTCTTTTTTTCTTTTTTTTTTTTGGCTTGCCACCTCTTTCCTCAACTGCTACCTTGTTAAGCTTTAGGTATCTCTTCTCCATTCACCCAATGTTGACCATATCTTGTTCAACTTCAGCTCTTTCTCCTTTACCTTATGAATTCTCAGAGTGAGGGTAGGTTTGAATTAGGTTCATAGGTTTAGGTACAAGTACTCAGGTGTATTTTGAAGAAAATTAGAAATTAAGGCTTACAAGGTGTGTGCACAAGGGCAGTTGATTAGGGTTTGGTCTATTTAAGCTCAAACTGTCCAAGAGAAGGCCTTGATCCTTTCCTAGGTGTCATGAGTATTGTCAGTTATTTCAACTTGGAGATGCTTAACTTCTAGTGAGGGCATTGACTCAGTCAATCCTTAGAGCTAAAAGAATTGCCTCAGTCACTCCTCAAAGGAAGGAAAAAAATTTTGTAGGCCCAAATCTCATTAGTTATGGTCTTCCATTGAACTCTTAGGCATGTCCTTACCTTTTTCTCTCTTTAATGATTCACTAAAAAAGTTAAAATTTAAAAGCTTGTAATGCCTAAAGGTCTGCAAAATTTTTAAATTTCTCATTTTTTATGATTCTTAAGTGAGCATGACTCTATTTCTATCTTACTCACTTGATTCTGTTGCACTTAGGTTAACTATTTTATTGGCAGTTCCTGTCATACCCCCAAACCTATGAGGAGCAGTGTCCTCACTGATTCAAAGGTAGATGTGGATGTGCGGCAGGGTCAAAACAGAGATATTAAAAGAAAAGAAACAGCAGGAAAGAAAAATAGACAACACACAATAGACAATAAATAAACAAACAATAGAAATGAAGAAAGATAGTGAACTAATCAACATATAACAAAAAGAAATTTCAGTATAACAAAAAAAGTATGTAGAAAGTAAGGGAAAGTAAACTACAAAATTACACACTACTTCCTAACTAAATACATGTGCAAAAATTAATTCATCTAATTATCTGCTGGTTCATTCTTAATTTTTATTCCTTTTTCCTTATCTTTCTTCACAGCAACAACTCCTTGACCAAGTCCAGCAGTATTGAAAGGTATTCCCCCAGTTAATAGAGCAAGTTACCTTTTCAGGATTTCAGCCTTTTGTTTAGCCAATTCAGTTCTGGCTGCAAAGAGCTCCCTGATCTCCTTTGATGCAGCCAACCTTTTCTCTAACCCATCAGCCCTAAGCTTTTTTGTTGCAGCAGTCATTTTCTCTTGTTCAGCATTCAGCTTCGCTTATGCAGTCATACACTCTTGGGCTTCATATAGATGCAATATTCATTTCCAGCCCTTTGCTATGTTCTTCAACTGCATTTCGATATCCAATTTCATGAGATGGAACCTTGCTTCATAGGGTATCCTGATTGATGTTCTAATTACAGCCATCCCTCAAATGACATTCTTTTTGAGGTAAGAATTGGATTTCATTGCATGAAAAAGGATAAAGTATGGAGGGATGGAAAAAGAAGAGGTATGAATCAAGGGTTGTTCCTCACTTGAAGAAGGGGCAGCCAAGAATGAAAAGGGGGTGGGCTTTGAAATTGTGGATGGAGGCTCAGGTTGGGGCTCCAGTTCAGGTTCTGTTTAGGTTGACTTAGAAGAGGTGTGTATTAAGTCATCCACATCTGTCGCAGCATCAGAGGTAGCTACAACAGGTGGGATTGCTGGGATAGGTTGAGCTTGGCGGGGTGGTGATGATTGATGTGGAGGGTCAATGTGAGGGTGAGGTGAGTCTGGGAGAGGGGTATACTCTAGGTTGATGTCTCCTAGGATAGTGGACATCATAGTAGAAAATTCCTCTCCTGTCAATGGGTCATGGTCATGGGATAATGGAATGGATTGGTCTAGGGGTTCACATGTGATAGGTACAAAGGGTGGGGAAGTCTTAGTGGAATAATGTGGGAGTTCAAAGGTATGGGTTTCAGGTTCATAGGGTGTGGGTATGGGGTCTAGAATGGTTGTGGTTTCAGGGGTTGGAATGGTTTGGGACATAAAGGTGGGATGGGTTCCAGTGGGGTTTTTGGCATCTTTTTTTTTCTTCTGGTATGGGGTCTTGATAGGTGGGCTAGTGTGGACTGGAAAAATAGGTAAGGGGTAGAAATGGGTAGGGTGTCAGTGGCTTTGGTGGATGGTGGTGTGATTGGCTCAGGTAAGGTTAGTGGACTTGTGTGGGGATGTGAGGTCTGGGTTGAGGGTGGAGGTGGTGTGGCAATGAGTGTAGGTAAAGGTGGTGTTAAGGGAGTTGGGGCTGGCGTTGAGGCGGAGGGAATGGCTGGGGAGGTAATGGTTTTGCTGGCTGGCACAGGTGAGGGGGAGGATGCAGCAGCATCAACAGTAGCAGCAGCTGCAGCAGCTACTTCAAGAATGGTGGGGGTTGCTTCTCTCAGTAACTCCTCCCTCTATTTTTTCTTCTTCTCTATCATTATGGCACTGATTCCTTACTGTTTCTTTCCACTCTTTTGGGGTTCAGGGTCACTGTGTCCTCCTCCATTTGAAAGGGGTATTTCCCAAACTTCAATAATACAGTAATAAACCTGCAGTAGGGAAGGGCACAAGGTTTCTTCTTGATTTTTACCTTTTCACATAGGTCCTTAATCCCCTTAAAATCAACTAGGCTGCATCTAAGTAATGATTCCTGTGAAATGAAAAGAGGGCATCGACTATGGGGGGCCTCCTCTCTTGCTCATGACCAAAGCAATAAACATTTTTCCTTAACACCCCATCCATAAATCTGAGGTTGGGGTGCACGTCCCTCTTCCTGATTGAGTCACCCGAGGTAGTGATTCCTCCAGTTAACTCCCTCGCTATCTCAGTGATGGTGACAGTCAAAGGAGGACCCAAGCCTCATTCACGGTTATACGTGGCTGGTATCCCCAATATTCTTGCAATGTCAGACTGGTTGAACAGCATCTCAAAGTCATCAATCAATACCAACAGTGTTGGGTTCCCATCATCACTAGTTTTCAAACTCATATTCTGATAAAATAGTCTCACTAGTCTTGGGAAAACTAGCTGCATCAGGGGCCGCAATAGGGGCAGCAGAGATGCCTTGGTCAGATACTCAATAATGGCAGAGGTCTCTGGTAGCTCCTCAAAATAGACTTTGTCAAAAATAGTTTCAGCCTCTAGTTGGATTGCTCGCACAAATTCAGAAGGGACCCTGAGGTATTCAGTAGTCTCTTCCTCCTCAACCTTCGTGACCTCAGGGGCCATAGCTTTGCCCTTTTTCTATTTCTTCTTTGATTTTTTAGGGCTCTTAGCAGGTGGGTGCTCTCTAGCCCTCCTCTTTGGGGCTGATTTCTTCTTTTCTTTTGGGATTGGGGGCTAAATAACAGGTGGAGGCACCTCAGAGGTCTCCAATGAGGAGGCCTCTGCAATCCTTGAAGATTTTCTAGTGGCCACAGCGTTGTCACTAGCAGCAGGATTTAGCATGGTGGTTAAGGTATCTATGAATTTTGAACTAGCGGCCATAGGTGCTCAAATTATCAAAATTAGGGCTCACAAATCTTAGAAAACACAGAACACACTTAATATACACAAAAGCACTAAATTTTTCCCTTCTCTCTAATTTACTAAACTAATCAAGGCACAGAGTGAGAGTTGGAGAGCTTATCAATTGAGAGCTAGGGTTCCACCTAAAAACTTGCACGGCGGCTCAAATCCCCCCAAACCTTGTTTAAAGTGACCAGGAGTAGTTGGGGAACAAAATGGTGGGAGGAAAATGCTTTAGGTGGAATGGCTTAAGTTGTAGAGAAGAAAGTAGAGAAAGGGGATTTCGATTCTGGTGCGGAGAAGCTAAGGCAGAAAGATGAAATGAAGAAAATGAAGGGTTTCACAAAGTTTATAGAGCTAATCCCACGGTTGGCGGAGTTGAAAATAAGTGCTCGCGAGGTAGATTTCTCGCGTAGTTAACATTTAATATTTAATCCCACGAGAAGTTATGTCGTGCAGAAGAAACTGCCTTTCAATGCATTTCGCGAAGCTGAAGCTTTGCCTTGGTGCGCGAGAGCTATTTCACCTTTCAAAATTTTACCCCACGATGTTCTCGCAAAGAACAAAACATATGATAATCCTTTCGTGTGGATTGGGCTCGCGAAGCAAAAGTAACTCTGCGAAGCTCTATTGCAGCCATTGTTAAGGCGTTTTAGCGTGCGGGAGAGCCAAAAGTGGGCTCGCACAGCTAATTGAAGCCTTTAAGGCCCGCGAGAAAGCAGTATTCTCAACCTTTAATCTTTTAACTAAGTGTTGCACATTGGTTAGTGCATCGATGTTGTTGTGCACCTGACCACAGTGTATCAGTACCAAACCTCTAACAAGTACTTCATTTCAACATGATAATTAAGTACCCATTAACAACATCAATTCATCAAAATTGTAAAATCTTAAAAATAGTTTTTCAGACCAAGTTCATGGCAATTATGAAGAGAGCACCTCAACCATTCATCAACAAACATACACAACAAATTCAAATGATAAAAATACATATATATTCAACACGAAATTCAATACAAAATTCAAAAATAGACAAAGCAACACAAACAAAATAATATCACACTGACAACAGAAATTGACAAATTTCAAAACAACACACATCAGAACAAACTTTTCATACATATGGTACACTTATTACCAATCTTTGAATCACTGAGCACTAGCTTCCTCATGAGTGGAGGATGCATCTCCAATCATATACTGCCCTTTTGGATTTGTCAGGGGTTGACTAGGCAACTTTCCTTCCTTCCTTCTGTTCAAAGTATTACAAATTTGACCCAACTGGTCCTCAATCTTCTTAATGCTCTGTCCATGATAATTGACCGTCTGTATCAGGTTCCCCAAATTTTACATTGAAGCCAGCATCTACTCTTCAAATGCAAAGGATCTGGGCTGTTGTGGGGGCAGGGCCAACTGGTTAGACTAGGGGGCAGGTAGCAAAAAATTTTACCTTGGTGGGTACCCTTGGTTAAACTGGTGCTGGGGTCTGTAAGGAGCGACCACTTGCTACTACTGGGATTGAGGATATGAATCTTGTCTCCACCTCAGGTTTGGGTGGTTCCTCCAAGAATACCCAGCAGACTGCTACCCATAAGTTTGAATAGCATTGGCATGCTCCATAACAAAATCAGAAAACTAGTTGGCAGATGGACAATCATGAATAGAATGTGTGGGAGATTGGCATATCAGACATGTTTCCTCCACCTGTGCAAGCATCCGGGGCTACATCACAATCATTAATTTGTCAAATTTTAAGGACAAATTGTCCACCTTCCTCTCCAAATCACCTTGCACCTTAACTTCATATATTCCATCTCTTGGGGTAGCCTCTTTCACCATCTTAGCTGGGGTCTTACTGTCATTGTCTGACACAGACTCCCGCTACATGGAATTTTTTCCTATTATGTCAAACAGCTCCCAAGCTTCCTCAGCTGTTTTGTGGAGGTAGCTACCACCACAGGAAGCATCCACCATATCCCTACTCTTGGGATTAATTCCTTGGTAGAATACTTGCACTAGTTGCCACATTGGAATTTAGTGGTGGGGACATTATTTTAACATCTCCTGGAATTTTTCTCAAGCTTCATAAAAATCCTCAGTTGAGGACTGAGTAAATAATAAAATATTTATCCTCATCTGGCTGGTTTTGTTCATAGGAAAGAATTTGGCCAGGATTTTAGTTTGAAGGTCACTCCGTGACTATATGTTGTTGGCTGGGAGCTTTGATAGCCATATGTTAGCTTTGTCCTTTAGAGAAAAAGGAAAAAGCCTCAGTTTGGTGGCCTTAGGTCCCAAGCAAGCAATATTGAAAGTAGTGCAAAGTGCCAAAAATTGGTCAATATGCTTATAGGGATCTTCTTTACTAAGCCCATGAAACGAAGGTAGCATATTAATGGTGGAGGATTTAATTTCATAATTCCCCTCAACAGAGGGAAATTGAATACAGAAGGAGGAGGTGTACTCCCCAGGTGTATTGTACTCCTTTAATATTCTCTGCCTCTCAGCCATGATAGCTAGTTCAGTTTCAACAGTAGGGTCTTGTGTGGTATGTCTAGGTCTAAGGATCCTTTCAACCTCTAAATTTGGAGATTCCAACTCAGGGTTTAAGGACCTTCTACCAAGCATATACTTACACCCACAGTAAGTAAAGAGAATACTCACAAGCACACACAAAAAGATTTCAAACAAAAATTAACAACTACATAGATTTACACTAAACAAATAACAGGGAATTAAACATAAATGGACTAAAGTTTAAGGGGAAGGAAGTGCAAACAGAGCTAGCTACACTCCAGTTGCAGCTCTAGGTTTTCCCTTCTTCTGCTGTCCATTTCTGTAAAACTCTAAAAAATATCAGTAGTACTTTATTCTAGATTAGGCATAGCCATAAAGAATTTTGAAGTCTACATTATAGTACAACTCAGGTCTACTAAAAAGATCAATATCCCCAACAGCAGCACTAAAAACTTATTGTTGTGTTATTTCAAGATGCTTACTGCTAACTTTACTTGAAAATAGTGATAAGAATGTGTTAGTAAAAATAAATTAAAGGTCGATTAAAAGACACAAAATAGCAAGTCTAAAAATACACACAAACCTGTAAGATACAGGGCCTATTGTAGCAAATTTTGATAAGTAAGAGTTTGTCTCACATGGAAATTGATCTAGAATCCAAAATTGGCTATAATAGTAGGCCTTCAGATCTGGCTACAAATCTAACAATCCTAAAGAAAGGGAGTTGGGTGTCACGACTACACTAAATTAACCCTAACAAAAGAGAAATAAAGTGCAGCCCTATCCTAATGAAAGGGTTAAGAAGAAGATGGTGATGGTGTGTGCCAAAATAAAATATAAAAATAATGGGAAGTAAGCAGGTTAAGCATGAGTTAATGCAGTAATGTAACTCAGATTTAGATTGTCTCTGCAGTGGTCCTTACTGAGATGCTATCAATAACCTCAACAAGGTAGAAGAATCCAATTTAACCCATGCCATCTAGGGTGCTCTTAGGGCTATACTCTGTCCACTCAAATGGTCACAGAGTATCCGATAGAGTCTGTCAAATCCCATTGATTAAATCAGAAATGCTAACCTAATCCAAAGGAGTGGACTGACCATTTCCCCAACCAATGGACCAAATCAGGCCATGAATATTATTACAGATACTATATAATGCTAGTGCTACAAGCTCCCCATATCTGCGCACAGATCTGGCTAACATCCATAGGTATTCCAACCCATAAAATCCTATGTACTTTGCCAAGGCTAATGGCTCAATGTGCCCACACAAGGGACCAATAACAAGTTGAATAAGGATTTAGATTTAGCTGGTCATTACTACAAAAGGCCTGCAATGACTCAGCCTCAAGCTGCAATTACTATAGAGAAATCAGATCTAACATCTGATATCAGTCAAGTAAAACAAAGGGGAGCCAGTTCCTGCACAAACCTCCTCACAAGGCTCTAGAAGCTCATGTGCAGAGGAGAAGAATCCTTCTCAGACATGTGGCTGGACACCACCATAGGGTTATACTCTGTCCAGTCAAATGGTCACAGGATATCCGATAAGTCTGTCCATACCACAGAGATTTGAGAAAGAACATGTAAACTGCTGCTACCACCATGGAGTCCTAGGGCTACGAGCTCTCCAGATCTTGCTGCAGATCTAACTTGCTATCCATGGGTCTATTAAACTAAGGAAAATCAAATGGTAAATAATAGATCTACTAGAAACTGAATGAGCTAGTCCCAAAAATATGAATCCTATAGACATCTAAGAGAACCATAAGATCTATAGATTTAATTAGTCATTAAAATAACAATCCATTGATAAAAGCAAAATTTACAATGAACTGTCTCAAGGTTACAGCCTGTACACAACTGCTCATCAAAAAGATTTCAATGTATACAAAGCCTATTACAAACCTAAAATAAAACTAAACCTAGCTACTTACAAAAGGATTAGCCAGCCAATACTGGGCTAAGAGAGAAGAAAAACAAGAAAAAGAGTAACCCTAGCCTGCTGGAGTTCTCAGCCGACCGAGGATGAAGGAAGGATGAAAATACTAAACTCTGAGTACAGCTTATATACTCTGTCCATAAGGCCTTGGCTTAAAAGTGATTAACCCTAATTTTTCCAGCAGACATGGCACTATTACAACCTTTGAATGCCTTGAGATGTGCATCTCAAAATTTGCACCTCGATAAGTGTGCCCTAACCTTGGGAAATTCTCAAAAGGTCCTTGAGTTAAAACTGAGAAGTGGAGAGCCCAAGCTTCACGGGGCTAGCATCTGCATTAATTCACTCGCACAGTGGCAGAGCCTTCGCGGAGGAGCATTTGGCTTAGGAGGATTGTTCACTCACGTGATAGATTCTTAATTAATCGTGCAGCTGCTTTGCGTTGTAATGCTGTCGCGGAGGTGATTTGGAACATCTGGATTTCTCGTGCAGTAGAGCTTCAGAAGTTCTCTCTCACTGGATACTTATGCAAGTAGTCTCCTGCACTCGCATAGTAACTAATTAGCCTTCAGAGCATGCGAGAGCTTTGCGAGGAAGATTCTGGTTGTCTCTCTCTTCCAGGGCTTCGCGAGAACTCCGCAAGGTGACAAATTATTCTTTATGCATATGGACTCGTTATGTTCTACGTGTGACTTCTTTAAGGCTCGATCTTCGCGAGAGCTTCGCAAGCATAAATTCTAAGGCTTTAAGATGCGAGACTTCACAATTTCTTTACTTCTCTCCTCTTGACTACACGTCCTATCTGTGCGAGGGCAGCTTCCACTGCATTCGTAGCTTTGCGAGGTGAGTCTTTTGATTCTCTGATGCATTGCACCTACTGCTGTTGCAGCTTCCTCCATTCGCACCTAACTTCTTTCATCTGCTAGACTTTTGGTCAATGATGACCAGCAAATGAGTCACCATGGTGAGTATTACTAGGGTGTTCCATTAGGTTTTGGCTCAGCTGTCATCTTTGCATGTTTTCTTTCTCTTTTTTAGACCAATAAGCAGGGATTTTATATTAAGCTGTGCAGTTTATTTCTAACTATAAAACACACCTAACAAATGATTATTAGTCTATCTCAAGGTCCATCAAAGGTTTGGTTAAGAGGTGAAAAGTGGTACTTTTCAGTGAATAACAGTATGTCTCCCTTCAGGCTGGTATATGGTAAGGCATGCCATTTACCAGTAGAGCTTGAGCACAAGGCTTATTGGGTTGTTAAAGCATTAAATACTGACTTAAAATCTGCTAGCATGCACAGGAAACTCAAGTTGTCAGAGCTGAAAGAGATGAGGTTGGAGGCATATTCAAATGCTAGGATTTACAAGGAGAAAACCAAGGCTTTCTATGACAAGCACCTGTTGAGGAAAGAGTTCACAGCTAGCAACTAGGTATGGCTGTTCAACTCTAGATTGAAATTTTTCCCAGGTAAGTTAAGATGGGAGGGACCTTACATAGTTGAGCATATATCCCCATCTGGAGCTATGGAAATCAAGGATCCAAAAGGTGGAAGGACCACGAAAGTGAATGGGCAAAGGCTTAAGCTTGTTGTTGAAAATGTGGTGGAGCCTGTATTGACCATTCACTATCATGAACCTCCATAATATGTCTGAGTTTTCACAATACTATGTATAATAACTCATGTGTTTGGTCATTTATGTTCCTTTTGTTTCATTTTAGTTTGGCATTGTACATGATTTTTTTTATCCATGCATGTATGTACCTCAGATAGGATAATGAGTCAAATTGGTGAAGTGACCTGAGTTGGAGTGTCAAATCTGTTGGGAAATGAACTAGGAATTGATTACAAGCCTGTTCAAACTGCAGTATAACCTATCGATAGGTTCTATGAACATATTGACAAGTTCTGAGAGTTTCTAGTCTGCTTTTCGACAAGATCTAGAAGTTGTCGAGAGGTGTGAACTAATTCTCAATAGGTTTTGAAGGTGTAAAAATGGTTGTCGATAGGATCCAGGAGCATTTCGACAGGTACTGAAGATATTTGGTTGAATTCTCGACAGGTTCAGGGTACCTATCGAGAGGTTCTGTGAACCTCTCGAAGTAACTTTTCTGGAGCTTAGAACCTATCGAGAGGATTGCATAGTGAGTTCAAAGAACCTGTCGAGAGGTTCTATGAACCTCTCAGAATAATTGTTGTTGTCTACTTAAACTCTTCGACAGGATTACATGCACCTCTCACGAGGATTAGTGACTTTCTACTCTTCAACATGTTGCATCAACCTGTTGACACCTTGCCCCAATCCTGTCGGAAGTCGTTCCCCACTACTTTTAACCTACTGGCAACTCCATTTTATCCATTCGACAGCTTCTCTTTGCGCTTTAAGTTTTCCTTGGCGATTTTTCCATTCCCTTTGCTCTTGCTCTACCTCACTAGTTGCTATTCCACACACTTTGACATTGGTCCCACCATAATAAATCGCACAACGTCTTATGTTTATCCCAGCCGATGTATTTGTTGCCAACTAACCTTCTTTAATATCATTATGGCAATTAACCTCGGAAGATGGAGAAAATTTAATATGACGTTGCATATTCCACCACCCATGCATTTTAAATACAAGGCCCCTTCACCTCCATCGCATTCGTTCTCTATTGACCTCATCAATTCGTCCCTACCCACAACTATGGTGGATGACAAACCCATTGATCTGCCAATCAAATTCGATCCAGTTTGGGAGGACCCACCACCACCAAAAGAACCTGACCCACTACAATTCCTGTGGGATATATACGAGGAAGTACAAAGGATTTTGACCAAGGAGGAAAAGAAAAAGGATCGGAGAAAGAAAAAGAAGCAGAAGATAGCACCTTCTGCATCTTCTTCCCCTTCACTCCATTCACCCCCTGCTCTCCCCCCTGCTGCCACTCCAGAAAAGGGCAAAAACCCCACAGCCAAGACTGTGCCACGTGAGGACGGCAGTTAGTTAGGATATTTGTTTTTTTTTTCCCTTTTTTTCGAACTATGTAAATGAAAATTTTTGCTGCATTAATGAAATTTCCCTTTTTTGTTACGTTCTGTCTGTTTTACTTTCTGCTCATCGCTAGTTTGCTTATTTTAATTGTTGTGTGCACTTTCTTTCATACTTTCACTTCCTTTCTTTTGTGTCTACTTATATATATTTTCTCCTGTTGCACATCCCTTTATTTTTCAAGCAGTGAGGACACTGCTTCTCATAGGTTTGGGGGTGTGGCAAAGTCTACCAATAGAATAGTTAATGTTAGTGCAACTATATTGACGAAGCTTTTGAAAATAAAATGATTTCCCACCTGATTTTTTTTTAAAAAAGAGAAAATTAAAAACTTTTTAAAACCGAAATTTCTTATTGTTCTAACATTTTCATGAAGCAAATGTCAAGAATTTTCAAGAATTAGTGCTTAGTGAACCTAAAATGAGAGAAAATTGTAAGGATACACCTTAGAAATCTGATGAGAGACCATACCCATTGAGATTTGGGCCTGAAAAATTTTCTTTGAAGAGTGTTTAGCAATTTCTTCTGCTCTAAGGACTGATTGGATCTACCTCTGCTCACTAGAAGTTTAGCAAATCCAAGTTGAGACAACTTGGCAGCACTCATGACATGAAGGACATGAAGTAAGGCCATCCCTTAGACAGTTTGAGCTTAAAACTTCCCACCTTTAAACTGCCCTTGATACACACCTTTTGAGCCTTTCAAAATCCCAGTTTTCTTTGATGAAAATCATAATATTTGAACCCAAAACCTCTTGACCTATTTCAGTTCACCCTCAATCTGAGAAATTAGGAAATGGAAGGAGAAGTGAGGTTAAAGGAGCAAGGTTTGACAGTGGTTGAAAGAGAAGAAAATACATTTGAAGGCAAGTGTGATGTATAGTTGTGGCATCCCAGCCCATGAAAAGAAAAAAAATAAAAAAAAAATAAAAAAAAATAAAAAATATATATATATATATAAGAAGAAAAAGCATACAAACAGAAAAGAAAAACAAAATAGTGAGAAAGAGAAGTCAATTCATTGAAAGATTGAAATGAGGATTGGAAATTGATCACTTCAAATCTGAAAATTCAAGAAGTAGATGGATTTATGCTGAATTGAAGAAGGTGTGCATGTCACCTCCTTATTTTACTGATTTCTCAATCTTAAATCCTATACCACCCTTTTAGTCTTGGTAAACTTCACCCATAAGCCACATTACAACTCAATAAAAAGCCCTTACTGATCTGAATTGGATTGAGTTGTCATGTGGAGATAAGGATTTGTTTGATCTATGGTGAAAAGAGTTCGAGAATTTAGAAATTGGACCAAAGCTTATGCTCATGCTTGCAGTCCTATTTGAGGGCTGTAACTGCTCTTGAGCTGAGAGAATTGATACACCCTTCTATTTTTATTGAGAGTGACAGCCCTGATAAGCTTTGGATCTGAAATTAGGATTCATGGGGGGCATTACCTGAACATGATTCTCAATTTGAGGGTAAGCTTTGCATTAATTTTCATACAAAATGCCTTGACATGAGCTGATTGATTGTGCAGGAATTACAACAGAATTTTGGTTTTAAACTGTCATGTTTTTGCTGAGAATCCTCTAAAATTGAACGGACAAAGTGTGGAATGAATTTTATACTGCTTGAATTTTGTTCCAATTTGCTGCACTAATATTAACTAAATCATTGGCGAAGTTTGTGGGTAACTTCACTGTAAACCCTCAGGAGACTTCACTCCTCCACAAAGGATCACCTAGGGGTTTAAAAGGCTTGATGCATATGCTAAATGCATGTGTTCTCTACAAAAGTGGCATTTTTTTATTTCCAATAATTATTTTTACTTTCTCCTTTGCTCAGGGACTAGCAAATCTTAGGTTTAGGAGTGTGTTAAGCAGTGAAAAATATCATTTTTTACCTCCTAACCTGACCTTTGGTGGACCCTTGAGCTGACTAATAATGTATTTTAAGGGTATTTTGTAGATAAGTAATGAATTATAAGCTTAATGCCGATATTTACTTAAAAGAGCCAAAGAAGAAATTTGCTGCTTAACTGGAAATTTCTGGGACCAAGTGCAATTGCAGAGAATGAAGATTGAACCTACCAAGAGGTTGCTGGATGTTGAACAAATGAAGAACAACACAAGTGAGAGGTGTGCCAGCTGTGGAAGCATAAGGATAAACCTACCGAGAAGATCTAGAAGCTGTAGAGAAGTTCTAAAGGTTAATTTCAGTCTGTCGAGAGGTTCTGATGGGAATCTGTAAAGCTATCGAGAGGATGTCAGTAGTGGTCGAGAGGATGGACGTGTAGTGTGGATCCTATCGAAACAGGTGTAGAAGATGTCGCGAGGTTCTAACATACTTGTCGACAGGTTCCATAAGCAAACCTATCGAGAGGAATGGAGTTGGAAATAGGAACCTGTCGAGAAGTTCCAGATACTTGTCGTGAGGTTCAACAAAAATTGTCTAGCAATCAATTTCAACCTGTCGACAGCTTGCCTGATGCTATAACTCATTTTCGCGAGGATTGAGCCAACCTGTCGAGAGCTCAGTGTTAAGTTGTATAACTAGTCGACAGGATTAGTATAACCTGTCGAGAGGATGAATGAAGAAATGGGCAGAACGATGTAACGAGCTTCTGAACTTGTCGACGAGTCATCAATCCTATCGACAAGTGCAGTTCAACATCTCGAGGTGTTTCCAGATCCTATCGAGAGCTAGCCAATCTTGTCGAAAGCCACGAAGATCCTATCAAAATGTAGAGCAAGTACAATTAAAACCTGATGAGAGGTTCCCTGAACCTCTCGACACTCGTTTTGGCAACTTCACAGCGTGCTCCTTCAGCAGCTGCCAATTTCAGAAGCTTGTGCACACATCCCAAAGCATGTCAGCAACCCCTGGGGGTATTTTTGGTATTCAACTGCGCATGATTGGAAACCCTAACGGCCTCGCGTGCATTTGCTAATTATGGACCAATGGGAGAAGAGCTTCTAGAAGAGAAATCGGCCACATCAACAGCCCAGAATAACAAAATTATTCTCTTGGTCTCTGATTGGCTGAAACGGATCTGAGGACAGAGGAGGAGAGTATAAAAGCTTAAAGAAATTATATTGAAGACATCCAGAATTTGAGAGAACCAGAGCTTAGTGTGAGATCCATTTTTCCCTCCAAATTCTCCCTCCCTTCTTCTCCCCTTCTCTCTTTAGCCAATCATGAGTGGCTAAACTCTTTTCAGTAGTTAGGGTGAGGTCTTGAGCTATAAATTGAGAGATTCAGAGGCTTGTAAGAGATTGTATATTACACAGATTACATATCTGGGCACAATGGTATTGTAAGCTTGCAATATAATTATGGTTTTTAAAGGTGATTCTAATCTACAGTTCACTTCATCATATTTGATTTCCCTGGATTGGATATTCCTATGGATGCCAGCCAAAAATGGAGAGCTTGGTAACCTGGCACCCGCAACATCTGCAATAGTTTTCCTATTCCAATTAAGATCAATAGATTAGAGTAATCTCGGGGATGAACTATATCCAATAGAAGGGCAGATCATAACCTTAGGACTGTATCCAGTACAAGGATAGATCCTAACCTCGGGATTACTTTTATCCATTGGTGGAGATTGGATTCTTATACCTCGCCTCTGTCGAGGGAAACTAGGTAGATCAATAGGTTGGAGCAATCTCGAGGATGAACTGTATCCAGTAGAAGGACAGATCATAGCCTTAGGACTGTATCTAGTAGAAGGGTAGATCCTAACCTCAGGATTGTTTTGATCCATTGGTAAATTCGGGGGAACCTGGGTAGCTTGGAGCTAGAAAAGAGGATTGTTGCAAATCAGTTCTCTGCACTGCTTTTGATTCCTTTGATTTTTAGTAAGAGACCAAGGCCCCTAGCTACTGTTCTCCACCTTTTGAAATTTCATCTTCTCTATATCTCCCCTTATCTCTATGTTTGATTAGATCTGGATCACTTGCATTTATCTTTTGTAGTTTTTAGTAAAAGTGACAAAAACCTAGAACCTCTCCATTTTCCTGCTTTAGTTTAGTTTAAATTAGGATAGAGTGCCAGATCTACCACAAATCTAGAGATTTACTATAGTTGAACCACATCTCCCTGTGGACATACCCTTACTTACCTCTTAAAACTTGCTACAACAGCCCTGGTTCTTGCAGGACTGGCAGCTTATCTTAGTTCAACCTTATTGTAGTTTATGCAGTTAATCTGCTATTTTTAATCATATAATAATTGCAAGGTGGGCTGCACAAACACTGCCGAAGAACATAATTTTGCACTCGTGTCCAATTTACACAATTCTAACACCTACAGCCAGTGTTCTCCTAAGATCTAGATGTTCTTGGGAGTTTCTTCTAAGATCTAGACGATTCAAGGTTTAACTAATATGGAAGCCATGCAGAATAGATCTACAACTAGAGAATTGTCCAACATCATTTAGTATCATGCAAAGTTTAGCTATAGAAGCTTTAAGCTCTCACAAACATGCTTGTAAAAAACTACCTCCAGTTTACAAGGACACTATAGAATTTGGGCGCAAGGTGACAAAACTCTTAGATACAGATATGTATCGGAATTTGGCTAGGCTGATACTGATACTGATAACTAAGGTGTATGATATATCAGTTAATACCTAGTGGCGAGTATAACTTTGCACTCTGTGTTCAATTTACACAATACAACCATCTACTCTCCAATACCTAGATGTCATTCGGTGTTTTCTCTTTGAAACTCATCCAAAAGAGATCCAGAACTCTAGATTTTCCTACATCATTTGGTATCATCACATGATTATGTATATAGGTTGTAAGATTTTGTAGACATGTGAAGATCTACCTTAGGGTTTCCAGGAGGATGCAATAGAAGTCGGATACAATGTCTCAAAACTTGGCCAATGCAGATATGTATCAGTATGCATATTCGCTATGTGATTATGCCGCAATACTAATACCTATATATGATCCATCAACAATCTCTAGGTGTTGATCAATGCTTACTGCTATAGGCATGCTCACAAAGAACTATTTTGGTTTGCGGGAAGGACGCAATAAAACTCGAATGATGCAAATGTATACCAGTATTTGGCTGTTGCATCAATACCAACACTGGGGTGTATTAGGAATCCCCTTGGTATCAGTCAATATCTACTGGCACAGGCAGGTATCAGTCAATACGAGTATGCATCAGTGAAATTCCATAATATTGTGGTACATATCATCTAGAGGATCCCTTGAATTTGGTATATGCATGCTACTGTCGGCAGGTTTCGATGAACACCAATGTATCGTGGATATTGCACAATATCATTAATATCTATCAGTTATAAAGGGGAAATGCTATACTCTGGTATCAGTCAACATGTATCAGTAAAGAGGGACCTACAGGGGTTATCAAAGATTGGTTGATGGGCCAGAAAAGTCTTGATGCATAACATTTATCGGGCTAAAATAAAGCCAGATTTTATGGAGCTTAGCACTAGAAACAGAGTTTCATATGGGGGATTTATGTGACTAAATGTGGCTGAAAACTGAGTTTAAAAGAGGGGGGGGGGGGGGGGGGGACGTGACTACATTATAGTCACGCTAACCACTTAATGACGGGATTTAATCTCATGATTGGAGTTAAGTGACTTAAAGTTGTCATGTGAGTTGCTTGAGATTACCTCTCGTAATCCCATTTTTCTTTTCTTATTCTATTCAGGTCTCCGATCTTATAAAGTAGGAATAATTATTGAATTATGTTCTATAATTTACTACTAATTAACAGTCCTAAATAAAGTGCGAGTCTAAAATAGAAGTTTAGGATTTCATCTATTTCCTTAATATATGTAAACTGCAGAGATTTGGAGAATAGGGACTAAAAAGGACAAAAAACAATAGCGAGACGTGCGTCTTCTCTTTGGTCATGAAATACTAGTTCATGGTGCTTCCTTCTCTCTCATTTTATTATATCTTTTTTCCAAAAAAAGGGTTTCGCGGTGAAATAATGATGCTTGGTGAAGTTTTTAATTAGGTCTGCATACAAGGATGAAGTATGGTGTGATGTGTTTCCTAAGAATGTGTATCACATCCTAAAAATTGATGAACCATACAAGGTTGCATGGTTCTAGAGTGGAGGAGAAATCATGGTGAAAAAATATGCTTGGTGAAGTTTTCAATTTGGTCAACGTATGAGGATGAAGCATAGTTCAATGTGATTCCCATGAAAGCATATCACATCCTAGTGGGATGATCGTGGCAATTTGATTGTGACATCACCTTTCATGGAGCAAAGAATGTTTTCACCTTCAACAAAGATGGCAAAAGCAAGACACTCTTGTCCCGACATGAAGTCACTCCGCATTCAAATGAACCACCATGGTATTCCACACTCATTGGGTTAGAGAAGGTTATCACAAGGGTCTGGTCAAGATAATACTTTATAAAATCAAACTCGAGTTCTAGTTCTTCTCAACGGGGAGAGAATGGTGTGAATGTGAAATTAACGAAGAAGAGCTGGAGAATTGTGATGAGAAGATAGGATTGTTACCAAGGTAGATGTTGTATGGGAGCTTCAAGAGGGAAGTAAGGGCTGTTATCAAAGACTGGCTGCTGGGCCAGAAATGGATAAGTGTGTATATATTATTTTCTCAATTCGACCTCATTATTAGTAGTGGGAAATGGATAAGTGTGTATATATTAATAATATCAAGTGGAAATTATCTACATATGTTGTAATTCCAACAAATATAACCACCTATAACATGTTGGCACATTGAGGTCATTGGTCAAGCATCATATTCGTTGCATTCCCAACAGAGCATCTTTAGATACACCACCTTTTGAATGCTACTAGTTTTGTTTTTCAAGATTCAAGTAGATAACTCAACCAACTGGCTTCCACTTTATTTATTTATTTATTATTATTATTATTATTTTGAATGGGCTAACTTTAGAATGACTCAACACAACATGGTTGCTTAGACCATGTTCAAAGTTCTGTACATACTAGTTGTTATGCCACTGTTGGATTCAGACCAAGAGGTAATTAGCCCCATGCAGTCAGAGAATCATCTTGATTGCACACATTGTCATAGTGTTATCACCAGCTTGAAAGACTCAAATAGAAGGAATGCTAGCCTAAACCTCTGCTAGTATTTTTAGAGTATGATGAGGACACTCTTAATCAATGACTCACCGGTTCATCTATATGCTGAAATATGTTGAATGTCCATGGAAATTGGATTATTGGATCAAGGGAATCTTGGGCCTCCCAAAATGTGTGCCTTTCCAAACCGCTATCAACTGCCTGCAAGAGTCCAGGAACACCAAGCTAATATTAAACATCTTCAGGAGCACAACCTAAAGTTCTTTAGCCACCCAGCAAACATCTTCATGATTGCTTGTTTCTTTAATGCAAAGTTAATGGTTATCCTTGATTTCACTTGTTGATGTCTACTTGGCCTGTGTTTTTGCATGATATTGTTGGTTACATATTTTATCCCATTGTTTAATTGGGCAATCAATCTGGTCATGGACCTCTTATTTGATTAATGAGACAATTGTTGCTTCAGAGCAATGCCCAAAGTTCAAATTTTCTATTTGGTGGCAATCCTGCTTGCATCACGGTTATCATGTCTTTGTGAAATGGGTAAATGGTTGGCATCTCTTTTCAGGGACAAGAGCAGCCTTTTCCATAGGAATGCTGATCACAAGTGAGTGGCAGAGATTCAATCCTATATGAAATATTTGAGCTTTTGGGATCTACTAATAGAACTGGATCTCTACTATTGAAAAAATTAGTAGAGAACTAAATCTACATACCAAACTACAAACTGAATCTCTACTATTGAAAAAAAAAATACTAAAACTAGTAAATTCAGGACACAAACATGATTAAGTAATTAGCTAAAACCCTAAAAATCACATAAACCATTAAAAATAGAAAGGGAAACTGAATAGAACCACAAACTAAAGGCCTAATCATCTAATAGTAATATCATCGAACAGGTAGTGGGTTATATCTTTAGGAATGGACTTGAAAAACGAAGTGTGATATGAATATAAGAGATAATAATCAAATATAAGAGGTAAAGACCTTTCACTCTCCACCGAACTCTCCGATGCTTATCGCCGTTCAATCGCAGGCTCTTGATCTAGATCTAGAACTAACAAAGCCTCAGGGCTCAAACTCTCCTCACCTCTGTTTCTCTCGTTCAACTCCACAATCGCCAACTCATCTCCCACCGCCAATTTCGAAACCGACGAACACGATCTCAGATCTCAACCTCTAGCACTTAAATACTCCTCGTCTCCTCCATTTTCTGCCTCGGATTTTGTGAATTTCGTCTCCTCTCTCTCCGACTTTCACTACAAAAAAAAGGACTTTTGGAGACCAGTATTGGAGACGACTTTTCGAAGTCGTCTTCAATAACCATTTATTAGAGATGATCATTTCAAAGGCCGTCTCGAATCCTTTTATTAGGGACTGCTGTAGTTGTCTCCTTAGATAAAATAACATATAGAGTTGTTCTACCTAAGGTTCACTTCATCAATAAGCAGGTGGAACCTTAAGAGACTATTTGAAAAACGGTCTCAAAAAGTCTGAGAGCCGGCTCCAAAAGATCTAGTTTAGTCTTTGGTTAAGTCGTTATACTTTTTGCTGCTGCAAATAACTTAACTCAGCCTCTCTTATAAATAGGCAACGCTAACCATTTTATTTCTGCAGCTCGTCACGAGGTGAATCGCTCTGATCTCCAAGAAGAAAACCCCAGCGAAACCCTTTCTCTCCTTCGTTCTCCCAATTTTTCTCTCTAATCTCTTTGAAATGGTGAATCTCTAATCGATCTCCCAATTTTTCTGTCTAATCTCTTTCACCAATCTCCCGCTCTCTTAAATCTGCAATCAGATTCATCATCTCAGCCCAACTTCGTTTTCGATCTGTCGATACCTTGGAGCCTTCGTTTGAGCTCCGACGTAGAGATCTCTTAATAGTTTGAAGCAAAGAGCTAGGGTTTGAGACGAATCCAGGTCTGTAGATCTAACTTCCTTCCCCTATAATCCAAACAAGCTCTCTGAAATCTGTTTGATTTTTATCGTGAGGTTTGACGCAGAGAACTAAGGTTTGAGAGGAATCAGAGGTTTGGAGATCCAAGTTTGGCATTTGGATAGGGTTGGCAGATCGAAATCGAGATTTGGAGCCAAAAATCCACAGCGTGGAAGGTCGAATTCGAGATTTTTTTTACTTTCTAGGTAATTTCCCTTTTACTTTGGCTTAAGTTTTGGTCAATCTAATTAGATCGTTCGTCTGATTTGGTAGGGATCTCAGGCCAACAGTTTGAATCGGATTTGATAGGGATCGTTCATTTAATTGCTTAAATCTGAGTAGACAAAGTTCATATCTAAGGGGTGAGTCAGACAAAGTTCAGATCTAAGGTGTGGTTCAAATTTGATTTTCATTCAAGCTGCATTTTGAATTTACTGAACTGATTTGAATTTTGATTTTGAATTTGTTTGTAATTTGTTTGGAATTAGTAGAACTTTTTTACATGGCAAAATACTCACTGATCTGATTTTTTCGTGTAAAAATTATTGATCTGTTTTGGTTTTTATTTACATTTTTTTTTTCATTTCTAGGCATTTGTAAATGCAAAAATCAGAGTATCATATGTAGATGCTCTGTTTGAGTAGTTTAGATATTCCGATTAGGACTAATTACCTATATTTAGTCTATTTATGTAGGAAAAACGTGCGAAATGTACTATAAATAGGATTAAAATACAATGAAAAATAGTTACATATGTTAAAAAAAAAAATGATGATTGAGATTTCTCCTCCATAGGTACCACTCTCAAATATCCTGTAATCGTTCATAATTTTATTCGTTCTTGTTACTCCACTCATCTATCTGTGCAGATGTTGATGATGATTGAAATTTATCATGTGATGCAATCTTGGTTGTTACTGCGTGCTTACTAATTCTAATTTCATAATCTATGTTGGAGAAGTTTGGTGGTTAATTGATGCATATTAGTTAATTATAGGTGCTTATACTAATTCTAATAGTCTTATGATTCTGTAAGATGCCACCAGTAGCTGCAAGTCTTGTGTTCCCTCTTGCTGTGCCATCTGTAATTAGCTTGAGATCTGTATGTGTGGAACACTACAAAAAATAAGACTATTAGCGGCAGTTTTTTGCACCCAAAAAGTGCCGCTATTAATAAAAACACTATTAAGACTATTAGCGGCAAGGGTATCAGAGGCAGTTTTTTTGTTAATAGCGGCAGTTAATAGTCTTTTTTTCTTTTGTAGTGGAAGGAAGCCTTTTAATCATATAAATCTTAGGAACTTGAACATGGATCATATTCTTCATCTTTTGCCATCCTCAGCTTTGGCTTTAACATTCCATTCTGTTCTTGAATTCAGCACTTTCCATTCACTCAAGCAATTTCTCCTGCTTACTATTTCCCAAGCTGTTTCAATATTGAACGCTTGAGCTCTTTGCTTGTCGGATGATTTTATATTCCTTAAGGGCCCTCGGGTTCTCTTGTTAAATTAGATTGCAACAATCAGCCCGAGCCACCTCCAACCCTTTATCACGATCCCAACTTTCATGGGCCAAAAATTCAGATAAGACTTTATCATGAACTGATCTCACTGAGCAGAGAGCAAAGAAGGGACCCAAATCTGACCATCTCTCAAGTGAGAGTTTTAACCAATGGCTATTCTAGATGACTTTTACAAAGTTCTTACAGACAAACCTCCGTATGGTAGAATCACCAGCCAAAACTAAAGCTAACTAAGGTTAGTTTGTATAGAGGTTTTTTTACCTTAAATTATTAGCCAAAAAATAGAGTTTCGGGTAATTACTTTCCAAGCCAATTTTATCATCCCCTCCTAATATACCTTCACATTTAGGTTTAGAGATCTTGTCCAAATAGATCCAGTGAGTTTTGTTCAATCCTTCAACCAAACCCCAAAAAGAGTTAGAAATAAAACTTCCTCAATCTCTTAAGTGATTGTCTTTGGGAAAGGAAGAATCTGGAGTAGGTAGACCGGCATGCTTGGTGAGACATTTCAGAAGTGTTAGCTTTCCACCATTTGACAATAATGATACCTAGCTCAAAATTTTTCCACCAACATCCAACAAATTTCTCTAGTAAGTCTATCACCAAATAGAGGGACTAAAGAAATTTGTGGGAAGTGTTAAAGCCTAAGCTGCTCTTATCGAAATGGCCATTTTGACCAGAAAATGGACAAAAACCCTTATCTGACATAAAAACCTTCCTTGAGGTATGAAAGAATATCTAGTCAGAAAGTCAATTTCGATAAGTGCAAATTCTTCTTATCCTAAAAGAGCCAACCACATAATGGATCCAATCAACTTCATGTTGGAATTCAGTTGGGTTTCACATCCCACCAACTACTTTGCAGTCCTTCTATTTGCAGACTTACTAGAGAAATTTGGTAGAAGTTGGTGCAATTTTGATTAGTTTATTTCTTAGAGACATGACAAAAATTCGTATTTCTAATTCTTCAGTAGCAACTCCATCACTAGAGATCACATATCCTTAAAATAGGACATGGTAAGCCATCAAGCAGCACTTCTTCAAGTTGGCATAGAATTTTTCCTCTGTAAGTACACACATCTAGAATTTTTTGCTAGTGTAGATTGATATTAGCACTATAAACAAGTGTATCAGCAAAATACACCACAATGCATCAACCAACAAAGGGTTTTAGCACAAGATTCATGACCTTCATAAATGTGATTGGGGCGTTAGACAACCCAAAAGGAATCACCACTCATATAAGCCTTCACAAGTCTTAAAATAGGTATTCCATTCATCGCCAAGCCTTATGCAAATTTACTTTGACCAAGCAATGTTTCCCATAATTTTTTAAGCTTGGATAGGGGCTATCATCCGTGCAGTGCTGGAATTTCCAGCAAGGTGCATCATAATCAAACCACTCACCGGGTAGTGTTAATTTTCGTGCACAGTTCAGATTAAGTTGCTGGTCAGATTTACTGCTTATCTTCCCCGAATAAACTGTTTTTCGTTGAAAAAGAGCACACTGATGTGAATTCAAAATGGACCAAAAATCATGGAGGTTGAGGATGTCTTGGAATCTTTGATGCAACTCTCCAATATATCACACCACAAGTTGCTCATTAGTCTCCACCATATGATTATGGGCAACTAATCAATAGAATTCCCTAGTATACTTATTGATGGAGCTTCCTCATTGCCTCAAATTTTGTGAACCTTGATATAACATTCATTTTCATGTAGTTGAATAGGCACTGCTCCAGCATATGAAGTAACAGCACAATGTTAAAATGGTCACTCATCAACCTTGAGTTAATAAAATGAGGGTAGTTTATCAGTCCCCCACAAGGCCACAAAGCGAAGGGAACAACAGAATGAGGGTAGTTTTCTAGTTTTTACTTGATTAGGGTGGGCTCGGAATATTCGAGTTGATTGACTAGTTGATCCTGGCTAATTGACTTCAACCCTCTGCACCACAAGGCTTGACTAAGCTCGCTTGGGCAAGTCTATCTAGTCGAGGTGAGGGATTCTTCCTCGCCTTTACTTCGACCCTCGCTTACTGTAGATTGGTGTTTCGATTTCTTCAAAGATTGGGCTCTTTGGTGCCTAGGCTGGGCTTAGGTGCCTAGATAAAATAATGTTTCATAATTTATTTTTATTTTTTTTTTGTTTTTTTCATAATTAGATGCTTTCTGTTTGGTGGGGATATTCCCTTCCCAAGGAATGATATGCAGTCTAACAGAGAAGCAACTTGAATCTAATGGGATCTTTTAGCTCAGTTGCTAAGACACTTGCCCTCAAGCAACCTGAATATGACCTTACAAAATCAGTCAATGGTCCTAAGACAGAAATTTTGCTAGTTCTCGCCTAAATTCATATAACTGTATGGGTTCTTCTAGTGTTGTATCCTATATGTCATTGGACCTTTCACCCTCAGTTCTATTTTAATGTTTCAGACATCCATTTTCAACTTCATCTAATTTTCTTCCTATACCTCATGATCATTCTCTAGGCATTTGAGGTAACTAGATTTATCCAATTGGAATGATGCATGATTGTGAGCTTTTTTGGGTGAACGCAGTGGGAAAATCATGATTGAACCTTTGATATGAGGACTGAACTTGATAGGGAGTCTTAGGCGATGGACGGGGAGGTTGCTGTGAAGAGGCTATTTGTTAACAATGACATAGAGCCACTAATTTTTCAATGAAGTCAACATGATCGACAAAGATTGAGCATAAAAACTTGGTCAGGTTGTTGGGTTGCAGTTTTGAAGGGCCGGAAAGCCTTCTCGTCTATGAACTCATTGCAAACAGGAGCCATGACCGCTTCCTCTTTGGTATCTCTGAACCTACCATTATTACTACTACTAATACTACTATATTGAGCACTAATATCTCTTCTATTAGAAAAACCAAAAAGATTACAAACTAAGTGAGACGCTTAGTGAGAATAAAAGAAAAATAGAAAAACTAAACAAAGGAGAAAGGACCAAACACAAAAGGCAAAGCAGAGCCTCTAAACAGCAATTAATAGCGTAGACCGGTAGAGAGCAGGCATTTCTTCACAACATCAATGATTGAGAAAATGGAATTACGGTTTCCTTTAAAGATTTATTGGTTTCAATCTATCCACGTCAGACTAAAAGACAGCAAAAGAAGCAGCTTGCACATCTTTTACTTTCGAGTCATGGCCATAATGGAAAGATTCTGCCCATTGTGAAATACGTCGTTTCTTTGAAAAATTCGCATATAATATGCATTTTTTTGCTACTAATCACATGTAATATCCATATTTTTTAATACAACACGTATTTTGTATAATACACATTTTTCGCATATTAAATGAGTTTTTCACGCATTAACTATTTGTTTCCTTTATTTTACTGTATTTAAAAAAAAAAAGTGGTTTTAAAACTTTAATTTTTTTTTTTAATATTATCTTGTTTTTCCCCGATTTTTCTGTTTTTCCTTCTTCCGTATTTTAACAGTTTTTTTACCTTTCGATTTGTTCCCCTTTTTTCCTATTTTTCCCTGATTTTCTCACTTGTAGTATTAAATCCGTACCCTTTATTTTGTCTCTTTGATTCAGCCAACAAGTCCTTGCAAAATCTAGGCATGCGTCTCATTTTTGATCTACTGTGTTAAGTAGTATCAGTATACGCTGACACTAGTTAGCAACATATGACTTGGAACCACTAGTATTACTACTACTACTGCTAGCTACTACTATATGGAACACAATTACTGCTACCAAGTCAACTTGTATTGGCTGATACTCTTGGAGTCAGCCAAGAGTATAATTTACACATTAAACTCATCATTTTCTATAGTTAAAGCAGGTAGAGGGGAAATTACCCTCAAGGATGCGAAACTGGAAGTTGAATCATACAAAAAAAGATGGTAAACCGGTGAACGACGCGGCAGCAGAGATAATGGTAAGATGATTTTTTAATTTATAAATTTTTTTAAAAATAATAATTATATATTTAATTTATATGAAAAAATTTCAGCAAAAGATAGATGAACGACTTATGGAGGGCTCACAAGAGTCCACTGGACGAGATGATGTATTATATCAGGTATTGGGATCAGACACACGTGGTCGCGTCCGGGGCTTTGGGGGGGCAGTGACCCCAGCAAGTATTTTCGGACCGTCGTCATCTAGGGGAGGGGGCAGGAGGTCCGCCAATTGAAAGAAGAAGTGAGCACCTTGAGAGAAGAGCTTGAAGCAATGAAGTGGTTGATCACTCGATTGATCGGAACAATGGTAAACATTATTAAAACTTTTATATAATTTTTTCTCTTGTAGTTTTCTATAATTTTTCATGCTAACAAACATTCATTTTCTTTTTGTAGCCCCCTCCACCGCCGCCACCTCAACAATAGGCTCTCCTCCACAACACTTTGAATGGGTGCACATTTTGGATGGGTATGTTATTTATTGATGAAGTTACTAATTTTTTAATCTTTAAGAGGCTAATTTTTGGGGAGCTTCAGAAGATAATTTTTGTTCATAACCCCTGAAATTATCTTGCTTCATATGTTTAGATTGTTTCTGCTGTTATCTTCTCCATATTATAAGTTAATAATGTTGTGCTTTTTTTGCATATTGTTCACTAATTTGTTATTCTATTGGGTGATGAGGTGAACGACTATTGATTTGAGTAATTCATTTAGCTGTTTTAGGTTCTAAAAATGACCAAGTTGAAAAGGAGATTGGAGTAGGTGAAGCTGAAGAGACTGAAGCAGGCGAGGATGATCGTGCTAATGTTCATGAGATGGTGATAACGTGGAAGAGTGAGGATGGTAATGGCAGTGTTGGTGATTGTGGTGATCGTTGGTGGATTGTTGGTGATTGTGGTGGTTTGTTATTCTAATACATTGGTTTGACAATCTTATTTTTTATTTTTTAGCGCATTAGAGCTATCATCAGATTTTAGCAAACTAAATACCTTGCATTAGAGCTGCCATCAATTTTTAGCGAACTAAATACCTCGTTTAGGGGCAGTTTGGACCAAAAAAATAATTAGATTTGACTAATGGTACTGCCCTTAAGTGACAATAATCATAGGCAAGGCTATCTATTCCTTCAAACTAATGGAATTGCAGGAGAACTTCTCACAAAACAAAAAGTATGGGTGGAAGTACAGTTGTAGAGCCAAGGGGTGCACAAACCTATTCCATGCTGCTGAGTTTGTACATAAGCATCTGAAGCTGAAACACCCAGACCTTATGATGGATTTGACTTTGAAAGTGCGCGAGGATATTTATTTCTAAAACTACATGAAGTAGGTTTTATTTATTTATTTTTATTGTCATCTTTTGAATTGGGGGCCGTCAATTTGGTGTTTAATCATTGTCATTTATTTATGATTAATCTTGTTGTCATTGTAGTGATGCAGATGCACGTGGTGGCACACGTGTCATGCAGCCCCCTGCACCGGTATGCTTCATCTGATTTATAACACAGATTTGTGTTAGAGTGCACCACGTGCATCTTCTTTTTTCATTCATCTTCTTTACATAGCTTGCTTTATCTCATTCATCTTCTTTTTTCATTGATTGATTTGTGTAAGCATAGTGGTTAGTTACGTGGTGTATTTGAGATGATTAGTCGATGAATTTCACCAAGAACATGGATTTTTGGCAACAAGATAAGTGGAATGGTTTTTTCTCAGTGACGTGGCACATCATAAAGGACATCCCAAATCCACAGTTCTGCCATATAATACTAGAGAACAATGAAAACAAACCTATAAAAAATAGCAGAGATACACAAGAGGTATGCTTTTTATTTCTACTGTTAGCACTCCATGTTTTTTTTAATGTAGTAGCTAATTTTGAAATTGTGCTTCTTTCCTAGAACCGTAATAGATTAATTTTGAAATTGTGGCATCTAATTAATGGCTGCACTTTGATTGCCTAGGAGTTTGACCTTCTGGATGATCTTTCTTTTTTTTAGGGGATTGACCCTCTTCATTGACATTATAAGATTATCAAGTTTATGAATAGCCTATCAGCTCTCAAATCCTCTAGGAAACTGACTTTTACAGATTTTAGGGCTTTGACATTTGTCAAAATGTAAAATTCAACTTTTCACAGCATTGGGTAGAGGAGCTCTATATGAAAATTAGTTAAAAAAAGATCAGTTCTAAGTTGGACTTCCTTCTGAAACTTAACTAAACTATTTCACTTTAGAGCATTTTACCCAACACTGAACTGGTTCAGTTTAGAACTAGTTACGACAACTATTCGGGTCAATCTCCTTCAAAAATAGTCAAAGCTTGTGTTGCATAGCTACTTGGGAGCACATAAATCAGTGACATATGCTTATGACCATTCACTGTTTTGGTATTGAAAAATATGTAAAACCTTGTGAGTTGCATAGCTATTTGCATAAATGAATATTGGCTGCTTACTGTTAAATAGGTTCATGTTAGTCCATCTTGGCCATTTTATAGTTCATTGAACCAGCTAGCCTCCTCATGGATGTGGAGATGTGGCACTGTGAGAACCAACCAAAAGTGTGTTGGAACAGGTCCCTTGTACTTAAATGGTGAACAAAATTATGGGCAGAAATTCAACAATATTTATACAGTGTTCTATATTTAGAGAGTTACTCTTTGCTCTATCACCATTGCCTTATATCATCATGATATTATAGACTGTCTCTTTTTTGTGGAAAAATGGGATCTCATAACTTTGACCTTTATAGATGATAGTGATTTACTTTCCCTTTTGGGAAAAAGGGAATCTCATATTGACTAATGATCTAATACAATTCACATCATTAGCTTATCCTTACTCGTCTAGTTTAAAGTCATACGCTCAAGATAGGGGCAGTTGAATTTTGTTTAGTTTTAACTTTAAGAGTGGTACAACTAATTACTTAGCTTCATCACTATGAGTGTGCATTTATATAATTTGTATATTTCAGCTTAGATGGTTTTGTGAGATTGTTTTCATTCTACAAATTCATTCATTGAATCTAGTTTTCTGTGTTTGAAGGAAATGTTGTATTTATATGAATAATAGCACAAACAAAAAATTGGTAGCAGTATTCTTTTGACAAATATAAATTTGCCTGGTTCCAGGTGGGTTACTTTCACTGGCCAATGTGGCTTCTGACAGTGCAGGGAATTGGAGAAGTTGAGAGACTCTCAGCCAACTTCCTCGGCCTAAAATTGAAGTTGCCTGACATGCTATTGCTTTGATGTTAGCCCACTTTGCGATTACATTTCTTCATCACAATTTTTGCAAATCATTTTCGAGGACAAAAGCTTTTTATTTTATAAGTACTAAACTTTACATAGTTTTTATAAATGACGGTTCATTTATCGTGTCAAAATGAGGAACATTTTGTTACTTGTTATATAGGAATACCTGACAGCAATCTATATATTAAAGTAAATATTGAGTCCTTCTAGGTAATTATTTGTTCATGGATGTCCGAACATTCTGATGAGGATAATTTTTAGTATCAGAGACTGATATGCCATATATATAGGTGTTATGACTACATATCTTCCATCCGTTTGAAGTTTAGGTTCAACAATTATTGAGCCAGCAGCCATGTGAATTCTTAATGTAATAAATTTTATAATGATTTGATTATTGCTTAGCTAGGAAGTTCTGAAGTTTTCCCTTCCCTGTTATGTTCATGATATTTTGTTTTTTTGAGTTTGTTAGTATTCTTCACGTCTCTCATATACAAAAATCTATGTTTCTTTTTTTAAAGGTTTTATTTCAAAGAAATGCTGCCAAAGCAGCGACAACAAGAAAATTCAATGAAGAGATTATCCCTGTACATACAAAGGTTTGGAAGCAATAGCTTTCTTATAACATTTAATCAAATATTAATCTAAAGTTTCAAAACAAGATGAAAATTTTGAGACTCTTGCAGGTCATTTAGAAACAAAATGGAAATGAAAGATCAATCATGGTTTTGCTTATGGAGTTCGGCCCAATACTTCACATTCTGTTTTAGCTAAGCTCAAGCCTTCATTCAAAGTTGGTGGTACTAGCACTGCAGGTACAATTTCTTTCACTAAGATTTCCATGGTTTAGTAGCAAAATGTAAGGCATCAATTTGAGGTTGGCTTTGCGCGTCTTTTTTCTTCATGTAATCTAGACTTGGACTAGAATGGTGATGTTATAATTTTTCATTAGCTTAAATGATCTTACACCATCAATGATTTGAGATGCCGGTGATCTGTACCATCAAAGTGATAGATCATAGCTTGAAGTGCAGCAGGTGCCAAAATGGTGTTTTACAGAGATTTAAACCACCGATTTGTGGAATATAATATCAACCACTGTTTTTAGTTTAAAGGCTAATATTAAAGTTTATGAATCGAATGGTTCACATCTACTTATAAGCATGTTTCTATGGGCTGAAACATGTTCCAGTGATAGATTGCCACTTGAACAATTTAGATTGATCACAGATGTGCGTTACATGGCTTAATGATAAATCACACTTAAATGGTGTGAGATAAATGGTCTTATTTTAAAGGTGTAAGATCATTTAAACACCAAGCCATTATCTGTATATTAAAACGATAACTTCCTGCAAAATTGGTTTTTGTGGATGGGCTGCCTCCATATTGGGATGAAGATCGTGTAAGAGAGCAGTTTAAAGATTATGGGGAAATTGATGGTGTCGTGTTAGCCCGAAACATGGCAACGGCCAAGAGGAAGGATTTTTTTGGTTTGTCGATTTTGTAACTCATGCTGCAGCCGTTGCTTGCATTGAAGGTGTAAATAACACCGAATTGGGTGATGGAAAGTCAAAGGTGCCCTTTCTTTCTTTTCTATTTTTGGATCCCTTTTTTTGCTAAATGAATGTATTTTGGATATTGTTAACATTCATTTAGGCATGCAGAAAGGTTAGGCTCTTATAATTTTCAGAATTAATCAAAATTGTCTGAATAGTTTGTCTACCAAACATTTCGCCAAATATTCACTTGATTTGTCAATTCTCCAAATTTTTTCGAATTTTCCCAAATTTAACGAATTTGACGATTTTTTTCCGAATTTTTATCATTGTAATACATGTTTTAATCGTACTTTATATTTTTTTATGATTTAAATTGTTAACGCATGTGGATTATCTATACACTTATTTTTTCACTTAAAGATATCATTTTTAATTTTAATTAGGTTAACATATATTTTTGAATATATGTATTTTTATAATCCCTGAAATTTCTAATTTTTTCCCGAGTCTTCTCCGAATTTATCTGAATTAAACCGAATTCACACCCAGAAAGATTCTTTGAATCGAACTTGGTTACTATGGTTTCTGCATATTAATGTCTCTTCCAATAGTCGAGATATATTTGTCTACATGATAATACACATCTACTTTTATCCATTATTAAACACTTCTAGATTGGAATATTCACATTTTACTTTGTTATGTTGCAATTTCCAAGAGTTGTGAATTTTCCCTCTATTATTTGGTCAAACAAAATCGATGGTCATATAATAAATGTTGATAGGATAGATTGTATGATTAAGGCGGGGTTTAGTTGTTTTCTTATCTTTCCTTTCTTTGTTGTTCACGCTTATTATTGTAGTATCAACGTTCTTATCTTTTGTAACATCCATGATGGGTTTGGAATAATTAAAAAATATATTAATTATCTGAGTAGTTTTGGTTGCTTGATTTTTCGGCAATCCTACTCATCTTTATTAGTACTGTTTGAAGTTTGTACCATGGCTCTATCTGAAAAAATAGATGCTTCAAATTGTTTATGTTTGCATGGTTACATATCAGAATCGGATATGAAGTGCTCCTAAAATTCCTCATGTAAGGATGACTCTCCAGCTCTCTCTTGGACTCGTTCTTTTTTCCTCATTTAAATAAAACTTTCCATTTTCTCCGCCCTCAGGATGTATAAATTTGCGTGTCTTCCATCTTCAACCAGTCGAAAGCAAGAGCGAGACTTGCAAATCCTCTACCCAAAACTCAGGCTGTGAAGGGTGGGATGCGTGGTGGGTTTCGAATTGGGCGCTCTGGTATTGGAAATTACTCTAGATTTGGTAAGTTTTTTTTTTTTTTTTCTTCACAACTTGTGCAACTTAAATGATTATGTTCATGTTTAATTTCTTTCTCATTTCTTACCAGGGAGAGGGTTTGGCCGGGGTGGTCATACTTCCAACAGTGCAGGCTTTCAGCGTGGAAGGGGTTTCATTCCACGGGGGCGCGGTCGAACAGGTAGGTTTTCTTTCGCAGATGATAATGATCAGGAAATCCAACATTCTGAGTTCCGTGGAAGGGGGTCTTTGGTTCTAAGTTTATATTACTAATGATATGATGCCAAGAGGCTATACCCATTAATCCTTTTCTATTATTTGGTTCTAAGTTTATATTACTAAGCAAAAGAGTTTTAGAAGAGATAAATTTGGTTTTATATTTCCCATTTTTTTCGAATAAAAATTACTATGGATGTTTATTTTTGCTACATAATTAGTTTTTTTACTATGGGTTTTTTTTATTTATAAGTGAAAGGATTAAAAGAATCAATTATTTTTATAGCTCTCTCTCTCTCTGCTTTCTCTCTCTAACAGATCATGGGTGGCATGCTCATCGTCAGAAGAATTATGTGTTAAATCTTTTGAAGAATATATATATATATATATATATATATATATATATATATATATATATATATACTTTAGGTCATTATTTTGCTACATGTTTTGTATTTCTCTTTGTAAAAGTATGGTGCTAAGAGCCAACACCAAAGATGAAAGTGTCCCCCATTAATTTCTCTAATTAACAATTAGTTCTTGTGGAAGTGAAATCGTTGGCCTACAACTCTTAGATAGACAATATGTGTCCATGAATCAGAAGTCAAACTGATTTAATTAATTGCTTGATATCTGATGGTTACTCAAATAATGTGGAACTATCTACCAAGGATCAATCGTTGGGGACCGAAACTGAAATTTTGAACCAAAATCCTCCCCGCAGTACATTAAATACCAAAATTTTGAGTTTTTGGTTTCAGTGGAGACCGAAATCGAAACATTTCGGCCAAAACTTTGAACAACCATGCTATCTACACAAGAGTTCATTAGCTGATATATTATGATCTTTTAGTTGGACGGTGTGGATCATCATAAAAGTACACTCATTGTTGAATAACAGAAAGGGTACCTCTGTTGGCCCCTACAGGTTGAACTCATAATGCGGTTCAACCTGGTTGGACCTGACTATTGCCCTTTTTAACCAATTGGTTCTTGATTTTTATTATTGGAAAATTGAGTACAGGCATTTTCACAGTGAGTTCGCAAGGCATCTATCCCAGTCAAGATTGCTAGTTGCAAAAATGTCTTGTGCCTTAAACAAATTGCATAGCAGCATTCCCATACTCTAATATCTATGTTCGCGCTAATACTTTTTACTGTAAAATGCTGAGCCAACCATCTTTCGCTTCTTTTTTTTTTTCATTCCTTTCATGTATTAGGAGTTACATCAGTACTGACTGTAGCTCTCTACGGCTGATTGTGTTCCTCCCAGATTGCTTATCAAAGCTCTAACTTTCTCCGACGATTGCTGAAACTGAAAGGCGTCTCATCTAGAGATAGAGGTGGCAGAGAGCCGTCGGGATGAGGCTGAGGCGACAAGAATCCGTATCAAGCTGTAGGAGCTGCAGGCAACATCTAGGCAGGTGAAAACAAAAGATTATAAAGCTGTGAGGCTAGCCGAGATGAACAAGAGAAACAAGGTGGAAATTTTCAAAAATGCTTTGGAGATGAAGCCAGTGAACACGAGCCTTAAAGCGGGCGAGGCGGGGTTGGGATAATGTCCAACACAACAGTTCTTTTGTTCATAGGACTTCTCATGTAGTAATTAAATTTGCTTTCAAATGTACAAGCAAAAAAGGATTGATGTGTATTAAATTTGCTTTCAATTAAATTTGCATAAAAATTGTCGACGTAAATTTTTAAAAAAATATTTTTTTTTTTAAATAAAAAATTTTCATAAAAAAATCACTGTCAAATATATATATTTTTTTAAATATATTTAAAGAAAAAAAAAATGTTGGAGACGGCTAAAAGCCGTCTCCAATAATAGGAGGTCACTTATTGGAGACGGCTTAAAGCCGTCTCCAATAAGTATTGGAAATGGCTAGATTACTCATTAGAGATGTCTCTAACATATCTTAAGCCGTCTCCAATAAGTATTGGAAATGGCTAGATGACTCATTAGAGACGTCTCTAACATACCTTTGGAGACAGCCATATGTCGTCTCTAATAACCTTGACTATTAGGGACGGCTTCCATTTGGTCTCCAAAGACAATGGGACTATTTGAGACTACATGGAAGCTGTCTCCAATACTATTGGAGATGACTTAGACACCTTTGGAGATGGCCAAAAGCCGTCTCCAATAAACACATTTTTTGTAGTGTTTGAAACCGATGAACTCGACGATGCCGATCTAAACTTGCTACTATAGTACGAAGCTCTCAAAACTTCCAACGAATCTTGAGTGTACAGAGAGAGAGATTGCGATCTATATATATTAGCTGGGATTTAAAACTTCATAGCTAAGAAAAAAACCTAATCGAGAGCACTGAAAGTGTAAAAATCAATAGAGAAGAGAGATTTGACCGTGGAGATCAAAGATTTCTGAGTCAGGAGATTTGAAGAAGGGTAAGAAGAAGAAGAAGATCGCGCAACCTCGATTTCATGCGAGATAAGGTTCGTCGAGAGAGAGGAAAACGAGAGAGAGGCTAGGGTTTTCTCAGAGAAAAAGAAGGGAGGAGTCTCTGAGGCATTTTGTGTTAGAGATAACGAGATAAAAAGGGTGGTTGGGAGTTCGGCCCAATAGATTTGCACGTGCTATCATCACATGAAGAGGAGATTATTTATTAAATCAATTTTTAATTTAAAAACCACTGCTTTAACTTCAAATACTATTGTTTCAGGCAGTGAAATATTACACCACTATTTTAAGCAGTGGTTTATTTTATACTGCTATAGTGATTTTTCCTTCATTTTGACGTAATGTCATCCAAGTGCCTAAGCCAAAGTGACTCTTCCATAACTGTCATAATTTTGATGCTTGGTTGACATGGCGGCATTGGACTAGATCACTCAATTTGGATAGTTTATGAGTAGAGTTATTCAAGAAGAATTTAGCGGGTCTTTGTCTTTTTTTATCAGTAACGAACTTTTATTGATTAAGAACCAAGAAAAAGATACAAAAAAGAAGTGAGAGACTGCAAGGCCCCAAACATCACTCTAGAGGAACAAGAAAAAAAAGAAACTCCCCCAACCATAGATTAGTCCCAACCTACCCAAAAAGATTCCCCTCTCCCGAGAGAAAGTAAGGATAAAGGTAGGTTATCCCATTCTTCAGCTGCATCGAAGTTCTCGCTACTTTCACCAATATGAGCTAAAGAGACCCAGTGAGAAGCCAAATTTCTAACATCCTTTACAATCATCTGATTTGGCCTTTGGATTTTTTTAAATGTGGTCTGTTTGAGTTTTCAAGTACTTATTCGTAGTTGCCCATTTGATAACACACTCATGAGTGCTGCTACCCCTGAAAATCCTTTCATTTCTTTTCAGCCATATTGACCAGATAACTTAAGGCTTGACCAGTTTGACATAGGAGATTGACGTGAGCGGTGGTGCTTGGGTTGGATACCTAACACCAACTCAAACCTGTACTAGGTAGTAAAATGGGCTTTACGATGACATAACTGATATGGCTGACAACATTTGTGGTTTCTGATTGTCTTCTCAATGCAAATATTTAATCAACGCTCACACTCCTATTCCTTCCTGTATACTTGAAACTAAAAATATTGACAGGTATCCTCTAATAAGACTACTTTTGGCTACATTAATTCCCCATGTATTAAATATAGAGCTACTATGGGCCTAATCACTTGCGCAAGGCATGCCAATAGTGTGCTCTATGTACCTAGAAGCTCGCAGACTTAAAAAGCATGAAGATCCGCATGTGTCCACACGGCACATTCTGCTGGTGATAAGGTCGGTCGCTCTATTCTAGATGTCAAGTATAATTTGATTCTATTCCCAAACACAGCATAAACTAACCCAACAAAACCTTGGCTGTGCCTTCAGAACCCATGGGCTTTCACAATGTAACGACAAATCCAGTGGTAGCATGTAGTAATTCTCATCTTGTCTGGCGGACTTTCTTTTATATACTATATAACCAAATGAATTAAATTTTGCAGGTTCTGTTATCCATCTGCTCCCTGCTTACAGATCCTAATCCAGACGATCCATTAGTTCCTGAGATTGCCCACATGTACAAGACTGACAGAGCCAAGTATGAGTCGACCGCCCGGACCTGGACTCAGAAATATGCAATGGGGTAGTTGATTTCATGCTCATCTTCTATATGTATAAGAAATACTACCTTATTAGTAAATAAATAGAAACTGAGGAAGGGTGGTAAGGGCTTCACTTTTGTTCTTTGGTGGGTTAGGGATAGTTTTCTGAAATTTGGGACATGAGATGTTCTTGTTCTGCTGTTTTGACGATATGAAACTCTAGAGGGCCTGTTTTCATTTCTTGAAATGTGTGTGAGAGAGCCGAAATGGTAATGGTGTACTATCATAGTAAACAAGATAAAACATGGTAATTGGCTTCTGATATTACCAAACCAAAGTGACTAATCATTGCACTAATCATTTATAATTTCTAAAAACTTACAGATACTCTACATGGAGATCTGTTCTGGCTGGGTATTTCCCGATATGAAAACTTTGCATGTGTCTTGTCTATAAGGATTTGGGTTTAAGAATGATTGATGTTCACTTAATTGCCGCACTTATGGCTGACGGTTGTAGCCGATGGTTATAGCCATAAGCGTAGGACTTCGCCGACGAGTTTATCGCCGACGGCTATATTCCTAGCCATTGGCGTATTGTACGCCGACGGCTACAAAACACTACGATGACGGCTGTCGTTCCTTTTTCTATAGTGGATGTGGTTGAGGAATTTCAATAAACAGGTCATATGCATAGGTCATATTCAAAACAATGCCTAGTTACTTCCTCTGTAGCAAGTGAATAAGCAATAAAAATCTATAATCCGTAAATAAAAATGATAGCAAGTGAATAAACAATAAAAATCCTTTATCTTAACTCATTATAGCTTTAATTCTGTAAATAAAAATAAAAATAAAATCATTAATTATATAAACCCTAAAAAAGGCCTAAGGGAGTTGTAATCTATAAATAAAAATGATAGCAAATAAATAAACAATAAAAATCCTCTATGTTAACTCATTATAGCTTTAAATCTGAAAATAAAAATTAAAAAAAAAAAGATTAATTATGCAAACCCTAAAAAAGGCCTGAGAGAGCGGAGTTTTTGCATCAGATACCTCGATTAGAAATTTCAGATCATGCGAACAATTTTTGCATCACAGGCCAAATTCAAATCATTCGAAAAAAAGACGACCAAGATGAAGATCAAGCACTACAAAAAATAAGAAAACTACTGCTATTAGTCTTGCCTCTACCAAAAATTACCTTAACAGCAAGTGCCACTGAAACACCTTATTTTTGTAGTGAAGTAACCCCCTTCATTTATAAGTTGGATAAAGTAGTGCGAAACCAGGAAATCGCCATTAGGATTGGGCTAGAGAAGATGAACGGACGATGTAGCTGGAGAAGAGGAGCTCATTAGTTTGAAAATTAGGTTTGATATATAAAGGCATTTTTGGTATTTGCAAATGTTTATGGGATACCTTTGCTTCCCGCAAGCGTTCCCCGCAAGGCCACACCCGTAGAGCTGCTTTCGTCCGCTACTCGCAAACCTTAGATTTGGTGTATGCGTCGTTACCACGGAGCTGGAAGCTTGATGTACGATACGCGCTCTGCGACCAAGAGCTGCTCCCTAAGAGCAGAGAGCTGCTCCGTGCCTCCACAGAGCGTTGCCATACGCAGCCTCAATCACTAGGTTTCCATTGAGCTCCCTCGCGAGCTAAATGCCATCAAGAAGAGCAAAAGTCTTGGCTTTAAGAAAAGGAATAATGGGACCATAAAAGTGGCTAAAACCAACAACAAAACTAATCATCGTGCACCCCCACTGCCTTGCCAACCCAGAGGTCTCATAAACAAAACCACCACATTCAGCTTCAAGAAATAAGGAGGAGGTATTCACCAACTAACTCGAGAAAAGGAAGGGAGAAGCAAAGAAATAGGTTCTATACCGAGAAGGTTCAGAATATCCAAATCCTTGGGAGGGGGGAGAAGCGGGCATCCTCCTCAAACTTAGATCTGTTACTTGCAAGCCAGATTTCCCACCACAACATAATCGGAATAAGGCCAAGCTAAGAACGAGGAGCTATAGCCCAATGCCAAAGCCTATCATGAAGAGATTGAAAACTTCTATAAGACACCCCAGAGCTCGTGTTAAGACCTAAAAAGTACCACTTTTCACCCCTTAACTTAACCTTTGATTAGACCTATAGCCACCTAATAAGTCCTTGTTAAGTGTTTTATGTACGTAATAACCAGCAGTGAAATAAGGCCAAGAATCCTACTAAAGAGCCTGTTTTGGCACCAGAAGTCCCTCAGAAGGATGGACTCTGAATCCAGACCTGAAATGAGCCTCGCGCAGTCCAGCTGAGCTTCCCAAGACTTTACAACAACTTCTCGCGCAGTTGATTGACTAAAGAGCTTCAGAAATATAAACTCGCACAGCTCTCGCGAAGCTCAAGAGCTGAACACCTCACGCAGTTTAAAGCAGACCTCTCTCAACCTCGCGCAGTTCGCTCACAACGGTTGAGAAGAGAGCCAGAGACTCCTCAGCTGTTGTCGCGCGATGGCGAGGATGCAATTATCAGAAGAGAACTCCTCACGCAGTTCTCACGTCATTCAAGAAGAAAGCATCCTTGCTAAGGCATGCCATCCTCGCGAAGATCAGTTAAGACTTGGAACCTCGCGCAGTTCAGAACCCATTATAGCCTCGCGAGGTACCTCGCGAAGGCCAGTAAAGAGAAGTTCTCGCGCTATTCAAATCTATCCTCGCGAAGATCAACCCAGCGATCGCGCAGCTACCTCGCGACTGCTCGAGCTCCAATCCCGCGACATCTGAGGCTCTGATATCTACTCAACCTCGCGACTGCCTGAAGAGTAAACCAAGCCAACCTCGCGACGGCTGAAGCTTCAATGTCAAACCATCCTCGCGAAGAGCAAGAGCTACCACGCGACAAGTCTGGGAAACAATGGCTACCTAGCAAAGCTCTGAACCTCAAACTTCCATCTCTTCAACAGAGAACTTTCTGGGAATTTCCAGCGATTAGGGCACGCACTCCCACGCTCAAATCTCTGTGCACGTGTCCCAAGGTATCGAAGGATCACTATTCGGCCATGTGGTATTGTTAAATTAGAGTTTCCTAACCCTAATGCGCCGCCACACCACTGCTATAAATACCCACACTTTGCTTAGGTTTAAGAGAGCTTAGACTTTCTTTTCTTTCTACATCCTGGAATAGCTGGGAACACGTCTCATTTCTTGGAGACTTGATCTGAGATCGTTTTGTTTTTCTTTTTATAGTTGTAAGGAGTTTTCCTTTTTTTTTTCCTTCCCTTCATAGTTCAGCACTTGCTGGCTATGTCTTTGTATGTATTTTGAACTAGATTAATGGAAGTTCTGTAATAGGATCTGTACTTTGTGGGATTTGTGTTTGAATGTGAGATGCTCTGTGCAAGGCTGCTGCCTTGTGATCCGCCATTGCTTTGGCTGTGTTTCAAAGCAATGAAGGACTGATTCTAAGGGCCATTCAGATCCAAGTGACCTATGAGTCTGGGCTATCATGGTCCTATACAGCCTTAGCCCCACCACAGGACCCACTAGATCTAAAATCCCCATGGGAGCTTGAGCTGGTAACCTGGTAACCATGGTGGTGGCAGCAATATTCTTGTTTTGTCTTGGGTTCCGTGAGGAGGATAGCCTCTGGGATAGTCTATGACCATTCAAGTGGACAGGTTATAGTCTTAGGGTGATTCTAATCCACCGATCCAAGATGGATCCTTCTTCTTTACACCTGAGCTTGTAGAAGCCTGGTGGGAGATTGTATAGAGGCAGACTCCCCTGTACTGATATAGATCCGCCATCAGATGTTGGATCTGATCTGGTTATAGAGATTGTAGGCTTGTGACTGGACCATTGTAGCCTCACTCAAGCAATGGACAGCTAGATCGAAGGTTGTACTCAATCGCTTGCTGGTTCTGTGTCTGGGCTATCATGGTCCTATATAGCCTTAGCCCCACACATAGAGCTTTAGAGGTTGAGGTTCCCTATGGATTCTTGAGCTGGTAGCCTGGATGAAATAGTGCCTGCAATGATTTACTTGTTATGTTTTGACCCATCCCTGGATTGTGGTTCCCCTATGAGATAGTCTGTGACCATTTGAGTGGACAGGTTATAACCTTAAGGGTTGAGTCATGGCAGAGTGATGGGTTGAATCCTTTCTCCTCAGTGGTGATAATGTAGCCATTAGACAGGATGTCTATAACATCAGATCTTAATTTGAGTTACAAAACTCCTCTGATTTGGGCTCAATAACATACTTCTCACCCTTTTATATTTATTTTCCACACTCCATCCATCCTCTCAACCCCTTCTGTAGTTTAGACATTAGAGTACCTTAGAATACTTAGAATAAGTGACCTTAAACTCCCCTCCTCTTAGGACTGTCAGATCTGTAGTCAGATCTTGAGGGACTACTAAAGATGGCTCCTTTAGAGCTGTAGATCACCTTTCCCTGTGGGACAAACTCTTACTTATCAAAACTTGCTACAATGGACCCTGTATCTTGCAGGTCTAGGATTTCTTAGTGTGCTGATTTCATCCCCTGTTTTACTCTTTCTTTGATTTTTAAATAACTTTTACCACCAACCAATAAAGCACAGCAACTGAGAGATCACGCAACAACTGGCAGGTAGTCTTTCCAAAGTGAGGACGAGAATTCGCAAGAGGAAAATAGGTGTATCGAAGATTCTTCAGCCTTCTTAGTTCTTACAAAGCATACACTAGGATGCAACAGGGATTTTAACGCTTTTAATCACCTCATCAGTATAAACACAATTATTGAGAATCTTCCAAGAAAGGACTTTTTGTTGGAAATCTTCCAAGTGAAAGATCTTAGGGCTTGTTTGGATAGAGGGAAAGGAAAAGAAATCATAGGAAATCATAGGAAATGAAAGGAAATGTGATACTTTCCTATGTTTAGCAACAAAATTGTGTCACTGAAAATCATAGGAAAATTAAAAATTTTCTTTTCCATTGAAAACTAACAAATCCCTCTAAAATAAGAGGATTTCATCGGAAAACTTTTGTCATCCTCGATTTCTCTCTTTCTCTCTCCTCTATCTCTCTCTCTTTTTTAATGAATAAATTAAAAGAAATTCAACTATTTAAAAAATTACAAAAATTAAAATAAAATAATAAAAATAAGAATGAAAATAAAATAAAATAACAAAAAGTAAAAAAAATAAAGATAAAATAAAAAAAAATAAGAATAAAAATAAAAAATAAAATAAGAGTTAAAAAAATAATAAAATAAAATGTTAAAAAATATTAAAAAATAAAATATATAAATATATAAATTAAAAATAATAAAAATAATAAAATAATACAAAAATAAAAAATATTTTTTTAATAAAAAATTAAAATTAAAATACAAAAGTTTTAAAAATTAAAATTAAAAATTTTAAATTTTAAAAATATTAAAAATACAAAAATTAAAAATTAAAAATAAAAATAAAAATAAAAAAATAATTTTTTTTAATAAAATAAATAAATTAAAATATAAAAAAATAATAATAATAATACAAAATTTTTAAAAAATTTTAAAATTTTAAAAATTAAAATTAAAATAAAATTAAAATTAATTTTTTTAATAAAATAAATTTAAAATAAATTAAAATAAAAAATAAAAATACAAAAATAAATAATAATAAAATAAATAATAAATAATAAATAAAAATGTAAAAATAAAATTAAAAAATTTTTAAAAATATAAATAGTCAAATAATAAAATAAATAAATAATAATATATAAATAATAATAATAAATCAAATAATAAAATAAAAGAATTATTTTTATTTTTATTTTTATTTTCATTTCTTTTTATTTTTATTTTTGTAATTTATTTATTTGTTTTATCAAAAGAAAGAGAGAGAGAGAGAGAGAGAGTGATTTTATTTTTTATTATTTTTTATTTTTTTACTTTTTATTTAATTTTTATTTATTTATTTTTAAAAATAATAATAATAAAATTAAATATAAAAACTTTCAAATTTTAAAAAAAATTTAAAAAAGAAAAAAATAATAATAATAAATAAATAAAAATTAAATCTCTCTCTCTTACCTCTATATTATCATTTTTCTTTTTAGATGTCTCTCTCTCTTAAATTTTTTCTCTCTACATACTTTTTATAATTTCTCTCTCTTTATTTTTTTCTCTCCAAATTTTATTTCTCTTAAATTCACTTTTTCTCTTTCCTAATTTTTCTCTCACCAAATTTCCTTCATAATAAAAAATTAAATTTATTAGGTGTGTGAGATATATTATCGATAATGGTCATTTTCTATTTTCTATGTGCCAATTACACAATCCAAACACAGGAAAATAATGAATTCCTATGAATTCCTAAAGAGCTAGAATCCATTGGATTTACAAAACCTTTTCCTATATTTTTTAAAAAATTGCCAAACATAAGAAGAAAAGAAAAGAAATTATAGGAAAGAAAAGGAAATGTGATACTTTTCTATTTTTCGTAACAAAGTTGTCACTGAAAATCATAGGAAAATTTTTTTATTAGAAACCAACAAATCCCTCTAAAATAGGAGGATTTCATCGAAATTTTTTTGTCATTCTCGATTTCTCTTTCACTCTCTTCTATCTCTCACTCTCTTTTTTAATGAATAAATTGAAACAAAATCAACTATTAAAAAAATTAAGATAAAATAATAAAAAAAAAAAATTTTTTTTTAAAGTAAAAAAAATAAAGATAAAATAAAAAAAATAAGAATAAAAATAAAAATAAGACTTTAAAAAAATAATAATAACAATAATTTTAAAAATAAAATAAAAATAATTAAAAAAATAAATTATAAATAAATAAATAAATATTAAAAAATTAAAATAAAATAAAAATATTAAAAGATTAAAATTAAAAATAATAAAACAATCAAAAAATAAAAAAATAAAAAATATTTTTTTAATAAAATAATTAAAAATAAAAAATAAAATTTTAAAATTTTAAAAATATTAAAAATATAAAAATATAAAAATATAAAAATATAAAGATATAAAAATAAAAATAAAATAAAATAAGATTTAAAAATAAATAAAATAAAATTTAAAAAATTTAAAAATTAAAAATTAAAAAAGTAAAAAATAATTTTTTCAATAAAAGATATAAATAATAAATAATAAATTAAAATAAATAATAATAATAATAATATAAATTTTAAAATTTTTAAAATTAAAATAAAAATACAAAAATAAAAATATATAAAATGTTAATAAAAAAATATAAAATATAAAATAAAGTAGAATAAAAAATAAAAATATAAAGATTAAAAAATAAATTAAAATAAAATTAAAAAATTTTAAATTAAAATTTTTAATTTTAAAAATTAAAAATTAAAAATTAAAACCTAAAAATGAAAAAATTAAAATTAAAATTAAATTTTTTTAATAAAATAAATTAAAATAAAAAATAAAAATAAAAATAAAAACACAAAATTTTAAAAAATTTAAAAATACAATAAAAATTTAAAAATATAAAAATTAATAAAATTAATAAAAAATAAATAAAATTTAAAATGTAAAAATAAAATTAAAAAATATAAAATAGACAAATAATAAAATAAAATAATAATAATAATAATAGTTAATCAATTAATAAAATAAAATAATATAAATAAAAGAAAATTTTTGTTTTTTTATTTTTATTTTTAATTTTATTTATTTTATTAAAAGAAAGAGAGAGAGAGAGAGTGAGTGAGTGATTTTATTTTTTATTTTTTTTTATTTTTTTACTTTTTATTTAATTTTTATTTATTTATTTTATAATTAAAGTAAAAAAATAATAAATATAAAATTAAATATAAAAGTTTTTAAAATTTAAAAAAATTTAAAAAAAGAAAAAAAATTTAGAAATAGTAATAAATAAATAAAAATTAAATCTCTCTCTCTCTCTCTCTCTCTCTCTTTCTTTCTTAGCTCTCTATTATCATTCTTCTTTTTAAATATCTCTTTCTCCGAGTCTCTCTCTCCTAAATTTTCTCTCTCTACATATTTATTTTAATTTCTTTCTCTTAAGTTTTTTCTCTCTTAAACTCACCTTTCTCTTTCCTAATTTCTCTTTCTCTCACGAAATTTCCTTCATAATAGAAAATTAAATTTATTGGGTGTGTGAGATATACTATCGATAATGGTTATTTTCTATTTTCTATGTGTCAATTACACAATCCAAACACCGAAAAATAATGAATTCCTATGAATTCCAAAAGAGCTGAAATCCATTTGATTTACAAAATCTTTTCTTATGTTTTCCAAAAAATTGCCAAGCAGACCCTTAGTTTAGTCGGCGCCATTGATTTTCGCATTTTTTTCCATATAGGCGCGCTAGAACAATAGAACCTTATGCCTTGCCTTCTAACGAGATTTCAACGTGATACATGTTTGATCAATCCAAGTAGATCAACTTGCATCCCATCATTGAGACATATACAAGCTATATATATGGGGTCAGATGTAGGCAATTTATATAGATAGCTCTAAAACTGTAACCTCACCTACCTCCTCCGGCCAGCATGCATTAACTGCATAGCTCTAAAACTGTTACCTCACCTACCTCCTCCGGCCAGCATGCATTAACTGCTCTGAATTAGATGAAAGAGATCGTTTTTCCTCCAATAATTCACGAGATAGACCTTCAGGTCATGGGGGTATGAACAAACAGGAAGGTTTTTATTTCACATAGCACACATCATTTTTTGGGAATTTTTGCCACATCAAACAAATAATTAACTATGGTCCATGGTCTAAAGATCCATCTTTTGAAAGACTGACACGAAAAATGATGTCCATCGTCTGATTCAAAACGATCAATGCATGCTAGTCTGAGAAGATGGAGTGAGGTTATAGTTTCACGGAGAGTAATTGTGACAGCCCGGATTTCGGCACCCCGAAACCCGTGCCATCAGCACGATCATCTTGACCGTGCCCCTTGGCTAAGCACGGAACACTGGTATATCAAGCATGCAATAGAATAATAAATGAAATTTCAAAATTTAAATCTATACTAAGCAACTCCCCAAAAGACAGTTCTACCCTCATGCCTCTACATGAATGGAGAACCGATCTGAACCATCGATGATAGCAATCATCACGGATGGTTCGTCCCAAAAGAATAATCCCAACTCCTTATATACATGGTTTAAACAAAATCAAAGCTTGACATACCAAGCCGTACAAAACTCTCTCAAAAAGCCCTCAAAGTGGCACAACGGAGTCCTCTAGAAGAAGTCCTCAGGAGGTGGCTCCAACTCTTCACCGACCGCAAGGTCCGACTCACCGGGGTCAGCGTCTCCTGAAGCCTCGACAGCTGCTAGTAGTGGACCTGCGACGTATAGTCTATAGGGTGAGCTACATCCTAGCTCAATAGGGAACAAACACAGTTGAACATATAAATTATTACTCACATATATTGCATGATATGCCATGCATGATGTGTCTATGCAGTTATTGATGAAAACAGTTAAAAAGCATTTCATTACTGTTGATTACTTATGTTTTCATTTACTCATGAATGATGCTGAAAAGGCCTAAAGCAAAACTTAAACTTTCAACTTAAGTAATCCCCGAGCAATATAGCATCGAGCCCCAATGAGATACCCTTCATCGTCATCTATATAGACACTTTTAACGTATTCCCTGGGAATACAAATATGGTACCCAAGCCCCTTTCCCCTGGGGATTGGTGGCGGGGTTTCACTTGTCTCAAATCAACACCCCTGGGGTGTGCTTACTATGTACGGATAAGCCTCCGCACTGGCCTACGGTTTCGCCGCCGTATCGGTCACGGATATCCTGCCGTGTCAGTCGTGGATATCCCGCCACGTCGGTGGGGTAACCTATCAAACCTCAAATAACAAAAATATCGGTGCCTTACATATAGTTATTCACCGTGTAAGTGTGCTATCTTATATCAGTTAGGCCCTATCAATCATGATTCAATCTTGGATACATCCCTGGGATGTATCCATTCACTTGCATCATACCTGATGCGCTCATCTCTTTACTTCTTCATCCCCTGGGGATGGCTCATTATAATTACTCTTATGGATGTCACACGCACACACACTTTTCACATTTCTTAAGCAATAAAACATTTGAATTGAATTCTATATCACTACATACATGCTCTTCTAAAATAAAGTACATGTTCAAGGTATTCCCTACCTCAAGTCTTCATTTAATCATTGCACCAAGGTCCCACGTGGCTCCTTGTGCATTAGTTCGCACGTACCACCTATGGTACTACATAACAGGTGAAACACATCACAAAGGATGCAATAAAGAAGGTCTAAGACCCTCCAAGAATCTTAAAGTCAAACTCAAAGGTCAACATAAATTATCTCAGTCGATTAATCGAACTCCAAAATCGATTAATCGAAAGTCAATATCGATTAATCGAAAGTCAATATCGATTAATCGATTCTCAAATCGATTAATCGAGATTCTCATTCGATTAATCGAATTCTAATTCGATTAATCGAAATTCTCTGTTCAGCCAAGTCGATTCTCAATTCGAGTAATCGAGTTCCTAAAATCGATTAATCGATCCCAAATCGATTAATCAAAAATTGAAATCGATTAATCGAAATCCCATTTCGATTAGTCAATTTTCCCAAATCATTTCCTCCAGCCCCCCTTGGGTCCACTGGAGGTTCCCAGTCGATTAATCGATACCCAAATCGATTAATCGAAATCCAAAGTCGATTAATCGAACTCCAATTCGATTAATCGAAATCGGGGTCCTCTGACTTTTCAACTTCCTGGCCAATTTCGATTAATCGAAACCCAATTTCGATTAATCGAAATTGTCAGATTCAGCCCTTTTCGAGCTGTTCTTCCCAATCTTTTTCCACACTTTTTCCTCTATTTTTCTAAACCATTATCCTATGATTTAAACCATTTTCAACTACAATTTAGCCTCTACGATCTATGCATTTTATTCACAAAAATTTACCTTGAATCAATCTCAAATTGATTTCAAATCAAGTGGTTGGAAGGCTAGGGTTCCAGCTTTGCTTCTAGCGGATCCCTCGCGTCGAATCCGACGTTTCTTGCTCGAATCTCCCTTCTTCAACTAGCATTTACTCCTTGTATAAATCACTCTCTTTACTCTTCTCTCTCTCTTCTTTACTTCTCTCTCAACCACCAAACTCTTGATTTTAGGGCTATTAAACCCTTTTATCTCCCCCCCTAGCTTGTGTGTTGAGCACATGCACCTCAGTAGGTGTATGTGACTTTAAATTTTCAACACACACCACATGGCTACACAACCCATCACATCACATTCACTCATCACACTCTACACTAACTATCGAACTCCTAATTGGTCAAACCTGTGACCGATCGGGCACGGATCTCGAGGTCATAGTTTAGCATGATTTTTCGGGCTATTACATCCTCCCCACCTTGAGAATTTTCGTCCTAAAAAATAACCCAAGGTTTGTCTGGCTGGTTCTCTTCCCCCTCCCCCCCACACTCTCAGGTGAGGCGGGCCAGTTGACTCAGACGTATTTAAGCATTCACAACACAAGCATAGAAGTAAATTTAAGGAATCTAAACAATGTAGTAAAAAAAAAATTTGATTTTCTATTAATATCTGAAAGTTTTACATGGCGCCAATAAGTTGGCATACAAAAATATACATGTACAATCCTCCTAACTGATACAAAATAAAAGTACGACTCAGGCAGTCCCTCACAAAGTTGGTCGGTGCTGAGGCTGGTGTGTCTGCTGGAGCCTGTGGTCAGTGGTGGGCAATCAGGCCTGGTCGGGTGGTCGTGCATCTCTCGGTGTGAGCGGAGGTAGATGTGGAAGGAGCCGCGTCTGCAGTGGTGGGATGGAAGACGGGTCCTCTGTGGAAGGCTGTGCGTCCGGCGGTCCACTCCTCCTCCTGGGCGAGGTAGCGGTAGTGGAGGATAGATGTGGCGAGGTGTGAAAGAGAAGGAAGTCCATCCTCCGGTTCATCATTTCGTTGTTGGCCTCCATCGGGCCAACACCTCCTCGATGGTCGGCCCGAGATGCGGGCGTGCAGTAGGATGAGGTGGGTGTCGCGGGCGCGGGGTGGGCAGGTGGCATCAGTGAGGCTGCTGTGTGAGAGGGAACCCTCTCCACGGGTGGCTCAATGAGGGATAGGTGTGCCCCACCCACGGGTGGGTCTGGGTGTGCTCACCCATGGTGGGTCCCGCCGAGGTGGTGGTGGCCACTGGGCCGTCACTGGGAGCGGACCCGAGCCGGTAGGGTCCGCGAGGTTAGAAGCACGGGTCCATGAAGACTTCAAAACGCTCTTCACGCGATCCGTAGCCCTCACCTCGTGAGGCGAGATGCTGTAGGAGGGATCATTGGAGTAACACTCCAACATGCTCGAGATGAGCCGAGCATATGGCATCTTCTCCTTGGGCCTCATGTTGCCCTTCATTAACTTTCCCTTGATGTACCTCATCCCTTCTAGGATGACCATGGTAGCATCAAACCATCGGCCACGTATACGCATAAAGTGCGACTTTGTCCACGCTGATCGTGGGCGCATTGGGTATAAGGTTACACTTGATTATTGAATCAAGCATCCACATGTAGCCGGGAAGGTCAACCCTCTTGTCGGCGGAGACCGACCCCTTCTTGCCATAGGTCATGCGGGACCTGACCTCCTCAAATCGAGGGTCCTCCTCGAAGTGTGGGAACAGGGTGGTCTCTCGGGTGAAACCGAGGTAACACTCGAGTACCTCGTGGTATGTGGCGACGGTGATTATGTACTCGACCCTCTATGGTGGTCTTAATCACGCTTGTAGGGCCGTCCACAAGCCCTTGGTAAAATAATCTAACCAACCTAGGGTAGTAGGAACCCCGGATTGGTTTGAGAAGGTTGCCGAGACCGGCGTTGTTGAGGTAGTTTCGAGCCCATTGGGTCTCGCCCGGCAAATCGGGATTTGTGAATAGGGTAGGGTCGATAATATATTCGACCTCAAAGGTCTTGGCCGCCCACCATTCTTTTGGTTGCACCACGTTAGTGGGTGGTGGGGGCATTGGGGTCGATTCGCGGGAAGACTCGCGCGAGGATGCGCTCGTCGAACCGGAGGTGGTCTCCGATGCCAACGGTGATGGAGTCCTCACCGGCGATGGGGTAGGTGGTGGTGGTGCGGCGTTCTTACGCCTAACCGGGAGCTTAGAGGTTGCCTTCTTCGAAGACAAACGAGTTTTGGGCGGCATGGTTGGTGAAATAACAAAATCTAGGGTTTTTCTAATTCAAATTGAAGGGAAAAACACAAATCTAGGGTTTACCTTAGGTTTCGATGCGAAAATGGGCGATCTCGGTCGGAGAGCGACGAAGAAAACGCAAAACCCTAGCACGGATGAATGGCCGGAGAGGAAGAAGAAAAGGGCGCTCGAAGAACTCAAGTGCAAATGATTCGAATGGGAAGAAAAATCCCTAATTTTTCAATATATAGGCTTCGGCTCGATTAATCGAAATTCAGAATCGATTAATCGAGATTCAAAACTAGGTTAAGCCGCGCAAAATCGATTAATCGATTTCTCAAATCGATCAATCGAAAACATTTCGATTAATCGAAATCGTATCCGTTTAAAATTTTAAGTTTTTGAGCTCACTGGCGCGAGCCAGTCGATTAATCGAAATCCATTTCGATTAATCGAAATTCCAAAATCGATTAATCGAATTTCACTTCGATTAATCGAAATCGCAAAGAATTCTAAATTTCCAGAATTCCTTAAGTATTCGATTAATCGAAATCCATTTCGATTAATCGAAATTTCAAAATAGATTAATCGAAATTCACTTCGATTAATCGAAATCGTCTATCTGACTTCAATTTCTTCCAAGACCCTTTAGTAAATCGATTAATCGAGGTCCAGTTCGATTAATCGAAATTCAAAATCAATTAATCGACACTGCTTCGATTAATCGAAATTTCATTAATTTACTCCCAATTCTTCTAACATTCCCAGCTTGTTCGATTAATCGAACTTGCAGTTCGATTAATCGAGTTCCCAATTCGATTAATCGAATTCCCAAAATCGATTAATCGATCCCAAATCGATTAATCGAAATTATAACTCGATCAATCGAAATTGCATTCTATGTATATTCTAACTCTCATTTCCATTTCCAGTCACTGGCACATGCCAGTCGACTAATCGAACAAAATCGATTAATCGAAATTCCAAATCGATTAATCGATTTGAAATTCGATTAATCGATTTTGCCCAATTTCTACAGATTTTCAGGTTCTTTGGTTCTTTGATTGTTTTTGACAATTTATGACCTCAAGTGGTTCGTAGATCCATAAAAACACATTCACTTGGTCATGTACATACAAAAATCTGTTCGTTTAGTCATCCTTTTGAGCAAAATTTCCATCGAATTACAAGTCTTGTGGAGATTTCCACAACACGTTTGTGGTTTACATTGAATTCTCACGTCGTTGGAAACAAGGTTGGATATTGTTCTTTCACATCGGCCTCTCGTTCCCAAGTAGCCTCTTCTTTTGGATGATTGTTCCACCGAACAAGCACTAAGGGAATCACTTTAGTGCGCAGTACTTGTTCCTTTCAATCCAAGATTTCCACTGGTTCCTCTATCATGCTCATGTCCTCACACATCTCTATAGGTTGCTTTCCTAATACATGAGACGGATCATTCACGTACTTCCTGAGCATCGATATGTGGAACACGTTATGTACTCGATCAAATAGCGGTGGTAAACCAACGCGATACGCAACTTCACCTACGCATCCCAAAATTTCAAATGGTCCAACATAACGTGGTCTTAACTTCCCTCTCTTACCAAATCTCATTATACCTTTCATAGGTGACACTTTCACAAACACGTGCTCACCCACTTTATAGTCGACACTAGTCCGCTTCATGTCGGCGTAACTTTTCTGTCTACTCTGTGCTGACTTCAGCCTTTCTCTGATTATTCGAACGACGGTAGCGTTATCTTCAAGTAGTTTTGGTCCTAACACAAATTTCTCACCTGTTTCCTCCCAATTGAGGGGTGACTTGCATCGTCGTCCATACAGAGCTTCATACGGTGCCATGCCAATGCTCGTTTGGAAACTGTTGTTGTATGCGAACTCGAGCATCGGTAGATACTCATCCCAGTATCCTTGCATATCAAGCATGCACGCTCTGAGCATGTCTTCTATTACTTGGTTCACTCGCTCTGTCTGCCCATCAGTTTGAGGATGGAAAGCTGAACTAAAGTCTAGCCGTGTTCCCATTCCTTCTTGAAATTTCTTCCAAAACTTGGACATATATAGTGGATCACGATCTGAAACTATGCTGCTTGGAATCCCATGTAATCTTACAATCTCCTTCATGTATAAGTCTGCCAGTCTTCCTGCTGTATATGTAGTATTGTACGGCAAAAAGTGCGCTGATTTGGTCAATCGGTCTACGACGACCCAAATGGCATTGTGTCTCTCGGCAGTACGGGGTAATCCAACAATGAAGTCCATTGAGATCGATTCCCACTTCCATTCTGGGATCGGTAAAGGTTGCAATAGTCCAGCAGGATGTCTATGATCAACCTTCACTTGCTGGCAAGTCAAACACCGTGACACGTACTCGGCCACGTCTTGCTTCAGTCCTCGCCACCAGTAGTTCTTTTTTAAATCTTGGTACATTCTGGAGCTACCAGGGTGGATAGCATAATTTGACTTATGGGCTTCATCAAGAATCGTTCGTCTTAGATCGGCATTGTCCGGAATGCATAGACGGCCCTTAAACAACAAAGAACCATCTTCTTTAACCGAGAAGTCCGATCTGATGCCTTCACTCACGTCTTGATGAATCTTTGTCAATGCCGGATCTTTCATCTGTAGATCGTGGATACGCTCAAATATCACTGGCTTTACTGATATATTAGCCAAAAAGGATCCGGTGGCTTTTAACTCAATGTTCGCATCGTAGAATGCCAGATCTTCCAATAATTTCCATCGGTGCATACCCAAAATCAAACAAGCTAACTGAGCTGAACCTTTTCGACTTAATGCATCGGCTACTACGTTCGCCTTGCCTGGATGGTATTGTATGGAGCAATCATAATCCTTGAGGAATTCCATCCATCTGCGCTGTCTCATGTTGAGCTCTTTCTGTGTAAACAGGTATCGGAGGCTCTTATGATCTGTGAAAATTTCAAAAGTCTCACCATACAAGTAATGTCTCCAAATCTTCAGCGCAAAAATGACTGCTGCTAGTTCCAAGTCATGAGTCGGGTAATTTTTCTCGTGTTCTTTCAGCTGTCTTGATCCATAGGCTATCACCTTCTTGTGTTGGTTGAGTACACAACCAAGGCCATTGTATGACGCGTCGCTGTACACGGCGTATCCTCCACTGCCTGAAGGAATCGCTAGCACTGGAGCCGAAGTGAGTCTCGTTTTGAGTTCTTGAAAACTCTTCTCGCATGCCTCACTCCACTCAAACCTTGAATCTTTTCGTGTCAGCTTTGTGAGAGGTCCCGATATCTTTGAAAACCCCTCAACGAAACGTCGATAATAGCTGCTAAGCCCGAAAACTTGGACATCCTTTGTCTTTGGTTGCTCCCATTTAACTACTGCTTCTATCTTTGCTGGATCTACCGTGACACCATGCTTTGAGACAACATGTCCCAAAAAGCTAACCTCTTCCAACCAAAACTCACACTTGCTGAGTTTGGCGTACAATTGGTGTTCATGTAGCGTCTGTAGAGCAATCCTCAAATGTTCTTCGTGTTCCGTCTTGGATTTGGAGTATATCAGTATATCATCAACAAACACTACGACGCAGGAGTCCAAGTGTGGTTTAAACACTCGGTTCATCAGATCCATAAACGACGTCGGAGCATTCGTCAATCCAAACGGCATCACAAGGAATTCACAGTGTCCATATCGTCCAGGAAGTCGTTCTTCTGAATGTCCTCACTTTGACTCAAGAATCGATGATACCGGATCTCGTGTCGATCTTGGAAAAATACCTTGCTCCTTGCAGTTGGTCGAATAGATCGGCAATACTAGGCAGAGGGTAGCGGTTCTTCCCAGTGAGTTTGTTCAATTGGCGATGGACAATGCATAGCCGCATTGGCCCGTCCTTTTTCGTGGCAAACAAGTCCGATGCTCCCCATGGAGACACTCGGTCTAACAAACCCCTTGTCCATAAGTTCTTGTAGTTGTTCCTTCAATTCCTTTAACTTTCGGTAGAGCCATTCTATAAGGTGCTTTCAAATAGGCTCCGCTTCTCGGTGCTAAGTCAATGGCGAATTCTTAATCTTTCTCGAGGTAATCCGTGCAATTCTTCCGAAACACGTGAAGTCTCGCATAACCGCTATCTCGTAAATGACGTTCTTTTCTTCCTTGTCCTCTTTAAGAAAGCTAAGTATCCATCGCAACCCTTTCGATCATTTTCTACTCATCAGAGATCGGTACGATGACGACCTCACCCTTGAAACCGAAATGATCTTCTTGTGTTGGGTCCGCGAAAATGACTACCTTGTTCTTGCAATCGACGGTTGCACAATGTTACTACGCAACCACCCATGCCAAGGATCACATCAAACCCTTGCATGTCTAACAGTATCAACTTTGCTTCCAATTCATGCACCTCTAAGTCTCGAACTGCTACAATGATGGATTTGCAAGCTAGCTCGTGTCTACTAACTCTCCAAATGGAATAGACACGAATAGGGACGAAATCCAACGTCTCTGGAACAATCTTCATCTTCTTGGCGAAACGTGGAGTGACGAATGAGTGGATAGACCCTGGGTCTATCAACACTCGAGCGTCATATCCACCGAAGCATCCTTTTTCATATATATTTAAAGTACCTATAGCATACATACATACATATAATAATTTACACATCAATTTACACCCTTAATTCACATACAGCTTTTGTATAAAAAAAAAAAATCTATACAATTTCTAATGCATGCTCCTTCTCTATCTAAAATTTTAATGAAATGAAAATTCTCTTTAATTTTTAACGAGAATTAAGTGGCCCACCTTGCCACATCGGAAACAACCCCTAGTTCCCAATCTACAATCCACCGTCCTATGAGGCTTGCCACACTTTGCGCAAGTCTCCCGAGGTGCGGAAGAAACAGTACGAGAACCCTGTGTGACAGTGGCGCCAGTAGACATGGCAGGGGTCTCATAGCGAAAAGGTCTCCCCGACGCAAGTAATGGAAACCTCTGTTGGTGTTGTTGTTGCACCGGTCTTCCGAAACCCCCTTGGAACTGTGGTCTCTGATTTTGGGCTACGAACCTCGGCTTTTTGTTCACCGGTTCGTAGTGCCCCGATCTTCCTTGTTCATTTCCTCCTCTCTGTTGCTCTCTCTGTCTATATCTATTTGTATTTTCTTCTTCCACAACCAATGCCTTACTCATGACATCTTCATAGGTCCTTAGCTGAAATGGAGCTACGCCTCCCCTAACTTCAGGCTTCAAACCTTGCTGAAACCTCTTGGACTTCATCACTTCAGTAGCGACATAATTCGGAGCAAAACGGGCAAGTCGTAGAAACTCCACCCCATATTCTCTCACTGTCATCCTCCCTTGCACTAACTGTAGGAATTGTATCTCTAATTGGTTCCTCACCACTTCTGGAAAATATTGTTTGTTGAACTCCTCAACAAACTCCTCCCAAGTCCAAGGTAACTCTGGGGTCTCCTGAGCCCGAGTCCGTATCACGGACTTCCACCAAGGCCCAGCCTCTCCAACCAACATATAAGCTGCCCATCTCACACTCTCATCTTCCGTGCAAGTTAGCACGCTAAAGACTTTCTCCATCTCCATCAACCGCCGGGCTATCAGGTTCCGCCTTTAAAATGAAGGAGGTCTCATCCTCCTAAATTCTGTAAAAGATGAGGGCACAGGCAACGCAGGTCCTACCGGTGGTGTAGGTGGCTGCTGTTCTCTTGACGCATGAGCTGCAAAGGATGCGCCTTGTTGTGCCATGGCAACTGCCATAGTCTCCATAGTGTGCATCATCCTTTGTCGCTCCTCTCTATCTTCTTGTCTTTCTCTCACTCTCTCTTGTTCTCTTAGATCTTGATCCTGCCGATCTCGATCCTCTTCATTATGCTGTCTACTACTACTGCCCCCTGGGGCCTCAGTACCTCCTAAAGGCACTCTATTAGTAGGAGAGATGTAATCATCTCCACTACGTAGACTCCTCTGTTGGCCTCCCCTTGGTCGGCCTCTTCCTCTAGATGACATTTGCGGCTGCATTTGAAACTAAACTTTCGTTAGCAGAAGCCCCTATGTTCTGACCAAAAGAACGATTGTCAGAATTGCTAAAAGAAATTGGCTCTGATACCAACTATGACAGCCCGGATTTCGGCACCCCGAAACCCGTGCCATCAGCACGATCATCTTGACCGTGCCCCTTGGCTAAGCACGGAACACTGGTATATCAAGCATGCAATAGAATAATAAACGAAATTTCAGAATTTAAATCTATACTAAGCAACTCTCCAAAAGACAGTTCTACCCTCATGCCTCTACATGAATGGAGAACCGATCCGAACCATCGATGATAGCAATCATCACGGATGGTTCGTCCCAAAAGAATAATCCCAACTCCTTATATACATGGTTTAAACAAAATCAAAGCTTGACATACCAAGCCATACAAAACTCTCTCAAAAAGCCCTCAAAGTGGCACAACGGAGTCCTCTAGAAGAAGTCCTCAGGAGATGGCTCCAACTCTTCACCGGCCGCAAGGTCCGACTCACCAGGGTCAGCGTCTCCTGAAGCCTCGGCAGCTGCTAGTAGTGGACCTGCGACGTATAGTCTATAGGGTGAGCTACATCCTAGCTCAATAGGGAACAAACACAGTTGAACATATAAATTATTACTCACATATATTCCATGATATGCCATGCATGATGTGCCTATGCAGTTATTGATGAAAACAATTAAAAAGCATTTCATTACTGTTGATTACTTATGTTTTCATTTACTCATGAATGATGCTGAAAAGGCCTAAAGCAAAACTTAAACTTTCAACTTAAGTAATCCCCGAGCAATATAGCATCGAGCCCCGATGAGATACCCTTCATCGTCATCTATATAGACACTTTTAACGTATTCCCTGGGAATACAAATATGGTACCCAAGCCCCTTTCCCCTGGGGATTGGTGGCGGGGTTTCACTTGTCTCAAATCAACACACCTGGGGTGTGCTTACTATGTACGGATAAGCCTCCGCACTGGCCTACGGTTTCGCCGCCGTATCGGTCACGGATATCCTGCCGTGTCAGTCGTGGATATCCCGCCACGTCGGTGGGGTAACCTATCAAACCTCAAATAACAAAAATATCGGTGCCTTACATATAGTTATTCACCGTGTAAGGGTGCTATCTTATATCAGTTAGGCCCTATCAATCATGATTCAATCTTGGATACATCCCTGGGATGTATCCATTCACTTGCATCACACCTGATGCGCTCATCTCTTTACTTCTTCATCCCCTGGGGATGGCTCATTATAATTACTCTTATGGATGTCACACGCACACACACTTTTCACAATTCTTAAGCAATAAAACATTTGAATTGAATTTTATATCACTACATACATGCTCTTGTAAAATAAAATACATGTTCAAGGTATTCCCTACCTCAAGTCTTCATTTAATCATTGCACCAAGGTCCCACGTGGCTCCTTGTGCATTAGTTCGCACGTACCACCTATGGTACTACATAACAGGTGAAACACATCACAAAGGATGCAATAAAGAAGGTCTAAGACCCTCCAAGAATCTTAAAGTCAAACTCAAAGGTCAACATAAATTATCTCAGTCGATTAATCGAACTCCAAAATCGATTAATCGAATCTGATTCGATTAATCGATTTCCAAAATCAATTAATCGAAAGTCAATATCGATTAATCGAGATTCTCATTCGATTAATCGAATTCTAATTCGATTAATCGAAATTCTCTGTTCAGCCAAGTCGATTCTCAATTCGAGTAATCGAGTTCCTAAAATCGATTAATCGATCCCAAATCGATTAATCGAAAATTGAAATCGATTAATCGAAATCCCATTTCGATTAGTCGATTTTCCCAAATCATTTCCTCCAGCCCCCCTTGGGTCCACTGGAGGTTCCCAGTCGATTAATCGATACCCAAATCGATTAATCGAAATCCAAAGTCGATTAATCGAAATCCAAAGTTGATTAATCGAACTCCAATTCGATTAATCGAAATCGGGGTCCTCTGACTTTTCAACTTCCTGGCCAATTTCGATTAATCGAAACCCAATTTCGATTAATCGAAATTGTCAGATTCAGCCCTTTTCGAGCTGTTCTTCCCAATCTTTTTCCACACTTTTTCCTCTATTTTTCTAAACCATTATCCTATGATTTAAACAATTTTCAACTACAATTTAGCCTCTACGATCTATGCATTTTATTCACAAAAATTTACCTTGAATCAATCTCAAATTGATTTCAAATCAAGTGGTTGGAAGGCTAGGGTTCCAGCTTTGCTTCTAGCGGATCCCTCGCGTCGAATCCGACGTTTCTTGCTCGAATCTCCCTTCTTCAACTAGCATTTACTCCTTGTATAAATCACTCTCTTTACTCTTCTCTCTCTCTTCTTTACTTCTCTCTCAACCACCAAACTCTTGATTTTAGGGCTATTAAACCCTTTTATCTCCCCCCCCTAGCTTGTGTGTTGAGCACATGCACCTCAGTAGGTGTATGTGACTTTAAATTTTCAACACACACCACATGGCTACACAACCCATCACATCACATTCACTCATCACACTCTACACTAACTATCGAACTCCTAATTGGTCAAACCTGTAACCGATCGGGCACGGATCCCGAGGTCATAGTTTAGCGTGATTTTTCGGGCTATTACAGCAATAGTACCTTTTTGTAAAGCGTGTATATTAATAATGACTCATCACTGTATGGGGTTTAGATGATCAACACTATTAAATTAGACTTTTGATCTTACACCATTAAAGTTTATTTTACCATTGTAGCACGTGAAGTACATCTATGATCAATCCTAACTGTGGAAGTGGCAAACCATGATTAGAACATGTCATGTGGGCCATAAAATCATGCCTGTAAGTGGAGATGACTTTCATATCAGCCTAAAAGCAGAACAAATGTCGGTATTGGAGAACACAGACGGAATGATTGAAATCCCTCAAAAAGGGAGACTTTCTGGGCTCATAGCCCTTATATGGATGATGATGTATATATGGATGGATACCATCATTAGCACATGTCTCATGCTGGCATGCATATATTGGCCGGTTTGAATTAGACGATGGACATCTTTTTTCATATCAATCTCCCAAGAGTCAATCTTGAGATTATGATTGTTGGTTTAAATGTGATGTGTGTCATGTGGCAAGTGATTTCTATCTTTGTGATGTGTGTCATGCGATATGTGATTTAAAGATCTATTTTTGTGATGTTTGTCATGTGGGCTTCTTGTTTCATCATACACCCATGGCCTCAAGATCCACCTCGTAGAATATTGGGATAAAAAACTACTTCCACAGTTTGATTCAAAGCCGTCAATGCATGTCACCAAAGGAGATGGAATGAAGTTACCATTTTACTGGCGGTAAATAATGCTATCTTACAAAAAAAAAAAAAAAAAAAATTAAATTGGGTAGCTTTAAACACTCTCATTGGGCACCTATGCTAAAAATCATGGATTGCTCTAAATCAAACTCATTTTTTTATCCAATCATCCGCACAAGGGATCTTGATATCATGGCGCAACTATCAAGTGGTCAATTTTCGATTCCACATGGCACAAATTCTAAGAAAGGTGGCCCTAAAATCACATGACTTACATCACCTAAAACGTGACTTTAGGGCTACAGTTTTTTAATCTGTACCACATGGAATAGAAAACTGAACGTATGATAAGTGCCCCATGTTCTCAAGATCCCTTTTGTAGAAGATTGGAGCTAAAAACGGACTCCATCATCTGATTTAAAGAAATCAATGGTTTTTAGAGTAGGACCCAACAAGATTAGATGGGTGCGTTTAAAGCTACCCAAAAAAATACGTTCCATTTTAATCTCCGGCCCGCACGAAAAAGTCTGGCTGAATTTGAAATTCATTTTAAGTAGCCGTAGGGAATTCAAAAAATCCGGCTAAAAAACTAAACCTCTAACGGTAAAAGATTTATATCTTGTGTCTATCTTATTCGCCCATTTATCATTTTCAGTTTTCAGAAGAACGAAACAAAAGGAAAGAGAGAGAGAAAAAACGCCATTGAAGAACAGAAGAGAGGATGGATGGTGGTTTCAAAAAGAATCTTTCATCAACCGTATCAAAGAAACCTTCCTTAATTCCAAAGCCTTTCAATACTAGTATCTCTCTCTCTCTCTCTCGCTCTCTCTCTCTCTCTCTCTCCCTCTCTCTCTCATATTCTCTTGTTTAAATCGTGTTTGCAGATTCTCAACAAAGCCCCACCTTGTAAAGAGTACATTGCTGAAGAATGCAACGAGAATGAGCAACATTTGCAGGGCATAAAAGGTCAAAGCCCCAAGAAAGGTACCAAAAATTTCATGTCCCATACAATTTCTGCCGCTTCAAAAATCTCCTCACCAACAAAAAACATCTTGGTTGAGAAGAGTGAATCTTCTAGATCAACTATTTTGAATACCCACATGGAAAAAATCCAACCCTCTGAGAACGTTGATTCTCATGTCACTCCCTTATCTTCTTCTTCCATGATTCACGGAATCGGTGAAGGAAATTCTTCTTGCCCTGCTTCTGATTCACTTCCTTACGATCCTGTAAAGAATTATTTGTCACTGAGGCCGAAATTTCTTCGGTACAAGCCAAATAGGCGGCTTGATATGATTTCACGTAGAGAGAGTGAATCACTGAAAGGGAAGAAGAAGAAGAAGAAGAAGAAGAAGAAGAAGAAGAAGAAGGAGAAATTCAATTTAAGAAAAAAAAAGGGTCTGACCAAAGTTGTGAAAAATTTGATTGGGAGTCTTTGGAAGTAGAAGAATATGAAGAGAGCGAGGAAGACGAAGAAGAGGAACAAGAAAATCCTAGGCATTGCAATCTTGTCTTGAGATACACATTCCTGCTGGGGATTTTGTTTCTCACGACCTCTTACATTTCTACAAACTCTTCTCCCATTTCACCACCTTCTTTACAAGATTTTTTGGGTTTTAAAGAAGCAATGGAGAATCCGAAATTGGGTTATGGAAAATTTTCAAAAACTATGTGGGGTTTAACTGATTGTTGTTTGAGGTTTGAGTCTAAGATGATCTTACCATACTTCTCCCAACATGATCTTTTGGGAGGTAGACAGTTCTCTGCAAGCCCCATTTTAGACCATCTTGATGAAGAGGCCAGTAGCGATTTTCTATTTTCAGATGATCTTACCCAAAGGGCACTTTCAGAAGATGGTTCATTTGAAAATGGCGGATTAGTGATGCAAAATGAACATGAAGATTTGGTACCAGAAACAGATTCAGATCTGCTTAATAATGAAAATATAGAGGGGGTTGAGGGTTTAGAAACAGAGGTAGAGAGTAGTGATTTCTTAGAAAAGGATCAAACAAAAGGCAAAGTCATCGTAGAGGAAGTAAGTGAGACGATTACAGATGAGGAGATTGGAAAAGAAGAGGAGGTTGAACCTGAAGCAGTGCAAATATGTGACACTAGTAATGAAATGATTGATGTTGAAGAGGTAAAGGGTAGAGATATTGAGGAGATCTTTGAAACTTTACAAGAAGTTTCTGAGGCCGAATTCTGTCAAAGTGGTGAATTTGGTACTTTTGAAACAGAGATGAATTCCCATAATTCAGACAAGAAGGAAGCATCTGGGATCCACTACATGAAAAATAAGTCGATTTCTAAAGCAGCCATTGGCTACTCTACACTGGCAATGCTTATGGCGTCTATGATTTTTGGCTACCTCCAACTAAAGCGTAAGAGAGAACTGGTGAAGGGATCTCTGAAAGCCTTTAAACCATCTTCAGAATCGATAGGTGTGACGGAGAAGAGCAGTTTGGAATTTTCCGACAAAGAAGAGATCGTGGATAAGTATGATTCTTTTCTCAGTGCTTCGTCACTTCTATATACAGACAAAAATTACGAAAACATATACCAAATGCATCCGCCGAGTGTTGAATTTCTCGGCGAATACACTGTGGGGGAGATGAGCAGCCCGAAGAAGAGCAGCAAGAGGAGAGAGTCTTTCAGAGTTTTCTGCTACAGATTCTCCATCATATGGAAGCTTTACAGCTCAAGAGAAGATTATGAGAAAAGAGGTCAGAAACTAACTACATGTTCAATGTTTTCTATTTTTTCATCTAGTTAGTAACTATGGAGTTATGATTTCATATGGAAGATACATACATATAGATGTACTTGCATGCATGCATCCACACACATGCATACGGACATATAAACTAATTAACCCAACCATCCTTCAAAACTTTTAACAAGTTTGAGGATGGAGGGTGGGTAGTATATGACACCTAATTTCTATATACTTATTATAATTCGAAACAGTAGGGCATGGATTGTATTATAGGATTATAATTTGAGACAATCGGGCATGCATACACACATCATCAATGTCATCATCATAGCCGTATTGCATCAATGCATATATATATGTGGAAATGATTATATGACTCGAGTCATGGACATAAGCCCATGATTCGAGCTTCTATTGGCTATATGTCAAATCAAGTGAGTTGAAAAGTCAACCTGATGTGACAGCTAGCCAATGGTAGCTAGAGTCATGGGATTATGTCCCACACCTCAAGTGAGAGGATCATTACCCATATATATATATATATAAAGCCGCGATCACACATATCCATTGTGTCATGACTTCTTACATGCATACATTTATATATATATATACACACACACACACACACACGCACTCGTTAAAGTGAACATTGATATTTTGGAGTTGAGCTTTTGCTCCATATAATACTATTAAAAAGACCCATATGAGGGGCCGAGGAGTTTTTACCAATGGTCCAATTTGGATGTGGAGTGACGTCGTGAAGAAAAGTCATTCCTAGATCAATTAATTGCAGTTCGGTTTTGGCCTCCTTTTCAATTGTAAACAGAACACATTGCAGGAGAAAACCCACTGTATGTCCATTTCTACATAGCCACCAAATCCTTTGAGAGAGTAAACTACTAGCTGCTGCAAAATTCCTAGAACAAAGAAATTTGGTAAGAAATTAGATCGTATTGAAATGATTTGCAACATAAATAAGCATGCATCTGCTCTCTTGCATACATGTCAGATGTGCATGCACGCGTACATAATATGACTGCTTGACCACATAAAAATCTAAATACATGCACATAAAATATGAGAGGAGGCTATTGTTGTTTTCCTTTTTTTCCTTCTGATTCTCTGAATATTTATTACTATTTAAATCTCTTAATCTTAGGAGGAGACTTTCCAAAATTAATTTCGAGCTCACACAGTTATTGGTTTTCATTTTTTATTTTTTTAGTAGTACTTAGTCGGGTATAAAAGATATCATCAGCTCACTTTTTTTCAATCTAAGAAAAAAAAAAAAGGGAGACAGTACCTATTTTTCCGTATTTTCATCAGAGATTGTTCTTTTATGTGTGTATGAAACAGGAAGTTGGAGATGGAGAGAAAGTGAAGGTGTTGGTCACAACCCCAGTAAGACGCTCAAGCCGAATACACAATCGGGTCATCTCTCCATGAATTAGTTATTTGTTTACGACAGATAGACGTGAAGATTCCAATCCGAAACAGCTTCTTGTTGTTTTATGAAGTAATTTCATTTTTATTTTGACTTTTTGTTTATTTTCCCTTGGAAATTATGCCTACCTTTTGGTTTAATAGGAGAATTGAGTTTTCCTCATCTGTATGTATGAATTGTTCTTGGTGAGGTTATGCTAGTGCTTTTATTTTCTTCTCATTTGTTCCATGACGATCAAAAAATGGCATTCTCTAATACATGAACCCTAAAATATGTGACACCGTGTTTCTGTGATTGGTCGTGGGAAGAGTTGGCGTTAGGTGCTCTTATCCAATGCATGAGATAAAGGGTGGGAGAAGGCATGAAATTTGGCATAGATTTATAAAAAAGAGATGGGTTAATATTAGGTCAATGCATGGGTCAGAAAACATATTTCACTGATTTGTGCTCTTAATATTTGTACATCTTTTGAAGTTTGCAATTTTGGAAGGGGGAGCTTGACTCGCGCACTGCGTTTGGTGGATGGGTCAGGTTCCTAATACTAACTAACTAGTAGACTTGTGGCTCAATCTCCCACTCTCCTAATACTAACTAACTAGCAGTCGTAAGTCCCACTAATGAATGAGACCCGGGACTATGCGTTCGGATTCAGCCCATGGGGTTGCATCCATCCAGACCATTTGAGCACCATGTGGTAATTTGGATAAGATGAATCATATACCATTCAAAACATTTGGGCCTGATCTGATGCATATCGACTATTGAAAATGCGGTCAAAGGTGGTCAAAATCAATCCAACGTGTTAGGTGGGCATAACCTTTTCTTTGACCCAACAAAAGGTGGCCAAAATAGTCAAAAAAAAATTTGATCATTATTATTATTATTTAAAGGTATAATGACTCCTTAGCGACATTTAAACACCATTTGGTGTTTAAATGATCTTCCACCATTAAAATGTTACTTTTTATCTGACCCCATTGAAGTGTGATATATCATTATACCATGTGGCACACATCTATGATAAATCTCAATTGTCCAAGTGGCAATCGATCGTTGGAACATGTCCCAGTCAAAGGATCATGCTTCTAAGTGGATGTAAACCATCCGATCGATGAACTTTAATATCAACCATCAAAATTAAGAACAATCGTTGATATTAGAGTGCATAGATCATATGGTTCAAATCTCTCAAAAAGTGTGCTTTTTTTTCCAATTGATGATAAATCACTTTGACGGTATGGATTTCCAAGATCATAAGCCAATAAATAGTGAAAATCGTTTAAACACCATTTGATTATTAAATGACGGGCAGGAGAGTCGGACCCTTTTTCAAATCACTTGTCCAATGACTAATTAACACAAAGCGGGTGTTATTTTTGGTTGAACATGCCACGTGAGATGTGATATGGTGTCTAGGTGCAGCCTTCGAAGACTGCATAATCATCTTCCCATTTCTCTTTATGACTTGAGGACTCAAATTAGTGAAAGTGGGTGCAAGCCTACTGGAAACTGATTCTTTAAGTTCACTCACTTATTCTCTTAATTTAACAATTTTTTAATGTACCCACCATTTTCTTTTTCGGTACACCAACTTCGTCTTCTTCGTCTTTCCTCTCGCATCTTCCCTTGCTGGATACCATACGAACTCGCATGCTGGCAATGCCTCATCTTCCCATCAAAGTCGTCTTTGAAACATCCCTCTGAAACCTTTGAAACCGCAAAAATTTGAAATCGGAGGAGCTACGAAATCAAAAGCTCGTCTTCCTCTCTTCTTTGTGCTCACTCTAAAACCCAACCCTATGCGGAATCGAAAGCTCAACGATGTAAGCATTTTTTATTAAGTTCATTCTTCATAGGGTATGTGTTTGTGGATTATTTTATTTTTGTTTTTCTTAAAAGTAGTTACGTGATTAGGGTTGAAAGATTTTTTATGATTGTTCCCCCTGGATGAAATTGAATTTTATAGTAATTGAAAATGGAAAATGTTCATAAACAGCCTACGACATACTATAGAAGAAGTCTTACAAAAGCCCGAATCGAATGAGCATCCGAAAACAGTCTCTCTAGGTTCGGAAAATGAAGCTTCTGAAAATTCCAGGGTTTTAGCAATAGCTATGGAAGTTGCAACGATAACGATATTGGAAATCGCTAATCAATCCCCAACTCTATTAGATGCACAGATTGTAGTGGGGGAGACCCAGAGAGAAGAAGCATTTACAATGGTCGATGGAGAACCATCTTCATTGGATCCACTCTCCCTTGTAACACCCCGAAAAATTCCGAACCCAAACACACCAACCAAATGTGTGCGTTCGATACCGTAGGTGTACTGTGACACTAAGATTATCTATTTAATTGTGTGGATTGTTACACAAGCTTTGTGAGAGCACCAATGGTTAAGACCTTGCTTTGTAAACTAGAGGTCCAAGGATCAAAACCCATTAGGTATAGTGTGACTATTATTTTTGGACAATGAGATAAAAGATCGTACACCGATCCATGGTGTACCAACTGCACACCGGATCAAGCCTTAAGTATAAAACCCAAGTTCACACACGAGTGAACTATTTGCATGAAATTGGACATGAGAGGAAGAAGGAACTCTCCTCCACTATTTTTTGTCCCTTCGATAGATCTGAACCGTCGATCATTGCGTAAATCCTCTTCGTGACCCAAGGGAAACCTTTACTTTGCTTTGAATCACGAAAATCCTTTCGTGAACGACACCGTTAAGATCGAAAGAGAATGGGTGAAGAGATCGTGGACGCGCATGTGCAATTCGAAGGTGAGAATCGTACTATAACCGCTTGAATCTAGATTTTTGAAACTTATAATTGATTTGTAAGTATTTGGGTTTTCGCATGCGAAGATTTTAAGAAAGAAATCGAGCATCGAACTGTGCAACCGTGGGCTCTCGCGAATCCGTCGTGACGATGCGCACTCTTTAAAAAAGATGGAGTCGTCACTCGGATCTTTTGGTGACCCAGGATACCTCAAAATCAATATACAAACACCGAAGTGCGAAAATATGACTCCGATTATCGGTCTATACCAAAGGCTCTTGGGTAGGGGCTTCGATTATTAATCGGAAAGGTGTTAGGCACCCGATCAAGCCGTTCATAAGCAGTCTTTACTTATGTCTAAATGATATAAAAATAAATAAAAATGAACGGCACTCCCCCTTGCCTGAAGGCACTATGATCCTATTTGAGCCCCCCGCAATCACCGAAATTGTAGTAGCGTAACGGCTCAAATTCTAGGATGGAAGGAAACCAAAGAAGGTAGAGGAATAGAGGGGAGAGTCGGAGCTATTGGGCTCTTCTACACCACAGTGGAACTTCGTGCTGATGCGCTTTCGGTGAGCTTCCGATAGCAAATGGGTTGAGGAATGGGTTTGAACCTCTAAGGCTTGGAAGCTAGAAGGTAGGGGAGGACAGCTACGGCCTAGTTCTAGGTAAAACTAAGGGTTTGGTGATGAAAAATGGGATCTAGAAGTGTGAACTCAATTATGGAATTTTGATGGTTTAGTGCTCAAAGGGGAAGAGGGAACTCTCAAATATTTTTCTCTTTAGAAAATTTTTCAAGCCCTTAAGCAAGGGGGGCTGGCTCTCTATTTATAGAGGAAGGGTAGATTAGAGAGATGCTTAAAGGCTAATAGGTTTAGCAATTAGGTAATCTCTCATCTAAGGTTTTTGGGTTTTCTGAGGGTTTGGAGAAGAGAGAACTTGGGTTTAATAGTACATGATAGGGTGGTCCTTCAAATGGAAAAAGGGTTATAAAGAGAACAAGTAAGGGTGTAACAGTCCTAAAGAAACCAACCCTAATGGATGGGTGTTAAGACCTGAAAAGTACCACTTTTTACCCCTTAACTTAATCTCTGTTAAACCCTTAGTCGTTTAATAAATGTGTGTTAATCCCCTTTTGTAGGTAATAAGCAGCAGCTGCAGATAAGGCCATAGCCCTGCCAAGAAGCCTACTTTTGTCTCAGAAGAAAGGAAGTTGAATCCAGACAGAACTTGGCTGCAGCATAGGCAAAGCACAGCAGCAACAAGTCAAGAAGTGAGCCTCGCGCAGATGTCGCAGGGTTCAATTGATGCAGAAAGAATGCTTCGCGCAGTTGTCGTGGGTCTCTCAAGGCAGCACACAAACTGCTCACACTGTTCTCGAGCAGATTAATGACAGAAGGGCTCAAAAAGCAAACTTTGCGCAGTTCTCGTGAGGCTCAGTTATAAGCGCTCGCGCAGCACTCTCGCAGTCTCGCGTAGCTCAAGAGAGGAGCATTTAATCTTCGCGCGATTCACTGAGGAGAGAGTGCTCCAGGCATTCCTGCGCATAGCTGTCGCGCAATGGTCGCGGGATGCAGATCTTCAGGGAACTGTTCACGTAATCCAAAGGCCTATGCAATTGCTTCATCGCGAGGATCCTCGCGAGATTCACCAAGAAATCAACTGCGCGCGCGATTCCCGCGCCACTCAAATGGAAAGCGCAATCCTGCGACAACCAGAGCATTCCCGCGATGATCAAAGTATCTATCTCGCAACTACGAGAGCTTCAAGTCAATTCAATCTTGTGATGACAACTCTATCATGCGATAAGACCTGGAAACTCTTACTACCTAGTGAGGTTCAGGATCTTAACTTTCCCCCCCTTCTGTAGGGGCAGTCTGGGACCTTCCAGCAACTAGGGCACACACTCCAATGCTCCAATCTCCGTGCACATCTCCCGAGGCATCCATAGAACAGCAATGAGCCACGTTTGCATTGTTAAAATTAGGTTTTTCCTAACCCTAATGCTCCCATAGCCGACTGCTATATAAGCCTAAGCCTAGTTTAGGTTTAAGGGAGGAAGGACTGAATTGGAGAGGTCCTATATTCTTGAATCAGCTGTAGAGTTCCAGTAGGCTAAGGTTAGGGTTTAGGCAGTTTCTTTTTCCTTTTTCTTCTCTCCATAGTCCAGCACTTGCTGGCTATGCCTTTGTATGTCTATTTAGAATAGTTTTAATGAAGTTTTATAATAGGATCTTATGCATGTATGGGATTGATGTTTAAGGGTTGTTCTGTACAAGGCTGCTGCCTGGGGATCCTCCATTGCTAAGTTGTATTGTAAGCAATGGAGGATTATTTTTAAGGATTTATTTAGGTCCAAGTGACCTGTGTGTCCAGGTTAGGCACATTGCAGGCCTATGCCCCACCACAGGATCCACTAAATCTGAATCCCTATGGGAGCTTGAGCTGGTAGCCTTGTTAACATGGTGGTGGCAGCAATCTACTTGTTCTGTCTCAGACCTCTGTGGATAGTCTGTGACCATTTGAGTGGACAGGTTATAGCCCTAGGGTGAGGCCAATCCACAGATCTAAGACAGATTCTTCTTCTCTGCACTTGTGCTTGTAGCCCTGTGAGAGATTAGCCAGAGATAGACTCCCCTGTATTTGTATAGACCCACCATCAGATGGCAGATCTGATCTGGCTGTAGAGATTATAGACTTGTGACTAGATCACTGCTGTCTCTTTAAAGCAATGAACAGCTAGATCTAAAGCTAGTATCAACTCTTGCTGGTCCTGTGTGTCCAGGCTAGTGCACATTGCAGGCCTAGCCCCACACACAGAACTTTAGAGGTTGAGGTTCTTATGGATTCTTAAGCTGGTAGCCTGGATGAAGTAGTGCCTACAATGATAAACATGTTCTAATCCATCTATGGACTGTGGTTCCCCTATTGGATAGTCTGTGATCATTTGAGTGGACAAGTTATAGTCATAAGGGATTGGATCATGGCACATGGGTGAGTTGGATCCTTTCTCCTCTTTGGTGATAATGTAGCCATTGGATAGGATTTCTATAACAGCAGATCTTAGTCTGAGTTATAAGACCCATCAGATATGTACCTAATAGCTTACTTCTCACCCTTTTTATATTTATTTTTACACACTCCATCATTCTTCTCAACCATTTCTGGAGTTTAGGCATTAGAGTACCATAGGATTTAAACAATAGTGACCTTAAATCCCCTTCCATTTAGGATTGTCAGATCTGTAGTCAGATCTGGAGGGCCTACTAAAGATAGCTCCCTTGGAACTTTAGATCATCTTTCCCTGTGGGACAAACTCTTACTCATTAAAACTTGCTACAACAGGCCCTGTATCTTGCAGGTCTGTGTATTTTTAAACTTGCTGCTTCATAGTTTTCATTCCACCTTTGATTTATTTTCACTAACCCATTCTTATCATTGTTGTCAATAAAGTTGGCAGCAAGCATCTAAAATAGCTTAACAAGTTTTTGGAGCCGCTGTCGGGGAATCTTGATCTATTAGTAGACCCTAGATTTTTGTATTTTTTATTCTTTGGTAGCTGTGCTTGTGAATAACTAATACTGCTGATTTACATTTGGAATTTTTCTTATTTATCTGGACAGTAGCAGAGAAGGAAAGTTGAACTACACTAGGAGTCTAGCTACCTCTGTTTGCACTTCTCTAACCCTCAAAAACTCAGTCTATTTCTCCTTTGCAAATTCCATAACAGTTGATTAGGATAGTTGTAATTTTGATAATTCTTTGAGTTAATTGCAATGTGTCTGTAAGTAGTCTTCCCTGCTGTTGGTGAGTGTGCATGTTAGGAAGGAGATCTCTCAGTCCCACATTAGAGCCTCCTAATGCTGAGATAGAAAAGGCCAGAAGACCAAGAAGGCCCAGACACACCACAGTTGAGCCCCTTACTGAAACCGAGACAGCAGTCATGGGTGAAGAGTAACCCAGAACATTGAAGGAATTGAATGCTCCTGATAATTATAATTCCCCATTCAGCATTAAATTCCCAGATGTTCAGGGAAACTATGAGATTAAAACCTCAATCATCCAAATACTTCCCTCTTTCCATGGGCTCAACAAGGAAGACCCCTACAAGCACATTGACCAATTCTTGGCCCTGTGCACAATATTTTCCATTACTGGTTTGGGACCATAAGCCACTAGATTAAGGCTCTTTCCTTTCTCCCTAAAGGACAGGGCCAACACCTAGTTAGCTACTCTCCCAAACAATAGCATTAGTTCTTGGAAAGACCTCCAGACCAAATTTTTGACAAAATTCTTCCCAGAGACAAAAACCAGCCAGTTGAGGAAAGCAATACTTGTTTTGCCCAATCCCCAACTGAAGATTTTAATCAAGCTTGAGACATATTCAAGGAGATGCTCAAACAATGTCCCCACCACAAGATCCCTGACTGGCAGCTTATCCAGAGCTTCTATAATGGGATTGATGAGAAAAGCAGAGACATGGCAGATGCCTCTTGTAATGGAACTTACATGCACAAAATGGTTGATGAGGCATGGGATTTGTTCGAGGTCATCAGTGAAAATGCTTTCCAAAAGATGTCCTTGTCAAGAACTACTCATGAGCCTTCTCCGAAAATGGGACTAGTTGAAACTTTCAAAGGAAAGATGTATGAAGTAACTGGGAATAATGACCTGAAAATGCAGATGGTCAATCTTTCTGATAAGTTTGATAAACTATTAACTATGGTACGCCAGTGATGGAGGCATGTCTGATATGCCAATCTCCACAACACACAGTGGAAGAGTGTCCATCTGAAGGGCAACATCCTGAGTATGTGATGGAACAAGCTGCTGCTGCCCAATCATTTGGCCAGCAACAATCTGTTGGCTACAACAAGCAACCATTTGGATACCAGCACCAAAATGCTGGTTACCAGTAGAGAGACCACCCAAATTTGAGGCAGAGACAAGATAATTACATGTAGCCACAATAGATGTTGGCCTTACCTCAAAGGCCACATCAGCAATTTAACCAGGGATATGCCCTAAGGTCAAATTTCAAGATCATGCCCCAATGAAAGAAAAATCGATTAGTAGTTCCCCACCTCAAATTTCAAATGCTTTTTTTGAGGATCAGGTTTTGGCCTCATTGCGAAACCTTGGAACCTTGAGTTAGACTGTGAACTCTCACAGTCAAAGCATAAAGAAAATGGAAGAGCAGCTAGGCTAAATATCCAATGCCTTGGCCAAAAGAGAAGAGGGCAGGTTGCCAAGCCAGCCAGTGGCCAACCCTAAGGGCCAATATTTGATTGGAGAAGGTTCCTCAAGTTTTGAGGGACCTAATGCCATCACAACCCTAAGGTCTGGCAGGCTGGTGGACAACCAGGTTGGAAAGGAACAAGGAGAGGTCATTTTCAAAGAATTTTTGAATGAAAGTGAAAAAGAATTTGTTAGAGCACAGAGCCAAGAGTTTCCTGCTATCCTGCAACAAGAGAAAAATAAAGAGGTTGTAGTTGAGCCTCAGTAGGAAATAAAAGATGAAAAAAGAAAAAAAACAAAAGTTTAGTCATAGGCTTGCAGCTGAGGAACCAGCAGTACCTCAGTTGCCATTTCCTCATGCTTTGAGTGGCCCTCCCCCTTTTGATAAGGGGAATGCACAGATAGAGAAAATGATAGAGACCTTTAAGCAGGTAAAAGTCAATTTACCCCTGCTTGATGCAATTAGACAGGTCCCAGCCTATGCCAAATTTCTGAAAGACCTTTGTACCCAGAAAAAAAGAGCTAGAGGCCATTTGTCCAAAAAGGTCTTTGCAACTGATACAGTTAATTATGTATTAAATATAACAATACCAGAGAAGTTGCAAGACCTAGGGATACACACTATCCCCTGCATAATTGGAGACCACACAATTGGAAGGGCCCTTCTAGACCTTAGAGCCAGTGTAAACCTGCTGCCATACTGTTAATGGCTGATAGGTCTAAAAGGAGACCTATGAGAGTAGTTGAGGATGTCTTAGTAGGGGTAGATAAGTTCTTTTACCCTGCAGACATCCTAGTTTTGGATATGGGCTGCAACAAGAGTACTACCCCTATACCTGTTATTTTGGGTAGGCCATTCTTGGCCACTGCCAATGCATGCATTCAATGTCGGTCAGGGATTATGGAGGTAACTTTCAGACACATGAAGGTTGAACTGAATATGTACAACAATGCAAAGTACCCTCAGCTGGACAATGAGAAAAGCTTTGCAGTGGATGTACTAGAGGAAGTTGTTGAAGAAGAATTGCCCACTCTGCTTGATTGGGGCAACATTGTCACAAGTTTAATTAAAGTTTGGGACATGGTAGAGGAGGAAGCCCAACTGTTATGACAGAAGACATGACCACATTAAAGTCTTCTGTGAGCTTAGTGCAGCATTCCATTTGGAAACCTACATTGTTGCCTCTTCCTCAATCCAACAAAGCACCAATCTTGCCATCCACCCAATAAGTTCCTGATCTGGATCTCAAGAAGCTTCCAGAAACATTGAAATATGCCTTCTTTGAGAAAGGTGAAAAACTTTCTATAATTATCTCCTCCTCTCTTACCAATGAGCAAGAGGAAGAATTACTAACAGTCTTGAGGAAGCACAAAAAGGCAATTGCCTGGACCATTACAGATCTAGAAGGGATAGATGCATCAATATGTATGCATAGGATCCATTTAGAGGAGGGATCAGTACCCTGTAGGGAAATGCAGTGGAAATTGAATCCTCACATGCAGGAAGTGGTCCTCAAAGAGATTATTAAATTGTTAGATGCTGAGATAATTTACCCCATTTCTGATTCTGAATGTGTGGCACCTATCCAAGTGGTGCCCAAGAAATCTAACATAATAGTTATTACAACTGAGTCTAGAGAGCTGAGACCAGCCAGGGAGACCACTGGCTGGAGGGTTTGCATAGATTATCGTAAGCTCAACTCTAAAACCAGAAAAGACCATTTCCCTCTCCCCTTCATAAATCAAATTCTGGATAAGTTGGCTGGAAAAGCTTTTTATTATTTTCTTGATGGGTACTCAGGGTACAATCAGATCCCTGTGCACCCTCATGACCAAGAGAAAACTACATTTACTTGCCCTTTTGGCACCTTTGCTTACCGAAGGATGCCTTTTGGGCTGTGTAATGCCCCAGCCACCTTTCAGAGGTGTATGTATGCCATATTCTCTTATATGATTGACAAGTTCTTAGAAATTTTTATAGATGATTTCTCTGCATATGGGGACAGTTTTGGCCAATGTCTGCAACACCTCCACCTCGTCTTGCAAAGATGTGAGGAGACCAATCTAGTCTTAAGTTGGGAAAAGAGCCACTTGATGGTAACACAAGGAATTGTGTTGGGCCATGTAGTCTCTAAAGAAGGGATTGAGGTAGATAAGGCCAAAGTTGACCTCATTACAAATTTGCCCCCTCCAAGAATAGTCAAACAAATCAGATCTTTCCTTGGACATGCAGGATTCTACAGGAGGTTCATTAAAGACTTCATCAGAATTGCTAAACCATTGTGCCACCTACTCTACCAGGATGTGCCCTTTGATTTTTCTACTGAATGTCTTGAGGCTTTTAAAACTTTGAAGATATGCCTCACCACTGCCCCTGTACTCCAAACACCTGACTATGCACTACCCTTTGAGTTGATGTGTGATACATTCAACTTGGCAATAGGTATTGTTTTGGGCCAAAGGAAAGATAAGCTGACAGTGGTCATTGCCTATCTCAACAAATCACTTGCTGAAGCTTAGCTGAATTACACCACAATTGAGAAAGAGCTTCTGGCAGTGGTTTTTGCCATTGATAAATTTAGACCTTACCTACTTGGGTCTAAAACTGTAATCTTCACAGACCACTTAGCATTAAAATACCTATTGTCCAAGAAAGATGCTAAGCCCAGGCTGATTAGATGGATACTCCTGTTGCAGGAGTTTGACATTGAAATCAAGGACAAAAAGGGTGTAGAAAATGTGGTGACTAACCACTTGTCCAGAATTATGTTAGAAAAATGTGTTGATGACCCTGCAAATGATGTTTTCCCGGATGAGCAATTGTTTGCCATCCAATCCTTGGTTCCTTGGAATACACACATTGTAAATTATTTAGTTATAGGCAAGATCCCTGCCCATTGGACTAAAATGGACAAAGACCTGTTCTTCTCACAGGTCAAATTCTTTTTCTGGGAGGAACCTTGCTTATACAAATACTGTGCATACCAAATCATCTGAAAATGTGTTCCAGAAAGTGATGTCCCCAGTATTCTGGCCATGTGCCATGAAAATGCCTGTGGGGGCCACTTTAGTGGAAGAAAAATGGCTGACAAGATCTTGCAGTGTGGGTTCTATTGGCGTTCTTTATTCAAAGATGCCAATACACACTGCAGAATATGTGAGAGATGTTAGAAATTAGGAGGGCTGTCCAAAAGAAACTCAATGCCTTTGTAGCCCATCCTTGTTGTGAAATTGTTTGATGTCTGGGGTATTGACTTTATGGGCCCCTTTCCTCCTTCAAATGGTTATCATTTCATCTTAGTAGTAGTGGATTATGTTTCAAAATGGGTAGAAGCTATTGCCACAAGAACCAATGATAATCAAGTTGTCCTCAAGTTTGTAAAGCAGAATATCTTCTCAAGATTTGGCACCCCTAGAGCCATTATCAGTGATGGGGGTAGTCATTTCTGCAACAGAAATTTCGAAAGCTTGCTCAAGAAATATTCTGTTACTCATAGGATTGCTACTCCCTACCACCCGCAAACCAGTGGGCAAGTTAAAATTTCTAATAGGGAGATTAAGCACATCCTTGAGAAGACAGTGAGGACTGACAAAAAGGACTGGACTGATAAGCTAAATGATGCATTATGGGCTTATAGGACTGCCTATAAGACTCCCATTGGGATGTTCCCATTCAGACTAGTTTATGGCAAGGCTTATCATCTCCCAGTAGAGTTAGAACACAAGGCCTATTGGGCCATAAAAAATTTAAATCTAGACCTAACTTTTGCTGGTCATCCAAGGTTGCTGCAGCTGTCAAAACTGGATGAGCTGAGGATGGATGCATATGCCAATGCCCGGATATACAAGGAAAGGTCCATGGCTTTCTTTGACAAGGGTTTGTTAAGAAAGAGCTTTATGACTGGTGATAAGGTTTGGTTGTTTAAGTCCAAACTTAAATTTTTTCTTGGCAAATTGAAATCCAGATGGGAATGCCCCTATATTGTCATGAATGTTTCCACATCTGGTGCTGTGGAAATCAAGGATCCCAAGTTTGGGAAAACCTTGAAGGTGAATGGTCAGAGGCTTCAGCCTTGTTTAGAAAAACCTGCTGAACCTATGGGCACCATTCACTTTCAAGGGGACACTTCATTAAACTGATCCACAGGTGTGTTAATATTGTATTATATGTACTTTGGTTTCGTTAGATTTGTATTGCTTTCTTTTGTTCAAATTTTATCGAAAATTTTAGTGGCCTCACTTAAGTTTGAATCTGTCTGGTCTGATTTCTCTTTATGCTTGGTTTGATGATTACTGCTCTTGAATTGGTGATTTTTGCTTGAATGCACGATGTTGGATAATGATTTTTGCTGTCTATGCTTGAATGTTTGAGTTTAAAGTGTCTGGGGGTGCCCCTGGTGGGGAGTTTTACCTAAGATCCGGCCATAGCACAAATGCAAATGGCGGAATGAAGAGTGCATGCTCTCGGTTTAATGATTTGCTGTCGCGGGGTCCAAAATGAACCCTGGGACACTCTCGTGCAATCCAAATGGAATACTTCATTTGCTGTCGCGGGGTCCAAAATGAACCCTGGGAGCCTCTCGCGCAATCCAAATAGAGCACTTCAATAGCTATCGCGAGATTCAAAGTAAACCCTCGGAGCCTCTCACGCAATCAAAGTGGCAATTACACCGTCACTAGGTTTCATTTCCCATCCCGTGACCAGATATTTCCAAAGCGCGCCAAGCCTAGCGACAAGTATTTTAAGCCCGCGCTTGTCTCCCTTTCCAGTACTCTCTCTCTCTTCTCCATCTAGCGAAACCCTAGCTTCCGGCGCTCTTCTACCACTCTCCTCAAGCGTCCATTCTACAACCAATTATTCATACCAGGATCCTAGAGATTTGTTCCTAACATCATCCCGATCTGTTGCCCTCTACTTAGAGATCTCGTGGTGCACTGTGCGTCAGATCGAACCAAACCCTACGATTTTAGGGTAAGCACTCAGATCTCGATCCCCCTTTTTCATCTTTAAAAATAGAGTTTCTAATGGCCCCTAAGAGTGCACCAAAGAAAAGGGCCAGGGATAAGGCCCTTGCTGAGCCCACTCCTAAGAAGGTCAAGGCTTCTAAGGCACTAAAAAAAGGGAAGGAAGTGGTTGAGGAGGTGGAGGAGCCAACCCCTGAGTTTTCTACACCCTCTAAGCTCATGGCTTCAATCCCCTTGGAGCCTGAAACAGCTTTCGACCTACCCTTCTTTGAGAATGAGCCTCTCTCTGCCCCTGCCATTCAATTTATGAGCAAGGTTGGTCTGACACCCTTGATGAAAGGAATTCCAGCACTAGCCTACCCTAGGCTAGTGCAACTTTTTTATCAGCACATCAGGGTCACCAAGGACAAAGATGGACAATCAGGCTTCCTTGTGCTGATTGATGATTTCGAGATGTTGATTATCCCCAAGCCGATTGCAGAGGTATTGGGCATCCCAGCCGCATTTGACACTAGCTGTGGATATGGCCCTCCCCTGAGTGCCTCAATTGATACCATTGTAAGGGCTCTTACTAGAGGATTAAAGGCCTCAAGGGATTCTATAAGAAGAAGAGAGTTGGAGCCAAGCCTCCTTTTCATTAACCAAGTCCTGAGAAAGAACATCTACTGCTCAGGCCATCAGCAGGAGAGGAGGGCTCCTATTGCTGATGCTATTTACTCTTTCTCCCTGGGCCATGGCTTCCATGCAGTCTGGTTAATTTTTGAAGCAATGAAGGACTTGGTGGAGAAGCTAGGGCAGAAAAAGAAGCCACACACACTCCCCTATGCCAGAGTCATCACCAAACTGCTTTTGAGGGGGGGGTACAAGATACAAAAAGGAGAGGAGACTTCCACCCTTGCCCCTACAACTTTTGCCAAGAGGCAATGGGGAATCAGCAGGAGCCTGATGGAGACACAAAAGAAGAAGAAGGCTAAGGCTCAGGCCCCTCCCAAGCAGACAGTAGAGGAAGTTGTTACAAGGCCCACCCCTGCTACCACAGAGGTGATTCAAGATCCTGTCACTACCACTGCTGCAGTAGCCCCCACATCCCCTCCACCTTTTACTGCAGGATCCCCTATCCTGACAACATCCCATCCCATTACCCCATCAACATCTCTCCCTTCCTCCCCTACACTCCTTTTTCCTATGATTGGTACCTGGGAGGACACCACCCCCCATGACAGCCCCACACCTTTCCCTACACTACCTCAATACACAGCCCCAATACCCCCATCATCTTCACAAAACCCTGACAGCCCTCCACTGATTTCATACAAGAAAAAGAAAACCACTTACACAACCCCCACCATGTCCCTACCCCCACCCACAATCCCTTTTATCCCAACTGACACACCTCACATTGGCCAAGACACCACTCCAGCCATGCCTACTACATCCCCACTCACAGACATAGACCTCAACCTTAACACAACCACTGAATTCCAAGCCTTTATGGCTAGCTTCCTTGATACCATGTCCACCCACTACACCCGAATTCCCCAAATACATCACCACATCACTCACCAGAACCCCAATCTCCTCCTCCTTCCACTTTCCATCATGCCCCTTCCTCCCCTTTTCAACCTGTTCCATCTTCTACCCAATCTCAACCTCCCAACCCAGACATACTGACACTTATCCTCTCCCTCATCCAAGACATCCAATCCCAACTATCCACCACAACACACACACAGGACCAGATGCAAACTGAAATCACATCCATCAAATCCACACTTCAGACATTGACAAACCAACCCATCCCTCAACAATCCAATCAAACCCCATTAATCCTTCCCCTTCCAGCCCTGACTCCACAATCCAACCATTCTCTTTCATACCTTTCACCATTCCCTTTTTCCTTTCCCCAGCACCACCTACTCCTAGCTAGCCTACCTCATTTTCTTTTCCCCCCATGCCTTCCATCCCACCTCTTATACTACCCCCTCCAACATTCACTGACAAATCCATCCAAACAGACCCAGAACCTGTTACCCTCCCCCAACAACTAGACTTACCCACTGATAACACCACTTCTCCCACCCAAGACCAATCACATTCGGCTCCTTCCACTTCTTCTCTTCCTATCGCACCCAAACACTCCTTTTACATCCCTCCCTACCTCACCATCCTCCATGCCATGAGAGACAATCCCTACCTTAAGAGGGATGTCCTGAGGGGCATGGCCCAACTTAAGCAATCCATAGAGACCCCCCTGCTGCAGCAACTTACTGAACTTGAGGAAGCTCACACTGGGTATTTCCCTTGGCTGGACTAACATCTTGGAGGCCTATGAGAAGGTAAAAACTATGGCTGCTTATCATAAGATGAATCTGGAGCTGGAGAAAGTTAATACTAATGTGGAGAGGATGAAAGCAAGAATGTTCAAAAAAAGACTCCACAATACCCAGGAAATCTTCCGACTCCAAAAGGAAATCCACGAAACTGACCTCCTGAAAGCCCAAATTCAGATATCCTCTTTGGAAGCTGCATTGGCTGCTGCCAGAAGTGCAACTCAACAGCCCACCCCACTCACTATACTCATGCCAAAACCTGAGCCTCAAGCTACCCAAACCCCTGCTGCCCCTCTTTCATCACCTCCTACTGAGCAAACTTATCCTAAACAGAGGAAAGTCACTGCTAAGAGGACTGCTTCCACAACAGCCTCTATCAAAATTGGTAAAGCGCCAGCTGCCCAGTCTGAGGAGGCACAACCACATGGCCAGCCTGACAAAGGGAAGTCCCTTGTAGCCCCCCCTGAGCAAGATAAAGGAAAATCCCCTATGATCCCTCCTGAACCCAAGACCAAAAAAATGAGGGTGAGGGTACCAAAAGCTCTAACCATGAAGAAACCTCCAGCCCAACCAAAGAAACCAAGGCAGCTAAAGAAAAAGAGTCCAGCTGAGAGCAAAGCAAAGAAGAAAAAGACCAAAGATCCCACAGACAGAACCAAGTCCAAGCCCAGTTTTAAGCACAAAGCTGAACTTAGGAAACATGCACAACAGATGGGCTGGGACTGGTTCACAGATTCCGATTCTAATTCCCCCTCCTCTTAAACTAGATTGTAGTTAGGCTTTTCTTTCCTTTTCATTTCTTTTCTTGTCATTGTAATTACAGTTGTACATTTCTTTCTAAGATAATAGAATTTCTTTTTGTATATTGCTTTGTTTACTTTTTTTTCTTCCTGACTATTACCCTGCACTTTCTGACCTTTAAACCAGTGAGGACACTATTCCTCATGGTTTGGGGGTGTGGTAGGGTAGGTCTGCCAATAGAATAGTTAACTTTAGTGCAGTAGTGGTGCTATAATTGGGATGAATAAAGTTAATTTTCACTTAACTTGCTGCAATGAGGAAATTTGTGGAAAAATAAAATATTTTTTTGCAGACATTTCGAAACTAAAAATTTTAAAATCTTGACACCACCATGAAACTAACATCAGAAATTTTAAATTAGTACCTAGTAAACCTAAGAGGAGAGAAAAAGGTGAAAATACACTCCATGAGTTAAAAAGAGGACCATACCTAGTGAGATTTAGGCCCATCAATGTCTGTTGGAGAGTGTTTCTGGTATTTTTTATGCTCTAAGGTCTGATTGACTCAGCACTTTTTACTAGAAGTTAGGCACCTCCAAATGAAAATTGGTTGACAGCACTCATGACACTAAGGAAATGATTCAAGGCCCTCATTTGGATAGTTTGAGCTTGAAAACCCAACCTTTTAAAACGACCCGTTTGCATATACTCTTTAAGCCTCAAAAAGTCTTATTTTTCTTTAACAAATACTGGAGTAGTTGCACCTTAACCTCATGACCTGATTCAACCTTACCCTCACTCTGAGAAATCAGAAGGTAAAGGAGGAGTTGAAGGAAGTGAGAGTGATCCAACATTTGGTAGAAGGAGAAGAAAAGTAACCTATGAACAACAGTGTGTTGGTGGTATTTGTGTGGCAGTTCATCACAAAAATCATAAAAATAAAAAGAAGAAAAATAATAAAAAGAGAAAAAGGAAGAGAATTTTGGAGAAGAACATCACCTAAAAATTGAAAAGAAGAGGAAAAACTGGCCACTTTGATTCTAAAATATATCAAGTAAGATGAAGTTGTGCTGAAATGAAGGTAGTGAAGTCATGAGTCACTCGTTACCTTGCTGATTTCTCAATTTGGATTTCCTTTTTACCCCTTCATTCTTTATATCCCTCACCCATAAGCCACATTACAACCCATTCAAAGACCTAGAAGATCCAAAGTTAAATGAGCTGTCAGGTGGAGATGAGGGAGTGCCTAATCTATGGTGAAGAGTCATGAGGATGTCAGAAATTAGAAGCTTTACCTATGCTCATGCTTGCAGGCCCATTTGGGGTCTGTAACTGCTCTTGAGCTGCTTTAAATGTGAACACCCCTAGATATTCATTGTTGAGAGATAGCCCTGGTGAGAATTGGGTCTGACTTATAACTTCATTGGGGTTGTATCCAATCTGATTTCTGAATTTAAGGCAAGCTTGGTACTGATATGTGCACCTTAAATTTCTAACGTAAAATGATTGGTGGAAATGCAAACACATGCTAAAAAAATTTTGAGTTTTAAATGGCCTGCATTATTGCTACAATTTCCTCTAAATTCTAAAAGAAAGTGGATTGATGCTTTATTCATTGAAATTTGTTTTGCCATTGACTGCACCACTTTTAACTATTTTTATTGTGACGTTTGTGGGTATCTTCACTGAAAACCCTCAGGAGACTTCACTCCTCCACTAGGGATCACCTAGGGGTTTAAAAGGCTTGGTACATATGCTAAATGTACCCATGATCCCTACGAAAGTGGAATTTAATTAGTTAAAGCTTTGCTAAGGGACTAGTAAAGATTAGGTTTGGGGGTGTGTTAAGACCTGAAAAGTACCTGTGTTAAGACCTGAAAAGTACCACTTTTCACCCCATAACTTAATCTCTGTTAGACCCTTAGTCGTTTAATAAATGTGTGTTAAGCCCCTTTTGTAGGTAATAAGCAGCAGCTGCAGATAAGGCCCTAACCCTGCCAAGAAGCCTACTTTTGCCTCAGAAGAAAGGAAGTTGAATCCAGACAGAACTTGGCTGCAGCATAGGCAAAGCACAGCAACAACAAGTCAAGAAGTGAGCCTCGCGCAGATGTCGCAAGGTTCAATTGATGCAGAAAGAATGCTTTGCGCAGTTGTCGCAGGTCTCTCAAGGCAGCACACCAACTGCTCCTGCTGTTCTTGCGCAGATTAATGACAGAAGGGCTCAAAAAGTAGATTTCGAGCAGTTCTCGCGAGGCTCAGTTATAAGCACTCGTGCAACTCAAGAGAGGAGCATTTAATCTTCGAGCGATTCACTGAGGAAAGAGAGCTCCAAGCATTCCTACGCACAGCTGTCGCACAGTGGCCGCGGGATGCAAATCTTCAGGGAACTGCTCGCGTAATCCAGAGGCCTATGCAATTGCTTCGTCGCGAGGATCCCCGCGAGATTCACTAAGAAATCAACTGTGCGTGCGATTCTCGTGCCACTCAAATGGAAAGCACAATCTCGCGACAACCAGAGCATTCCCGCGATGACCAAAGTATTTGTCCCGCGTCTGTAAGAGCTTCAAGTCAATTCAATCTCGCGACGACAACTCTATCACGCGACAAGACCTGGAAACTCTTACTACCTAGCGAGGCTCGGGATCTTAATTTCCCCCCCCCTTCTATAGGGGCAGTCTGGGAACTTCCAGTAACTAGGGCACACACTCTAATGCTCCAATCTCTGTGCACACGCCCCGATGCATCTAAGGAACAGTAATGGGCCACATTTGCATCGTTAAAATTAGGGTTTTCCTAACCCTAATGCTCTCACAGCCGACTGCTATATAAGCCTAAGCCTAGTTTAGGTTTAAGGGAGGAAGGACTGAATTGGAGAGGTCCTATCTTCTTGAATCATCTGTAGAGTTCTAGTAGGCTAAGGTTAGGGTTTAGGCAGTTTCTTTTTCCTTTTCCTTCTCTCCATAGTCCAGCACTTGCTGGCTATGCCTTTGTATGTCTATTTGGAATAGTTTTAATGAAGTTTTATAATATGATCTTATGCATGTATGGGATTGATGTTTAAGGATTATTCTGTACAAGGCTGCTGCGTGGAGATCCTCCATTGCTAAGTTGTATTGTAAGAAATGGAGGATTGTTTTTAAGGATTTATTTAGGTCCAAGTGACCTGTGTGTCCAGATTAGGCACATTGTAGGCCTATGCCCCACCACAGGATCCACTAAATCTGAATCCCCATGGGAGCTTGAGCTTGTAGCCTTGTGAACATGAGGGTGGCAGCAATCTACTTGTTCTGTCTCAGACCTCCGTGAGGAGGATAGCCTCTGTGGATAGTTTGTGACCATTTGAGTGGACAGGTTATAGCCCTAGGGTGAGGCCAATCCATAGATCTAAGACAGATTTTTCTTCTCTGCACTTGTGCTTGTAACCCTGTGAGAGATTATACAGAGACAGACTCCCCTATATTTGTATAGACCCACCATCAGATGGCAAATCTGATTTGACTGTAGAGGTTGTAGGCCTGTGACTAGATCATTGCTGTCTCTCTAAAGCAGTGAACAACTAGATCTAACGCTAGTACTCAAACTCTTGCTGGTCCTATGTGTCCAGGCTAGTGCACATTGCAGGCCTGGCCCTACACACAGAACTTTAGAGGTTAAGGTTCCCATGGATTCTTGAGCTAGTAGCCTGGATGAAGTAGTGCCTACAATGATAAATATGTTTTGACCCATCTATGGACTGTGGTTCTCCTATTGGATACTCTGTGACCATTTGAGTGGACAAGTTATAGCCATAAGGGATTGAATCATGGCACAGGGGTGAGTTGGATCCTTTCTCCTCTTTGGTGGTAATGTAGCCATTGGACAAGATTTCTATAGCAGCAGATCTGAGTCTGAGTTATAAGACCCATCAGATCTGTACCTAATAGCTTACTTCTCACCCTTTTTATATTTATTTTCGCACACTCCATCATTCTTCTCAACCATTTCTATAGTTTAGGCATTAGGATACCATAGGATTTAAACAATAGTGACCTTAAATCTCCTTCCATTTAGGATTGCCATATCTGTAGTCAGATCTGGAGGGCCTACTAAAGATAGCTCCCTTGGAGCTTTAGATCATCTTTCCCTGTGGGACAAACTCTTACTCATTAAAACTTGCTACAACAGGCCCTGTATCTTGCAGGTCTGTGTATTTTTAGACTTGTTGCTTTGTAGTTTTCATTCCACCTTTGATTTATTTTCACTAACCCATTCTTATCATTGTTGTCAATAAAGTTAGCAACAAGCATCTAAAATAGCTTAACAATGGGGTGGTCAACAAGTCAAACCCTAAAAGTGATTTTTGGGCATTTTCCCAAAAAACATTGTAGCTAAGTCTAGCGTGTATAAAGTATATGCTAGGCTTAGGAATAATGACCTGGTTCTGAAGCTGGAGGTTCAGAACCCGTCCTGGGGCCCAAAAAAGGTAATTTTGCCTAGCATATATGTGGCAGCTCGGATTCTCGCACCCGAAAACTTTAGCTGTCGGATCAGCTCTTAAGGCCGATCCCCTTATACCAACAGAACACTTGGTACATCCACACGCAAAGGAGAAACAAAGCATAGATTTAAACAATAGATAGAGTCATCATAAGAAGTAAATCTCCACTCTTATATAAAGACAACTCAAAGATAACAAAAGATGATTCTAATCTCATGCAACTCACATGGCCAAAAGAACCAAACCATTAGTGACAAACAATCGTCACCAGCACATGGTTCGCAAAATAATATATTGTCAGACATATACAAGTATTCTTACAAAACTAAACTGGTTAGACGTTCCAAGCCTTACAATATACTCTCAAAACAAAGCTAGCATAGCACAAATCTACTAGAAAAACTCCTATGGAGGGGGCTCAGTCTCCTCCTCTGGAATATGCTCTGGGTCCTCAGGATCTACGTCCTCAGTACCCGCCGCTACCTCTGTACCTGTGACGTATAGTCAAAGGGTGAGCTATGTCTAAGCTTAATAGCGAAACATAAGCAACATGCATATTATGATATCAAATATATACTTCATGGCATAATCAGAAACATACTTATCTTACGAGGTTCACAATTTCTTACAAGGCTTTACAATGTAAAAGTTTTAAATTGACGAAAACGAATATCTGATGTAAAGTTTCAAAACACACTAATCATAGTTACTCAAATTATTCTCTTAACGCACACACTTAAACAAATCACTTAAATAATCTCTCGAGCAAATATAGTATCGAGAGCCGCATATAATATCGATGGAATACCCCAAACATCGTTGTTCAATGAACAATTCACACAAAGTTGCCCAAGTTCCTTCGAATTAGGAGATTTATGCTGAACGAAGTATTTTCATAGATTGGAAATCAAAGAACAGATATCCCGCCATACTGGAGTACAAGTACAGATATCCCGTCGTACCGGTCATGGGTATACCGTCGCATCAATAGGGTATTCAACACATAAACCTTAAATCAAAGTGTGAAATTTACATATAGTTATTCACTGTGTATTTGTGATAATTTATACTAAGTTTTCTTTCAAAGTCACACACACATATCTCATTTTGTTGATTTCATACGTACACATATCTGATGTCACACACACGTATTTTTGCTTCTTACTGAGGTCACATGCTTAACTTATCAGGTTTCACACACACACACTTATGGTTCCTTCATAGTTTACATATGCATATGTTTTTCATGTTTAAAGAACATAACGAAACCCATGCTAGATGATTTATGAAGATCACACAATCACACCCATTTCTATCATATCACAAAGGTCATGTTACTGAGTTTTCCCTACCTCACACGAAGTCACACGAAAGTTAATTATCTCAAGCTATCTCTCCTAGCTCATCCTCATACCTAACACACATAAATCTGCAAACCATACGTCATAAATGACATAAAACAGGAAGATATAAGCTCTTCCCCAAAGTTCCCTTAACAAAGCAAACAAATACTTGAATCTACCCAAATCGATCGATCGGTTTCTCAAATCGATCAATTGAAATACATTTAGATCGGTCAGCTTCCCCTTAAACCACTAATTCTGGTGCCACAATCCGATCGATCATTTTCAAATCGATCGGTCAAAATTTCAAATCGATCGATCAAACATTATTTCGATCGATCGGTTCACTCACAAAACCTTTAACACATAAACTATTTTTCTCAAATCAATCGATCAATGTCTGAATCGATCAGTTGGTTTACAAATCGATCGATCGAACTATATTTTGATCGATCGATTTCTCCAGAAACCTTTATACCTTCACTCTTGAAAAAATCAATCGATCGATCGATTTTGCCAAATTCTCTCCAATCACGATTTCTAACTTCTCAACCCATTTTCTTTCAAGCTAAACCTCTTCTTTTATCTTCTCATTCAATTGCACACAACAAATCAACACATTTATTGTTCACAACTTAATTCATAGTTCTTACCTTTTGAATAGATCGATTCCTCGATCCACAGTTCACTCTCAGACTAGGGCATGTGTAAATGGGAACTTAGACTTCCTTTTATCAAAACCCCCTTTAACTACGCATCCTGTTTCGATCTTGCATGCACACGTACACATTCAAAGCAACTCCCTTCTCTCTCTTCTCATTTACTCTCTCTCTCTCAACAACCAAGGCAAGGGAATTGATTTCTCTTACCTTTTAACTTATATACTTAAAAGCTTATAAGTTTGGGTGTTAAGCACAAACACCAAACCTTGGTGCATGCTACTTCATTTACAGGTCACACACATTGTAATCTTCTCTTTCTAAATCAAACCTAACTTAACTTATCTCACTTTAATAATTTAATGTTTTATCTATCCAATGCGTGACCAGTCGGGCACGCATATCAAGACATTGTTCAAAGGTCAAAATTTTTGGGACATTACAATATATAATATACATGTTAGGCCAATTTCAGTCAAAAATTGGCCTAGCATGTATAATATACATGCTAGTGTAATTTCTTGCATTTCTGTATAATTTTCAAATCACCATAACTTTTTATATATAACTCCGATTTAGACGATTCTTAGCTTGTTGGAAAGATGGGAATATCCTCTTTCCAATGGTATAAGACTTAGCTCTAACAAAGGTCTATATAAACTTTGGCATTCCTCTTAGCTTGTTCGAAAAGGGTTTTAAAGGTTTTGAGATAATTACTAAGGGTTTAGGAAATACTTTTGAAAGCTCAGGGGTGTGCCCTTCTCGAAGTACGTGTTTATCTAGCCTTGAGCCAAATTTGGGTGTCTACAGATGCCCCTCCTTGGTATCCTATCACTAGTGATCATATGTCAAAGAAAGAAACATCCAAAGAGGCCCAAAGCAATGCTAACGGGTCCGCCGTATTCAAAATGAACCTTAAACATCAAAAAGGAAAAAACATGGAGAGTGACGTAAGCCCAACACTTGGGAAAAAGTCTGTCACTCTAGATTAAAAGTAGCGAAAGCCCCATACGATTGGGAAAACTTATGTTCCTTAAGACTATCGGTCCTCAAGCGCTTAGCTACATTACTGAGCATAATCGATATGGTGAAATGATTAATTATGTTTGATGTTCAAGTTTCATTCTGAATAAAACAGTCCCGTGAGCGGGAGGGTGATCAACCCATACTTAAAATTGGCGTGAAGTAAAGACGCGAAGATCTACAGTTTGTGCCCAATCTCATGAGACATTAATTACCCCATTTTATCAGCCACAGGTGCCCCTACACAAAGTAGGGTTCGAGATCTTTGAGTAAATTCATCGATCCTGAAGATAATTTAGTACAACTACCTTAGCGAAGTGAATATTAATGTCGCAATGAATTTTCGGAGTGCGTGTCACTTTTGACGGTGATCTTACAAACAGATATACTATGCAAAAATATGAATCCATTAGGGGCAATATATAACAAGGCGATGGAAGTCCCGACCCTGAACCTGTTCGGGTATAATTTATGAGAACAACGACCATCTAACGGATACTCAGACGCATGGCGCCTATCTAAGGGATACCGTGCAGGTTTAAAAGCCTGTGCCCAAGAAAAATCAAGGGAAAAGATCCCTTATGCATCCATGTTTAAATATAGTTGTTTAATATGTAATCTCATTTGGTAGTGGAATCAATCCGATCGAAATATTGACTATTTGACCGAGAATGACACAGTTGCTGCTACTTTAAAGTAGGATCCAAAGATCCGAGGCCAACCCTAGACTTAGGACATTAATTTAGCATAGTTGCGTTGCCAGTAAAATATTGACATTTTACTGCATTTGAAGCACGCATGTGCATAGCTGTACGTGGCAAAAAGTATCATGAAAACACAACTATCTTTTTTTTTTAAAATATTTTTCTTCTTTTAATTTTTAAAATAGACCGGACGTCGGCGATGAGATGTTTTATCTTATCTGTCCATCGCCGAGACGTTGCCTGCTTCGAGGCTTTGGACCATTTGATATTCCTATACATTCTCAAGAAAATATCAGTCTTTTTTTTGTTTATACAGATAAACGATATGCATCCTAATTAATAGAAGAAGCAAACTCTTACCTACACATTTATTTATTTATTTTCTTCAAGACTTATATTTTTGGATTTTTTTTTTTAAATTTTTCTCTTTTTTTTCTCTTCTTTGAAATGAAAATTTGATGTTGTAAATATGTACATTGAAGGAGTATCTATTTTTGGAGTTTTTAAAATTTCTTGTTTTCATTGTTTTTTCTTTCTTTTCTCCTTTTTTTTTATTTGATGCCTTAACAATGAGACGAGGTAGCGGGTCCCATTTTGAGCATGGTAGAACCCGTTCATGTGGTCGGACCTGAGTGAGGTTCTGAATTGTTCAAGGTCGTAACGTCCATCCCTCTAGATGGAATTAACCTTTTCTCCTTACCTCGGGTCATACGTTTGATGATGCAATCTGAAGATACACCTGATCGGGACCCGATTTGAGCAAACATGAGCGACCCAATTGGAAACCAGATAATTTATACATGACCAAAGGAGCAACCGATTTTTCTTTCTTTTTCTTTTATAACCTTTTTTACTCTCAAAGCCCAGGATGGGTTTTCACCATACCTGTTCTCACCATCTTTTTTACCCGTAGTGCACTTTCAGGTTATCACTACGTCCATGGGTTTTTTACATTTTTATCCCAGACGCCTTTTCAAGTTTTCACCTGGTCTGCATAAGCTCACTCTTTTTACCCATAGCACCCTTTCGAGTTTTCACCACGTCCATTTTACTTTAAGCTTGTACATTTTTATTTTTTCTTCTTCTTTTTTTTTTTAAATTTCAAAAACAAAGGTTACGACATGGACATCGATTCCATCATAGCCGGCTGGATGGAGTTCTGTGTTGTCTATTAGCTTGGCTCATATTGACTTAACGGATATTTTGACTGCTCATAGACCTTAAAGAGGGTTTTCTCTTGGGATGAATTGTGGCCACAGGTTGAAAGGGGTGGGTTAGGAATTTTGAAGGTATACTTGGGTTAAAATGTTTCCTCAATAGGATTCCAGTTGTCATAATACACTTCTTCCTTGGGAGATTTTTATTGTACACGCCCCATGATTTTTCTATCTCTTTTCTTTTCTATTTTTTTTATTCTTTTTGCTTTTTTCAGACACCCTTTTTTTGGGATTTTACTTTTCTAATTTTTTTGGATTTTGATGGTAACTCTTTTTCCCTTTTTTTTTATGTTTGGTATATACACTTTTTTTTTCAGGGAGGGGTTATTGAAGGAAAGTCTATTGGCTCTAATGGGATAGCGAAGGGTATGAGCATTCAGGGACACTTTTTGGCTACTTAGTTTTAAAATGATGGCCTCTTTTAAGGAACCCTTAAGCAGTCACGTATCCATTTTGATCAACACTTACTTTGTCGTAGGAGACTAGGAGTAGAATCATCGCATGTATCCAGTGTTGATCGGCTCAGGAAATAATCCCCGTCCATGGTGGCGAGGCAGAGCACGTATCTTGGCAGTACTTCTCGAATGACATACGGTCCTTCCCAGTTGGGCTTGAATCTCCCTCTCGAATCGGCATGGAGAAAGATTATCTTGAGTACCGTGTCACCTACTTTCAAATCTCATCGATCAGGTTTAGTTGTTCGAAACAGGATCTTTCTCTTTCGACTTTCGACAGACTAGACTCGATGAGGATACGAAGTGAAGGTACTTCATCCTCCACTGATAGCACGGCCTCGATTCCATACACAAGGGAGAATGGCATTGCCCCTGTAGCAGTATGAATTGATGTTTGATAAGCCCATAGCGCGAAAGGTAGCATCTCGCTCCAATCTCGGTATGTGACATCCATCTTTTGGAGGATTCGCACGACTGTCTTGTTAGCAGCTTTGACGGCCCCATTAGTTTGGTGCCGATACGGGGATGAGCGGTATGTTTGATCTTGTACTACTCGCAGAAGGTTCTGATGCTCTTGTTCGCAAAGTTGGTGCCATTATACGTGATGATGCCCTTGGGCATGCCAAATCGGCAAATAATATTATTTTTGATAAACCTCTCAACATGAATGGTCGTAATGTTCATGTAGGATGCTGCCTCTATCCATTTGGTGAAGTACTCGATGGTGACTAGGATGAATTAATGCCCATTAGAAGATTTTAGATTGACCTTTCCGGCAATGTCGAGGCCCCAAGTGGCAAATGTCCATGGAATAGTCATGCTGTGTAGATCAATGGCTGGAGCATGTATCCTACTGGAGTTTTCTTAGCATTTATAGCACTTCTGAACGTGTTTTCAATAGTCAGTTTCCATTGTTGTCCAGAAATACCCTTGTCGTAGGATGTTCTTAGCGAGCATGTGCCCATTGATGTGGGCCCTGCATACTCCTTCATGGATCTCTTTCATGATGTTGGTTGCCTCACTTTCAATTAGACACTTGAACAGGATATTCTTATATGATTGTTTGTAGAGGTACTCACCACAGATGACATAATTCGCCGCTAAATGTTGAATGGTCCACATGTCCGTCTTGGACGTACATTCAAGGAAAGCTTGAGTTTCGAGAAAATTCTTGATATCTGAGAATAAAGGTGGCTCATCATCTGTATTTGTGGGTCTCTCGATCTGGAGGCAGAAAGCCGATTCATTTATCTATCCAATCATGATCGGCTTCATCTCAACGCCATATTGAATTTCAACCATTGATGCCAAGGTGGCCAGCACATCGACAAAACGATTTCTTGCTCGCGGTACGTAGGAGAACGTAACATCATCGAAGCATGCCATCAGATCCTCGAGAAGTTCATGGTACGGGATTAGCTTTTCATCTTTCATCTCCCACTCTCCATTTGTCTGGCATATGATCAGCTGTGAGTCACCAAACACCCTAAGGTAAGTTACATTCAGGTCAAGAGCTGCTTGTAAGTCAGCTACGCAGGCTTCATACTCGGCCATGTTGTTAGTGCAGGAGAAATTGAGCTTGATGGAGACTGGTATGTGAGACCCCTTTGGTGAAATCAAAATAGCACCGACTCTTTGGTCTTCGACATTCGATGCCCCATCAAAGTGCATTACCGAGGACTCTTCTATCTCTTCTGTGTCATCCTCTGTCATGAACAGGATGTCTTCATCAGGAAATTCAATTCTTAGAGGCTCGTACTCAGGTAAAGGATTCTCGGCAAGATGATCAGTGAGTGCTTACCTCTTGATTGACTTCTGGGTGACATACGTGATGTTAAATTCAGATAAAAGTAGTTGCCAATGCGCGGTTTGACCAGTGAGAGCTGACTTCTCAAATAAGTATTTCAATAGATCCATTCGTGCTAACAGGAGAATGGCTTGAGATAGCAAGTAGTGACGAAGCCTCTGAGTAGAAGCCCATATAAGAGTCAAGCATGCTTTCTCCAGATGAGAATAGTGTGTCTTGTAATCAGTGAGCTTCTTGCTTAGATAAGAAATGGCTTGCTCTCTTCTTCTTGTCTCATCATGTTTCCCTAGGACACATCCCATCGAGAATTTCGTCACTAAGAGGTACATTAACAGTGGTCTCTCGGGTACTGGGGGTACTAAAACTGGAGGATTGAGGAGGTAGCCTTTGATTTTATAGAATGTTGCTTGACAATCCTTGTTCCATTCAACGATTGAGTATTTCCTTAGTAGCTTGAAGATTAGCGTGCAGATAGGAGTGAGTTGTGCAATGAACCGACTAATGTATTGTGTTCTGCTCAAGAAGCCTCTGACTTCTTTCTTGGTAGATGGTGGTGTAATTTCGATGATAGCCTTCACTTTAATCAGGTCAACTTCGATACCTCTTCTGTTGACAATGAAGCTTAGTAACTTCCTTGACATGGCACCGAATGTGTATTTCTGATAGTTTAGACATAGCCTATACTTTCTCAGTCTTTCAAATAGCTTTTAGAGGTTCACTAGATGATCATCTCTCTCCTGAGACTTGGCTATCATGTCGTTAACATATACTTCGATTTCTCGGTGCATCATGTGGTGGAACAGTGTTGCCATGGCCCGTTGATATGTTTCCCCAGCATTCTTTAACCTGAATGGCATGACTCGATAGCAGAATGTTCCCCATGGGGTGATGAATATTATCTTTTCTCGGGTCTGCTTTAGCCATCTTGATCTGATTATAACCAGAAAACCCATCCATGAACAAGAGCATCCTGTGCCTAGCAGTATTATTGACAAAGATGTCGATGCGTGGCAATGGAAAGCTGTCTTTCGGGCTTGCCTTATTAAGGTTTTTGAAGTCGATGCACATGTGAACCTTTCCATCTTTCTTCAGTACCGACACTATGTTGGCTAGTCACTACGGTTATTTGGAGACCATAAGTAACCTCGTGTCATATTGTTTGATGACTTCGTCTTTCACTTTCAACATCCATTCTGGTCGGAGAAGTCTTAACTTCTACTTGACCGGCTTGACATTAGGGTACAACGGCAACTCATGCTCGACCAAATCAGTATCCAAAGCAAGCATATCCTCGTATGACCATGCAAAGACATCTTGGTATAACTGAAGGAAGTCAATCATGCCTTTTCTTTCCTCGGGAGACAGCAAGGTTTCAATCTTAGTGATTCTAAGAACCTCATCGGTACCCAGATTGACATCTTCAGTCTCTTCAACGATCGGGGTAGGGTCATTCTCAAAATCAGCATATTGGTCAAGGAGCTCATTGGGAAGCTCCTCTGCTAGGACCTCCTCGTCCAGACTACCTCTTCTTGTATTTCTACAGGAAAGGGATCGATTTAATGTGGGGTGAGCTTTTCAATTAAGGCATCAATTTTCTTTTTCTCGAAAATTTTAAAAGACAATTTTTTCGGATTTTGTATTTTTTATTTATTTTTTAGGATTTTACTTTTCTTTAGGGAAGGGCCCTTGGTAACACGGGTCTCTATAAATGCATGGCATTACTTGCCAAGGGTAACCTTACTTTTTATAGGTTATTTTTTTTGGGAAAGTTGGTGCCTTATTTACGACCATTTGATGCTTCCAGAGTTAGGGGCACTGAAGCCTAATTCCTCACCTGAGGTTCCATACCTTTACCTGGACTTGTGGAGGAGGCTGATTGAGATGAATTTTGAGGGTCAACCCCTAACATGTTAACCATGGGTTCATCTTGAACCTGATCTTCAAATATTAGCATGGGTTTTGGGTGGTCCAGGATAGGTGGCCGTGCAGGTAAGGTTACCTCCTCTTCAAAGAGGGACAAAGAGGCTAGGTCAATTTCAACATCGGGAGGGATGATTTGGAGATTGGTTGGGTGGACAAGGGCTGTCGGTTTGTGTGGGGTGAGCTGTGTTGCCCCATTTTGATCAATTTTAATGACCCCTGTGCTCACGAATGTGCTTCGAATGTGAGTTCTCAGGCGGGGTTCCTCCTCTAAATCTATCCCCCTAGCTTTGGCTGTAGCAATGGTTCAGGCCTTTTCCTTGACCTCTTGGATTTCTTCTTCTGTAGGCTTGTAGCCTAAGATGAATCTAACATGTTGACCACCTTTTGCTCGACTGGGTCCCTCTTGCCTTGTAAGAGAGGACCTAACCCTTTACCTCTCTGATAACCCACTTTTAGAGCATTCCTACTGCTATAATCATTCCTCCTCCAGTTTTTTCAATGACTTTTCCGGGAGGTTCTTATGCTACTGCTAATACATCGTATTGAAAGCTATGAAGGTCCATGTCCTTAGCTATATGGGTTACATCCAGCACCTCAATATTTTTTATGTTGTCTGCCATCTTCTCTCTTTCCTCTCGTCTCTCCCCTCTGATGTTAATAACTTTCTCTTTGAAGATGAATTTGAGCTGTTGATATAGGGTGGAGGGCACCACCCCAATTTCATGCAGCCATGGGCGCCCTAGCAGTAGGTTGAAAAAGGACTTGATGTCCATGATTTGAAACAGGATTGAGAAGGTCATTGGCCTAATGGTGAGCTCAAGATCAACTTCTCCTATCACCTCCCTCCTGATATTATCAAACCCTCTTGCACTTATTCTAACTGGCCTGAATGTGGAAGGAATGACCCCTATCTTTGTTACAATTGTGAGGGGGCATACATTCAGTGTCGATCCGTTATCGATCAGCACCAAAGGGATCACCAATTTTACCATTTCCACTTTGATATTGAGGGGTTTAGAATGTTCCTTCACTTGGAAGATCTGCATCTGAGAAAGAGATGGCATTGGGAGCCAATACCTGCCCGATCATTTGCCCCACTTCATCAAGGGATACTTTATTTGATACATGAGTGTCCTTGAGTGCTCCCATCAGAGCTTGGAAATGAAGTAGAGATTCCATTAGCAAATCCTAGATGGTGATGTGAGTCAGTGTTCTTTTCAGCTGCATTTCTAACGCGTGTTCTCTGCTCATCTTTTCCAACAGGTGCACCACTGTAGGTTTTCTTCTTTCTTCTGGCTGGGCCTGTAACAGCTCGAATTTTCTTACCATAAAACTCGTGCCGTCAGATCATACACACGATCTAAAATACATAGTCAATTTGGTATTGGGATACTTTGATATTTTGTGACAGTTCATTTTTCCCTTAACAGTTAATTGGAAAGGTCGATCCATCAAGCAATTGGTAAGTTACTAAAATGCGAATTAAAGTACGTAAATGCAGAAGCAGAGCTATATAGTAAAGCAAATGCCATCATCAACCCAAAAAGAATTCCCATCATTCCACATCACAATACTATACAATCCACCAGTGAAGGCCGACTTCACCTAAACAGTGGACGACAGAACTATACAAAACTGTATTCAAGTTTAAACAAAATACTGTACCAAGTACCAAAAGTACAAAAGTATCCAAAATCCAAAGAACCAAGCTAAGGGAAGAACTCCTCTGGTGGCTCTTCCTCCTCTTCAGGATGGTAATCAGGATCCTCCTCTTGTTCAGGATCCCTCTCAAGATCTGCCTCTACAGCTGCGACGTATAGTCGAGGGATGAGCTACATTCCAAGCTCAGTAGGGATAAAACAATGCAAAACTATATCTTATCATTCTATTTCATGGTATTGATACATAAGTAAAATAAGCAGCTAAAATTCATATGGTATTGAAATGCATCGACAATAAAACAAGGACTTTGAATCATAATCTCAAGGCATATCATATCATGATGCAGATAGTGTACAGAATAATATATAACTGATCTATGCCGAAATATCACTATATTTCGTACCCAAATACGAACACGTAGACATCCAATAAAAGCTATCTGACGTTTGTTGTGTAGTTTTAGTGGTTTCAGGTATTCTTAGTCGTTAGATCTTGAAAGAGCATAATTGAGCATAATTAAGGATTACATGAGAACATTGGACCATGGAGCCAATAAAGCACCAAAATCTATGAAAGATGATTGATTGGTTCAGCCACAACCAAGAGAATGAAGATGTTACAGGCCATCATCAATCGATTGAGTTTCAGGATTCAATCGATTGACTTGATGACAGCTTTTTCCTTCTTTGAATTTGAATTTAAAATTACTCAATCGATTGAGATTTGTAAATCAATCAATTGACTTCAAATTCAAATTAATCCACCAAAATTCAAATTTAAAGTCAATTGATTGAAATAGGAAATTAAATCGATTGAGCTTTTTATGGAAATTTCCCTATCCACACCCTATAAAAACAATGCCATGTTTAGGGTTTAGGGGGCTTCTTCTTGGCAGATTTTCATTGAGTTTTGAGAAGTTTTTCATTTATAATAGAGTTGTAGCTTGTAATTAAGAAGAGAGTTGTGTAAAGGTTTCAATCTTTTGATAAATAAAAGAATAATTTTTGTGATGCCTTTGGATTTGCATCGTGCGTGTGAATCGAGGATGAGCAACTAAACCCCTCGTTCAAGGAGGAAGCAATCCCTAGATGAGTAACTGATTTACTTTTTATCTTACAATTTCTTATTATAATTATTGAATCGTACGGCTTTCAGTGTGTGCCTATTGTTTATCATCGAATGCTCATTTATAGTAGTCAATCTTGGTTATCGGTGATAATAAAAGGATTATTCCACCTAAATCTGATCTTGTAAACTGATTTAGTATGTTGTGTGGTTGGATCTTCTTGTTGTGATTTCTTATTTGTAATATGTTATGCCTTTCGCATGATTCATGCCGTGATTGGATGAGTCATAGTGTTAGGATAGGGTATGCCGAGTCAATAATTGTATTTTCAACAATTCATTTTTCTTGAAATTAAATGATGGTATATTGATTTGACATGAAATTGTAGGGTTGATTGTAGAAAAGTTACAAGTCTAGGGTTAGCAAACTCCTTGATCATCTCATCATTGTAGTTTCTTTGTCTTAGTTCAACCTTACATAGTTTGATTTAATTTCTCTTATTATTGCATTGTTGAGTGATTAATCTTAGCAATCAAATTTCCTGCCCTTGGTACATCCTTGGGTCATTGTTATTTCGTTAAAATTAATTTAATTTTGCGCTTCCTTGTGGGTATGATACTCATATTCTTGCCTTGCTACAATAGATCTTGTGCACTTGCAAGGGTACCTTTTTAAAATCGATCAAGTTTTTTGTGTCATTGCCGGGAAAGCAACGCAATTTTATTGATTTTTAGGAGATTTTTATTTTCTATTTTGTCGGTCGATCGATTGAGTTTCCATATTCAATCGATTGATTGAGAAGTGGAGATCAGCTCTTTGTTTTCAATCAATCGATTGACTTGTAAAAATCAATCAATCAATTTAAAACTGTGATCAGATCCCGATTTCACTCCCTATATATATAAAAAAAAAAATTCTGTGTAGAATCTGAGACTATTACTGTTTTTTGTGTCAATTGATTGAGTTATCCAATTCAATCGATTGATTTTGAGTTTGTTTCCCGAATATCTTTAACTCTGCCTCTATTCCAATTCAATCGATCAAATTATTAATTTCAATCGATTGACTAAGCAGAGAAGTGAGTTAATTATAGTTTCTTTTCAATCGATTGATCTGTATCAATCGACTGGCAGAATCTTAACAGCTACAGTCTAGTGGTGTCTCTTGTTTTATCCATGAAGAGTATTCAAGCTCAATCGATTGATTTATCTATTTTAATCGTTTGACTGAGAAGTTGTCTATCTGAGAATATGTTCTTTGTTCAATATCAATCGATCGACTTTTGAAAATCAATCGATTGATTTTGAATTACAGTAACAATTGAGTTGCTTTAGTTCAGTAATCCTTGTCTTAGGTGTGTCGGTGAATGAGCTTTACCCGATCTCATTGCCCAATTTTGCAACCGTTGAATCAAGAGAATGAAAAATCTTGTATAGTGAATCATAGGAATTGTAGGCTTCAGCATAATCACACCGAAAGCATGGCAGATTAGAGACAAGGGTGGAATATTAATAACAACAACAATGGAGGAGGAGAAGAAAATCATTTCGAGGTGCCTCCAAAAAGCCCACGAATGTTGAAGCAATACAATGATCCTGGCCCTTAAAAGGATCAAGATAGTATCATGCATGATCCCATTCCAAGGAATCATTTTGAATTTAAATCGGCAATGATTCAATTGTTGCCAATTTTCAACGGGTCGAGCAATGAAAATCCATATGCTCATCTCACAGATTTTATTACGGTGGGTAAAACGTTTAGAGTCCATAATGTGTCTGACGAGATAACAAAGTTAAGACTTTTTCCTTTCTCTTTGAGAGATAAGGTGAAAGCTTGGTTTCTTTCCTTAGAACTAAGATCTATCAGAAGTTGAACTGAGTTACAACAGGAATTCCTAAAGAAGTACTTTCCCATGAGCAAAACTAATGATTTACGTTAGAAGATTCTGATTTACGCCCAACAATCAGCTAAAACATTTCACGAATGCTGGGAACGTTTTAAGGAATTAGTAAGGAGTTGCCTTAATCATTATATTCAAAGGTGGCAACAAGTCTAGAGTTTTTACAGCAAACTGATTCCTGAAGAAAGATGCATGGTTGATGCATCCTGTGGAGGATCATGTGTCACGAAAGGGGATGGAGAAATTTGGACACTTTTTGAAAGATTATGTCAAACTTCAATACAAAATGAGACATTGGGGTGTGTCAACCTTAATATGTCAACCAAATCTCATGTTTTCACAAAAGGTGGGCTTTTTGATGTCAACAACAATACCTCAGGTTTATCAACAAAGGTTGATATGCTGTTGAAACAAATGAATATGTTGTTAGCAGCAACCAAACAAGCTCAAAGTCCTGTCACCCCCACTGTCTGCTCAATTTGTGAACATCAAGGTCACATGGCAAACGAGTGCCCAACCTTCCTGATAGTTCCTCCTAAATAATATACTCCTCAGGAGCAGGTGAATGTGACTCAATCATATCACCGACAAGATACGAATCCATATTCCAACACCTATAATTCGGAAGGAAAAAACCACCCTAACCTAGGATGGGGAGGATCAACCCAATCTAGACAGGTAAACCATTAGTACAGAGCAAATGCATCAAGTGGACAACAAGAATTTGAATTTTAAACAAAATTTGAATTTTCAACAGAATTTGAATTTTCAACAAAATTTGAATTATCAGCACCCGAATTCTCAGTACCGTCAAAATCAGAATGTCAATCAATCTAACACTACCATTTCAAGAGATTCTGATTTTAAAGCGGCGATTATGCAGAATATAAAAGTTTTCCAACAACAAATCTTACAAGCTTTGGCCAAAATGCAAGATCAATTTGGTCAATGGGCTAATCAGATGAGTCAAAGAGAAGAAGGAAAGCTCCCCAGTCAACCTATCAACAATCCTCGAGGTCAAGCACCGTTTGGTGAAGGAACATCGACCAGTCATCAGCTAAAGGCTGTTACTGTGTTAAGAAGTGGATGAGTGATCAGCAATCAAGTAGAAATTCCATCAGAATCAGAAGAAAAAGAAAGAGAAGATGAGAGGAAGGTAGAACCAAAGATAGAAGAAGAAAAGGAGCCTCCCAAAATTGTCCAACAGGAAGCTGAAGAGGACTCAGCCATTGAAATCACCCCCATACACCGAAGCACCTTTTCCAGAGTACCTTACACCTCCATCTAGATTGGGGAAGGTCCATCAAAAATGGATGAAATTCTTCAAACATTCAAGCAAGTGAAGATTAATCTCCCGTTGCTTGATGCAATCAACCAAGTCCTTGCATACATCAAGTTCTTCAAGGACTTATGTTCCCGTAACAGAAAGGCTCGTACACATGTGTCAAACAAAGTATTCTTGACTGATCAAGTCAGTTCTATTCTAAAATTGGATGCACCATCAAAACTCAAAGACCCTAAAGTCCCAACTGTTTCATGTGTTATAGGTGGACAACCAATTGGTAAGGCACTCTTGGATTTGGGAGCAAGTGTCAACTTGATCCCATATTCGGTGTACGAGAAATTAGAACTGGGAGAATTACAACCAACTACGGTTACACTCCAATTAGTAGATAGGTCAAAAAGAAGGCCTAGAGGTATCATTGAAGATGTCTTTTTAGGGATTAATAAATTTGTTTTTTCAGTGGATTTTATTGTACTGGATATGGAGCAACACGTTAAATCTGAAAATCAAATCTTAACCATCATTGGACATCCTTTTCTTGCAACTGCTAATGCTTGTATCAACTATCTTATAGGAGTTATGGATGTCTCCTTTGGTAATATGAAAGTGAGATTGCACGTGTTCAACGCCATGAACCATTTCCCTAATGAAGAAGACGTCGATTGCTTTTATATCAACCAGATTGATGAAGCAGTGGAAGAAGCTCTTCCGACAATGCCTACCAAGGAAGAATTTGAAAGTACTTCACTGGCCATATATGATGAAAGAGGAAATGAAGAGCAGCAATCCAAGGGAATGAATACCATCTCAACATCTCAGGAAAATAGACCATGGAAAACAAAGGTCATGCCACTTCCTATCCTGACAAAGCCCATCCTAAAGTCATCAATAGAACAACCACCGCAACTTGAGTTGAAACAGTTGCTCGATTCACTCAAATATGCTTTTCTGGGACCTCGCGAAGCACTCCCAGTGATAATCCCACCCACTTTATCTGAAAAGCAAGAGAGTGAGTTGATGAATGTGCTCAAAAGTTACAGTAGAGCAATAGGATGAACCTTAGTTGATCTGAAGGGAATAGATCTGGGAGTTTGCATGCATAAAATACATCTGGAGGAAGGAAGTAAGACTTCGAAAGAAGCACAAAGATGACTCAACACAAATATGAAAGAAGTGGAATTAAAGGAAATTATCAAACTTCTTAACGCAGGTATTATCTATGCAATTTCTGATAGAGAATGGGTGAGTTTAGTGCAGATTGTTCCAAAAAAATCGGGCATCACAATCAAAGAAAATGTTGAAGGAGAACTGATACCCAAGCGAGAAACTATCGGGTGGCAGGTATGCATCGATTATCCAAAATTGAATGCTGCCACAAGGAATGATCATTTTTCCCTTCCTTTCATTGATCAGATTCTGAAAAAAATGGTTGGACAAGAGTTTTATCATTTTCTTGATAGATATTCGGGGTACAACCAAGTATCAATATTTCCAACAGATCAAGAAAAGACAGCATTCACTTGTCTTTATAGAACATTTGCATATCGTAGAATGCCATTCGATCTTTGCAATGCCCCTGCCACGTTTCAGCGTTGTATGTTGGCCATATTCTCTGATATGGTCGATAAATTCATCGAAATATTTATGGATGACTTTTTAGTTTTTGGGAAGACGTTTGAATTTGTGCTTACATCACCTAACACAGGTGTTACAACGCTGTGAAGAATCTAACCTCATTTTAAGTTGGGAAAAGAGATATTTTATGGTTCAACATGGCATTGCCATGGGACATATCGTCTTCAGAAAAGGAATCGAAGTGGATAAAGCAAAGGTTGATTTTTTTACCAATTTTCCATGTCCAAAGACCATTCTACAAATAAGGTCATTCTTGGGGCATGTCGGTTTCTAAAGAAGGTTTATTAAAAAATTAAGTAAGGTTGCAAAACCATTATGTACCTTGCTCGGGAAAGATGTTCCTTTCATATTTTATGATGACTGCATGAAGGCATTTTTGAAATTGAGAGATCTGTTATCTAATGCTCCAGTAATCCAACCTCCGGAGTACTCACTTCCCTTCGAACTAATGTGTGACGCATCAGACTATGCTATAGGAGTGGTTTTAGGACAAAGGGCAGGTAAGTTACCTCATGTGATTTACTATGCCAGTAAACCACTGATCGATGCGCAATTGAATTATACTGCAACAGAAAAGAAAATACTGGTTGTGTTATATGCGTTGGATAAATTCCTTTCTTATTTACTCGATTTCAAAATTGTGCTCTTTTTTAGATCACTCTGCGCTCAAGTATTTATTGGCGAAGAAGGATACAAAATCGCGATTGATTCGATGGATCTTGCTTCTTCAAGAATTCAACTTTGAAATTCGAGGCAACAAAGGAGTTGAAAATGTGGCCGCAAATCATTAGTCTCAAATACTTCATGAAGAAACGGTTTATACAGAACATATTCAGGACACCTTTCCCGATGAACAATTGATGGTTATCAATGTCGCAAGAAATAGAGCCCCTTGGTACACGAACATTGTCAATTACCTAGTCAAAGGGTAAATTCCTGTGCAGTAGGGTAGAAATGATAAAGATCTCTTTTTCTCCCAAACAAAATACTACTTTCCGATGACCCACATTTGTTCAAATTTTGCTCAGACCAGGTAATAATAAGATGCATACCAGAAGAGGAGCAATTGCACATCTTGTGGAGGCCATTTTGGAGGACAAAAGACTGCACATAAAATTCTTCAAAGCAGATTTTATTGGCCCTCCATTTTTCGGGACACCACAAGATTTTATAAAGTGTGCCAATGATGTCAACAGCTAGGAAACATTTCATAATGAAATATGATGTCGTTGCAACAAATTTTAATCGTTGAAGTGTTCGATGTTTGGGGAATAGACTACATGGGTCCTTTTCCTCCATCTTTTGGTAACCTGTACATATTGGTCATGTACACACCCAAATTTGACCCAAGGCTCGATCGAAACATCTTTTGAGAGAGGTGCAATTCTGAGATTTTGATGACATGTATGAAACCTTTAGGCCCCCTTTAGAACCCTTAGGAACCTTTCCAAACCCTTAGGAATCACCCTAGATCCATTAGGAACCTGACTCGAACCTTTAGAAATCAATCCCGACCCTTAGAACTCGTTCTAAACCTAAACCTAACCTTATCAAGCAAATGGTTGAGGAGGGGTACACTGGAACCAACTACGGCCCTCTACTATGATTAAATCTTATACCATTGAAAAGTAGAGGTCATCAACTTTCTAACTGTCTAAGAATCGCCCCAATCAAAGGTATACATCAAAAGATACGACGAACCAAGCTCGGAGGGCATAAGAGTAAAATCTAGTGGCCCCCTAGGGATTTGGTGCAACTAATATTTGTGCCAATGATAATTTTTCCTAGCGCAACTATTAGTTGCGCCAGGCCACTTCTCTCATGATTTAAGCCTAGCGCAACAAATAGTTGCGCTAGTATTAATTGTGGACCCCACTGTGAACCAACTTTCAGGCACTGTTTAAAACTGTTTTACTGTATATTTGCCTAGCGCAACTAAGCCAAGCATATAAACAATAACCTCTAGATTTTTCCCTAAAAATCGTGATTGGGGTTTGACTTGTTGACCACCTTGACCTTTGAGGTGTATTTTTCTAGTTCTGTCGCACCCATTTCCTACCTATTTGTAACCCTTCAAGTGGCTTAAGGCCTCACCCCATCATTCACCATTGGAGGACCTTCTCACACATCTCAAGGCTCCAAAAACCCTAGGAATCCTTAGATGTGAGATTACCTTATTACTAAATCCAATTAGCTTCTAAGTAGCCTCCTAACCCACCCTTTTCCTATAAATAGAGCCCCCCACCCCTTGGTTTTAGGGGTTGAGAAATTTGCTTAAGAGAGAAAGATTTCAAAGTGAGAAGTTCTTCCTCCCTTTTGTGCACCATTTTCATCCAAATTCCAAAATCTCCCAACCTCATTTCAAGCTTGTTCTTGCATCCAAAACCCTTAGCCTAGGTGTGTGTGATTCCCTAGCCTTCCTTCCCTACCTCTTAGCTTCAAGCCTTAGGAGTTAGAACCCCATTTTTCACCATATAAGACCTTTAAAAGCTCATCCAAGCAATCCACGCAAGGCTCTCCTACAGTGCTACAAGGGCCCGAGGGCTCTGGCTCTCCCCTTTCTTCTCCTATCTCTTTCTGGCTCTTCTCATCCCCCCATTTGTGCCATTACGCCGCCGAATTTTCTGTAGGAACGGAGGGGTACAAATAAGATTCTAAGCCCTTTTGGGCAAGAGGAAGCTATTTTCCTTTCTTTTGCTTCATATTATTTTTGGCCATAAGTAGAGACCGTGTTAAGCGGGTTGATCAGGTGCCTAACACCTTCTCGATCGATAACTGAAGCCCATACCCAAGAGCCTTTGGTGTGGACCGGATTCAGAGTCATATTTGTGGCACTTCGGTGCTTATAAAAATGATATAGGTATTCAGGGACACCAAAAGCTCCGGGTGGCGACTTTATATTTTTTGCAAGCGAGTGCATCACTGCGACGGGATCGTCATGAATCCCATGGTTGGACAGATGGCGACTCTGCTGGGGATAGCTTGTAGAGCTTCTCCTTGAAATTTGGCCCTTTATTTTTTATTTTACTAACCATTTTGGCTATTTTTTTTTACTATTTTTTATTTTTCTCACCCCTACTTTTCCGTCATTTATGAGCCTTAGCCGATTGGCGGGCCTACATGCGCATTGTCTTTTAAATTTCTTTACTTTTTCGTCATTTTAAGTGCCTTAGCCGATCGGCGGGCCTACTTGGACATTGTCTTTTAATTTCCATACTTTTCCATCATTTAAAGTGTCTTAGCCGATTGGCGGGCTTACTTGTGCACTCATATTCCAATAGTGGACGCCGGCCCGTAGTGGCGGTACGGGAACATCACCCCCAGTCTTTGAACTAAATAAAACTTTCAAAAAAAGGGAAAAGCTTTGAAAAAAATAAATTAAAATTGAACCAAGTTAGGGAGCTTAATCAATTTCTTTTTTTACGGGATAGATTTTCAAAGGGTTGGGTTTAAGCACACATACAACCACCCGGGTCTTAGTATGGCGGCAGCCCTTAGTGGTGATGATCCAGAAAAGTTCCAGCTCACCTAGTATCTGACAAGGCGCTTGCGCTGGAGGTATTAAAACCCTTGGAGAGCGCGCCAGTGAATTATACCGGACTCAAACCCTTTAGGTGCTGTGAGGAGAGAATCGATCATAAAAAATAGCTCAGTTCCCAGAAGCCTAGCTTCCACAAAAACCAAAAGAAGAGATTCATTTCAGGTGTTGGTGGCTGCTATCATACATTCTGGAGTATCAGTTTTTACCTGACGCATGTATTAGTTGCGCCAGTGCAAAAAACTGAAATTTATAACTGCCGCAACTAATAGTTGCGCCAGCTTTAAAATACAGGTTTTTACCTTGGCGCAACTAATATTTGCGCTAATGTAAAAACAGTGCCCTGCAACCTAGGCGCATGTATTAGTTGTGCCAAATCTGTTTAATAGCACACCAACCCGAATTTGTGGCCTTCTTCACCTCCCGACTCCCCCTATCAGAGTGCTTAGTGCCTTGTTTAGGCCCCGCCATCTCCGACACCCAATACGCCCCCGCCGGTCAAGAGAGGGCAACCTCTTTTTGGCCCATTTCGGAGGATCAAGTTATTTGCCTTGATTTTTGTGCCTTTAATAGATCGAAGGTTCTCTTTCAATTCTTCCGAAGTGCGTCGCAATCATCGCCGTGGGTCCTGAATTAAGGTACGAGGGCCACCCAAAAAGAGAATTCCAAGACCTCAGAACTGTTATTTTTTCAAATACTTTTTAAATAATTCAAAAAAAAAATCAAAAATCCAACAAAAATATAGTTTGTGGTGCCGGCACAACGGCATCATCTTGCCTTCCGCCGTCCCGTAGGGAAAGAAGGAGGAGGATTTTTAGGCCTTATCCAAGGCACCCTTACCCGACCCTCTCCCGAAGAATGTCGTGGGTAGTGGACCTGGCTTACGCCGATCCCCACTCATCCCCGCCACATTCTCCAACCCACTCCCATTCGGGAAAAGTCTTTTCCACCATCCCCCTCACCCAGCGCCCCTTTACCATTACCGACCCGTTTGGCGCCCCCATTTTCCAACCGATACCCCCCAAAATATCCAAAGTCCAACCCCCCATTCTCCATCTTTTGGCCAAACCATACCCATGCCAAACCCAACCCATTTTCCATCCACATCCATACAAAACCCAAATCCCTTCTCCCCATCCACATTCATGCCCCATTTCCCATCTTCCCCCTATAGACCCAATCCACCCATATTCACATACACCACCTCCGCCCTATCCAACCCTCCACAAATCCCCCCATCTACCCTGGTCATGCCCATTTTTATCGAGGCCATGCCCAATTTTTTCCAAACATTCACACGCCACCAACCACCATCCTTAAACATTCCTAATCCCTCCCCATCCTTTACCCCACCTAAACTCTGCAATCCACCCTATATCCCACCTCTTACCATGGCCATGCTCGATCATATCGGGGCCATGCCCAATTTCCCCTCCATCCCATCTCCACCACCCACATCCAATCCTCCCTCCATGACCATGATGGAGGAGATGTTCCAAGCCTTCTCCATATGGAAGGCTTCTCAAAACACCTCCCCTCCTCCAGACCCCATGTCCCTAAACCCATCTCACACTCTAGCCAATCTCCATGCCTCACTCCTCAATGACCCCCATCAACCCCCCATAATCCACACCATCCAAACTCCCATTACCCACATGCCCCAAGGTGAAATGGCCTAATCTCCAACCTCCCACATACCCCAAGGCCCATTGGCTCAAACCCCCTTTTCCCACATATCCCAAGGCCCCATGACCCAATACCCCACCACCCAAAACTACCAAGGGCCCATGGCCCATACCCACCAAGGCCCATTGGGTCAAACCCATCAAGGGCCTATGGCCCAAACCTACCCAGGCCCATTGGCCCAAACCTACCAAGGCCCATTGGCCCAAACCTACCGAGGGCCCATGGCTCAAACTCGTCAGTGGCTCATAGCCCAAAATGACCAAGGCTTCATGGCCCAAACCCAAACCCCACACTCACACCTTCCACAATACCCCCAACATTTCACCCAACCCTCAGGTCAAACCCATGCCATACCCCAAACCCAATTTCCCCATGGCCCCACACCCCAAGGCCATATCCAAACCTTTCCCCATACCTAATGGCCCCATCAAGCCCCACCTCTAAACCAAAATCCCATCACCCAACAAACCTTTCCTCACCCCCAATGGGCTCACCCCACCACCACTCATGTCATTCCCATCCAACCCGTGCAACAACAATTAGAGAATCCCACCCTCACTACAAATTATGCCGACCAATAGTATGAGGAGGACGAGATTAGGAATAACGGGGCCTACGCTGGGGCATTGACCAGCCTTAACCCTCCTCCTATAAATGCCCACCCCTTGGTTTCCCAAAGTGAAGTCTAACTAACAGCTAAGAAAGCGGCCCCTATATCGAAAGAGTCAGAGCAGCTGAAAGAACAATTGGGCAAAATACAGAAGCAACTAATGAAAATGGGTGGTGATGAAATCCACACCACGGACTTCACAGATTTGTGCTTGTTCGCTGAGGTCCCCCTGCCCCCCAAATTTAAAATGCTATCCTTCGACCAATATAATGGCACTAGCAATCCTATTGTACACTTGACGTCCTACTGTGGGGACATGTGCCAATATGGAGGGGGCGAAAGACTACTAATAAAAGTCTTTCAAAAGAGTCTGACCAATCCGGCTTTGAGATGGTTCACATCTTTAGAACCATCCATGATAAAGACGCTGAGAGACTTAACACACCTCTTTCAAGAACAGTATGTCTACAACATAGACATTGAGCCACGAAAGTCAGACTTGGCCCACTTAAAATAGAACCAGAATGAGACCTTCAGTGACTACTTGGGACGCTGGAGAGCACTGGCAGCTCAGGTCAGAAACAGAATACCTGATGATGAGCAAATAGAGATGATCTCAAAGAATACTCTATCAGTGATTTCAGACTTTTTGGTGTACCAGCAGTAGTCCAACTTTACTGATCTGGTGAGAAATGCTAACCGATGTGAGGATGCCATCAGAGAGGGCCATCTAAGTAAGAACATGCCAAGTGAACCCAGTGGGGTTAGGAGGTTTTCAGAGCAAAGGAACGATAAGAGAACAGGGGGCGATGTCCAGAACATAGCCAATACCAATCCTAATAATAATACTACCACATTTCAATTTTAGGCAGCCTCGCTGGCACCAATCAAAACTAAGCAGATGCAGAGAGCAGGGAATGGGCAAGGAATGCCAATGACTCCGGAGCATAGGAGAGCCCGCTATGATCGAGTTTTTACACCTCTGAGGAAATCTTTGAGTGTACTTTTATCATTGTTAGTGGAAAAGAGATTAGTTGCTATCCGCCAACCACAACCTCCTCCTACCCGATCCTAAGGAACTATGACCCAAATATCCACTACAATTTTCATCAAGGTCTGGGTCATTCAATTGATCGCTGCTTCCCATTGAAGCACGCAATCCAAGATTTGATTGACGCTGGAAAAATAATTCCCTCGACACCTTCTCAAGCAAACCAACACGCAAACATTCACCAAGTGCCACTACCCCCACATCCTACCGAAGGAGCAGGACCCAGACCCACCGTCGAAATGATAGAAGATAAGGAGGAGTTTGAATTTGACCCATCTGATTATATCAGTGATCGGGAGAGTTATGTGACACCATTGTCGAGAAACATGGAAGGAAGGAACATAGGGGTAATTGAACCCCTAAATTTGCCAGAATATTTTTTCAACTCGACCTCACAAATTGATCCCTTGGATCTCAGGGCATACTTTCCATCCACCACACCCATCAATTATGTACATATCAATGCATACCAACCATACACCACCACCCCCAACAATTACCCGCTAGTTATCAATGGCTTGTGCCCTCTCCATTTCCCCCAGTTCAACTACCGGCAAACTCCACTGCCCCCATCAATTACCCAATAAGCCATCGGCCCCCAATCCCACACCCACACCCATCGATTATCAATGGTCCACGTCCACCCCATCACCCTAAGTTCTACCTGCGAACTCCACCCCGATCAATTACCTAACGGCCCATCAGACCCCCCATCTCCCACCTGCATCTGCCACCTATCAATGGCCTACCTTTACCTCCTTCCCCCTAATACCACCACCCTTAAGCTTCACCACCCCCATTTGGCCCAATTTTTCCACCCAACCCGCTACCACCGAAATAAATCAGGTGTTGCCCACACCTCCAGAGCCGACAGTGCAAGTGCGTCAAGTACCGACAGCCATACCTTTCCATCTCTTGGGACCAACCTATGACCCTCATCAGGTCTCGCTAAGCTACGAGCAAACCGATGTCAATACCGATAGCAGCAGTAGAGAAGGGGCTGTGGATTTTATCACACGGTCTGGGAGAATATCGAAATAGCCAGAAGAACCAACAGCAACACAAGCCCAACCAGAGGAGAAGAAAGATAGCGCTGTGAACTCCTTCGAAAAAATGAGTCGAGAATATATACTAGAGACTCAACTGAGAAGAATGCCCGCCCATATAACCATCTGAGATCTGTTGATGACGTCCCTACTCCATTTTCAAGCATTAATGGGGGTGTTAAAAAATACGCATGTATCACTCCAAGTTAGCCTAGATGAAGTTGGACAGATAATTGGGCAAGTGATGGCTTCGAATGCCATCTCATTTTCTGATGTTGATTTACCTGAGGAAGGGTGTAGCCACTCAAAGTCTTTGAATATAACAGTTGAGTCCAGAAATATGGTCATTCCCCTAGTCTGGATTGATAATGGATCCGCATTGAACATATGCCCGTTAAGAACTGCCACTAAGATCGGGGTCGATCCATGCATGCTGAGGCCCACCAGAACCAGCGCAAGAGGGCTTGACAATACCAGGAGAGAAATAATGGGAGAAGTTAATCTTGAGCTATTGATAGGGCCAATGACCTTTTCCATCTTGTTTCAAGTCATGGATATCAAATCTTCATTTAATCTATTGTTGGGGCGCCCGTGGCTGCACAAGGTCGGAGCCATACCTTCCACTTTGCACCAGAAACTCAAGTTTGTATCTAGGCACAAAATTATTACAATCATCGGCAAGGGGTACAGCGAGAAAGAAAAGGCCGCCAATAGAGTAAAAAACCCAATGTGTTGGATATATCGCACACCGCTGAGGACATCGACCTCCACAGTTTTGAATATGAGGTGTCAGCGATACTCCCGGAGCCCATTGAGGGCATCATGCCTAAATGGTCTCTAGAAGACCCCCTAGAAAAGATCAAATCACATAAAAAGGGTCTGGCCTCACAAGGCACCTGCTGAGGGCAGCCGAACTGACGCAACACTCGAAAGGGGAAGTAGAAGTTACTGCTAGTCAATCCTAGGAGGGTGATGCCCTCATGGTCTCTAGAGCGAACTACTGGGAAGGTCCGGTCCAACTAAGGAAGCCTCCATGTCAGCTCGGCATCGGTCAACCAAAGTTTTAGAGCTGACGCATCGCCCTGTGGAAGCAAATGGCACCTACCCAGAAAGCATTGAGCCGCCTCACCTCGAGCAATATAAAAGTGGGGCACAGGCCCCAAGATAGCGAGGTGCTCACCCAACCAGACCTGAAGCAACGAGGGGCACCCCGAAGGCCCTCCACCTTGCCCAAAGCAAATGAATCGAGGCCTCGATACAGCTCGACAAGCACCAAATGCATCATGGATCGGCCCGCCTACAACTCTGTCGAAATGTCACAAATTGCCAATGGGAAGCTCTCCCCCAGTAAAGAAGAGGATTTCAGAGATGAGACCGAGTGCTAGAGCTTTCACGTTGAAAATATTCCTAACCGATAATCTTTGAAGGCTTTCATCACCGAAAAGTTATTTGAGGAAAAATTAGAGAACACCTTGTCGGCCCACCAATGAGACTTTTCTCATACTCAAGTTTCTTCAAACTGAGAGTAAGGTGAATGGATTTGGAGTAGCCCGGCCGAGGCATGACTCTTGCAAGGCCCCTGTGGAGCTTCAGGCCAGACAGATTGGATAGCTCCTCAAGGGTTGGGGTTAGCTCCCACTTCCCAAAACGGAATACATGGGAATTCACATCCCACAATGAACCGGGAGAGAAAAGGAATTCCCACCATGGAGGAACCTCTAGAAAGGAAGGAAGGCGAGATACCCCAAGGCACTCCAAGTCGGCGAGCTCACTCTCATTGAAGCTCCCAAACCAGGCTGTTAGAAATTTGGGCCCCAAGCCCAAGGAAGGGGGTAAATTGGCTCCAAGCCCTCCACGTAAGGGAGGGTTAGAAAGCGGGTCCATGAACGTACAAAGATCTTTAGAGAAGATAAAAATCAATGTATGGTGATGGACCCGCCTTGGAAAAGCAAGAGCAAAAAGAATCGGTAAAAGGGGCCAAGTCAAACTGAAAAGGGATAAGTTTTGGGCTGCCTCGGGTATATAAGGACCCACAACTCCCCAGGTTAAGCCTGGCGCAACTATTAGTTGCGCCAGTGCATTTTGTCCCCATTTTTGCCTGATGCAACTAATAGTTGTGCCAGTACAAATTCCCTGGGATTTAATTACGCCAAACTAAAGATACCCCTCCCCAGCCAGCTCGAGGCCTAACTGGGGGGACTTTCACCCTTTTTGTTTTCTATATCTACGCTTTCGATCACTAACGGTTTGGGAATTACTTTGCTTATGTGCAGGATTGATCCTACATTAAGGTATGTGACCCAAAAAGTCACTTTCTGAGAGCATTTGGTAGATCCTACAGAAAAATAGATACGGGGCAACGAAACCATGGCATAAAATAAAAAAAAAATCACTAAAAATATTTTCCAAAAAAAATATATCATCCAAAGTGTCACATCATCCACCCCAAGAAAAACTGTCTAAACAAACAAATCCACCCCAAGAAAAACTGTCTAAACAAACAAATCCAAATCAAATTCCTAAGAGTACTAAGTTTTCAAAGCTAAAACTAAAAGCCTAGTCCTTGCTTGCGCCCGTTGATTTCTTACGACGAGAGGAGCTCTGAAAGGTCTGAATGTCCCCCACCCCGGACCATGCTCGCAAGATCCTACTGAGCAAAGAACGTGATTCCTTAGCACGAGCATGCTGCAAGGCACAGTCAAAGTCAAGAGTCAGGATCCATTAAGGGACAAATGATAATGAAATGAATGAGAGGAGTAGAGCAGCAAGGTACTCACCGTCTCCACCTCCCTAAGCTCTGCAAGATGATGATGATACTCTGCATATTCCATGGCCGAGTTGAAGTCCTACTTTCAAAATGATATAACATCAATTATCAGGGCAATCTTAAAGCATATGCAGAAGGAAACCAAAATGGAGAGAGCTTAGGCCATCAGAAGACTTACCCCTGGAACCACCTCAGGAGGAGGAACACAGGCCGCCTTAGCAGAAAACCATGCCTGTCGATCTACATCAATGCAGAGGCCTGAAAGGAAGCTATCATCCAAGTGCCGGAAGGTCCCATAAACCACGGGTAGATCACCACCAGGGATACCGGCATGAGAGGTACCCGAAGGACTAGCACCCGAGGAGCCCTCACTTGAGGGACCCACACCAGAAGGGCCAGCACCAGAGGGATCTTCCCCTGACATATCAGTTGTACCCGTCTCACCTTCACCATTCGAATCATCCCCTGGAGCAAATTGTAAAAAAAAATAATGATCCGCTTAGAAGGAATGAAGGACCAAACTAAAGCATAAAGGGAACTAATCCAAGCTAAGAAGAATTATCTGGCCGAGAGGGCCGCCGAATGCAAGAAAATTAGTGCTAGGTACAAAGCGCGGCAAGATAAACCGGTACGGCAGGCACTCATACCAAAGATGATAGTCCTCGGGCACATGGAAAGCATGGATGGGAAGCCCATTGTTAAAGAAGGCCGCGATAAGCTCCTCGATACTACCAACAGGATACCAAACATTCGCCGGAGGATCCATTGGTATGGCATAATGGCCCTGGAACTGGTGCAGGACTCGCTCCCCTAGATAATATAGTTTGGCCCATGCTCCATAGAAGAAAACGATGCGGCAATTGTTAAATAGGTGGGAAGCGCCTACAACTACTCAGTCCCAGAAGGGGGATGCAAGGTACGAGCTAGGGAGGATTTGCCCAAGTCAAAAGAAAAAGAGAGAATCCAAGCAGTTAGCACATCAGTAAAGGGAGATTCCCGAGCTAAAAATAAAAAAAGTTGAAAGAGCATTTTACCTGCTCAGGAACCATCAAGTCGAGTTGGGACCTCAGACCCGTCTCCAAGTGGTTTAAACCTACATCGCGGCACCGGGTTTGATTCCAGTTGCTGAGGAGGGGATAGGTAAGCACCTCCGAGAAAAGAAGCGAGCGCCCAGGGTGAAAGTGATGGTATCCCCATACCTGAAAGGGGGGGCATTGCACAAGAGCAGGTCAGTAGCGTATATGGATCATTAAAAAAAAATTGGCAAAGGCAAAGGAATAAGGAATTACCTCCAGGGCGGCCCAGAATCCAACAGCAGGCTTTAAATCGCCGATCATTACCTGAGAAAAATTGTACATCAACCAAGCATACCCTGCCCCTCCCCAGTCATACCTGTGGACGTCACCCCAGTTGTCCATCACACTCAGCAGGGCTAGGCTGACTCGGCCACCGCTCGCATTGGTGAAAAGGATCTTACCAAGCAGGACCAAGAGAGTGATGCGGGCTAGGACAATCGCCCGCTCTGGCGTGATGTAGAGCACCCTGTCTGGCTAACCCAGATCCACTAACTCATCAAGTGTGTAAAGTGAGGTCAGCCAAGACATCTTGACCTAGGGGCCATGTGTCTGCCCGCGAGGAGGATAGGCCCCAATCAATCGAATGATGTCCTCTCGACTCGACACCGCGAGATCGGATATTGGTATCCCCCCCCTATCCTAATGCCGGTAATCATGGCCCAGTCGACGGGTGTCAAGGTCATCTCGGCATACGGCATGTGAAAGGTCATTGTCTCAGGGCGAAACCTTTTAATCAGGGCTTTTAGATAGGCAGCGTCAACCCTCATGGCAGGGCAAGATAGAAATTCTCTGAAGCCCACCTATACCAGAAGGACCTTTACTACGGGAGGGACGTAGAGGTAGAACTCATGGAAGTCGAGCCACCCGCCACGGAATACAATGTTGGGCAGGTCCTACACCCAAGAAAATGTGCATTAGATCACAAGGGCAAAGCAAAAACTATAATGAAAATGAATTGAACATCTCTTTTATCTTGTCCGCTATCCTGAAATTGGAAATGTGGGTATGCGGTTGATGAAGGAGGCCGACTCGGGCAGCCTCGCCTTGCATCTCGAGCCATGGGCCCGCTCTCCGCTCTACCCAAATGAACTGTTCCCCCCGCGGGCCGTATACAATCTCGGGCCCCTCCTCGGAAATATGCTCACCCTCATCCGACATTCTGGGGCAACAAAAAGCAATCACGTAAGAGCAAATCAATGATAAAGAGCCATGACATTCTATGCTGGAAAAGGGAGGTAAGTATGCTCACCCTTCCCCCTTCTTTTCACATATTTTCAAAAATAAGAAATACACATGCCTAAACAAAAAATGATCCCTTTTAGGTTGAAAATGCAAAAAAAATCTTTTCTTCAGAAAATGATAGTGAATAAAGTTTCCCCTTCTTTGAAAATAATGCAAGTTAGAATCAAATAAAATCATTCTTTTATGTTTCTAAAAAAAAAAACCTTTCTTTTACACTTAGAAAAACAAAAAAAATCCTTTACTTTAGTTACAAAAAAATCATAAAAAAAAAAGTCCTTTGCTTTCTTTTAATCATAAAAAAAAACAAAAACAAAAAAATCCTTTACTTTACTTACAAAAAATCATCATAAAAAAATCCTTTGCTTTATTTTAATAATAACAAAACACAAAAAAAGAGAGAAGTCTTGTTTTAGGTTTTTCTTTTATAAAACAAAAAAAAATAGAGAAAGAGTCCTTATGTTTTTTTTTTTTTTTTTTAAAAGGAGGGGGAAGAAACAAAAAATATATTTCTTTCTATTCCTAAAAATAAACCCAAACAAAAAAACAATCTTTCCTCTTATGTGCAAAAAGAAGCAAGGCCCTTTTTAATATAAATAACTAAAAATAAAAAATATATATAATAAAACCAAGTCGTTAGAACAAAAAAACAAAACAAAAAAAAAGCCTTTTCCTTAGTCGGTTTTCAAAAATATATATGAAAAAAAAAAATCATCATCATTGTCCTTAACTTTCAAAAAAATAGAAAGCAAAAATCATTTATTTTTCTAATAGAAAAAATAAAAAAATCTCTTTCCCTAAATCAATATTCACAAAAATAATAACTCAAAATCCATTGCTTTATATGCAAAATAAAAACAAAAAAAAATACAAACAAAAAGCAACGAAAAAAACCATTCCATATACACAAATAAAAGCAACAAAAAAAAAAATAAAATAAAATAAAATATATATATATATATATATTAGGCACCGATAAATCCATGAAATAATAAAATAGGGCGTTGTTCATAAAGAATCATCCACACTTCATCAATATTTATACACACAATAAAAATAAACCATTACTCATCAAAGAATACAGAATCATGATCATATCTACAAGAAAAAGCAAGAAAAAAATCAAAGAAAATGAGTTTTAATGGTTACCTTTAGAGAGAAAAGGGGTCTTTGATCTAGCGTAAGCCGACGATCGATCCACACTAGTAAAGCAACAACAATGGGGCACGCGTATAGGCACTAAAAGAGGAGTTGGTTGTCGATTTCAAAGAGGAAGGAGGACCAGAAAAATTTGAAATAAAGCCCCCAGCCAGAAACTTGGGCTGTTTAAATTCCTCCCAGCCAAGCCTGGCCCAATTATTAGTTGCGCCAGACAAAATTGTGCCCAACTCTTGCTTGGCGCAACTATTAGTTGCACCAGGCTATTTTGAGGCCCCTAGTGGCTTGGCGCAACTAATAGTTGCGCTAGGCACTTAGGCCGGGTCTTGGGCCTGGTACGGGCCAGATGGGAAGACCGGTCCCCCCACTCTTTTTGTGTGTTCTGTCGCCCCCGACAAAAGCACGCGCTCCCAAGGCGGCATTTTGATCATCCTTCGACTTGCCAAGAGAACCATGCTAGAATAAAAGCGGACCGAGATCAGTGAGCACCCCGATCATACACAGGAAAATATAAAGAAAAATTCAAAAAAAATCCCCACAGAGAAGCAAGAAGTATTCAAAAGAAAAATCCACATAAAATAATAGTTTCAAAATTTAAAAAAAATCATATAAAATAATAACTTCAAAACTCTAAAAAATCACATAAAATAACAGTTGAAAAACTAAAAAAATCGCACAAAATGATAGAAAAATCAAAAACAGATTTGTATTCCCCACAGATACGCACAAGCATAAGGCGATAAAATGTTAATGTTTTTATCAGCAATGCAGTTGTGCCATATTAAAGTCCTGAGTCAAAGGTTCGCCTCGAATCTTTGGATCCTGCTTTAAGGTAGGAGCAACGGTGTCGGTCTTGGTCAAACAGCCAATGTTTCGATCGAGTCAACTCCACCTAAATCTTTGCGACAAGTGTTCTATTTTGGATTCATGTAAACTTAAGTGTCTTAAGCTTCAGATTCTCCATTGGAAAAGGTCAATCGTTGGTTGAGACCAACTTGTTGAGAATGAGATTACATGTCAATCAAACTATGTGCAACCATGCATTTAGAAGGGTTCATTTCCCTTTTATTTTCTACAGGCTTAAAACCTGTATGGGCAGCGGTATCCCTGTAAAGTGTACGCCATGCGTCTGGGTATCCGTATGATGGTCGTTTGTCTCCGTAAATTGTACCCAAGTGGGTTTGGGTCGGGGCTTCCATCGCCTTTGTTGTTGCTTATTGCCCCTGATGGGTGCATGATTATGAATAGTTAATTGATGTTTATGATCATTATCAGCAGAGACCAAATATTGGGGTATCCCTTCATGAGGATACCCCAATATTTGGTTGGATCTGTTCAAGGTAGTCAAAGCTAGATTCTCTAGATCTTGTTAATCTAAGGAATGTCTTCGAAAATGGCACGTCCTCCCAAAAAGTATTACGACTTCTATTCGCTCCGCTCGGATAGTCATGCTAAATAAACTTCAGGGTCGATGGGTTCGCCCAAAGACCTCGAACCCTACTTTCAGCAGGGGCACCTGTGAACAGTCAGATGGGGCCATCAAATGCCTCGTAGGATTGGACACAAACTATGGAGCCTTACGTATGTTTACTTCGCGCTCATCTTTGAATGTGGGTCGATCACCCCTCTTACTCATGAAGCTGCTGCATTCAGAATGAATTTTAAACATCAAATACCTTCAAAATCATCCCGAGAAGCAAATGTCTTTCCCGACTATAAGGAGTTCGCAACTCATTCCACCTCGGTTATGCCCAGTAATGTCGCTAAGCGCTTGGGAACCGATTACCTCAAGAAACAAATGTTTAGCCTGGCATCCAGAACTTTCATTTTCTCACTGTGTTACTCATTTGATATTTGAAGTTCATTCTGAATGCAGTGGACCCATCAGAAATGCCTTGGGCCTCTTCGGATGTCTCTTTTTCTTTGGAATTCGATCATTAGTGATCGGATACCAAAGAGGGGCATCTGTAGACACCCAAATTTGGCCCAAGGCCCAATCAAAACACCTTTCGAGAGAGGTACAATTCTGAGCTTTTGATGACATGTATGAAACCTTTAGGCCCCCCTAGAACCCTTACGATCCTTTCCAAACCCTTAGGAATTACCCTAGATCCATTAGGAACCTGACTCAAACCTTTAGAAATCAATCCCGACCCTTAGAAGCTATTCTGAACCTAAACCTAACCTTATCAAGCAAATGGTTGAGGAGGGGTACACCAGAACCAACTATGACCCTCTACTATGATCGAATCTCATACCATTGAAAAGTAGAGGTCGTTAGCTTTCCAATGGTCTAAGAATTGCCCCAATCGGAGGTATACATCAAAAGATACGGTGAACCGAGCCCGGAGAGCATAAGAGTAAAATCAAGTGGCCCCCTAGGGATTTGGCGCAACTAATAGTTACGCCAAGATATTTCTCCCCAGAAATGGCCTGATGCAACTACTAGTTGCACCAGTGATAATTTTACCTAGCGCAACTATTAGTTGTGCCACTTCTCCCAAGATTTAAGCCTGGCACAACTAATAGTTATGCCAATATTAATTATGGACCCCACTCTCGCGAACCAACTTTCAGGCACTGTTTAAAACTATTTTACTATACATTTGCCCGGCGCAACTATTAGTTACGTCAGGCATATGAACAGTAACCTCTAGATTTTACCTGAAAAATTATGATTGGAGTTTGACTTGTTGACCACCTTGACCTTTGAGGTGTGTTTTGCTAGTTCTATTGTACCCATTTCCTACCTATTTGCAACCCTTGAAGTGGCTTAAGGCCTCACCCCATCATCCACCATTGGAGGACCTTCTCACACATCTCAAGGCTCCAAAAACCCTAGGAATCCTTAGATGTGAGATTACCTAATTGCTAAACCCAATTAGCTTCTAAGTAGCCTCCTAGCCCACTCTTTTTCTATAAATAGAGCCCCCACCCCTTGGTTTTAGGGGTTGAGAAATTTGCTTAAGAGAGAAAGAGCTCAAAGTGAGAAGTTCTTCCTCCCTTTTGTGCACCATTTTCACCCAAATTTTATAATCTCCCAACCTCATTTCAAGCTTGTTCTTGTATCTAAAACCCTTAGCCTAGGTGTGTGTGATCCTCTAGCCTCCCTTCCCTACCTCTTAGATTCAAGCCGTAGGAGTTAGAACCCCATTTTCCACCATACAAGGCCTTCAAAAGCTCATCCAAGCAAGCCACGCATGGCTCTCCTACGGTGCTACAAGGGCCCGAGGGCTCCGGCTCTCCCCTTTCTTCTCCTATCTCTTTTTGGCTCTTCTCATCCTCCCATTTATGCCATTACGCCGCCAAATTTTTGATAGGAACGGAGGGCTACAAATAGGATTATAAGCCCTTTTAGGCAAGAGAAAGCTATTTTCCTTTCTTTTGCTTCATTTTATTTATGGTCATAAGTAGAGACCGTGTTAAGCGGGTTGATCGGGTGCCTAACACCTTCCCGATTGATAACCGAAGCCCCTACCCAAGAGCCTTTGGTGTGGACCGGATTCAGAGTCATATTTGTGGCACTTCGGTGCTTATAAAAATGATATAGGTATCCCCGAACACAAAAAGCTCCGGGTGGCGACTCTATATTTTTTGCAAGCGAGCACATCGCCGCGACGGGATCTCCACGAATCCCACAGTAGCACAAGTCGTAGTGGAATATGTGTCAAAATGGGTGGAAGCAATAGCCACCAGAACTAACAATCAAAAAGTTGTCATTAAATTCTTGAAAGTGAATGTTTTCAATAGGTTCGGAGTGTTGAGAGCCATCATTAGCGATGGTGGTTCACATTTTTGCAACCGAAATTTTGATTCATTGATGAGAAAATATAGCGTTACACGTAAGGTTGCTACACCATATCACCCACAAACCAGTGGGCGGGTCGAAGTATCAAATTAGGAGATTAAGAGAATCTTGGAAAAGATTGTGCAACCAGATAGAAGAGATTGGTCATTGCACTTGTCTGATGCTCTTTGGGCATACCGCACGGCGTTCAAGACGCCAATAGGGATGTCATCCTTTAGAATCGTATATGGGAAGGCTTGTCACCTCCCAGTCGAATTAGAATATAAGGCATTAAGGGCGATAAAGAAATTTAATTTTGATATGCAAGAGGCTGGATCCCATCGTAGTTTGTAATTGAATAAATTAGAAGAACTACACTACAGTGTGTATGAAAACTCGAGGCTTTACAAGGAGCGGTATAAGAAACTGCATGATCAATCAATATCTCGAAAGGAATTCCACATAGGACAAAAGGTTTTATTGTTCAATTCAAAACTTAAATTCCATCCAGGAAAACTAAGGTCGAGGTGGGAAGGACATTTTTAGGTCGTATCTACCACCACACACTGCGCAATAGAGATCAGAGACCTTAAAGATAATTGCGTCTTCAAGGTAAATGGGCAACGTCTCAAACCACTGTTTGACCCAGTGACCCAAATGTGGATTGAATTAACATATCTTAGTGCTCCAGAAAGATGAAAATTGAATGGTCGAGCTATCGACACTTAAACTTAGCGCTTCCTGGGAGGCAACCCAGTGTGTAGTTTATAATGTATTTCATCTCTTACGTTTGTGTGCTAGAATTAGTGAGTCTGACTCAATTGTTTGAAAAATCAATCGATTGACCTGGTAGGATCATTTTCGTGCTTGAGTGTGAAATTTTTAGTCGATCAATTGGTGTGACATTTCACTCAATTGATCAACTTCCATTATTGTGTTTTGAGTTATATCAATCGATTGAGTTGGCATCCTTCTCAATCGATTGAAAAATTCCACCTGTGCAATTGTTGTGTCACTCTGTGGTCACTCAAGAGTCAAACCTCACATCCTTTCAATTGACAATCACTTCGGCGCTGCATTTATTTCAATCGATTGAATTTATCAAATCAATCGATCGACATAAATGTTGCGCCTGACGGGTTTACTGGCCCAAGGCATGTCGATTGAAGGTATTTTCGACAATCTTTTGAACGACATTTATTTAATGTCGTTCGATTGATTCTTACAAATCAATCGATTGATATTAAAAAGTGTTCAGACAATTTCTGTTCCCCATGCAAATTAACTCACGTCTTGTCAACTTCCCAACCAAAACTATGATAGTCGAATTTAAATCCTTAATATCAATCGATTGAATCTTATGATTGAATCGATTGACATAAGGCATTCTATTATTCACTGAAAAGTACTACTTTTCACCTCTTAACCTAGCCTTTGATAGACCTTGAAGTAGACTAATAATCATTTGTTAAGTGTATTTTGTAGTTAGCAATAATCTGTGCAGCTTAACACAAAATCCATCCTTATTTGTCCAAAGAAGAGGAAGAAGACATGTAAATATGACAGCTGAACCAAAGCCTAATGGAACACCCTAGTAGTGCTCACCATGGTGACTCATGTGCTGGTCATCATTGACCAAAATCCTAGCAGATGAATGATGTTGGCTGAGAATGGAGAAACTGCAAAGGCAGCAAGTGCAATGCATCAGAGCATAGAAAGATAGATCTCGCAGAGTTGAGAAGCTCCCTCGCGAAGCTAAGGATACAGTGGAAGATGTTGTCGCGTAGATAGGATGTGCAATTAAGAGGAGAGTTGTAAAGACATCGCGAAGATCTCACGAATTAAAATCCTCATAATTTATGGTCGTGAAGCTCTCACGGAGATCAGGCCTTAAAGCAGCCGCGCGAAGAACATAGCGATTCCATGTGTGAACTGAACTAAAATTCACCTCGCGAAGTTCGTGCATGGCCCTGGAAGAGAGAGACACCCAAAATTCTCCTCGCTCAGATCTCACACACTCTGAAGACGTACCAATTACCACACGAGCACAGGAGAATAACTGTGCGAGCACCCAGCGAGAGAGAGAGGTTCTGGAGCTCTACTGTGTGAGAAGTCTAGGCACTCCAAAGCATCTCTGCAATAACAGGGTAGCATAAAGGAACTGTGCGATTAACTAAAGATTCACTATGCGAGTGAGCACTTACCACCAACCAAAAGCTACTCCGCAAGGGCCCTGTAACTGCATGAATCAATGAATGCATATGCCAGCCCTGCGAAGCACGGGCTCCCCACTTCTCAATTTTAACTCAAGGACCTTTTGAGAATTTCCCAAGGCTAGGGGACACATCTCGAGGCATGAATTTTGAGGTGCACATCTCAAGGCATTCAAGGGATGCAACAGGGCCACGTCTGCTAGAAAAATTAGGGTTAATCCCTTCAGAGCCAAGGTTGTATGGACAGAGTATATAAGCTACACTTAGAGTTTAGTTTGATGATCAACCCATCTTTTCATCCTCTGTCAGCTGAGAGCTCTAACAGGCTAGGGTTAGGGTTTGATCACCTCTTTTTCCTTTTTTTCTTCTCTCTTAGCCCAGCACTTGCTGGCTAATCCCTCTGTAAGCAGTTTGGTTTAGTTTATTTCAGTTTGTAATAGGTTTTGTATACATTGGGATTTTGGATGAGCAGTCATGTATAGGCTGCAGCCTGGAGACAGTTCATTGTAATTTTTATGTTTATCAATAGATTGCTGTTTTAATGGCTAATTGAATCTAAAGATCTTATGGTTTCTTTAGATGTCTATAGGATCCATGTATTTGGGACTAGCCCATTCAGTTTCTAGTAGATCTATTGTTTACCATCTGATTTTCCTTGGTTTGATAGCCCCATGGAAAGCAATGCTGGATCTGTAGTGAGATTTGGGGAGCTCGGAGTCCTGTGGACCATGGTGGTTGCAGCAGTCTTAATGCTCTTTCTCAAACCTCTGTGGTATGGACAGACCAATGGGATACCCTGTGACCATTTGAGTGGACAGAGTATAGCCCTAAGGTTGTGTCCAACCCCATGTTTGAGAAAGGTTCTTCTCCCCTGCACATAAGCTTTTAAAGCCTTATGAGGAGGTTTGTACAGGAACTGGCTCCCCTCTATTTTACCTAGCTGACATTAGATGTTAGATCTGATCTCTCTGTAGTAATTATAGCTTGTGGCTGAGTCATTACGGGCCGTTTGTAGTAATGCCCAGCTGAATCTAAAGCCCTATTCAACATGTTGTATGGTCCTTTTTGTGGGCATCAGTGAGCCGTTGGCCTTGGCAAAGCACTTAGGATCTTATGGGTTGGAATACCTATGGATGTTAGCCGGATCGTACGTACGATCTGGGGAGCTTAAACGGCATTACATAGTCTTTGCTATTCATGGCTTGATCTGGTCCAGTGGCTGGGGAAATGATCAATCCACTCCTCTGGACTAGACGAGCAATTTCTGGTTTAACTAATGGGATTTGACAGAATCTATAGGATAGGTTGTGACCATTTGAGTGGACAGCCTATAGCCTTAAGAGCACCCCAATGGCATGGGTTAAACTTGATATTTCTACCTTGTTGAGGCTTTTGATAGCGTCTCAGCAAGGAGCACTGCAGAGAGAGACTAAATTTGAGTTACAGTACTGCTTTAACCTTGAACTTAACCTGCTTACTTCTCACTAATTTTTATATTTTATTTTGGCACACACCATCACCATCTTCTTCTTAACCCTTTCTTCAGGATAGGGCTACATTTTATTTCTCTATTTTTAGGAATAATTTAGTGTAGTCGTGACACCCAGCTCCCTTTCTTTAGGATTGTCTGATCTGTAGCCAGATCTAGAGGTCTACTATTATAGCCCATTTTGCGTTCTAGATCAATTTCTCTGTGGAACAAACTCTTATTTATCAAAACTTGCTACAATAGGCCATGTATCTTACAGGTCTTGGATTACTCTAGTTGTGTTGAATCCATTCTTTTATTTTACTTTGTTTTTAATTGGTTTCCACCACACAATAACCAAAGCACACCTAGGGGAAGCCCAACAACACATTCCCAATCAGTTCAAGTCTTCTGAAGGCATTTTTAAGGAACCTCTGTGGTCCCTTCTCCCTGCTAACCTGAAAGCCTTCTGACCCCACTCTTTTCCTACCATCATTTCATCCTCCTCGTATCATCGAAATGGCAGAATCAGGGCTCAAGATCTACCGACCACCACGTCCCGACAACAACTCAAGGAGAATGCCAAGAGTAGATTACGTGGATCGGCAAATCCAAACCAAAAACTTCTTTGATCTAGCCGATTTTCATCAAATTCTTGAAGTTGCACGTCCGATTGAGTACATTGAGGCCATGCATCTCGAAATGCTACTTGCACCGCCACCAATTGACATATCCTTATGTCTCATTCGGCTGTTTTATCAAAATATGGAATGAGTGTTTGCATCGCATTCTCCATCAAGTTTTGCCTTCATCCACATATGGATTGATAACTGGTCTTACAATGTGCACGCTGTGAATCTTGTCCTCGCATTTAACTTTCTTGTTATCCGACCACTCAATCATCAGATTGATCTGGCTATAGATCTCAGCTAGGAGATCATGATTAACAACATGTGCGGCAGAAGGCATGGTTTAGGAATGTCTACCAAACAATCAGATTTGCCAAGGGATATTTTATTTTGGGATATTGTGATGTCTAATAATCTGCTCCTGCATGGAACAAAGAGTGAGAGGACGAAGAATCGCATGGCAGTACTAACACATGGTTTGATGCACCCTGGATGATGCTCGAAGAAATGTATCAGTGTCATAACGATATCATTGTCACCACGTAAAAAAAAAAGCAATAAAGTATTCTTCTATACTTCCCTCACTATATCATGCCTTATTGCGTCAGCTTCAATGCCTGATTTTTACGACAAGGTGATGGGTGATATGCAATTTTACCAGAATGGTCAGAATGTGTGGAATAAGAGCATGAAAGCTCTTGTACAGAGTGCCCCAGTTGCATCGCAGCCCTTCGATGTCGATGATATACCTCCTCCTCCCCAACCAAACCCCGCACAACCCAACGTGGCAGCCTACAAAGACCTTGTCCTGAAGAGGTCCCGGATTTCAATGCCGAGGCGGCAATTGCACGCCTGGTGTGTTGTTTTTAATGTTTTGGATGTTTTAGTGGTTTATTTTGTAATTTGCAAGTGTTGGTATGTTAGTATTTTAATCAATTAGGAATTTGTTATGTCAAGATGTATGATGGAATCAAATCATGTGGAATGTTGAATGGAACTCATGGCTGTTTTGAGTTGTTCTTTCTCTGTTTTAACCCAGACTGTTGGCCAAATTCATCAGTCAATCGATTGCTTTGTAGCATTCAATCGATTGATATATCTCGACTAATTTTTAAGGATTTCACAAGAATAATAATTCATGTTCAATTGATTGAAAAATCATTTTCAATTGATTGGCTGCAAACTGAGTCGAATAGAAACTGTGTGAATCCTTCTGAAATTAAGAGATCAACCCTAAAAAGGAAGTATGGTTAGGCAGAAAGTTTCCGTTTAACCACTGATCTAATTACTCAACAGTCATAGTCAATCAATTGAAAGGAAATGTTCAATCGATTGACTCTGATTCAAATCCCAAAGGGTTAAAGTTCTCAAATTAAAATCTTGTGCCAAGTTTGAAATTTTTTTATTCAAGGCAAGTTCTGCCCAATAGCCAGTCAACTTTCCAAATCTTCTTTGTCAATCGATTGATTCCAAAAAATCAATCGATTGACTGATGTGAATCTCAAAAATTCCAATTCACATCGAGGAAATCCAAGCTTTTGTTCCATTTTTAGATTAGTTTTTTTTACGATAGTTTTTCACTTATTTAATAAACTGTAGGTTTTGTTTTTCTCAATCAATTCCCTTAATCAATAGCAATTGTCATCCCTAGCTTTGATCAATGGAGTCCATAAGATACCGCACCCGTGCCGTGGTAAAATGCCTAGCCGAATCGGTGAGGAAATAGGCCCGTCGAGATGCACCCCATCAGTCTCTCAATTTATCAAATCGAGAAATCATTGACATTGACCCGATATCTCCACCTCTGCCTTCACCGAAATCACCATTGGACTTGATGTCTATCGATTCACAGCAACCACCTCCACCCCCATGAAGCCGCCCACCATTCACTCGCCCTATTGAAGTCGAGCATTGCCCAAGTCTTAATTTGATCCCAACCTACACATGGTTGGAGATGAATCTGCAGCCACCACTCACCAACACCACCATCTCCACCCCATGCCCCGATTCCACCACCCGGCGAGGTCGGCATCACTAACGAGATCTGGAAGCTTATGTTCCCAAAGCCGAAGCCGGGGATGGATTATGATGAAGATTAAGGGTTTAGATTTTCTTTTAAGTTTTAGGATTTAATTTTAGGTTTAAAAGCCATTTTAGATTTTATTTCATTTTCATGATGTTTTAGGATAGTTTCTTTTAATTGTCGTATTAGGTTAGTTTCTTTTAAATTTTCAATAGTGTATGTAGTATCACTGTAGACACCTAAATTTGGCCCAAGGCCCGATCGAAACACATTTCAAGAGAGGCACGCCTCTGAGCTTTTGATGGCATGTATAGTACCCTTAGATACCTTCCCAAACCCTTAGAATTTACCCCGAACCTTTAGAAACCAATCCTAACCCTTAGAACCCCTTCCGAACCCTAAACCTAACCTTCCCGGGTAATATATGAAGAGTGGTATACCAAGATTAGCTGAGTATTTTACTACTATTAATTCATATACCATTAGAAATAGGACTTCCCCAGATTTCCAACGAGCCAAGAATCACCTCAATCGGAGTTATATAGCAAAAGTTATGGCAATTTGAAAATCGAGCAATTTTGCAAATTGTGCCAAGCCATTTGTGCCCAAAAATGGCTTGGCACAACTAATAGTTGTGCCACACTTAAGTGGGTCCTCTCGCGGGCTTGCAACCTCCCAAAACCATTGTGAATCAAGATATTACTGTACATATGCTTGGCGCAACTAATAGTTGCGCCAGGCATATGAACAGTACCTGTGATTTTTTGCTCTAAAAATTGAGATTAGGGTTTGACTTGTTGACCATCTTGATCTTTGGGGGGTGTTTTGCTACTTCTATTGCACCCTTTTAATGCCTATTTGCAACCCTTAAGTGATTTGAAACACTAACCTATCATCCACCATTAAAACCATTCTCACACATCTCCAAGCTCTCAAAATCCTAGGAAACCTTAGATTAGAGATTACCTAATTGCCAACCCTAATTAGCATCTAAGTAGCCTCCTAACCTACCCTTTTCCTATAAATAGAGCCCCCCTCCCCTTGGATTAAAGGTTGAGAAATTTGCTTAAGAGAGAAAGAGCTCAAAGTGATAAGTTCTTCCTCTCTTTTGTGCCCCATTTTCACATAAAATTTTAGAATCTCCCAACCTTATTTCAATCTTAATCTTGCACCAAAAACCCTTAGTCTAGGTGTGTGCTCCCCCTAGACTCCTCTCTCTACCTCTTAGCTAGCAAGTCGTAGGAGTTAGAACCCCATTTTTCACAATTCAATCTTTCAAAAGCTCATCAAAGCAAGCCTACGCAAGGTTCCTCAATGGTGCAACAAGGGCCTGAGAGCTCCGGCTCTCCCCTCTATTCCTCTACCTTCTCGGTCATTCCTCCATCCTCCCATTTATGCTGTTAGGCCGTCGAATTTTTGATAGGAACGGAGGGGCACAAATAGGATTTTAAGCTCCTTTGGGTAAGAGGAAGCCTTTTTCTTTTCTTTTATATTATTTTTATTTTGGCCATAAGTAGAGACTGCATTAAGCGGGTTGAATGGGTGCCTAACACCTTCCCAATCGATAATCGAAGCCCCTACCCAAGAACCTTTAGTGTAGACCGGATTCAAAGTCATATTTGTAACACTTTGGTGCTTATAAAAATAATATAGGTTTCCCGGGACACCAAAAGCTTCTGATGATGACTCTATATTTTTGTTAGCGAGCGCATCACCGCGACGGGATCGTCAAAAATCCCATGGTTGCACAGATGGCGACTCTGCTGGGGAATAGCTTGTTGAGTTTCCCCTTGAACTTGACCTCTTTATTTTTTATTTACTAATCTTTTATTGTTGTTTTTTATTTTATTTTTACTCACTCCTTCGATTAAGTCATTTTACTTACCCCTACTTTTACGTCATTTACAAGTCTTAGCCGCTTGGCGGGCCTACATGCGCATTGTCTTTTAATTTCCTTTACTTTCCCATCATTTTAGTAACTTAGCCAATTGGCGGGCCTACTTGCACATTGTCTTTTAATTTTCTTTAAATTTTTATCATTTAAAGTGCCTTAGCCGATTGGCGGGCCTACTTGTGTAATCATATTCTAACAGTAGATGCCGGCCCATAGTGGCGGCACGAGATCATCACCCCTGATCTTTGAACTAAAGAAAACTTCCATAAAAAAATTCTTTGAAAAAAATTAAAATTAAACCAAGATAAGGAACTTAGTCAATTTGTTTTTATGAGGTAGATTTTTTTAAAGGGTTGGGTTTAGACACACATACAACCACCCGGGTCTTAGTATGGCGGCAGCGCCTAGTGCTGATGATCCAAAAAAGTCCCAGCCCACCTAGTATCTGAGAAGGCGCTTGCGCCGAAGGTATATCGGGTGGGTCAACTATTCCTACAAGCTTAAAACCGTTTGGGAGCGCGCTAGCGTGTTATACCGGACTCAAACCCCTAGGTTTGGTGAGGAGAGAACGATTCACAAAAAAATCAGTCAGTTCACGGAAGCCCAGCTTCCACAAAAAAGCTAAAAAGAAACTCAATTCAGGCTGAAGTAGCTACTGTCAAGAGTTCTGGAAACCCACTTTTGCCTGGTGTAAGTATTAGTTGCGCCAATGCAAAAATCCTCAAAAATACACTAGCGCAACTAATAGTTGCGCCAACCTTATTTAGGGAATTTTTGCTCTAGCGCATGTATTAGTTGCGCCAGTATTGTTCTGAGCAATCCAGCCCAATTCTTTGGCCTTTTCCACATCCCGAGTCCCCGGATTAGTGTCTTAGTACCTCTGTTTGGGCCCCGCCATCTCCAACACCCAATACGCCCCTACCGATCAAAAGAAGGTAACTTCTTTTTTACTCATTTCGAGGGATCGGGTTGTTCGCCTCGATTTCCATGCCTTCAATAGATCAAAGGTCTTCCTTTGATTCTTCTTAAGTGCTTCGAAATATTCGCCGCGAGTCTTAAATTAGGGTATGAAAGCCACCCGAGAAGGGAATTCTAAGGCATCGGAACCTTTGTTTTTACAAAAAAATTCTTCGTAAAAAAAATTAAAAATAAAAAAACCTAAAAACTAGAGTCTTTGTGGTGCCGGCATAATGGCATCATCTTACCCTCCATCATCTTGTAGGGGAAGAAGGAGGAAATTTTTCGGGCCTTATTCAAGGCACCCATACCCAACCTGCCAACAGATAATGTCGTGAGTAGTGGACCCTGCTTACTCCGATCCCAACTCATCCCCGCCACATTCTCCAACCCACTCTCATTCGGGAGAAGTTTTTTTAACCATCCCCCTCACCCTATCACCTTTTACAATTACCAGGTCCTTTGGTACCCCCAATTTCCCAACCACCACTTCCCAAAATATCCAAAATCAACTCCCCCATTCCCCATCTTTTGCCCAAACTATGCCCATTTTCCCTCCCATATCCATGCCGAATCCAACACATTTCCCCATCCACATCCATACAAAACCCAACCCAATTTTCCCCATCCACATCCATGCCCCATTTTCCACCCTCATTCACCTATGTCCCCTCCACCTTATCCAACCCCCCACAAATCCTCCCATCTACCCGGGTCATGCCCATTTTTACCGGGGCCATGCCCAATTTTTCCCAAACACCCACACTTTACCCTTCATCATCCCCATGCATACCCAACCAACCCCCCCTTTTCCAATCCCCCACCTCATTCCTCCAATCCACCCCATATCCCATCCCTTACCCGAGTCATGCCTGATTTTACTGGGGCTATGCCCAATTTACCCTCCACATCCACTCCATCCATACCCCTCCTAGTCTCAAACAACCCATCCCCATCCAATCCTCCTTCTGTGGCCATGATGGAAGAGATGGTTCAAGCCTACAATAGGTGGAAGGCCTCCCAACACATCTCCACTCATCCATACCACACACTCATGAACCCATCCGAGACTTTATCAAGTCTCCATGCCTCATTCCCCCATGACCCCCATCAACCCCCCATAATCAACACCATCCAAACCTCCATTCCCCACTTGTCTCAAGGCCCCATGGCCCAAACCCCCATTTCCCACATGCCCCTTGGACCCATGGCCCAAACCTCCATTCCCCACATGTCCTAAGGCTCCATGGCCCAAAACCCCACAACCCATACCTATCAAAGGCCCATGACCCAGACCCAATGGACCAGACCCAACATGGCCCATGGCCCATATCCATCAAGGCCCAATAGGTTAGACCCATCAAGGCCCAATGGGCCATACCCAACAGGGCCCATACCCATCAAGGCCCAATGGGCCAGACCCACCAAGGGCCAATGGGCTAAACCCAACAAGGGCCCATGGCCTAGACCCATCAAGGCCCAATGGGTCAGACCCACCAAGGGCCCATGGCCCTAGCCCATCAATGGCCCAGGGCTCAAACCTATAATGACCAAGGCTTCGTGGCCCAACCCTCCCAAGGCTTCATGGCCCAAACCCAAGCCCAAAACCTTGGAACCCCACACCAATACCCCCAACCTTCACACCCGGGTCAAACCCAAACCATATCTCAAACCCAATTTTCCCATGGCCCCACACCCCAAGGCCATCTCCAAACCTTCCCCCATGCTCAATGGCCTCATCAGGCCCCGCTCCAAAATCTAACTTCCACTCATCTCATCACCCAACAAACTTTCCCTCATCCCCAATGGGCTCACCCAACCCCTACTCATGTCATTCCCACCCAGTCCATGCAACACCAGCATGAGAATCTCACCCTCACTGCACACTATGTCGACCAGCAGTATGAAGAGGATGAGATTAGGAACAATGGAGCCTATGTTGGAGCATTAACCAGACTTAATCCTCCCCTAATCATTTCCCCCATGGTAGCACAAAGTGAAATCCAATCAACTGTCGAGAAAGCGACCCCCATATCTAAGGAGTCATAGCAGCTGAAAGAGCAGTTGGACAAGATACAAAAGCAGTTGATGAAAATGAGTGGTACTAAAATCCATGCCATGGACTTCACAGATTTATGCTTATTCCCTGAGGTCCCCTTGCCTTTCAAATTTAAAATGCTGGCTTTGGATAAATACAACGGCACCAACAATCCTATTGCACACCTCAAGTCCTATTATGGGGACATGTGCCAATATGGAGGGGACGAAAGACTGTTGATAAAGGTCTTTCAAAAGAGTTTGATTGGTCTGACCCTGAGGTGGTTCACATCTTTGGAACCATCTATGATGAAAACGTGGAAGGACTTAACGCACTTGTTCCAGGAACAATATGTCTATAATATTGGCATTGAATCGCATAAGTCTAACTTGGCCCGATTAAAGCAGAACCCGAATGAGACCTTCAGCGACTACTTGGGGCAGTGGAGAGCACTAGCAGCTTAGGTCAGAAATAGGATACCAGATGATAAGCAAATTGAAATGATTTCTAAGAATACTCTACCCTTGATCTCAGACTTTTTAGTGTACCAGCAGCAGTCCAGTTTTACTGATCTAGTGAGGAACGCCAACTGCTGTGAAGATGCCATTAGGGAGGGGCGTCTGAACAAAAATATACCAAGTGGAGCCAGTGGGGTTAGAAGGTTTTCATAACAAAGGAATGATAAGAGAACCGGGGCCGATGTCTAAAACATTGCCAATGTCAGGCCCAACAATAATATAACCCCGTTCCAAATCTAAGCGGCCCAGCCATCATCGGTCAGAACTGAGCAGATACAGAGAGCAGGGAACAGTCAAGGAATGCAGATGACTCTGAAGCAGAGGAGAGCCCGCTATGACCAAGCGTTTACACCCCTGGGGAAATCACTAAGTATACTTTTACCTTTATTAATAGAAAATGGATTAGTTACCATTTGTCAACCGCAACCTCCTCCCCACCTGATCTCAAAGAACTATGACCTGAATACCCACTGCAATTTTCATCAGGGCCCGGGTCACCCGATTGATCGCTGCTTCCCATTGAATCACCCAATCCAAGATTTAATCGATGCCAAGAAAATCATTCCACCAGCACCTTCGCAAGTGAACCAGCATGCAAATATCCACTAGGTGCCATTACCCCCATATCTTATCGGAGGAGTAGGTCCCAGACCCACCATCGAGATGGTAGAGGAATATGAGGAGGAATTTGAGTTTGACCCGTCAGATTTCATCAGTGATCGAGAGAGCTATGTGGCGCCATTGCCGAGAAATGTTGAAGAGAGGAATATAGGGGTGATTGAACCCCTGAATTTGTCAGATTATTTCCCCGACCCGACTCCACAAATTTAACCCTTGGATCTTAGGACTTACTTTCCATCACCCACACCCGTCAATTATGTGCACATAAATGCATATCAACCATACACCACCACCCCCGTTAATTACCTGATTGCCCATCAAACCCCCAATCCTCCACCGCCCATCAGCTACCAATAGCCCATTTTCACCCCGTTTCCCCCAGTACCACCACCCTCAAGCTTCACCACTCCCATTTGGCCCAATTTTTTCACCCAACTAGCTACCACCGAAATAAATCAAGTGTTGCCCACACCTCCTGAGCTCGCAGTGCAAGTGCCTCCGATACCAGCTATACCATTCTAGATTTCAGGGTCAACCTATGATCCTCATCAGGTCCCACTGAGTTACGAATAAACAGATATCAACATCGACAGCCACAGAGAAGGGGCAGTGGACTTTGTTACCCGGTCTGGGAAGATTTCAAAGCAGTCAGAAGCACCGACAGCAGCACAAGCCCAACCAGAGGGGAAGAAAGATAGCACGATAAATCCCTTCGAGAAGATGAGTCAAAAACATATATTGGAGACTCAGCTGAGAAGAATGTCTGCCCATATTACTGTATGGGATCTGTTAATGATGTCCCCACTCCATTTTCAAGCTTTAATGGGGGTGTTAAAGAATGCACATGTCTCACTTCAAGTTAGCCCGGATGAAGTCGGGGTAAATAATTGGTCAAGTGATGGCTCCAAATGCCATTTCAGTTTTTTATACTAATTTACCTGAGGAAGGAGGTAGTCACTCAAAATCTTTGAATATAACTATTGAGTCCAGAAATATAATTATCCCCCTGGTTTTGATCGATAATGGGTCTGCATTGAATATATGCCCACTAAGAACCGCCACTAAGATTGGGGTAGATCCTTGAATGCTGAGAACCACGAGAACTAGTGCCCGAGGTTTCGATAATACCAGGAGAGAGATAATGGGAGAAGTCGATCTTGAGCTATTAATTGGGCCAATGACCTTCTCCATATTATTTCAAGTAATGGATGTGAAATCCTTGTTTGATCTGCTACTGGGGCTCCCGTGGCTACATGAGGTTGGAGCGATACCCTCCACATTACACAAGAAACTCAAATTTACATCGAGGCATAAAATCATCACAATCAGCGGTGAGGGGCAAAGTGAGAAAGAGAAGGCCACCAATAGCATTGAAAAGCCTAATGTACTGGATGTGCCACACACCACTGAGGACGTCAACCTCCACAGTTTCGAATACGAGGTGTTGACAATACTCCTAGAGCCCATCAAGGGCATCATTCCAAGAACCAGAGGAAGAATGATAGCGGCAGTGGCTATGCTCTAGAAGTGGGGCTATAAAAAAGGAAGGGGTCTTGGACCCAGATTATAAGGCAGAAAGGAGCCCGTCATAGTAAAAGGGGGGCAGAAAGTCATATACGGGCTTGGTTATAAGCCCACGGATGAAGAAGTAAGAGAGGCTAAGGAGAAAGCCCGTGCGATGGCAGCTGCAAAAGCCAAGGGGATCCACATAGAGGAAGAACCCCGTCCCAGGCCTCACATCAAGAATTCATTCATAAGTGTCGGGGTTGTGAAGATTGATCGAAATGGGGAAACTCGATTAACCCCGCACAAGCCTACAACACCAATTCACCCCACCAATCCCCACATTACCCTTCCCAGCTTGGAGATAGATTTGGCCGCATTATTCCCCTTTGAGGAATGACGGCCAGTACCTAAACAAACTCCCCCTGTGGTGAATCATGACAAAACTGTGCTAACATTTGAGGACATGATCTCAGATGAAATGGGGATCAACATGATGGAGCGGCCTCTCAGGTACGCAACTGGGCATCTTTGCCCCAAACCTTAAAAGCAGGGAGTGGCCTAACATTTGGCACCCGTTTCCTAAAAAAAAAAAACCTATAAAAGTGAGATAAGCCCTTGGCAGGCAATACCTTATATATACACAGACTCGTGCTGTCAAGGGTTCGTCTCCGAAGAAAATAAAAATTACAAAAACATTAAAAAAGTCCAAAGTCCAAAAATATTGTCATTTAAAATTTCAGATAAAATCTCACAAAAAGGTGCCTTAATTGAAATACTCGTCCCATGTAAAATCGACCCCTTTCCTGTAGAAATACAAGAAGAGGTAGGAGTTACGAGTCTGGATGAGGATATCCCTTTAGAGGAGCTCCCAAATGAGCTCCTTGACCGATTTATTGAATTTGAGCATGGCCCTACCCCCATTTTCGAGGAAACTGAGGATGTTAATCTAGGAACTGAGGAGAATCCCTGCATTACCAAAATCAGAACATCGCTATCTCTCAAAGAAAGAAAATGCATGTTCGACTTCCTTCGGTCATACCAAGACATTTTTGCCTGGTCGTACGAGGACATGCCTAATCTGGACACTGATTTGGTCGAGCATGAGTTACCTCTCTACCCTGATATAAAGCTGGTTAAGCAGAAGCTGAGACATCTCCGACCTGAGTGGATATTGAAAGTAAAAGAAGAGGTCATCAAGCAGTATGACACGAGATTTCTCATGGTATCCAAATACTCGCAGTGGCTAGCCAATATTGTGCTTGTACCGAAGAAGGTTGGAAAGGTTCGCATGTGTATTGATTTCCGTAATTTGAACAAGGTGAGCCCGAAGGACGATTTTCTACTACCACACATCAACATCTTGGTCGATAACACTGCTAAGCACGAGATGCTTTCTTTTATGGATGGATTCTCAGGATATAATTAGATTAAGATGGCAGAGGCAGATCGAGAGAAGACTGCATTCATCACTCCTTGGGGAACCTTTTGCTACAGAGTCATTCCTTTTGGGCTGAAGAATACCAGTGCAACATACCAAAGAGCTATGATCACACTGTTTCATGACATGATGCACCAAAAAATTGAAGTATATGCCAATGATATGATAGCCAAGTCACCGGAGGGAGTCGATCACTTGGTAAACCTCTAAAAACTATTTGAGAGGTTGAGAAAGTACAGGTTATGTCTGAATCCACAGAAGTGCGCATTCGGTGCTATGTCTGGGAAACTGTTGGGATTCATCGTCAGCAGGAGAGGGATCGAGGTCGACCCAGTCAAAGTTAAAGCTATCATAGAAATTCTGCCACCGTCTACTGAGAAAGAAGTTAGAGGGTTCTTGGGTAGAATATAATATATCAGTCGGTTCATTGCACAGCTAACTCCAATCTGCACGCTGATCTTCAAGCTACTAAGGAAGAACTCGCCCGTTGAATGGAATGACCACTGCCTGGCAGCATTCGATAAAATCAAAAGCTACCTCCTTAATCCACCTATTTTGGTACCACCCAAGCCGGGGAGACCACTCTTGATGTATCTCTCCACGACGGAAGTTTCGATGGAGAAAGCAGGCCATTTACTATCTGAGCAAGAAATTTACTAATTATGAGATGCGCTATTCTCATATGGAGAAAGCATGCCTGGCGCTTGTATGGGCTACTCAGAGGCTCCGCCATTACTTGCTATCCCAAGCCATTCTACTTTTGGTCTGAATGGACCCATTGAAGTACCTTTTCAAGAAGTTGGCTCTTGCTGGACGAACCGCGTGATGGTAGCTTTTATTATCAGAGTTTAACATCACCTATGTCACTCAGAAGTCAATTAAGGGGCAGGCACTCGCCAATCATCTTGCCGACAATCCTTTACCAAATTATGAGCCTTTGAGAACTGAGTTCCTCGATGGGGGCATCCTTCTTATGATGGAAGACGATACTGGAGAAACAGAAGATTCTTGGGTAATGCACTTTGATGGGGCAGAGAATGCAGAAGGTCAGGGAGTTGGCGCCATTCTGATTTCGCCGAAAGGATTCCACGTACTCGTCTCTATCAAGCTCAACTTCCTTTGCACTAACAACATGGCTGAGTACGAGGAGTGTGCTGCTGGTCTGCAGGCAGCTCTCGATCTAAATATAACTCACCTCCGAGTGTTTGAAAATTCACAGTTAATTATATGCCAGACAAATGGTGACTGAAAGACGAAAGACGAGAAACTGATCCCTTATCATGAACACCTCGAGGAGCTGATAGCTTGCTTCTAAGACGTGACATTCTCATATCTGCCCCAGATAAGGAATCGCTTTGTCGATGCATTAGCCACTCTGGTGTCAATGGTAGAAATCTCATATGGTGTTGAGATGAAGCTGATCATGATCAACCAAAGGAATGAGCCGGCCTTCTGCCTCCAGATTGAGGAACCTACAAAGTCTAATGATGAGCCACCTTGGTTCTCAGATATCAAGAATTTCCTCAAGACACTAACTTTCCCTAAGGGTACGTCCAAGACGGACCGATGAACCATTCAACGTCTAACGACAGCCTACGTCATTAGTGGGGAATGCCTTTATAAGTGTTGTTGCTTCTTAGTGTGCTTGATTTATGTGTGTTTTAAAAATAGGTTTGCAACTATTATACTGAATATAGAATATTAAAAAAAAAGTAAAGAAATATCAGCACAGGTAGAAGTGAATTAGCCTGCAAGATCAGGGCCAATTGTAGCAAGTTTTAAATGTAAGTGAGTGAAAGATCGTCCATAGAGAATTTGTCTAAAATGTAAGATAAACCTCCAGATCTGAGCTACCAGATCTGGCCTCTTATCCTATCTAGAAAGCACATAAGATGGGAGGTTGAATTTGTCACATTAACTAAATGATAAAAGTAAAAATTAAACTAAGTGATCTAGATTCGAGTTGGGGAAACGTTTGAGGTAAACTTATACAAAAAATGGAGAAGTAATATCTAACTTTGATTTGGTCCTTGAAAACTAATGAGAATGACTGCAGCTCAACTGAGAGATGATCCAATCTTCATCTGGCTACAAGCACAGATGTAAGAGAAATAAATCTAATTTAAGGATTAGGTTTAAGCTTATGGCTATGGTCTGTCCACTTTAATGGCCACAAACCATCCAATAGTCTTTAATCCAAAGCCTTAGTTTAAAACAAGAAGCATCACTACAAATGCCGTGAGAGATTAGGTTACCAACACTAATTCTCACAGGATTAATGAATCAAGGGAAATTGCATGAAAAACAGTAAATCTAAAGGAGTCTAATGCAATAAGGAGATCAGAGGGAACCCTTAACATGAGTCCAATTGAGAATATACGGTTTACAGTAACCTTTTCAAATCCACCATTACAATTACAGATCACAGCTTAAACAGCTCTCAGATTTGTAGTCTTGAATACAACTCTCTTTTGAATTATAGAAATATCTCACAGCTCTCAATTGCAAGTCAAAGTGAAGCTATTACAGGGATTTCAGACAAACTATCTGGTTTGGAAATGGGGGAATAGGAATGAAACTCAAAATCTGGATGCCCCAATTGGACAAATGGTTCGTCTATTTATAGTTTTCCCCAAGTCCAGCTCAGATGTGTATCAACCAATCAGAGGTGCTCAGATCTGTATTGACCAATGGTGGTCGAGCACGAGGATCCAGATCTGTTCTAGCCAATCAAAATTCCTCGATCTGGTTCAGCCAATCAGGTGAAAAAGGCATCAATTCTGTTATGCATTTTGAAAATCTGTTAGAGTTTCTAGAAGTTCCCGCCAAGTTATTTTATCTCTGGGTACTCACGTGGGGTGGAATATGCCTTCGCTTTATGCTTAGAATCCTCTAAAATGTCCCTAGGTTTTTAAATGCATTGGGACGCGTGAAACAGATTACTGGATTGCCCTTGTAAAAGCTGAGAACCTCCAGAATACCTTTTCGCAAAGTTTAAGGGTCTTTTCGCAAGGTGTTGTAACTCCTGAAGCTCTTTTCGCAAGGTTCTGGTTCTGTTCGAATTGAGTTTTCTTCTTTTCAAAAAGGTAAATCATCTCTTCGAAGAGTTCAGATGCTCTTCGAAAGCTAAGCCTGGAGTTTTATTCTTTTCGCAGAGTTTGAGTTCTTTCGAGCAGATTGATTCATTCTGAAAAGTACTACGTAGTGCATTTTTGTTCAATTGCTCCATACTTCTTTTACGGGTTGAGACCACGTCTTTGCCTCTTCAATTCGGACCTTTCAACTAGTGAGGTTGTTTCTTCTTTTCTTCCTTTGGATTGACATGGAATGTCATCTTTTGGCACTTTTGAGCTACTTTCAAGGTTAAGCACGCCTTTATTGTTAGGTAAAACAAACACTTAAAACACTTATTTAGTTCTCTCAAGGGTCTATCAAGGCCCAGTTAAGGGTGAAAATGGTATTTTCCAGTTCTCAACACACCCCCAAACCTAAGCTTTGCTAGTCCACGAGCAAAGACAAAATTTAAAATATAATGAAAAGCCATTTTGTAGAGACACGATTGCATTTAGCATATGCAAGCCTTTTAAACCCTAGGTGATCCCTAGTGGAGGTAGTGAAGTCTCTGAGGGTTTTCGATGAAGGTACCCACAAACTTCTCCAATAAATCGATTCTGATCAATGCATTCATTAAAGCAAACTTTCATCCCATCAGATTATTCACACCTGCATCAGTCAGGCTGTAAGAAGATTTTCAAGAAAACATCAGTTCAAAACTAAAATTCTGCTGTAATTCCTTTTACCATTCACTCAATTTGTGTCAAAAAGTTATTTACAAAAAATTAATGAACAGCTTGCCTTTTATTTGAGAATCCAGCTTTGATGTTACCCCAAATAAGTCGATTTCAAACCCAACTCTCACCAGGTTTTCACTCAACATGCAAGTAAGAGGGTTGTACTATTTCACACGGCTCAAGAGCAGTTACAGCCCACAAATAGGACTCTAAGCATGAGCATAGGCATTGCTTTTTAGTTCTGAATTCACTTCTCTTTTCACCATAGATTACACAAATCCTTATCTCCATGTGACAGCTCAATCCATCATTGATCAGTAAGGACTTTAACTTGGGTTGTAATGTGGCTTATGGGTGAAATTTATCAAGAATAAAGGGGTGGAATGGAGTTCAAAATTGAGAAGTCAGTCAAGGTAAGGAGGTGATAGACACACCTTCTTCAATTCAGCACAATTTCATCTTCTTCTTTGAATTTTCAGAGCCAAAGTGGCCATCTTTTTCTCTTTCTTTTTCAAACTTCCAATGAAATGCCTTCTCCTTTTCTTTTTTTTTTTTTTTTTTTTTTTTTTTTTCAAAGCAACATTGACTGGAATGCCACATTTCTTCTGCTGATACATCATTGCCTTCAATTATTTTTTTACCAAACTGTTACCCAACTCACCTTTCTTCAGCTTTCTTTCCTTTACCTTCTGAATTCTCAGAGTGAGGGTTAGGCTAAATGAGGTTGATGAGGTTTCAAAGAAATCTTGGATTTATAAAGCTCAATTGGTGTGTATCAAGGGCAGTTTCAAAAGGTTGGGCTTTTTGAAGTTCAAATTGTCTAAAAGGAGGCCTTACATCATATCTTTAATATCATGATTGCTGTCAAACTATTTTAACTTGGATATATGTAACTTCTAGTGATAACAAGCAGGTTTAAATAGTCCCTAGAGCAGAAAAAATTGCCAATTCATACCTCCAAAGAATATATTTCCGGTCCAAATCTCACTGGGTGTGGTTTTCTATCAAATTCCTGAGGTATATCATCACTGTTTTCTCTCTTTTTAGGTTTACTGAAACATCAATTTTCTTTTGGAAATTTTCTGACATTCATTTCATGAAAGTATTAGAATTACAGTAGAAATTAATTTTAAAAAAGTTTTAACTTCCTCATTTTTCAAAACAACAGGTGTGAAATTTCTTCATTTTCAAAAGTTCTACTGATCATAAGCTGCACCAAGCATTAACTTACTTATTTTATTGGCATACCTGCCATACCCCCAAACCAAAGGGGAGCAGAGTCCACACTGGTCCAAAGTAGAGAAACGATATAAGCAAGAAAGAAAAACAAAACATCATGATGACAAGAAGACAGACAGAAATGCACAGTAATTACACAAGAAGAAACAGAATGTTATATTACAAACTCATAACACAGATAAGTACAATGTGATCTAATAACTGGGGTCAAAATCTGTATCATAAGTTGGTTCAATTGGCTCAGAACTTGAGTCAGTGTCAGAATCAGAACTAGAATCAGTATTGGAGTCCGAACTTGATTGAGCTTTCTCCTGGATAGTGTTTTGCAGCTCAGTGTATTCCTCTGATTTTATCTTTTTGGTGAGGCCAATGTACTTGCCAAGTCTAATGGTCTTCAGTTTTTCCTGGTCAAGCTGTGCTTGTAACATGGTCACCTCGTGCTGCTCACTCCTAACCATCTGAAAGGTTTGACCCAGCAAGTCCTTCATTTTCTCTCTCTCAAATTTCATAAATAACTCCAACTTCCGAATCTGGTTTTCATAAGGGGTTTGAATGTAGGCTTGTAAATCAGCTAACCCTTTTAGAACATCTCTGCAGATATAGGGATTTTCTTCCATGATTCGTCTGAGGGAGGCAAATCGGGGAAGGGGAATGGAATGGTAGGGGACCAAAGGTATCCCAATTTGTGGGAGGGGAAGAAGTGTCCAAAAGGAGGACTTCAGGGTCGGTCTGAGTGGCTTGCTCAGAGAAAGTGGGGAGTGGTGAAGGGGATGCAACCAGAGGGACTTCAGGTTCAGTTTGGGTAGCATGGGTAGTAGTGGTGGGGGTGGGCAGATCAACCAATACTACCTCTGGTTCAGTTTGGGTAGCATGGGAATCAACAGTAGGTAAAGGGGTAATGGTGGTTGTGTGTGATGTGGAGGCTAAGGTTTGAAGCAGGTCATTGGTCACAGACTGGTTTTCTATGTTGATTTGGAGTTGGGCTTGGATGGATTGGAGGTAAGCAAGTATTTGGGCACTAGAGGCAGGTGGGGGAGAGGTGGGCATAGCAGGGATTGGTACAACTGAAGTGGAGGGTGGGGGTGCAATGGCTGTAAAGGGAGAGGTAGGTAAGTGAGTGAAATGATGAGGGTCAGGTATAGGGATAGGTTCAAGCCCCATGGTTTCAAAAATAGATCCCATTAAGGAAGAATAAGCCTCTGTAGTGAAAGGCTCAGGGTCAGGTGTATGGGATACTTGTGTGTAATTTGAATGGCGGTGAATTTGAGGGGCTTTGTAGCAGAGGAGTACGGGGAGATGGGGCAATACAGTCTGCAGCTAAAACATGGTCATTGGTGGGGTGAGTATGGTTGGAGTGGTTGGTGTAGAGGGGGAATCTATAATTGGAATAATGGAGGGTATGGGAGATGGGACAGCTGGGATAGGTGAAGTGGCAGGGGCTGGAATAGGGGAGGAGGGTGAAAGGCCAACTTCCTCAAAAATTGGTGCAGCTGAAGAGCTGGTCACCATGGGAAGGAAAGTTTCTTCAACAATGGGTGCAGCTAAAGAGCTGGTCACCACGGGGTCTGGCAGAGCTTCTTCGAGAAGTGGTGCATCTACAGAGCTGGTCACCACAGGTTCTGCCAAAACTAGTTCTAAGGGCTGAGGCGTGTTCAGTGTGTTCATTACAGTGCAGTGCAGTGTGTTCATCTTCTTCTCTCATTCGTCTCAGCATGGCTTGGCTTGTAGTCCAAGCCTTTTTCCCAAAATTGTGAGGAGCAATGACTTCAAATGGCTCCTCATTATCAATGTCAAACTTGGCTCTGAGGAGGGCTGTGATCAATCTACCAAATGGGAGGCCAGCTAATTTCTACTCCTTTTTCAACTTGGCACTAATATCAGCCATGGCTTCAAAAATTAACATAGGGGCATTGAAAAATTGCCCCTTAGAAAAGTGAAAGAGCGCCTCTAAAATTGGTGTTCTCCTCTCTTGGCTGTGCCCGATAACATAAAAACTTCCCCTCAAAATGGAGTCCATCAATAGAAATTAGGGGGCTAGGTCTCTCCTCATGATGGACTGTCTAGTGCCCACAATTCCTTGGGTCAAATGTGTAGCCATTTCTCTAAAGGAGGCTGTTTCTGGAGCAGCCAATGGACCAGCAGGATCAAATTGGAAGGGTATCCCCAAAGCATTCCCTATGTCTTCAAATGTGACCGTAAGATCGCAATCATCAATAAAGACAACCAGGGTAGGGACATCAGCATCTCTTTCAGTGACCTTGATTAGGTTTTGGTACCATAACTTCACCATTCGTGGGTAAATTTTCTCTGGCAAAGGGGTAAATATATTGCTTAGTGCGGCATCCCTTATGTATCTTAAAGATAACAGGCACTCCGGTTTGTTGTGAAAAAGTTTAAATCCACAATCGACTCAAGAATTAACCACGAGCTTCAATGAATGGATTTAGCGATTACCAAATGTATAGGCGAGAGGAGAAGCTCGTCCTCGGGACTAGCAGCAGAGATGGGTTCCTCATGTCTCACTTTCTTCCCTTTCTCCACCCTATCCGCTTTATCCATAGATAGTTTTCTTTTGGCTGAAGTTTTGGCTTTTCCCTTTGGGGTAGGTTTGCTAACTCTCTTAGCAGAGGATTTTGGGAACATGGCAGCCAATGATTTCTCTGCTTTTCCCATTCGAAATTGATGTATGAAAATGTCCACAACAGATGCTGACACAAATTGAAAATTTTCAAATGATAAACAGAGAGAATGTGCAGAGAAATACCGAGATCTAGGGTTTTTAATTGAACAAGTTGTTTGCTTGCAGAAATCCCCCAGACTAGAAGCTAAAATCCTTCTCTGAAAACTCAAATGATCGAACAAAGGTGAAGAAAAATGTAGCAAGCTTCTCAAATTGCGCAAGGAAAGAACAAAATAGGGTTTCCGTGGAACAGGTCGCTCTTCAGAAAGCCTTCGAATATGAAACCCCTACTTCGAAAGGGTTTAAATATACTCAATGTTAAATTAGCAAAGTTCTTTATAAGTTTTTGAAAAGTTCCAAAATAGACCATTTGACAACTGCGAATGGCATCAGTACCATTCGAAAAGTTAATCGCTTCAGAAACATCTTTTCGAAAAGAACAAGCTTCAGAACCAACTATTCGAAAAGCAATTCCTTGCTTTCGAGCAATTCGTTACAAATCCAGAGTCTATGCGAAAAGTAAATTGAACTTTGCGAAACGGGAATTATTACTTTGCACCTTAACTTGGAGCATATTTAAACCATGTGAAAAGAGACAAATCATGAATAAAAATAGAAACAAAGAAACTAAGCAAAAACTATGAAATAAAAACATAATGTACAGTTATCCACCATCAGATTTTTGGAGGTTCGTGATGACAGATGGGCAGCACAGGCTCCTGGATATTTTTAATGCATGGTTTGAGCCTCTGACCATTTACTTTCAGGATTCTTCCATTACTTGGATCAAGGATGTCAACAACTCCCGAAGGGGCTGTCTGGATGACAGTGTATGGCCCTTCCCATCTGGATCTCAGCTTTCCTGGGAAAAACTTGAGTTTTGAGTTAAATAACCATACCTTAGAGCCAGCTGTGAACTCTTTTCTCAATAAATTTTTATCATGGAAAGGTTTGACTTTCTCTTTGTACAATCTTGAATTTGTGTATGCATCCATTCTCAGCTCCTCCAACTCATCAAGTTGCAGTTTCCTGTGATTACCAGCAGTAGTTAGATCCATGTTCAATGTTTTAATGGCCCAAAAAGCTTTATATTCTAACTCTACTGGTAAATGGCATCCTTTGCCATAGACCAACCTGAATGGGGACATACCAATTGGGGTTTTATAAGCTATCCTGTATGCCCATAATGCATCATTCAGCTTAAAGGACCAATCCTTTCTGTCCTTCTTCACAGTCTTTTCCAAAATATGTTTGATTTCTCTATTGGAAATCTCCACTTGTCCACTGGTTTGTGGATGATATGGAGTGGCTACTCTATGAGTCACAGTATTTTTCAATAAAGTTTCAAAATGTTTATTACAAAAATGGCTTCCCCATCACTTATAATGGCTCGAGAAAACCAAACACGGAAAAATGTGATCCTTAAGAAATTTAAGAACCTCTTTGTGATCGTTTGTTTTAGTGGCTGTGGCTTCAATCCATTTGGATACATAATCCACAGCTACTAAAATGAAATTATTCCCATTGGAAGGAGGAAAAGGGCCCATGAAGTCTATCCCCCAAACATCAAACAACTCAACTACCAAAATAGGGTCAGAAAGGCATTGAGTTTCTCTTGGAAATCTTGCCCAATTTTTGATTTTGGCAAGACTTACAATCTTTGAGCATCTTTGAAAAGTGTAGGCCAATAAAATTCGCCTGCAAAACCTTTGCGGCTTTTATTTCCACTAAAATGACCTCCACAAGCTGTTCATGACACATAGAAAGTATTCTATGAAATTCTTGATGAGGACACATTTTTATTATTTGATGCACAACTCTTAAACAGACGAGGATCTTCCCAGATGAAATGTTTAACCTTTGCGAAGAAAAGATCTTTATCCATTTTATTCCAATGTTGAGGAATTCTTCCAGTAGCCAAAAAGTTGACTATGTTTGCAAACCAAGGAGTGTGTACACTAATGGCAAAAAGTTGCTCATCAGGGAAAGATTCATTGATAGGCAGCCTATCAATCTCAGCAGTTAAAATTCTAGACAGGTGATCAGTCACCACATTCTCCACCCCCTTTTTATCTTTGATCTGTAAATCAAATTCCTGTAATAGGAGAATCCACCTGATTAATCTTGGTTTGGTGTCCTTCTTAGACAGAAGGTATTTCAAAGCAGAGTGGCAAGTAAACCCCACTATTTGTGACCCCAAGGCTTATGACCTGAATTTTTCTAAAGCAAAAACAATTGCCAGCAGCTCCTTCTCAGTTATTGTGTAATTGAGTTGTGCATCAATCATTGATCTACTGGCATAAGCTATGACATGAGGTAGCTTTTCTTTTCTCTGTCCAAGGACAGCTCCCAAAGCATAATCTGATGCATCACACATCAGTTCAAAAGGTAATGAATAATCTGGAGACTGCCATATTGGAGCTGAAATCAAACAATTTTTTAGGAATTCAAAAGCCTTCATGCATTCATTATTGAAAACAAAAGGGACATCTTGACACAGCAAATGACAAAGAGGTTTGGTTATTTTACTGAAGTCCTTGATGAACCTTCTGCAAAATCCAGCATGTCCCAGAAAACTTCTGATTTGCTTAACAGCTTTGGGAGGTGGTAAATGTGCAATTAGATCAATTTTTGCTCTGTCCACCTCAATGCCCTTGTGAGAAACAACATGGCCAAGGACAATGCCTTGGGTGACCATGAAATGGCTCTTTTTCCAGCTCAGAACTAGATTGGTTTCTTCACATCTCTGTAATACCAATTTGAGATGATGTAGACACTGGGAAAAACTGTCTCCATAGATTGAAAAATCATCCATAAAAATCTCCATAAATTGGTCAATCATATCAGAAAAAATGGAATACATGCATCTTTGAAAGGTAGCAGGAGCATTACAAAGACCAAAAGGCATTCTCCTATAGGCAAAAGTGCCAAAAGGGCAAGTGAATGTGGTCTTTTCCTGATCTTGTGGGTACACAGAATCTGGTTGTACCGAGTAACCATCAAGAAAAGCGATAATAAGCTTTTCACCTAGCTTATCTAAAATCGATCAATGAATGGGAGGAAATGGTCTTTTACGGTCATTGCATTTAATTTTACGTAATCAATCTGGACTCTCCACCCGATTGTTTATCTGGTTGACATAAGCTCACCGAGTCTGAGGTTACAGTGATCCCAGATTTCTTAGGTACCACACGTGTAGGTGCCACCCAAAATTTGAATCAAATGGGGTAAATGACCCTGCATCCAACAACTTAACAACCTCTTTCATGACCACTTCTTGCATATGAGGTTCACCTCCTTTGCATTTCCCTAGAGGCTTTGCATCTTCTTCCAAATGGATTTTGTGCATGCAAGCGTGGGTGATTCCTCCCAAATCAGCAATAGTCCAGCCAATTGCCCTTCTATGTTCTTTCAAAACAATCAACAGCTCTTCCTCTTGCTCCTTTGTGAGGGAGGAAGAAATAATTACAGGCAATGATTTATGATCTCCTAAAAACACATATTTCAAATATTTTGGCAGCTGTTTTAGTTCTAAATCAGGTGGGCTAAGAAAAGAAGGTAACAAAATACCTTAGTACATTTGTTTGTGGAAGGGGAAAAGTAGCAGTTTCAAGAAGAGAAACTTCTTTGATTGATTATGAGTTCTTGCACAACATTTATTTCCTCGAACTTGAGATACAAACTATTTTTCTTGAATTTCCCCAAGCATCTTTAACATCTGGTGGAAATCTTCACCTCTGAAGCTGTTAAGTCCTTCTACAAGTTCATCCAATAGATCAACATGAAATATTCTTGGTGAATTGAAATTTTGTGTGTGCATTATAAATATTTAATTTTACCTTCATGTTTCCAAAGAGACTTCCATAATACGGACACGCATTGGATGCAAGCATTTCTTTGTAGCAGGAATGGTCTTCCCAAAATGAGGATGGAAGTTTTGCTTTTGGTTGGTTCCATGTCCAAAACTAGAAAATCGGCGGGATAGAAAAATTTATCTACTCCTACCAATACATCTTCAATCATTCCAACTAGCTTCCTTTCGGATCATGCGCTAGTTGTAACACCACATGAGTGGGTTTTAATTCTCCCAAACCTAGTTTCTCATATCTGAGAATATGGAAGTAGGTTGACACTAGCACCAGATCTAATAAAGCCTTTTCAATGGTATGTTCCCCAATAATGCAAGGGATTGTGGGGATTCGGGATCTTGAAGTTTAGGAGGTGTGGCAATGGATAACACGATTAACTCTTTCCACAACAAAGACCTTCTTGGACATTTGTATCCTAGGCTGTCTTTTGTGAGTGCAAACATCTTTCAAAATTTTGCATATCTTTGGAATTTGTTTGATTGCCTCAAGCAAAGGTAGATTTATCTTGACTTGCTTAAAAGTCTCCATCATTTCATCTATTTTTGTATTCCCTTTATCAAAGGAATCTGATTTCATTGCATGAGGAAATGGTAAATGAGGAACTAATTCTTCATCTGACTTTGGAAGCATTTTCAAAAACTTTTTGAATTTTTGTTTTCATTTTTTATTTTTTAAAGGTCTGTCAATTTTACTTGCTATCATTATGCTGCTCTTGCTGCATATCTTTATCATTTTCCTCATTTTTTTCTTCTTCAGTACCCACTTTGTTATTTATAATTCTTCCACTTCTCAAAGTGGTGACAGTTTTTACTTCTTCATGTGAATTGGAAGCTTCTCCCACCATGTCCTTTGGGATTGTTCAAAGGTTGGTGGGTAATTTTCCTTCCTCTCTTTTGCCAAAGTATTTGAAAATTTGTCCCAATGTTTCTTCAATCTTCTTTTTGCTCGGTGTGAAAATTCACGGTCTGAGTTAAAGATCTAAATTCGGAGTGAATTTAGGACTTGATCTTCAAAGAAGGGACACGGAAGGGGTTTGAGCTGAGCGCATCACGCGAGTTGTTGTGGAATAAATTTCTTTGAAAATTTGGTTTGGCATAAAAATTCTGCTGATAAGGCTATGTAGTTTTGAAAGGCATTTGGTTCTTTGGTTGTTGCTGCTGTTGGGATTGGTCAATTGAATGAGTAGGGGACTAGCATATCAGACATGCCTCCTCTACTCTTGCAACATTTGGATTTTTAAGTGAGTCCATCAATCTATCAAACTTTATGGTTAAATTGTCCATCTTTCTTTCCAACTCATTCACCTCATAAATCTTCCCTTTGGTGGGTTGGTGATTGTTCAACCTAACAGGATTTTCAATATCTCTTGACAGAGATTCCTGTTGAGTTGAGTTTTCACCAATTACTTCAAACAAGTCCCAAACTTTCTCAACTATTTTTTGCAAGTAAGTGCCTCCACAGGAGGCATCCACCATATTTTTGCCTTTTTGATCAATTCCTTGATAGAAGCTTTGAACCAGCTGCCATCTGGGAATTTGATGATGAGGGCATTGCCTTAAAAGTTCCTTAAATCGTTCCCATGCTTCATGGAAGGTTTCAGTTGAGTTTTGTGAGAAGGAAATGATAATTTGTCTCAATTGACTTGTTTTAGACATTGGGAAATATTTGGCTAAAAATTGACACTACAAATCATTCCAAGAAGTGATACTATTTGGTGCTAACATAGATAACCATGCTCTAGCCTTATCCTTTAATGAAAAAGGAAAGAGCCTAAGCTTGGTTGCTTCTGGACCAAGTCCAGCTATGTTGAAAGTGGTGCAAAGAGCCAAGAATTCATCCACATGTTTGTATGGATCTTCCTTACCCAACCCATGGAAGGAAGGAAGCATTTGGATAGTTGATGATTTGATCTCATAATTTCCTTCAACAGTAGGAAATTGAATGCAAAAGGGAGAATTATAAGCACCAGGTGCAAAGTAATCCCTCAAAAGTCGAGGTTCTTCACCCATAGTAGCAGAATTCTGTGTTGTTTGTTTGGTTCGTAGTGGCCTTTCAACTTCTAAATTCAGTGGGACTATCTCAGGGTTGAGAGTCCTACCAAACATACAACTCAAAACAAAAATCTGATTATTCACAGCAAACCTTCAGAATTTCTTTTTAAGTAGTTTCCCATCTTCAAAAATTGGACATGAATAACTGCACATGTATAAACAATAGAATAGTTTAGTAATGATATAAAAAATAAAAGTAAAAACATAGGTCTACCTATTTTAAAACAAATTCCCCGGCAGCGGCGCCAAAAACTTGTTGTTGCTTCTTAGTGTGCTTGATTTATGTGTGTTTTGAAAACAGGTTTGCAACTATTATACTGAATCTAGAATATTAAAAAAAAAGTAAAGAAATATCAGCACAGGTAGAAGTGAATTAGCCTGCAAGATCAGGGCCAATTGTAGCAAGTTTTAAATGTAAGTGAGTGAAAGATCGTCCACAGAGAATTTGTCTAAAATGCAAGATAAACCTCCAGATCTGAGCTACCAGATCTGGCCTCTTATCCTATCTAGAAAGCACATAAGATGGGAGGTTGAATTTGTCACATTAACTAAATGATAAAAGTAAAAATTAAACTAAGTGATCCAGATCCGAGTTGGGGAAACGTTTGAGGTAAACTTATACAAAAAATGGAGAAGTAATATCTAACTTTGATTTGGTCCTTGAAAACTAATGAGAATGACCGACTCAATGAGAGATGATCTAATCTTCATCTGCCAGCATGTAAGAGAAATAAATCTAATTTAACGATTAGGTTTAAGCTTATGACTATGGTCTGTCAACTTTAATGGCCACAAACCATCCAATAGTCTTTAATCCAAAGCCATAGTTTAGGACAAGAAGCATCACTACACATACCGTGAGAGATTAGGTTACCAACACTAATTCTCACAGGATTAATGAATCAAGGGAAATTGCATGAAACGAATCTAAAGGAGTCTAATGCAATAAGGAGATCGGAGGAACCCTTAACATGAGTCAATTGAGAATATCAGTTCTGATAACCTTTTCAAATCCACCATTACAATTCTGAAACCTGACTTAAACAGCTCTCAAATTTGTAGTCTTGAATACAACTCTCTTTTGAATTACAGAAATATCTCACAGCTCTCAATTGCAAGTCAAAGTGAAGCTATTACAGGGATTTCAGACAAACTATCTGGTTTGGAAATGGGGGAATAGGAATGAAACTCAAAATCTGGATGCCCCAATTGGGCAAATGGTTCGTCTATTTATAGTTTTCCCCAAGTCCAGCTCAGATGTGTATCAACCAATCAGAGGTGCTCAGATCTGTATTGACCAATGGTGGTCAAGCACGAGGATCCAGATCTGTTCTGGCCAATCAGAATTCCTCGATCCGTTCAATTAATCAAAAAGGCATCAATTACATATGCATTTTGAAAATCTGTTAGAGTTTCTAGAAGTTCCCACCAAGTTATTTCATCTCTGGGTGCTCACGTGGGGTGGAATATGCCTTCTCTTTATGCTTAGAATCCTCTAGAATGTCCCTAGGTTTTTAAATGCATTGGGACACGTGAAACAGATTACTGGATTGCCCTTATAAAAGCTGAGAACCTCCAGAATACCTTTTCGCAAAGTTTAGGGGTCTTTTCGCAAGGTGTTGTAACTCCTGAAGCTCTTTTATGAGTTACGAGTTACATTGAATTGAGTTTTCTTCTTTTCGAAAAGGTAAATCATCTCTTCGAAAAGTTCAGATGCTCTTCGAAAGCTAAGCCTGGAGTTTTTGTTCTTTTCGTAGAGTTTCAGGTTCTTTGCGAACAGTTCAGGTTCATTGCGAAAAGTACTCTGTAGTGCATTTTTCTGTTCGAATTGCTCCATACTTCTTTTCTGGGTTGAGACCACGTCTTTGCCTCTTTAATTCGGACCTTTCAACAGCTAGTGAGGTTGTTTCTTCTTTTTCTTCCTTTGGATTGACATGGAATGCCATCTTTTTGGCACTTTTGAGCTACTTTCAAGGTTAAGCCTGCCTTTATTGTTAGCTGTAAAACAAACACTTAAAACACTTATTTAGTTCTCTCAAGGGTCTATCAAGGCCTAGATTAAGGGGTGAAAAATGGTATTTTCCAGTTCTCAACAATAAGTGATCATACAATAACATCTTACTCAGGTGCCTTACTGAAAGTAAAGTGATCAATATTATGAAGGAGATCCACAAGGGAGTATGCGGAGCCCACGTCAGCGGTCACATGCTAACTAAGAAAATTCTATGACAGGATTACTTTTGGACCATTATGGAATCAGATTGCTGTAAACATGTTTAGAAATGTTACAAGTGTCAAGAATACTCCAGTCTGATACATGCTCCTACCATCGATCTTCACTGCATGACCACTCCTTGGCCATTTGCTACCTGGGGCCTTGACATCATCAAAATGATTAATCTGAAAGCATCAAATGGATATCAGTTCATCCTTGTCGCCATTGAATACTTCACCAAGTGGGTAGAAGCGGTGTCATCTGCCAACATCATGGCCAGTCACGTCGAGAAGTTTCTCAAAAATAATATTGTGTGTCTATTTAGAGTACCCAAGGATATCATCATAGAAAATGGCACAAACTTTGTGAATAAGCACATCCGAGCCTTCTGCGAGCAATACAAGATCAAGCACCATCGCTCATCACCTTATCGGCCTCAAACTAATGGAGCCGTAGAAGCTGCAAACAAGACGGTCATCCGCAGCCTTGAGAAGATGGTCGTCACTTATTAAGATTGGAGCGAAATGCTACCGTTTGCTTTGTGGGCCTACAGAACGTCGATCCATACCACTACAGGGGCAACACCACTCTCCCTTGAGTATGGAACCGAGGCCGTCCTACCGGTTGAGGATGAAGTACCCTCGCTTTGAATCCTTATTGAATTAGGCTTACCTGAAGCAGAGAGAAAGAGATATCTCGCTTCAAACAATTGAACTTATTAGACAAGAAGAGACTCCTAGCCTTGTGTCACACTCAAGTTTACCAAGGGTGAATCGCACGCGCTTATAATAAATGTGTCCGTTGTCAAGGTCTAAAGATAGGAGACACTGTGTTGAAGAAGATCTTCCCATCCCTCCACGCCGATCTGAGGGGGAAATTCAAGCTGAACTGGGAGGGACCTTACGTCGTCCAAGAAGTGCTACCGGGATACGCCATCCGCCTCGCGACAATGGACGGAGATCATCTTCCTGAGCCATCAATGTTGGATACATCTGACGGTTCTACTCTTAGCCTATCACGATAAGGTAAGTCTTGGTAAAATAGATACGTGATTGCTTAAGAACCACCCAAAAGAGGCCATCATTCCAAGCACAGTAGCCAAAAAGTATCCCTAAAATGATAATATCCTTTGCTACCCCATTCAAGCCTGGGCCTTTCTTTCAATGAACCCTTCCCTAAAAATAAATGTGTACATATACAAAAAAAGGGAAGTAAAGTTACCATTAAAATCTAAAAAAATCGGAAAAGCAAAACCCCAAAAAGTGCTTGCTTGAAATGGAGTAAAAAGAACAAAAAAAAAATGTAGAAGAATCACGGGGCATGTACAGCAAACCCCCCCAAGGAAGGAAGTATATTGAGAAAACTAAAGCTGTATCAAGAACCCCTTTTAGGCCAGCATACCTTCAAATCCTAACCTAACCCATGGCCATGTACACCCTGAAGGAAGCCCTCTTTTTAAGTACACAAGCAGTCATAGTATCTGTTAAGTCAACACAAGCCAAGTTGTGGGACAACACCAGAATCCCATCTGGCCGGCTATAACAGAATCGACGTCTATGTCGTGGCTTTTGAAAAAATATATATATATATATAAGCTCAAAGCAAGATGGACGTGGTGAAAACTCGAAAGGGCGCTACGAGTAAAAATAGTGAGTTTGTGCAAACTAGGTGAAAACTCGAAAGGGCGCTTGGGATAAGAGAGCTAAGCCCATGGAGGTAGTGAAAACCCGAAAGGGCTCCATAGGTAAAAAAGGAGATAAATAAATAAAAAAGAAAAAAAGAAAAGAAGAAATATTTGAAATGATTGATTGATGTTTGGGGAACCTTTTTATTACTCCCCCTGATCCCCTTTTCTGGGCCACTCATGCTAGTTCAAATCGGGCCCTGACCAAAATTATCTTTGTGAAACGGCTTCGTCAAATGTATGACTCAAGGTAAGGAGAAAGGTTTGACTCAGTCCAAAGGGATTGATGTTCTAGTCTTGGTAAGGCTGTTGAAATTCTCTCAGACCCGACTATTTAAAAGGGGGGTGACCCCCCTTTTAAATAAAAATCCTAAAATATATATATAAATCAAGAAAAATCCACTTTGGGCGACTATACCCAAAGTGGGACCCGTGACTTCACCTCACTAATAAGGCATCATTAAAAAAAAAGAGAGAAGCCAAAAAAGAATAAAAAAATCAAGAAAAATCCAAATACAAAAAAATTATGTGTGTGTATATATTTCTACTCTTTCCATGTACATAGTTACAACATCGTACTTCCATCTCAAAAATAAAGAAAAAGAACAAAAAAAATCTCTAAAAATAAAAATCCTAAAAAATATATATAAATCTTTAAAATGAAAAAATATAGATAAAAGTTTGTTTCTCCTTTTGTTAATTAGGATGCTTATTATTACCTATATAAATAAAAAAGGGACTGACATTTTCTCAAGGATGTGCAAGAACATCAAACGGTCCAAAGCCTCGAAGCAGGCAACTTCTCAACGATGGACAAATCAGATGAAGCATCTCACCACCGACATCAAGTCTATTAAAAAAAAAGGGAAAATGAAAATCATTTTGAAAAAGAAAAAAAAGAAATTTGTGAACTTTTCATGCACCGCTACGCACATGCGTGTTTTCCATGCTGTAAAAGGTTAATATTTTATCGGTAATGCAGCTGTGCAAAACTAATGTCCTAGGTCTAAGGTTCACCTTGGATCCATGGATCCTACTTCAAAGTAGGAGCAACAGTGTCAATCTTGGTCAAACTATCAATGTTTTGATCAGATTGATTCCTCCGCTAAATCTTCGCCCTGATCGCTCCATCTTTTGGTTTCGGGTAAACTTGAGTGCCTTGAACATCCAGTTCGTCACGTGATATTTTCGAAGGTGTAGACTCTTGGTCTACACTGTCCGTGTGACAACCCGGATTTCGGGGTGCCAAAACCCGTGCCATCAGCACGATCATCTTGACCGTGCCCTTTAACTAAGCACGGAACACTGGTATATCAAGCATCAAAAAGTATAATAAACGAAATTGCAGAATTTAAATCTATATTAATTAACTCCCTAAACGACAGTTCTACCCTCATGCCTCTGCATGAATGGAGAACCGATCCGAACCATCGATGATAGAAATCATCACGGATGGTTCGTCCCAAAAGAATAATCCCAACTCCTTATATACATGGTTTGAAACAAAATCAAGGCTTGACATACCAAGCCGTACAAAATCTCTCTAAAAGCCCTCAAAGCGGCACAACGGAGTCCTCTAGAAGAAGTCCTCAGGAGGTGGCTCCAATTCTTCGCCGGCCGCAAGGTCCGACTCGCCAGGATCAGCGTCTCCTGAAGCCTCGGCAGCTGCTAGTAGTGGACCTGCGACGTATAGTCTATAGGGTGAGCTACATCCTAGCTCAATAGGGAACAAGACATAGTTGAACATATAAATTATTACTCACATATATGATATGCCATGCATGATGTATCTATGCAGTTATTGATGAAAACAGTTAAAAGCATTTCATTTTACTATTCATTACTTATGTTTTCATTTATTCATGAATGATGCTGAAAAGGCCTAAAGCAAAACTTAAACTTTCAACTTAAGTAATCCCCGAGCAATATAGCATCGAGCCCCGATGAGATACCCTTCATCGTCATCTATATGAAGCGGTTTTAACGTATTCACAGGAATACAAATATAGTACCAAGCCCCTTTCCACAGGGATTGGTGGCGGGTTTCACTTGTCTCAAATCAACACCCACAGGGTGTGCTTACTATGTCGGATAAGCCTCCGCTTTGGCCTACGGTTTCGCCCGAGTATCGGTCACGGATATCCTGCCGTGTCGTCGTGGATATCATCAAACCTCAAATAGCAAAATATATTGCCTTACATATAGTTATTCACCGTGTAAGTGTGCTATCTTATATCGATTAGGCCCTATCAACATGATTCAATCATTGGATACATCACAGGATGTATCCATTTACTGCATCACACGATGCTCTCATCTTTACTTCTTCATCCCCTGGGGATGGCTTATTAGGATTACTCTTATGGATGTCACACGCACACACACTTTTCACAATTCTTAAGCAACTAAACAATTGAATTGAAATCTATATCACTACATACATGCTCTTGTAAAATAAGGTACATGTTCAAGGTGTTCCCTACCTCAAGTCTTCATTTGATCAATGCATCAAGGTCCCACGTGGCTCCTTGTGCATTAGTTCACACGTACCACCTATGGTACCACATAACAGGTGAAACACATCACTAAGGATGCAATAAAGAAGGTCTAAGACCCTCCAAGAATCTTAAAGTCAAACCCAAAAGTCAACATAATTTATCTCAGTCGATTAATCGAATTCCAAAATCGATTAATCGAAAGTCAATATCGATTAATCGATTCTCAAATCGATTAATCGAGATTTTCATTCGATTAATCGAATCCTAATTCGATTAATCGAAATTCTCTGTTTCGCAAAGTCGATTCTCAATTCGAGTAGTCGAGTTCCTAAAATCGACTAATCAATCCCAAATCGATTAATCGAAAACTGAAATCGATTAATCGAAATCCCATTTCGATTAGTCGATTTTCCTCAAGCCATTTCCTCCAACCCCTGGGGTCCACTGGAGGTTCCCAGTCGATTAATCGATACCCAAATCGATTAATCAAAATCCAAGGTCGATTAATCGAATTCCAATTCGATTAATCGAAATCGGGGTCCTCTGACTTTTCAACTTCCTGGCCAATTTCGATTAATCGAAACCCAATTTCGATTAATCGAAATTGTCGTCGACCCTTTTCATGTTCTTCCCCATCTTTTTCCACACTTTTTCCTTTATTTTTCTAAACCATTATTCTATGATTTAAACCATTTTCAACTACAATTTAGACTCTACGATCTATGCATTTTATTCACAAAAATTTACCTTGAATCAATCGCAAGTTGATTTCAATCCCGTGGTTGAAAGGCTAGGGTTTCCAGCTTTGGCTCTAACAGATCCAAACCGTGTTGAATCCGGCTTTTATCGCTTGAATCCCCCCTCCAAATTAGTTGCAATAACTCCTCTCTTTACTTCCTCTCTCTCTCTCTTCTTTACTTCTCTCTCAACCACCAAAAAAACACATTTAGGGTTATTAAACCCTTTTATCCCTTTCCTCACGTGTGTGTTGAGCACATACACCGCGATAGGTGTATGCGACTTCACATTTACAACACACACCACATAGACATTCAATTTATCACATCTCATTCGTTCATCACACCTCATGCTAACTATTGGACTTCCATTTGGTCAAACCTATGACCGATCGGGCACGGATCCCGAGGTCATAGTTTAGCATGATTTTTTGGGCTATTACATCCTCCCCACCTTGGGAATTTTCGTCCTCGAAAATAACCCAAGGTATGGCTGTCGGGGTCTCTCTCCCCCCCCCTCACATTTTTAGGTGAGGTGGTCTAATTGATTCAGACGTATTTAGGTATTCACACATACAAGCACGAAAGTAAAATTTAACAAAATTGAACAATTGACACAAAAATTTGATTTGTATTAAAGATTGAATTTTTACAAGGCCAGTTAAGTTGGCGTACAAAACAATTTACAGGTATATAATCATAAATCAAAAAATAAATACAAGACTCAAACAGGCCCCTCGTCAGGCTGGTCGAGTGCGACAGGAGCTGGTGTGTCTGGGCTGAGCAGTGGTGGTGCGGTGGTGGACTTTGGCCGCGTCTAAGTGGTCGGTGTGGCTGGCGTCTCGGGCGGAGCGAGGTAGATGTGGAAGGAGCGTGCTCGGTGGTGGGATGGAAGACGGGTCCTCGGTGGAAGGCGGTGCGTCCAGCGGTCCACTCCTCCTCCTGGGCGAGGTAGCGGCGGTAGTCGGTAGGGTAGATGTGGCGGAGGGTGTGAAATAGGAGGAAGTCTATCCTCTGATTCATCCTTTCGTTGTTGGCCTCCATGCGAGCCAACACGTCCTCGATGGTAGGACCGGATGGAGCGGCGCCACGGTAAGATGAGGTGGGTGTCATGGGCGGAGTGGGGGTGGCATCGGTGGGTGGCAGTGTGGGAGAACCCTCTCCACGGATGGCTCGGCGGGGATAGGGTGTGCTCCACCCAGGTGGAGTCTCTTGAGTGGTGGGGTGGTGGCGGTGCTCTGCTTTGCTTCTTCTTTGAGGCTGGAGGCGGGACCCGGGCAGTGGTAGGGTCGCTTTAGTAAGTGTAGCTACAGGGTCCATGAAGACTTGTGGCGTCTTCCACGCGATCGTAGCCCTCACCTCGTGAGGCGAGATCTTTGTGGGAGGGCTGTGGGAGTAGCACTCCAACATGCTCGAGATGAGCATCTTCTCCTTGGGCCGCATGTTGCCCTTCATCAGTTTTCCCTTGATGTACTTCATCCCTTCTAGGATGACCATAGTAGCATCAAACCATCGGCCATAGAAGGCCGCATAAAGTGCATGTTGCACTTTGTCCATGCGCTTGGTGTCATGCCACATTGGGTAGAGGTTGCACTTGATTATTGAATCAAGCATCCACATGTAGTGTGGAAGGTCAACCCTCTTGATGGAGGAGCCCGACCCCTTCTTGCCATTTGTCATGCGGGTCATGACCTCCTCAAATCGAGGGTCCTCCTCGAAGGGTGGGAATAGGGTGGTCTCTGGGGTGAAATCGAGGTAACACTCGAGTACCTCGTGTATGTGACAATGAGTGATCGTGTACAGACGACCCTCGATCTTGGTCAAAATGCAATCATCGGTAGGGCCATCCGTTAGCCCTTGGTAAAACAGTCTAACCAATCTAGGGTAGTAAGAACCCCGGATTGGTTTGAGAAAATTCTTAGAGACCGGCGTTGGTGAGGTAATTTCGAGCCCATTGGGTCTCGCCCGGCAAATTGGGATTTGTGAATAGGGTAGGGTCGATAATATATTCGACCTCAAAGGTCTTTGCCACCCACCATTCATTTGGTTGTTCGACATTGGTGGGTGGTGGTGGCATGGGGGTGGACTCGGAAGACTCGTGACGCCTTCGTCGACCGGAGGTGGTCTCGATGCCGACGGTGATGGAGTCCTCACCGGCGATGGGGTGGTGGTGGTGGTAGCGGCGTTCTTACGCCCTAAGGGAGTTTAGAAAGTCGCCTTCTTTGAAGATAATCAGGTTTTGGCGGCATTGTTAGAAAACTAGGTTTTCTAACTCAAATTTGAAGGAAAAGCAAAATTTTAGGGTTTACCTGGTGGTTTGAGACCGATGAAGAGAATCGATGGCAAATCCCAACCCTAGACGTCGGATGGTCGGAGAAGAAGAGGAATGTAAACGCCCAAAATCTCCCAAGCCAAATGATTTGAATGGGAATAAAATCCCAATTTTATATATATATAGCCCGCGGCTCGATTAATCGAAATTCTGTTTCGATTAATCGAAATTCAAAACTAGGTTAAGCCGCGCAAAATCGATTAATCGATCTCCCAAATCGATCAATCGAAAATTAAATTCGATTAATCGAAAACATTTCGATTAATCGAAATCGTATCCGTTTAACATTTCAAGTTTTTGAGCTCACTGGCGCGAGCCAGTCGATTAATCAAAATTCCAAAATCGATTAATCGAATTTCACTTCGATTAATCGAAATCGTGTAGTAACTTCTAAATTTTTCAGAAATCTTTAAGTTATTCGATTAATCGAATTCATTTTAATTAATCGAAATTTCAAAATCGATTAATCGAAATTCACTTCGATTAATTGAAATCGTCTACCTGACTTCAATTTCTTCGAGGTCCCTTTAGTAAATCGATTAATCGAGATCCAGTTCGATTAATCGAAATCCAAAATCGATTAATCGACACTGCTTCGGTCAATCGAAATTTCATAATTGACTCCCAATTCTTCTAACATTCTCAGTTTGTTCAATTAATCGAACTTGCCGTTCGATTAATCGAATTCTAATTCGATTAATCGAAATTCTCAAAATCGATTAGTCGGTCCCAAATCGATTAATCGAGATTCCAACTCGATCAATCAAAATTTGTCTTCTATGTATATTCTAACTCTCCTTTCAATTTCCAGTCACTGGTACATGCCAGTCGACTAATCGAACAAAATCGATTAATCGAAATTCCAAATCGATTAATCGATTTGAAATTCGATTAATCGGTTTTGCCCAATTTCTGCAGATTTTCAATTTCTTTGGTTCTTTGATTATTTTTGGTAGTTTATGACATCAAGTGGTTCTTCCATAGAGTTGTATATACTTGATCATGTACATATAATTCTGTTCCTCAAATCAGATTGGATCAAATTTTCCATTGAATTACAAGTATAGTGGAGATTTCACAAACATGTTTGTGGTTTACATTAAGTTCTCACGTCGTTGGAAACAAGGCTGGATATTGTTCTTTCACATCGGCCTCTCGTTCCCAAGTAGCCTCTTCTTTTGGATGATTGTTCCACCGAACAAGCACTAAGGGAATCACTTTAGTGCGCAGTACTTGTTCCTTTCGATCCAAGATTTCCACTGGTTCCTCTATCATGCTCATGTCCTCACACATCTCTATAGGTTGCTTTCCTAATACATGAGACAGATCATTCACGTATTTCCTGAGCATCGATATGTGGAAAACATTATGTACTCGATCAAACAGCGGTGGTAAACCAATGCGATATGCAACTTCACCTACGCGTCCCAAAATTTCGAATGGTCCAACATAACGTGGACTTAATTTCCCTCTCTTGCCAAATCTCATTACACCTTTCATAGGTGACACCTTCACAAACACATGCTCGCCCACTTTATAGTCAACACTAGTCCGCTTCATATCGGCGTAACTTTTCTGTCTACTCTGTGCTGTCTTCAACCTTTCTCTGATAATTCGGACAACGGTGGCGTTGTCTTCAAGTAGTTTTGGTCCTAACACAAATTTCTCACCTGTTTCCTCCCAATTGAGAGGTGACTTGCATCGTCGTCCATACAGAGCTTCATACGGTGCCATGCCAATGCTCGTTTGAAAACTGTTATTGTATGCGAACTCGAGCATCGGTAGATACTCATCCCAGTATCCTTGCATATCAAGCATGCAAGCCCTGAGCATGTCTTCTATTACTTGGTTCACTCTTTCATCGCCCATCGGTTTGAGGATGGAAAAGTGAACTAAAGTCTAGTCGTGTTCCCATTCCTTCTTGAAATTTCTTCCAAAACTTGGGCGTATATAGTGGATCACGATGCGAAACTATCTTTGCTTGGAATCCCATGTAATCTTACAATCTCCTTCATGTATAAATCGCATCTTCTGCGTATATCGTAGTATTATCTGCGGCAAAAAGTCTGTTGATTTGGTCAATCGGTCTCTGATGACCCAAATGGCATTGTGTCTCTTAGCGATGCAGGGTAATCCAACAATGAAATCCATTGAGATCGATTCCACTTCCATTACGGATTGGTAAAGGTTGCAATAGTCCGGCGGGATGTCTATGATCAACCTTCACTTGTTGACAAGTCAAACACCGTGACACGACTCGCCAACGTCTTGTTTGATCCTCTCCACCAGTAGTTCTTTTTCAAATCTTGGTACATTTTGGTGCTACCAGGGTGGATAGCATAATTTGACTTATGGGCTTCATCAAGAATCGTTCGTCTTAGATCGGCATTGTCCGGAATGCATAGACGGCCTTTAAACAACAACGAACCATCTTCTTTTACTGAGAAGTCCGACCTAATGCCTTCACTCACGTCTTGATGAATCTTTGTTAATGCCGGATCTTTCATCTGTAGATCGTGGATATGCTCAAATATCACTGGCTTTACTGATATGTTAGCCAAAAAGGATCCAGTGTCCTTTGACTCAATGTTCGCATCATAGAATGCCAGATCCTCTAAAAATTTCCATCGGTGCATACCCAAAATCAAACAAGCTAACTGAGCTGAACCTTTCCGACTCAATGCATCGGCTACTACATTCGCCTTGCCAGGATGGTATTGTATGGAGCAATCATAATCCTTGAGGAATTCCATCCACCTGCACTGTCTCATGTTGAGCTCTTTCTGTGTAAATAGATATCGGAGGCTCTTATGATCGGTGAAAATTTCAAAAGTCTCACCATACAAGTAATGTCTCCAAATCTTACAAAAATGGCTGCCGGTTCAAGTCATGAGTCGGGTAATTTTCTCATGTTCTTCAATGTCTTGATTCTATCACCTTCTTGTGTTGGTTGAGTACACAACCAAGGCCATTGTATGACGTCGTCACAGACAGTATCCTCCATCGTCAAGGATCGCTAACATCGAGCCAAGTGAGTCTCGTTTTGAGTTCTTGAAAACTCTTCTCGCATGCCTCACTCCACTCAAACCTTGAATCTTTTCGTGCCAGCTTTGTGAGAGGTCCAGATATCTTTGAAAACCCCTCGACGAAACGTCGATAATAGCCTGCTAAGCCCAGAAAACTTCGGACATCGGTCACTGTCTTTGGTTGCTCCCATTTTACTATTGCTTCTATCTTTGCTGGATCCACAGTGACACCATGCTTTGAGACAACATGTCCCAAAAAGCTAACCTCTTCCAGCCAAAATTCACACTTGCTGAGTTTGGCGTACAATTGGTGTTCACGTAGCGTCTGTAGAGCAATCCTCAAATGTTCTTCGTGTTCCGTCTTGGATTTGGAGTATATCAGTATATCATCAACAAACACTATGACGCAAGAGTCCAAGTGTGGTTTAAACACTCGGTTCATCAGATCCATAAACGACGCCGGAGCATTCGTCAATCCAAACGGCATCACAAGGAATTCATAGTGTCCATACCGTGTCCAAAAAGTCATCTTCAATGTCCTCTCTTGACTATGGCGATGATACCCAGATCAAATACCTTGCTCCTTGCAGTTGGTCGAATAGATCGTCAATTCTAGGCAAAGGGTAGCGGTTCTTCACAGTGAGTTTGTTCAATTGTCGATAGTCAATGCATAGCCGCATTGACCCATCCTTTTTCTTGACAAACAAAACCGGTGCTCCCCATGGAGACACACTTGGTCTAACAAACCCCTTGTCCATAAGTTCTTGTAGTTGTTCCTTCAACTCCTTTAACTCAGCGGGAGCCATTCTATAAGGTGCTTTCGAAATAGGCTCCGTTCCTGGTGCTAAGTCAATGGCGAATTCTACTTCTCTTTCTGGAGGTAATCCAGGCAATTCTTCTGGAAACACGTCAGCGAAGTCTCGCATAACTGCTATCTCAGAAATGACGTTCTTTTCTTCCTTGTCCTCCTTTAAGAAAGCTAAGTATCCACTACAACCCTTTCTGATCATTTTCTCGGCCCTTACTGCTGAGATCAGTGGCACCGATGACGACCTCACTCCTTGAAACTGAAATGATCTTCTTGTGTTGGGTCTGAAAATGACTACCTTGTTCTTGCAATCGACGGTTGCACAATGCTGCGCCAACCAAGGATCACATCAAACCCTTGCATGTCTAACAGTATCAACTTTGCTTCTAGTTCATGCACCTCTAAGTCTCGAACCGCTACAATGATAGATTTGCAAGCTAACTCCGTGTCTACTAACTCTCCAGTCGGAATAGACACAGATAGGACGAAATCCAACGCCTCTGGAACAATCTTCATCTTCTTGGCGAAACGTGGAGTGACGAATGAGTGGGTAGACCCTGGGTCTATCAACACTCGAGCGTCATAACCACTGAAGCATCCTTTTTCATATATATTTAGAGTACCTATAGTATACATACATACATACAATATTTTACACATCAATTTACACTCTTAATTCACATACAGCTTTTGTATATAAAAAATATGTCTATTCAATTTCTGATGCATGCTCCTTCTCTATCTAAAATTTTAATGAAATGAAACTTTCTTTAATTTTAAAAAGGGTCTCACCTTGTATGACGTCATGCACGTTCCCTGCTTCCTGAGCAGTGACTGCATAGGCTCTCCCTTGAACGATCGGCTTCCTTGCTTGAATTGGTCGTGGTGCTGCAACTGAAACCGTCTTTCTCTTATCCGTCTCGGGGCAATCCTTGATCAAGTGGCCCACCTTGCCACATCGGAAACAACCCCTAGTTCCCATTCTACAATCCACCATCCTATGAGGCTTGCCACACTTTGCGCAAGTCTCCCGAGGTGTAGAAGAAACAGTACGAGAACCCTGTGTGTTAGTGGCGCCAGTAGACATGGCAGGGTTCTCATAGCGTAAAGGTCTCCCCGACGCAAGTAATGGAAACCTCTGTTGGTGTTGTTGTTGCGCCTGTCTTCTGAAACCCCCTTGGAACTGTGGTCTCTGATTTTGGGCTACGAACCTCGGCTTTTTGTTCACTGGTTCGTAGTTCCCCGTCCTTCCTTGTTCATTTCCTCCTCTCTGCTGTTCTCTCTGTCGATATCTATTTGTGTTCTCCTCTTCAACCACTAGTGCTTTACTCATGACCTCTTCATAGGTCCTCAGTTGAAATGGAGCTACGCCTCCCCTAACCTCAGGCTTTAAACCTTGCTGAAACCTCTTGGACTTCATCACTTCAGTAGCGACGTAATCCGGAGCAAAACGGGCAAGTCGTAGAAACTCCACCCCATATTCTCTCACTGTCATTCTCCCTTGTACTAACTGTAGGAATTGTATCTCTAATTGGTTCCTCACCACTTCTGGAAAATATTGTTTGTTGAACTCCTCAACAAACTCCTCCCAAGTCCAAGGCAACTCTGGGGTCTCCTGAGCCCGAGTCCGTATCACGGACTTCCACCAAGGCCCAGCCTCCCCATCCAACATATAAGCTGCCCATCTCACACTCTCATCTTCCGTGCAAGTTAGCACGCTAAAGACTTTCTCCATCTCCATCAGCCAGTTTTCAGCGGCCATTGTGTCTGCCTGCCCAGAAAATGAAGGAGGTCTCATCCTCCTAAACTCTGTAAAAGATGAGGGCACAGGCAACGCAGGTCCTACAGGTGGTGTAGGTGGCTGCTGTTCTCTTGACGCATGAGCTGCAAAGGATGCGGCTTGTTGTGCCATGGCAGCTGCCATAGTCTCCATAGTGTGCATCATCCTTTGTCGCTCCTCTCTATCTTCTTGTCTTTCTCTCAATCTTTCTTGCTCTCTTAGATCTTGATCCTGATGATCTCGATCCTCTTCATCACGCTGTCTACTACTACTGCCCCCTGGGGCCTCAGTACCTCCTAAAGGCACTCTATTAGTAGGAGAGATGTAACCATCTCCACTACGTAGACTCCTCTGTTGGCCTCCCCTTGGTCGGCCTCTTCCTCTAGATGACATTTGCGGCTGCATTTGAAACTAAAGTTTCGTTAGCAGAAGCCCCTATGTTCTGACGAAAGAACCCTTGTCAGAATTGCTAAAAGAAAATGGCTTTGATACCAACTGTGACAGCCCGGATTTCGGCACCCCAAAACCCGTGCCATCAGCACGATCATCTTGACCGTGCCCTTTAACTAAGCACGGAACACTGGTATATCAAGCATCAAAAAGTATAATAAACGAAATTGCAAAATTTAAATCTATATTAATTAACTCCCCAAAAGACAGTTCTACCCTCATGCCTCTGCATGAATGGAGAACCGATCCGAACCATCGATGATAGAAATCATCACGGATGGTTCGTCCCAAAAGAATAATCCCAACTCCTTATATACATGGTTTGAAACAAAATCAAGGCTTGACATACCAAGCCGTACAAAATCTCTCTAAAAGCCCTCAAAGCGGCACAACGGAGTCCTCTAGCAGAAGTCCTCAGGAGGTGGCTCCAATTCTTCGCCGGCCGCAAGGTCCGACTCACCGAGATCAGCGTCTCCTGAAGCCTCGGCAGCTGCTAGTAGTGGACCTGCGACGTATAGTCTATAGGGTGAGCTACATCCTAGCTCAATAGGGAACAAGACACAGTTGAACATATAAATTATTACTCACATATATTCCATGATATGCCATGCATGATGTATCTATGCAGTTATTGATGAAAACAGTTAAAAGCATTTCATTTTACTGTTCATTACTTATGTTTTCATTTATTCATGAATGATGCTGAAAAGGCCTAAAGCAAAACTTAAACTTTCAACTTAAGTAATCCCCGAGCAATATAGCATCGAGCCCCGATGAGATACCCTTCATCGTCATCTATATAGGATTAACGTATTCCAGGAATACAAATAGTACCCAAGCCCCTTTCCCCTGGGGATTGGTGGCGGGGTTTCACTTGTCTCAAATCAACACCCCTGGGGTGTGCTTACTATGTACGGATAAGCCTCCGCACTGGCCTACGGTTTCGCCGCCGTATCGGTCACGGATATCCTGCCGTGTCAGTCGTGGATATCCCGCCACGTCGGTGGGGTAACCTATCAAACCTCAAATAACAAAAATATCGGTGCCTTACATATAGTTATTCACCGTGTAAGTGTGCTATCTTATATCAGTTAGGCCCTATCAACATGATTCAATCATTGGATACATCCCTGGGATGTATCCATTTACTTGCATCACACCTGATGCTCTCATCTCTTTACTTCTTCATCCCCTGGGGATGGCTTATTAGGATTACTCTTATGGATGTCACACGCACACACACTTTTCACAATTCTTAAGCAATTAAACAATTGAATTGAAATCTATATCACTACATACATGCTCTTGTAAAATAAGGTACATGTTCAAGGTGTTCTGTTGTCGCTCCAAGTGTGCCATAAATGTGTGCATTATGAATCAAAAATTAAAGAATTAAAGAATGCTAGGTTATATGGATGTTAACTTATGAAAGGGATATCAGCACATTGGGGCTAACACTGGCCTGCAAGATCAGGGCCAATTGTAGCAAGTTTTAAAAGTAAGTATTTCAAGATCGTCCACAGAGAAGTTTGTCTAAACTGAGAGATAAACCTCCAGATCTCTGCTACCAGATCTGGCTCTATAATTATCTAAAAACAAGAATAGATAAAAGAGAGTGTTGGATTGTGTCACATTTAACTATAAGCAAATAAAGAAAAGAACTAACTACATGATCCAGATCCGAGTTGGGGAGATGTTTAAAATAAGACAAATGCAGAAATAATAGCTTCATGTACTTTAGCCTCTCAATTTTAATGGAGAATCAGAGTTCAACAGAGCAGATTCAATCTTCATCCTGCTACCAGATGTAAGAGAAATAAATCGAATTAAGGAATAGGTTTAGACTTATGGTCGTGATCATCACTTAAATGGTCACAGATCCGTCTAGTCATGGCCTATTCTTTAGTTCGTAACATGAACATCATCAGAATGCCGCTAGAATTAGGTTACCAACGCTAATTCGCATTGTGGGTGATGAATTAAGGAAGTTGCATGCGGATGAGTGAATCTAAAGAAGTCTAATGCACTAAGGTGAACATTCAACCCTCGACATGACTCCAATGGAGAAGACACAAATTATCGCAACCTTTTAAAATCCAAAATTACAATTCTGAGCACGGCTTAGAGAGCCCTCGGACTTCATGCAGGCTTCTCGAGAGCCTCGGACTTCTGATCTTGAATCCGAACTTGGAAGTACAAATCACTCACAATGGCTCTCAAAGGTAAACTACAAGAAGGGATTACGGGGGTTCGGATAAGCTATCCGAGGAATGAGGGAAACAAAGATGAAAACTCTAAAATGGATACCCAAATTGGGCAAATGGTTCGTCTATTTATAGTTTTCCTAAGTCCACATTTCGGATGTGTATCAACCAATCGAATTGGATAGATCTGTATCAACCAATAGAGTCAACACACGGGATCCGGATCTGTTCGCCAATCGAACGCTTGATCTCGTTCACCAATCAGAGCCGTAAGCATCAATTACATTATGGGTTTGAAATTACTTTGAGCTTTCGGAAGTTCCCGCCGAGTAATTTAACTTTGGCGCTCACATGGGTTGGAATATGCCTTGGATCTTGATTGGAACCTTCCTGAATGTTCTGGTCTTTTGATTGCATTTGGGGCGTGTGCAAGTTTCTGAAATACCTTCTGACGACGCAAATCCCGAATGCCATTTCGCAGAGTTCAGGCCTTTTCGCAAAGTTTAATGACTTCAAGCTCGTTCAAAGTTCAATCTTCTTTTCGAGAAGTGTTTTCTTCTTTTCGCAAAGTTCAAGGTTCTTTGCGAATAGTAGAAGTTCTTTGCGAATTGAACTCTAGGCTCTCATTCTTCTTTGCGAATAGTAGAAGTTCTTTGCGAATTGAACTCTAGGCTCCCATTCTTCTTTGCGAATAGTAGAAGTTCTTTGCGAATTGAACTCTCTCTTGCTTCAGGTCTTTGTTTGCTCTTTTAGACCCTCTTTAGCCATTGCTGAGGCAGTTTCTTCACTCCTTTAAACTTGACATGAGCTGTCAGCTTTTTGATCTTTTTGGGATGCTTTTCGGATTTGGACCTGTCTGATTGGTTAGCTGTAAAATGCACACTAAAGCACTTATTTAGTCTTCTCAAGGGTCTTTCAAGGCTCATGTTTAGGGGTAAAAAATGGTATTTTTCACTACTTAACACCCTACCTCAAGTCTTCATTTGATCAATGCATCAAGGTCCCACGTGGCTCCTTGTGCATTAGTTCACACGTACCACCTATGGTACCACATAACAGGTGAAACACATCACTAAGGATGCAATAAAGAAGGTCTAAGACCCTCCAAGAATCTTAAAGTCAAACCCAAAAGTCAACATAATTTATCTCAGTCGATTAATCAAATTCCAAAATCGATTAATCGAATCTGATTCGATTAATCGATTTCCAAAATTGATTAATCGAAAGTCAATATTGATTAATCGATTCTCAAATCGATTAATCGAGATTTTCATTCGATTAATCGAATCCTAATTCGATTAATCGAAATTCTCTGTTTCGCAAAGTCGATTCTTAATTCGAGTAGTCGAGTTCCTAAAATCGATTAATCGATCCCAAATCGATTAATCGAAAACTGAAATCGATTAATCGAAATCCCATTTCGATTAGTCGATTTTCCTCAAGCCATTTCCTCCAACCCCTGGGGTCCACTGGAGGTTCCCAGTCGATTAATCGATACCCAAATCGATTAATCGAAATCCAAGGTCGATTAATCGAATTCCAATTCGATTAATCGAAATCGAGGTCCTCTGACTTTTCAACTTCCTGGCCAATTTCGATTATTCGAAACCCAATTTCGATTAATCGAAATTGTCAGATTCAGCCCTTTTCGAGCTGTTCTTCCCCATCTTTTTCCACACTTTTTCCTCTATTTTTCTAAACCATTATTCTATGATTTAAACCATTTTCAACTACAATTTAGACTCTACGATCTATGCATTTTATTCACAAAAAATTTCCTTGAATCAATCGCAAGTTGATTTCAATCCCGTGGTTGAAAGGCTAGGGTTTCCAGCTTTGGCTCTAACAGATCCAAACCGTATTGAATCCGGCTTTTATCGCTTGAATCCCCCCTCCAAATTAGTTGCAATAACTCCTCTCTTTACTTCCTCTCTCTCTCTCTTCTTTACTTCTCTCTCAACCACCAAAAAAACACATTTAGGGTTATTAAACCCTTTTATCCCTTTCCTCACGTGTGTGTTGAGCACATACACCGCGATAGGTGTATGCGACTTCACATTTACAACACACACCACATAGACATTCAATTTATCACATCTCATCCGTTCATCACACCTCATGCTAACTATTGGACTTCCATTTGGTCAAACCTATGACCGATCGGGCACGGATCCCGAGGTCATAGTTTAGCGTGATTTTTCGGGCTATTACAGTCCGAGCAAGTGCCCTACGGGGTTTGAGGTCTGGATAACTCCGTCCTCAAAAATATCTATTGTTGGATTGATTTCAACCTGTCAGATACGAAACTACGTCAGACAACTATGTGTAAATATGCATGCAGAAGGGCCTATTTTAGGTGGCAGGCTTAAAACCTACACGGTATCCCTGTAAAGTGTATGTCATGTGTCTGGGTATCTGTTGGATGGTCATTTGTTCCTATAAATTATAGTCGGACGGGATCTAGGTCGGGACTTCCATCGCCTTATTATTTATTGCTCCTAATGGGTGCGTGTTTATGCATAGTTGGCCATTTGTAACTTCATTGATGGAGAGGCCAAGATTGAGCGTCCTTCTATGGACACTCAATTCTGACTCGATCCTTTCGATATCACATGGATTTGAGTACGTTGGCTTCAATTTCGTCGTAAACTGTTTCGGAGATACAGGCTCTTGATATGCGTTGTCTGGGCGTGCGCCTCTCGAGACTCGAGATCCAGATAAGGCTTATTTTTTATTTTTTTTAAATGGAAAAAGCAATCATTGAAAATAGAAAAAAGAGAAGAAGAATAAATCTGTATTTTCATAGCACGCATAGCTACGCACTTACGTTTCTTTGATGCGGTAAAATATCAATATTTTATCGGCAACGCAGCTGTGCTAAATTAATGTCCAAAGTCTAAAGGTTCGCCTTAGATCTTGGGATCCTACTTCAAAGTAGGAGTAATGGGGTCAATCATGATTAGACGGTCAATGTTTCAATCAAGATGATTCCACTGCTAAATCTTTGATCTAAGCACTCTGTCTTTGATTCATATGAATGTGAGAGTCTAAGCTTCAGATTTTTCACGAACCTTTCGGAGGTGTGGACTCTTGGTCCACGTAATCTGGGCATGCCCCCTACGGGGTTTGAGTTCCAGATAACTCCGTATGAAAAAGGTCAATCGTTGGTTGAAACCAACCTGTTAAGAATGAAACTATGTGCAATCATGCATACAGAAGGGTTCATTTCCCTTATTTTTCACAGGCCTAAAACTTGTGCTGGCGCGGTATCCCTGTAAAGTGTATGCCATGCGTCTGGGTATCCATAGGATGGTCGTTTGTTCCTATAAATTGTATCCAGACGGGATCTGGATCGAGACTTCCATCGCCTTTGTTGGTTATCGCCCCTAATGGGTGCATATTTATACATAGTTAAATGATGTGTAAAATCATTGTTGGCAGAGACCAGGGCTGGATGTCTCTTTTGGTAGACACCCAATTTTGGTTGGATCTATTCAAGATTATTTGAAGTTGGATGCTCTAGGTCATGTTTTTGAAAATGGCATGTACTCCCAAAAAGCGTTGCGACGTCTATTCGCTCCACTCGAGTAGTCATGCCAAATAAATGTCGGGATTGATGGGTTCGCCCAAAGACCTCGCTGCTTCAGGCAGGGGCACCCACGAGGATCCTCTCGAACCCGTCGCGGCGATGCGCCCGCTATGAATGAAAATATAGAGTCGCCACCCGAAGCTTTTGGTGACCCGGGAAACCTTTAAATCAATATTTTGAGCACTGAAGTGCTAAATATGACTCTGATTTACCGATCTTTGCCAAAGGCTCTAGGGTAGGGGCTTCGGTTATCGATCGGGAAGGGTTTAGGCACCCGATCAACCCACACGTAGCGGTCTCTATCTATGGCCAAAAATAAAAATAAAAGGGGCGGAGTTTCCCCTTGCCCGAAGGCAATACGGTCCTATCAAGCTTTGAGCTAAACCAAAATTTCGGCGGTGTAACAACTTGAATCCTTAGACGGAGGAGACACCAAGAAGGTAGAGGAAGAGAGGGGTGAGCCGGAGCTCATGGGCCCTTGTTGCACTGTGGAAGTCCTTCGCTTTGGCATGCTTTCGATGGCTTAAATGGAGTGAAAATGGGTTCTAATGCTAGGATTCAATAAAATAGGAAGTGTTGGGTGAGGCCAAAGGCTAGACTTTAGCTAAAGGGAGTGATCTAATGGCTGAAATGGATTGAAAAAGATGAACTAAGCTTGCTGGAATTCTAGAAAATAAGTCGCATTTTCTCTCACTAGGGTTCTCTCTCTTAAGCTCTCTAATCTTTCAACCAAAATTTTCAACCCTTTGGGAAGAGGGGGGCCTCTCTATTTATAGAGAAGAGGTGGGTTAGGGGCTTACTTAAGAGCTAATTGGTTTAGCAATTAGGTAATCCCCCATCTAAGGTTTTCTAGGTTTTCAAAGTCCTAGGGTTTTGGGAAACTTATTTTAATGGCGGATGATGGGGTGAGCTTATTGGCAACCCCTAAGTCACCCATGGTCTCACCCCTCTCTTCCTCTACCTTTTTGGTGTCTCCTCCGTCCAAGGATTAAAGCCGTTACGTTGTCGAAATTTTGGTTTGGCTCAAAGCTTGATAGGGTCGTATTGCCTTCGGGCAAGGGGAAACTCCACCCCTTTTATTTTTATTTTTGGCCATAGATAGAGACCGCTACGTGCGGGTTGATCGGGTGCCTAAACCCTTCCCGATCGATAACCGAAGCCCCTACCCTAGAGCCTTTGGCAAAGACCGGTAAATCAGAGTCATATTTAGCACTTCGGTGCTCAAAATATTGATTTAAAGGTTTCCCGGGTCACCAAAAGATCCGGGTGGCGACTCTACATTTTCCTTCATAGCGGGCGCATCGTCGTGACAAGTTCGAGAGGATCCATGGTCGCACAGATGGCGACTCTGCTGGGGATATCACCCTAGCGCTTCCCCTCTTGTTGGCCTTTCTTTTTTTGTTACTAACCATTGCTGTTTTTTTTATTTATTATTTTCTGCTATTTTTTCTATATTTTTGTTGCTTTTACTAACGTACTCACCCCTACGATTCAGTCCTTTAAGTACCTTAGCCGATTGGTGGGCCTACGTGCGCCTTTAAATTCCTATTTTTCCGATTCTTGTCATTTAAGCCACCTTAGCCGTTTGGCAGGCCCGCTCACATTTACTTTTACGTCATTTAAATTTCAGTCATTTACGAGCCTTAGCCGTTTGGCGGGCCTATGTGCACTTCTCATTTCTGTCATCATATATCACCGTTGAACGCCGGCCTGTTGAGGCGGCATGGGCTTGTCATCCCCGACCCGATTTTGGACTTAATTTCACTCCCCTATAAAAATCTGTAATTAAAAGTGAACCAACAGTGTGGGGAGATAATTGAATTTATTTTTGCGCTTTTGGGTAGTTTTCGGGGGGTTTAGGCGCAAATATATTTTACCCGGTTCCCAGTAAGGCGGCAGCCCTAGTGGTGATGATCCTGAAATGAACCACCCCTTCCAGTACCTGAGAAGGCGCTTGTACCGGAGGTATATCGGTTGGATTGCCAATTCCGATAAAGCCGTAAAACCCGCATTGGTGAGAGCGTAGACAACCCAAAATTCAGCCGTGTACCTCTAGGAAATGGAAAGGAGGGACCCGATAACATACACAGTAGTCCTCGGGAGCATCCCTCCCAGGAAACCAATTCAAAGACCCACTTTTGGGCTTGTTGTTCACTGTCAAACTACATTGACATAATTGATTTTGCCAGGCGTATATAATATATACGTCCAGCAAAAAAATCCCAGTTTTACTCAGGCGTATATAATATATACGCCCAGCCAAAATCTCAACTTTTTTGGTCGGGCGTGCATAATATATACGCCCAATGGATACCGGGTCACAGCAACCCGATCTGAGGCCCAATCCACCACCCCAATTCCCCGATTAGCGGTATTAGTGCCCGCAGTAGCTTCCCGCATTCTATAACACCCAACATGCCCCCGCCCAATCAAAAGAAGGCGACTACTCATTGATTTTCTCCGAGGGATCGGGTCGTTTGCGTGGATTCCCTCACCTTCAATAAAACGAAAGGGTTCCCTTTCGCCTCTTCCGAAGTCTGTCGGATCCCGCCGTGGGACCTACTAAAGGTACATATATCGCCCGAAACGGGAGTTGACCCTGGGCACTAGGTCATCATTCATCTAGGTAGAGGGGAGTTATTTTCCATCTAAAAGAAAAAAAAAATCCTCATCTTCAAAAAAATCCACCTTCAAAAAAAAAACAAACAATAAAAAAAAAACAAAAAAAAATCATCTTCAAAAACCAAAAAAATCGTTTTCCAAAAACTAAAAAAAAAAAAAAACATCCGAAGAGGTCCAAGGCATGTTTGATGGGTCCGCCTGGTTCAACTTAATTCTCAAACATCCATGGTGATGGTGAGTGTACGTAAGCCCTCTCATTTCAGGATATCGCCCATACCTCAGTGCTAACAGTCCCCAAGCACATTGCGACATTACTGGGCATAACTGCGATGATCACAGAAAGTGTAAGCCCGCTAGCCGGGATATCGTCCACTTCCTGAGGGAAATTATAGATTTGTGATGCTGAGTATTAATCTGAACCAGACAGCTCCATGAAACGGGGTGATCGATCTATGCTTCGGAATCGATGCGAAGCACACAAAGCGAAGGCCTAAACAATGTGTCCAATCCTATGGTTCATTGACAGCTTCATTAGATTAGTTACGGGTGCCCTTACCTAGGTAAGGCTCGGAGTTTCTGGGCGAACCCATCAACCTCGAGGTTGCTTTAGCATGATTTACCCGAGTGGAGCGAATATTGATGTCGCAACACTTCTTGGGAATGCATGCCCATTTTTAGAGTGATTTTTTTTTGTGTTTCCTTTTTCTAAATTTTTTGTTTCGAGGCCTCTAAGCAAAGCTCAAGGACCTCCAGCAACTTTATTTTTGCACAACTCTTTAAGTGGATCAAATGTCAGTTGATACGCTTTAAGAGTGCATGCGCTCTGTCGGGGATAGGTACACCTTGGGGATGTGTACGTTCCAGTGGTGAGGTGCTCCCGAGTGGCATGAACTGGAGTGCCTTAACTCGAGACAAAGCTAAAAAGATCGGGCTAGGACCAAACATCTATTGAAAGAGACGTCCAGCTCTAGCCTCCATCCCTAATGAAATTACACCTTACTAACTATGCACAGACGTCACCCATCAGGGGCGATAAGCAGCAAATAGGCACGAACGGAATCCTCGACCCTAAGGTACAATTTACGAGGACAAACGACCATCCTGCGGATACCCAGACGCAAGTGTGTACATTCAACAGGGACACCGTGCCTATACAGGTTTTAAGCCTGTGTAAAAGGAAATAAAAGTGAATGAGCCCTTCGGTCTGTATGTTTGCACATGGTTTGGTTGGTTGTAATTTCATTTTTGACGGGTCAGTTTCAACTGACAATAGACTTTTCGAATGGTCTGAAGTCAGGCGCACCCTTGGCCAATCATGGTTCAAAGGGTGGATGGTCAGAACCAAAGCTTGGAAGGTGGGGTCAACCTACTCAGGATTTTTACTTCATAACAAAAGGGTTGTCATTCCGAACCTTCTCCTTCTTTTTCTTTTTTCTTTTTTCTTTTTTTTTGCACATGTCAGTTCGAGATTTTGAGCATGCTCAAAATGTTTTTATTTTTGCACGTATCCTTGGGCGAATCAACTCGCCATGTTGATATACCTTAAGGACGTGTGCATTCCAGTGATGGATCCTTAGTTTGCCTGCCGGATCAGGCCTCGACTTCTGCTGGGGAAGATCTTGGGCTAGGTGTATGCTCCCAGGAGTGACCGGTGATGGATAAGTTTATTTGCTTGACGGACCAGGTGCTGACTCCTGGGGATGCGTGGTCTTGGTCTTTAAACAATTTAGACCCAAGCATCTGCTTTGGGAAGGTGGGTTCCTAATGACCGGGGATAAACATGACCAGTATTTTGCCTGCCGGATCAAGCGCGAGGTGTCCCTGCGTAAAACAGGGTTCCAGAATTTTTGGGTGAACTCGATTATCCCGAATTGATTTAACACGGCTCTCGGAGCGGGGCAAACAGGCGTCGCGATGCTCTTTTGAGAACCAGCATTATATATATATATATTTTTTTTTCTTTTTTTTTCTTTTTCTTTTCCTTATTATTTATTTATATATTATTTTCTTCTTCTTCTTTTTTCTCTTTCTTCTTCTTTTTCTCTTTTTGTTTGATTTTGTGGGCGCATTAGGTGGGCGCCTACGGATCTAGATCCATTTTTTATAGCGCGATCCCTTTGGGCCAATCGAAGGGAACTCGGAGGGCCATTTGTGGATGCATGCACCATCGCTTGACGGTATGCGGGCTTCTAAGGGGGACCGAGCCGTGGTCCACAGCATGCAAGGGGGATCCGTCGAGCCTCAAAATCAAAAAATGGTCGGGCAGTTTTAAAAATTGCCATTTCTGGTCGGGCGTCGTCTCTCCTGATTATGAGGTTTGGCTGGCATCTGAGGAATTACCTGCCCCTAGCCCAGTTTCGATAGGTGTGATAGAGACGGGGCCTTGGCCATGTAAGGAGATGATTCTCTGGACTAGGATCGAGTCTCTTTCTATAGAGATGTTAAGACCTGAAAAGTACCACTTTTCACCCCTTAACTTAACCTTTGATTAGACCCTTAGCCACCTAATAAGTTCTTATTAAGTGTTTTGTGTAGGTAATAAGCAGCAGTGAAATAAGGCCAGGAATCCTATTAAGGAGCCTACTTTGGCACCAGAAATCCCTCAGAAGAATGAACTCTGAATCCAGACCTGTAATGAGCCTCGCACAGCTGACCCAAGCTTTAGAGGATTCAGGAGAAATATGCCTCACGCAGTTCAACTGAGCTTACTAAGACTTTACGGCAACCTCTCGTGCAGATGAGTGACTGAAGATCTTCAGAAACTTAAAATTGCGTAGCTCTCACGAAGCTCAAGAGTATAACACATCGCGCAGTATCACGCAGTTCAAAGCAGACCTCTCTCATTCTCACGTAGTTCACTCGAGCAGGCGAGAGAGAAAGCTTGAAGATTCCTCCGCATGACTATCGCGCGATGAGCGAGATTATTAGAAGAAGAACTCGCATACGCCTCGCCATTCAAGAAAGAAAACATCCTGGTGAAGGCAAAGCCAACCTCGCGAAGATCAAGTAAGACATAGAACCTCTCGCAGTTCAAAACTCAGTAGAGCCTCGCGAGGCAACTCACGAAGTCCAGTAAAGAGAAGTGCTAGCGAAGTTCTCGCGCTGCTCAAATTCACTCTCGCGAAGATTAGCCCAGCGAAGACCGAGTGACCTCGCGACTGCTTGAATTTCAACCCCACGATGCCTAAGACTGTGTTTTCTACTCAACCTCGCGAAGCCCAATCCAGCTAGAGCGCAATTCTCTACCGTGCTACTGCCTGAAGAGCAAACCAAGGCAACCTCGCGATGGCTGAGGCTTCAATGTCAAATCATCGTAGTAAAGAGCAAAGAGCTACCACGTGACAAGTCTGGGAAACTACAGCTACCTAGCGATGCTCTGAACCTAAACTTCCATCTCTTTAGTAGAGGACCTTCTGGGTATTTCCAGCGATTAGGGCACGCACTCCCATGCTCAAATCTCGGTGCACGTGCCCCGAGGCATCTAAGGATCACTATTAGGCCATGTGGCATCGTTAAAATTAGGGTTTCCTAATTTTAACTGTAAGTAATTTTCTTTTCTCTTTCTTTTTAGCTGTAAGTAATTTTCTTTTTTTCTTTCCTTCTCTCCATAGTCCAGCACTTGCTGGCTATGCCTTTGTATGTGTTTTTGAATTAGATTAATGGAAGTTCTATAATAGGATCTGTACTTTGTGGGATTGGTGTTTATGTGTGAGATGCTCTGTGCAAGGCTGCTGCCTTGTGATCCGCCATTGCTTTGGCTGTGTTTCAAAGCAATGGAGGACTGATTCTAAGGGCCATTCAGATCCAAGTGACCTGTGTGTCTGGGCTATCATGGTCCTATAGCCTTAGCCCCACCACAGGACCCACTAGATCTGAAATCCCCATGGGAGCTTAAGCTGGTAGCCTTGTGAGCATGGTGGTAGCAGCGATATTCTTGTTTTGTTTTGGGCTCCGTGAGGAGGATAACCTCTGGGATAGTCTATGACCATTTAAGTGGACAGATTATAGCCTTAAGGTGATTCTAATCCACCGATCCAAGATGGATCCTTCTTCTTTACACCTGAGCTTGTAGAAGCCTGGTGAGAGATTGTACAAAGGCAGACTCCCCTATAATTGTATAGATCCGCCATCAGATATTCTTATTTTATTTTGGGCTCCGTGAGGAGGATAACCTCTCGGATAGTCTGTGACCATTTAAGTGGACAAATTATAGCCTTAAGGTTATTCTAATCCACCGATCCAAGATGGATCCTTCTTCTTTACACCTGAGCTTGTAGAAGCCTGGTGAGAGATTGTACAGAGGTAGACTCCCCTATATTTGTATAGATCCACCATCAGATGTTGAATCTGATCTGGTTATAAAGATTTTAGGCTGGTGACTGGACCATTTAGCCTCGCTCAAGCAATGGATAGCTAGATCAAAGGTTGTACTCAATCTCTTGCTGGTTCTATGTGTCTGGGCTATCATGGTCCTACAGCTTTAGCCCCACATATATAACTTTAGAGATTGAGGTTCCCTATGGATTCTTGAGCTGGTAGCCTGGATGAAATAGTGCCTGCAATGATTTACTTGTTGTGTTTTGACCCATCCCTGGATAGTGGCTCCCCTATGGAATAATCTGTGACCATTTGAGTGGACAGGTTATAGCCTTAAGGGTGGAATCATGGCAGAGTGATGGGTTGGATCCTCTCTCTTTAGTGGTGACAATGTAGCCTCTGGACAGGATTTCTATAATATCAGATCTGAATCTGAGTTACAAAACTTCTCTGACCTTGGCTCAATAACATACTTCTCACCCTTTTTATATTTATTTTCCACACTCCATCCATCCTCTCAACCCTTTCTGTAGTTTAGACATTAGAATACTTAGAATAAGTGACCTTAAACTCCCCTCCTTTTAGGACTGCCAGATCTGTAGTCAGATCTGGAGGGACTACTAGAGAAGGCTCCCTTTGAGCTCTAGATCACCTTTCCCTGTGGGACAAACTCTTACTTATCAAAACTTGTTACAAAGGACCCTGTATCTTGCAGGTCTAGGACTTCTGAGTTGTGCTGAATTCACCCCCTGTTTTACTCTGTCTTTGATTTTTAAATAACTTTCACCACCAACCAATAATGTAAGCACACCAGAATTCATCAACAGGTTTTTGGCGCCGTTGCCGGGGAAAGATGATCTATTAGTAGACCCTTAGTTTTTGTATTCTTAGTATTCTTTACACATGTGAATAATTGATACTGCTGACATAATTTTGAACCTTTCTTGCAGATCTAGACAGCAGCAGTGAAGGATAGTTGGACTGCAATTGGAGCTTAGCTACCTCTCTGTTTGCAAACTTTCTGACTTTTAAAGCTCTGTCTATCTTTCTTAAAAAAAAATTTCACAGTATCTAGGATAGTTTAAATATATTCTTTGAATAGCTGTAAACTAGTTAGATGAATTTGTTAGTGTACAATCATTCTTTTGCAATGTGCCTGCAAGAAGCTTTCCTTGCTGTTGGTGTGCTTGTATGCTAGGGAGGAGATCCCTCAGCCCTGCTTTAGAGCCTCTTAACCCTGAGTTAGAAAGGGGAAGGAGACTTAGAAGAGACAAGCACACCACAGAAGAGCCCCCAAGTAAATCTGTGACAGCAATTATGGGTGAAGAACAACCCAGAACCCTCAAGGAGTTGAATGCTCCAGATGACTATAACTCCCCTTTTAGCATTCAATTCCCTGATGTTCAGGGGAACTATGAGATAAAAACTTCAATCATCCAGATGCTGCCAACTTTCCATGGGTTTAGCAAGGAGGACCCTTACAAGCATATTGACCAGTTCTTGACCTTGTGCACCACTTTTAATATCACTGGTTTCGGACCTGAGGCTACTAGGCTCAGACTCTTTCCCTTCTCTCTAAAGGATAGGGCCAGTACCTGGCTGACCACTCTTCCCAACAATAGCATTGCTTCATGGAAAGACCTGCAGACCAGATTCCTAACCAAGTTCTTCCCTGAGACCAAAACTAGCCAGTTGAGGAAAGAGATTCTTACATTTGCTCAATCCCTAACTGAGGATTTTAACCAGTCCTGGGATAGTTTAAAGAGATGCTCAAACAGTGCCCCCACCACAAGATCCCTGAGTGGCAGCTTGTATAAAGCTTCTACAATGGGATTGATGAGAAAAATAGAGATATGGTCGATGCCTCTTATGGTGGATCCTATATGCACAAGACTGCTGAGGAGGCATGGGAACTGTTTGAGGTGATTACTGAGAATGCTTTTCAAAAGACATCCCTGACAAGAACTAGTCAGGAATCTGAGTCAAAGGTGGTGCCTGCTGCTGGATCAAGAGGAAAAGTTTATGAGGTGTCTGGGAACAATGACCACCTCTCTATGAAGTTTGATAAATTATTGACTGTGATGCAACCCAGAAGGGCTGCTCGTGTGGCGGAGGCATGTCTGATATGCCAATCCCCAGAGCACACAGTGGAGGAATGTCCATCTGCAGGGTAATTTCCTGAAATGATTTTGGAACATGCTGCTGCTACTTAATCTTATGGCCAGCAACAATCTGGGGGCTACAATAGGCAGCCATACGGATACCGCACCAAAATGCTGGTTACCAATGGAGAGACCACCCAAATCTGAGGTGGAAGCAAGACAACTACATGCAGCCCCAGCAGATGTTGGCGTTACCACAAAGGTCACAACAGCAGTTCAATCAAGGGAATGCCCCTAGGTCTACCTTCCAGCACCATCAGCAGCCCCATCAGCAACAAAATCAGTTGGTCTTACCCCCTTCTCTACCTAGAAATACTTCTTTCGAGGACCAGGTCTTGACATCACTGTAAAACCTGGGTTCCTTGACTCAAACTGTGAACTCTCATGGTCAGAGCATCAAGAAGATGGAAGAACAGATTGGACAACTAGCGAACACCTTAGCCAAAAGAGAAGAGGAAAGGTTGCCCAGTCAACCAGTGGTTAATCCCAAGGGCCAATTTTTGATTGGTGAAGGATCCTCCAACCCTGAGGGGGATCTTTCATTAAATTAATGATTAAGAATTGTGCACTGTTGTATGATATGTATTCTACAGTTGATAGGAATTGTTAGCGATCTTGTTGGAATCTGAGTTTAGTGCTTTAATGCTTACTTTTATACCAGCTCCCCTTGTTTGATAATTTCAAGTGATTGAATGATAATGTAGTATTTGAATGCTTTTCATGATGTATGAATTTAATGCCTTGAAAGTACGGGAATTTGTAAATGCTTTATAATGCTTGGGGGTGTCCCTGGAAGAGAGTCTGTGAGAGAATCTACTCATAAAGTCAGGGTTAAACAGCTAACTCAGGGGTGAGTGAATTCTAACTCGGTTAAGCCATCGCGGGGTTCTGAATAATGGGTTCGGTCCCCTCTCGCGCAGTTCATAAAGAACTACTTTGTTTTACTGTCGCGAATTTCAGATATAACTGGGTGGGCTGCCTCGCGTAGTTTAAAGGAACATCTAATCTCGCGACCCATTCATTCCCAGCCAGCGAGCGGACATTTTCAAGGTGCGCCGAGCCTCGCGATATTTAAATACAACCCCGCGCTACTTTTCTTTACTGCTTTCTCTTTCCTCTCCTACCAGTGAAACCCTAACTCCCACTCCTCTCAACCTCTCTCCTCCAACACCCTGTCTACAGTTCATTGTTCACTTTGAAATTCTGGATTTTTGTTCTTAAAGTTTCCATCAATAGTTGCCCCTTGCTAAGAGCTCTTGAGATCTACCGTACGTCCAATTGAATAGAACCCTAACTTTTAGGGTTAGACTCAGCTCCTGATCTTTCCTTTCAAAATTTCAACTGCACACTCACCAAGGAGAGTTGTGATGGCTCCTAAAAGCACACCTGTGAAGAGAGCCAAGGACAAGGCCACTGTGGAGCCTGCCCCTAAGAAAGCCAAGTCCTCTACGGCACAACACAAAGGGAAGGAGGTGGTTCCTGAGGTGGCTGCACAAACACCTGATTATTCTACACCCTCTGAGCTCCTCATTTCCATTCCCTTAGAGCCTGAAGCCATTTTCGATCTCTTTCTTTGAATCAGAGCCATTGTCAACACCTGCCATTGAGTTCTTGCACAAGGCTGGTTTGTTCCCCTTGATGCAAATGATTCCTACACTAGCCTATCCTAGGTTAGTGCAACTCTTTTACCAACACCTTAGGGTCAGACCAGACACACGGGGGCAGCTAGGCCTCCTTGTGTTAGTTGATAATTTTGAGATGTTGCTTAGCCCAGAGTTAATTGCTGAAGTCATGGGCTTCCCGGTCATTTTTTATCCCAACTGCGGATATGGTGCCCCTGTGAGTGCCTCTCTCGATACCATTGCCCAAGCCATTACCAAAGGCTTGAAGGCCATAGGGGACTCCATCAGAAGAAGGGATTTGGATCCCAACCTGCTGTTCATCGATCAAGTGCTAAGGAAGAATATCTACTGCTCCGGCTATCAGCAAGAAAGGAGGACACCAATTGCTGATGCTCTCTACTATTTCTTTCTGGGCCACGGATTTAATGCTGCATGGTTGATTTTTGAAGCCATGAAAGACATGATGGTGAAGCTTGGGCTGCAAAAGAAGGTCCACACTCTCCCCTATGGAAGACTCATCACTAGACTAATTCTGAGGGGAGGGTACAAGATACCAGTGGGGGAGTTATCTGCTGACCTCACTCCCACCACTTTTGCCAAAAGACAATGGGGGATCAGCAGAAGTCTAATGGATCCCCAGAAGAAGAAGAAGAAGGTTGAAGCTTAGAATGTCTCCGAGCAGGGAGAGGGAGCTGCTGTGGCAAAGGCCACCCCTGCCCCCAAAAAGAAGGCTAAAACCCCTGCCCCAAAGAAGGTGGCGCGAGCTTCTGTCACCTCTGCTTCTGCAGCAATCCCTCCATCCACCACACTTGCCTCTCCACTAACTTCTTCACCTATTCCATCTCTCCCTTTCCCTCTTTTATCTCCTTTTTCCATTCCACCTCCCACTATTATCCATACCTGGGAAGAAAGTCTTGAACCTCAGGACAACACTCCACCTTCACCCACCATACCTCAATACACAGCCCCAGTCTCTCCCATATCATCTGATCCACACCCTGACAGCCCTCCCTTGATAACCTACCTTAAAAAGAAAACCTTTCACACTACCCCTGCCTCATCTTTACCCACTTCCACCTCCCCTGTCCTTCCCACAGACACACCCCTTATTGACCAACCCTTAGTCCAACCTCTCCATGACCTGGACTTTAACCTAGCCACCACTTCAGGGTATCAGGCCTTCATGACCACCTTGCTTGATACCTTGCCCACCCATGACATCCCTCTCTCTGAGTCCCCTCTCCCTTCACCACATCATTCACCAGACCCTTCACCTTCTCCCCCTACCACTTTCCATCATGCCCCCACTTCCCCTTTCCAACCTGTTCCTTCTTATCCTCATACTCCACCTCAACCAACCTTAGATACCCTTACTCATATCCTTTCCCTCATACATGACATCCAAACCCAACTCTCCAACACCATACAGACCCAAGCCAAAATGCAAACTGACATAACCACCATACAATCCACCCTTCAAACATTGACAAACCCACCAATCCCAACACAACCTCCTACCACCCCATTGACCCAACCCCCTTCCACCTCTGACTCCACAGTTCCAACAGACCCCACCCACATTGACTTACCTTCACCCTTCCCCCTCCATGACACCATACCCGACCACTCCTTTCCTTCTCTACCTATCCTATCCCCTCTAATACTACCTCCACCTCAATTTACCAACACTTCTACCCAAACTGACCCCATTCCATTCCCATCCACCTTTCCCATTCCACCCCCCCTATTTGCACCCCCACCCCTTCCATTTCAACCCTTCACCATCCCCTTCTTCCCTTACCCTGAACCATCCACATCCGCTGCCCTTCCTTCATTTCACTTTCCACCCATACCTTCCATTCCCCCTCTTCTCCCACCCCCTCCTCAATTCACTGACCATTCAACCCAGACCACCCCAACCATTTCTACAACCCCCACTTTTCTCCCCCAGGATCCATCACCATCTCCTTCTTCCACTCTATTTCTACCAATCTTGCCCAGACACTCCTATTACACCCCTCCCTACTTCACCCTCCTCCATGCCATGAGGGACAATCCCTATATCAAGAGGGATGTTCTCAATGGCATGGCCTAACTCTGCCAAGCCATCGAATACCCCTTGCTGCAGAAACTTAGTGACTTGAAGCTTGCTCACCACGAGCAGCTGAGAGATATTTCCAAAGGGTGGGAGGCAATTTTGGAGACATTAAATGCGAACAAGGCTGCAGCAACGTATAACAGAATGACTATTGAGATTGAAAAGGCCAATGCAGAGAGGGTGAAAAAGCACAACAGGCTATTAGAGAAAAAATTGAACAATGCTCAGGAGATCAACCGACTCAGTAAGGAGCTTGCAGATACCAATCTCCTGTGGGCTAACAAGAAATTGAAATCTTGAAACAGAGAGTTGCCTTCCTACTTTCCCAACCCATACAGGCCACCCCTATCGCCACCACTCCCCCTGAGGCCCCATCTTCTTCCACACAACCAGGCCCATCTTCTTCCACTGCCCCTACCCCAACCCCTACACAATCTGTTCCCCCCTCCCACCCCCATGCCAGCCTCCTCCCTGCTCCTCCTCAAATGCCTACAATTCCTTCCGCAATACCTACACAACCTGTTGCTCCGCCAAATCCCTCACCGCAGCCTCGCCTCTCCTCGCCCCCCCTATTCCCTCTCCTTCTCCCAAAAGAAAACGCACCCCTTCCAAGAAAAAGTCCACTTCTAAAAGAGCCACTGCAGCCCAAAAAGGCAAAAGGTCGGCCCCTCCATCCCCACCTCCAAAGGTCACCAGAGCTTCTACTCAGGATGATCCCCATGGGTGCCTACTTTCCAAAGAAAGCCAGTCACGCTCTTTTGGATTGGACCTCATCGAGCTCTTTCCTTCGACTCGAACTGATGTCGCACCACCTAGGGATCCCAGTGCCCAACCTATTGTTGCTGCTCCTTCATCCAGCCCTGCTGCACAATCCTATCCTTAGTGAAGGAAGGTTGCTGCCAAGAGGACTACTCCCCCAAGTCGCTCTTTGAAAATTGGAAAAGAAATATTTGCCCAGTCTGAGGAGGCACCACCACTAAGCCAGCCCGTGAAAGGGAAGAGCCCTGCCATTCCTGCAGCCAAAGTACCAGATCCATCTTCTGTGGCTCCCCCTAAACCAGAAAAAGGGAAAAGTCCTCTCCTGTCTCAGGTGCAAGCACAAGCTAAATCCCCTGTTGCCCCTCCTGAGCCAGCACCAGCCCAACCACCTCTTATTCCCCCTCTGCCTCAGCAAGGGCAAGCCTCCAAAGGTAAGGGCCCCAAAGGAAAATCTCCCACCAAACCCCCTGAGCCAACCACTGCTAAATCTTTGGAGATCCCTCCTGAACCAAAGAAGAGGAAAATGAGGGTCGGGGCTTCAACCATACCCAAAACTCTCGAGCAAAGAAAGGCAGAGAGGGAACGAAAGAAGAAAAAAGAAGAGGCTCTCCTGCAAGAGCATGCAAAGAAGATGGGATGCGACAAGTTTTGAGACAGATTCTAACTAGATTGTACCTAGGAATTTCTCTGTTTCTTTTGCAACTATTTTCTTGTATTTTGTACATTTCTAATTTTTCATAGACTTTTCTCATGTCTTTACTATCTTGCTTTGCCTGTTGTGTATTTTGTTCCCTGTTCTTTCCTTTTCTTTTAGCATCATTAGCTCTGCTGCACAGACACCTTTGAACTAGTGAGGACACTGCTCCTCATAGGTTTGGGGGTGTGCCAGGCAGACCCTGCCAATAGAATAGTTAACATAAGTGCAGCAGACTCAACTGAGTAATGTGGAAATAGATCTATGTTCACTTAAGAATCATGAAATTAAGAAGTCTAAAATTTATGCAAACCTTGGACATTATAAACTTCTAATATTCCACATTTCTATGATAATATCACCAAGAAAAACTAACTTGTATCAGCACTCAGTGAATCATTAGAGAGAGAAAAAGGTGAGGACATACTTGAAAGTTCAAAGGATGACCATAACCAGTGAGAATTGGGCCTACAAAATTTTTCTATTCTTTGAGGAGTAACTAAGGCATTTCTTTTAGTTCTAAGGACTGGCTAAGTCACTGTGCTCACTAGAAGATTAGGTAACTCCAAGTTTAAACAACTGACAGTACTCATGAGACCTAGGAAAGGATCAAGGCCTTCTCTTGGATAGTTTGAGCCTAAAAAGACCAATCCTAAAGCAACTACCCTTGTCCATACCCCCTTTGAGCTTTAAATCCTAAATTTCTTCAAAATACACCTGAGTACTTGAACCTGAACCTATGAACCTGATTCAACCTACCCTCACTCTGAGAATTCAGAAGGTAAAAGAGAAAGAATTGAAGATGGACTAGCTATGGTCAACATTAGGTGAATGGAGAAGAAGGATCTCAAAAATCTGGCAGTATGGTAACTGAGAACATGGTGGCATTTCTGAAAAGCAAAAACAAAATAAAAAGAAGGAAACTCCAGTAAAAAGAAACAAAAATAATAATGAAGAGGAATAAGAGAGAAGTCAAGAGGAACTTTCATTGGAAAATCAAAATCAAGAAGAGAAACTGATCACTTCAAATCAAAAAATCTCAAAGAAGATGAAGGGTGCTGAATTTTGGAAGGTGAAGTCATGAACCAACTCTGTGACCTACTGATTTCTCAAATTGGAACCCCTTTTCAACCTTCCATTCTTTTTAACCCTACTCCATAAGCCACATTACAGCCCAGTTAAAAGCCCTTGTGATCTAAAGTTGAGTGAGCTGTCATGTGAAGATAAGGAATTATCCAATCTATGGTGAAGAACTGCCAATGATGTCAGCACTTAAGAACTCTGCCTATGCTCATGCTTACAAACCCATTTGGGGGATGTAACTGCTCTTGAGCCTGTGAGAAAATGAACCCCTCAACAAACCTTTATGAGAGTATGCCCTGCAAAGTTTTTTTTGGGTCTGAACTTGAATGCATTATGTATGACCTTAACCTAATTTTTGACATAAGGATAAGCTCAGTGCTGACACACACTTGTGCAGTTTTCTGTGATTGCAAACTATTTGGAAATGTTGTGCAATCATGAAGAGTTTATGCTATTTAAGTTACTGTGCAGCCAATGACTTAAATTTCTTTTATGTGTACTGATTCAAGAGTAGAAAAAATCTGATTCCTTGACTGCTCATTGGATGATATTGCACTTTTGTTAACTGTTTCATTGAAGAAGTTTGTGGGTGTCTTCACTGAAAACCCTCAGGAGACTTCACTCCTCCACTAGGGATCACCTAGGGGTTTAAAAGGCTTGGTACATATGCTAAATGTATCCGTGCTCCCTACGAAAGTGACATTTAATTTTTAGAGTAGATTTAATGTAGCTTTGCTAAGGGACTAGCAAAGATTAGGTTTGGGGGTGTGTTAAGACCAGAAAAGTACCACTTTTCACCCCTTAACTTAACCTTTGATTAGACCCTTAGCCACCTAATAAGTTCTTGTTAAGTGTTTTGTGTAGGTAATAATCAGCAGTGAAATAAGGCCAGGAATCCTGTTAAGGAGCCTGCTTTGGCACCAAAAACCCCTCAAAAGAATGAACTCTGAATCCAGACCTGAAATGAGTCTCGCACAGCTGACCCAAGCTTTAGAGGATTCAGGAGAAATATGCCTCGCGCAGTTCAACTGAGCTTCCCAAGACTTTACAGCAACCTCTCGCGCAGATGAGTGACTGAAGAGCTTTAGAAACTCAAAATCGTGCAGCTCTCGCGAAGCTCAAGAGTAGAACACATCGCACAGTGTCACACAATTCAAAGCAGACCTCTCTCAATCTCACACAATTCGCTCAGAACGGCTGAGGAGAGAGAGCTTCAGAAGATTCCTCGCGCAATTGTCGCGCAATCGCCGCGGGATGTAATTATCAGAAGAAGAACTCCTCGCACAGTTCTCGCGCCATTCAAGAAAGAAAACATCCTGCGAAAGCAAAGCCAACCTTGCGAAGTTCAAGTAAGACATAGAACCTCACGCCATTCAGAACTCAGTAGAGCCTCGCGAGGCAACTCGCGAAGTCCAGTAAAGAGAAGTGCTCATGAAGTTCTCACGCTGCTCAAATTCACTCTCACGAAGATCAGCCCAGTGAAGACCGAGCGACATCACGACTGCTTGAATTTCAACCCCGCGACGACTGAGACTGTGTTTTCTACTCAACCTCGCGAAGCCCAATCCAGCGAGAGTGCAATTCTCTACTGCGCGACTGCCTGAAGAGCAAACCAAGGCAACCTCACAACGGCTGAGGCTTCAATGTCAAATCATCCTAGCGAAGAGCAAAGAGCTACCTTGCGACAAGTCTGGGAAACTACAGCTACCTAGCGAAGCTCTGAACCTAAACTTCCATCTCTTTAGCAGAGGACCTTCTGGGTATTTCCAGCGATTAGGGCACGCACTCCCATGCTCAAATCTCGGTGCACTTGCCCCGAGGCATCCAAGGATCACTATTAGGCCATGTGGCATCGTTAAAATTAGAGTTTCCTAACCCTAATGCGCCGCCACCCCACTGCTATATAAACCCATACCTAGCTTAGGTTTAGGTATCTGGGAACACATCTCAGATCATTTTTTCTTTTCTCTTTCTTTTTAGCTGTAAGTAATTTTCTTTTTTTCTTTCCTTCTCTCCATAGTCCAGCACTTGCTGGCTATGCCTTTGTATGTGTTTTTGAATTAGATTAATGGAAGTTCTGTAATAGGATCTGTACTTTGTGGGATTGGTGTTTATGTGTGAGATGCTCTGTGTAAGGCTGCTGCCTTGTGATCCGCCATTGCTTTGGCTGTGTTTCAAAGCAATGGAGGACTGATTCTAAGGGCCATTCAGATCCAAGTGACCTGTGTGTCTGGGCTATCATGGTCCTACAGCCTTAGCCCCACCACAGGACCCACTAGATTTGAAATCCCCATGGGAGCTTGAGCTGGTAGCCTTGTGAGCATGGTGGTAGTAGCGATATTCTTGTTTTATTTTGGGCTCCGTGAGGAGGATAACCTTTGGGATAGTCTGTGACCATTTAAGTGGACAGATTATAGCATTAAGGCGATTCTAATGCACCGATCCAAGATGGATATTTCTTCTTTACACCTGAGCTTGTAGAAGTCTGGTGAGAGATTGTACAGAGGCAGACTCCCCTATATTTGTATAGATCCGCCATCAGATGTTGGATCTGATCTGGTTAGAGAAATTGTAGGCTGGTGACTGGACCATTGTAGCCTCGCTCAAGCAATGGACAGCTAGATCGAAGGTTGTACTCAATCTCTTGCTGGTTCTATGTGTCTTGGCTATCATGGTCCTACAGCCTTAGCCCCACATATAGAACTTTAGAGATTGAGGTTCCCTATGGATTCTTGAGCTGGTTGCCTGGATGAAATAGTGCCTGCAATGATTTACTTATTTTATTTTGACCCATCCCTGGATAGTGGCTCCCCTATGGGATAATCTGTGACCATTTGAGTGGACAGGTTATACCCTTAAGGGTGGAATCATGGCAGAGTGATGGGTTGGATCCTCTCTCCTCAATGGTGACAATGTAGCCTCTGAACAGGATTTCTATAACATCATATCTGAACTTCTCTGACCTTGGCTCAATAACATGCTTCTCACCCTTTTTATATTTATTTTCCACACTCCATCCATCCTCTCAACCCTTTCTATAGTTTAGACATTAGAATACTTAGAATAAGTGACCTTAAACTCCCCTCCTTTTAGGACTGCCAGATCTGTAGTCAGATCTTGAGGGACTACTAGAGAAGGCTCCCTTGGAGCTCTAGATCACCTTTCCCTGTGGGACAAACTCTTACTTATCAAAACTTGCTACAAAGGACCCTGTATCTTGCAGGTCTAGGACTTCTGAGTTGTGCTGAATTCACCCCCTGTTTTACTCTGTCTTTGATTTTTAAATAACTTTCACCACCAACCAATAATGTAAGCACACCAGAATTCATCAACAAGAGAGGCTGGCTTTGACCGAGGCTTTGGAGAAAGAAAGGGTCAGAGCTGAGATTGCAGAAGCGAGAGCTGCCACAGCCGAGAGTGAGGTTCTTCGGTTGACTGGGCTTTTGATTGAGTCTCGCAGTGCAGCTGACTCTTCACGGAGACGGCACAAGAGTCTTCATGGTAGGTGGATGTCTGATCGAAATGCTCGTGAGGACTCTCTTCTTGCAGAGATCAGTGCTTTGAAGCGTGCTCCCTGCCCTTGACCTGTTCATGCACATATCATAGATCATATACACGGAGGGGAGGAATGCCCCATAACAGAGATCTCTTTTTAGATTACTTTTTTTTTTTTTTTTGTTATATATATACATATATATGTATATTTTTTATTTTATTTTTACCTGTAAAGAAGGCAGCAAAATAGAAAATGTGTCATGTCGTTATCTTTTTGGGACGTGACACTCCACACGTAATACTGTAAGAAATGGAATGAAATCTATACATACATATATATATATATATTTTTTTTTACTTTCTCTTTCGTATGTCTCGCAATGCAAGGCTTTTCATGGAGGAGGAAAACCTATTATCTCTTTTTTCGAAATTTTATCCTACAGTGTAGGGCTTTTGATGGAAAAGGGAAATCTATTATCTTTTTTTTTTAATTTTCTCCTCCACAGTGTGGGGCTTTTTATGGGAAAGAAAAATCTATTATCTTTTTTAAAAAATTTCTCCTCCACAGTGTGGGGCTTTTTTGGAAAAGGAAAATCTATTATCTTTTTTGAAATTTTCTCCTCCACAGTGTGGGGCTTTTTATGGAAAAGGAAAATCTATTATCTTTTTTGAAATTTTCTCCTCCATAGTGTGGGGCTTTTAATGGGAAAGGAAAATCTATTATCTTTTTTGAAAATTTTCTCCTCCACAGTGCGGGGCTTTTTATGGAAAAGGAAAATCTATCATCTTTTTTGAAAATTTGGGATTTTTTGTAATGTTGGTAATTACGAGGGCAAACCAATGGGTCCCCCCCCCTTCTTTTTTTTGAGCATAGTTGAACCATGTTCATGAGGTACGTGTTTTTCCTTTAAACATGGGAAGGCTAGCTTCCCTGGGATTGGTCTAGTCTTCTGTCTTTCCCTTTGATCATGCGTCAGATGCCGCGGTAGAGACGACATACTTGATCGGGATCCGATCCAATTTTAACATGAGTGGCCCATCAAAGGGGAGGAAGGGGCTCAAGGGGTTCAAACTGAAATGGGCGAGCCAGAACAGGTCTTCTCATAATCTCTCTTTTCTTGATATTTTTTCTCATAGCGCCCAAGACGGGTATTCGCTATGCCCGTCATCCCTGTTTTTACCTGTAGCGCCCTTTCGGGTTTTCACTATGTCCATGGGTTCGCTCTCTTACCCCAAGTGCCCTTTCGGGTTTTCACCTGGTCCGCATTAATTCGTTGTTTTTACCCGTGGCGCCCTTTCGGGTTTTCACCACGTCCATTTTGCTTTGAACTCAAATTAATTTTTTCTTTTTCTCTTCTTTTTTTTTTTTAGAACCAGAAGGCCACGACATGGACGTCGATTCCGTCATAGCCGACTGAATGAAGTTCTGTGTGGTTTGTAACTCATCTTGTTCTGATGCAGTAGATGCTATGACCACTTGGGGACCTTAAAGAGGGCTTTCTTCCAGGTTGTAATGTGGTCGGGGTTCAAACGGGTTGGGTTTTTTCTGGGGATTTGGATCTAAGTTTTGAGTGAATTCTAGATTCGGTGACTTCTCTTTCTTTCCAAAGGCTTTTTATGGTACATGCCCCAGTCACTTCTCTTCTTTTTTTTTGTCTTGGTCCCCTCCTTTTTTTAGGGATTTTTCTTTCTTCTTCTTCTCTCTTTTTTCTTCTCTTTTTTTTGGTTTGGATTTTTCCTCTCTTCTCTTTTCTCTTTTTCTGAAATCTTGGGAAGGGTATATGAAAGAAATGGTTATTGGCCTGACGTGTGTAGCAAAAAGAGTGAAGGTTTTCAAGGAATATTTCTTTTAGGCTACTTGTCTTTGAAATGATGGCCTCTTTTATGGGGTCCTTAAGCGGTCACGCATCTACTTTTATCAAAACTTACCTTGTCTCAAGACCTATGAGTAGAACTTACAGAGGTATCCAGCGTTGATGGGCTCAGGAAAGTGATCTCCGTCCATGGTGGCAAGGCGAACGACGTACCCTGGCAAAACCTCTCGGACGACGTAGGGTCCTTCCCAATTTGGCCTAAACTTCCCTCTTGGATCGGCGTGGAGAGACGGGAAAATTTTCTTCAGTACAGTGTCTCCTACCTTCAGATCTTGACTGCGGACACGCTTATTGTAAGCAAGTGCAATTATCCTCTGATAGATCTGGGTGTGGCATAAGGCTAGGAGTCTTTTCTCGTCAATTAAATCCAACTGCTCAAAACGGGCTCTTTCCCTCTCAACTTCAGGTAGATGGGATTCTAAAAGGATACGGAGCGACGATACTTCGACCTCAACGGGTAGCATAGCCTCGGTTCCGTACATAAGGGAGAATGGTGTTGCCCCTGTAGCGGTAAGGATAGACGTTCTATAGGCCCAAAGTGCGAAGGGTAACTGCTCACTCCAATCTTTGTAAGTGACTACCATCTTCTCTAGGATGCAGATTAGAGTTTTGTTGGCTGCTTCCACAGCTCCGTTCGTCTACGGCCTGTATGGGGATGATCGATGATGCTTGATCTGGAATTGCTCACACAAGGCCCGGATGCGCCTATTGGTGAAATCAGTGCCATTATCAGTGATGATATCCTTGGGTACACTGAATCTGCAAATGATGTTGTTCCTGATGAACTTCTCAACATGACTAGCCTTAATGCTCGTGTAGGAGGCTGCCTCTACCCACTTAGTAAAATACTCCACCGCAACCAGGATGAACTGATGTCTGTTGGAATCCTTAGGATTGATTTTGCCGATGACATCGAGACCCCAGGTGGCGAACGGCCAAGGAGTGGCCATGCTGTGTAGGTCAATGGTCGGAGCATGTATTAGACTGGAGTGCTCTTGGCATTTGTAGCACTTCTGCACGTGCTTGCAGCAATCGGTCTCCAATGTGGTCCAAAAGTATCCTTGCCTTAGAATTTTCTTAGCAAGCATGTGTCCACTTACGTGTGCCCCGCAGACTCCTTCATGGATCTCCTTCATGATCTCACCCGCTTCTTTCCGGGTTAGGCATCGGAGCAGAATATTGTCGTGAGACCGTCTATACAGGAGATCGCCGCAGATGAGGTAGTTTGTTGCCAATCGTTGGATGGTGCGTTTGTCTACCTTCGATGTTCCTTCTGGGATAGTTCGGGTCTCGAGGAAATTCTTGATGTCTGAGAACCAGGGTGGTTCATCATCTACCTCTGTAGGTCCCTCAATTAGGTGACAGAAAGCCAGTTCGTTCCTCTACTCTATCATGATCGGCTTCATCACAACTCCGTATGGAATCTCAACCATAGAGGCCAGGGTAGCCAGGGCGTCAGCAAACCAATTCCTTGCTCGTGGCACATAGGAGAAGGTGACCTCTTCAAAGCAGACTATCAGATCCTCCAGATGTTCATGGTATGGGATCAGTTTCTCATCCCTGGTCTTCCAATCTCCGTTGGTCTGGCATATAATTAACTGTGAATCTCCAAAGACCCTGAGGTGAGTTATATTCAGATCAAGAGCCGCCTGTAAACCAGCTGTACAGGCCTCATACTCAGCCATATTGTTGGTGCATGGGAAGTTCAATTTGATTGAGATGGGTACATGTGATCCTCTTGGCGAGATAAGAATAGCTCCAACTCCTTGGCCTTCAATATGCGATGCTCCATCAAAGTGCATTACCCAGGACTCCTTTTTTTCCTCAATATCTTCGTCAGTCATGAACAAAATGTCCTCATCGAGGAATTCGGTCCTTAGAGGCTCATAGTCTGGCAGAGGGTTCTCAGCAAAATGATCAGCGAGTGCCTGCCCCTTAATCGACTTCTAGGTGAAATAGGTAATCTCAAATTCGGAAAGGAGTAGTTGCCATCGTGTAGTTCGACCAGTGAGAGCAGGTTTCTTGAATAGGTACTTCAACGGATCCATCCGTGCTAGAAGTAGGACGGCTTGGGATAACAGGTAGTGTCGAAGTCTTTGAGTAGCCCATACGAGTGCGAAGCATGCTTTCTCCAGATGAGAGTAGCGCGTCTCATAGTCAGTGAACTTCTTGCTTAGGTAATAGATGGCCTACTCTCTTCTTCCTAACTCATCATGCTGCCCTAACACACAGCCCATGGAAAACTCTATTGTGGATAGGTACATTATCATAGGTCTATCAGGTACAGGCGGTACCAATTCCAAAGGATTTAGGAGGTAACCTTTAATCTTATCAAATGCAGCTTGGCAGTCATCATTCCACTCAACTGGTGAGTCCTTTCTCAATAGCTTGAAGATTGGTAAACATATCAGAGTTAACTGTGCAATGAACCGGCTGATGTACTTCTACAGAGAGGAGCCGGTTCATTGCACAGAGATGTTTACCAGCCGGTTCATTGGGGAGCTCATTGGTTTGACCTTCCTCGTCTAGACCCGTGACTCCTACCTCTTCTTGTATTTCTACAGGAAAGGGGTCAGCTTCATGTGGGACGGGTATCACGACATCAATTTTAATTTTATTGGGAATTTTAAAGGACAATATTTCTGAAATTGGTATTTTTTCTATTTTTATGGCTTTTTGCATTTGTTTGGAGGGCAGCCCCTGGCGAGGTGGATCTCTATATATACAAGATAGAGTGGTCCAGAGGCTAACCTCACTTTTTACAAGTTGTTTTTTTTTTTGGAGAGTCGCCGCCGTTTTCACTGTATTTGGCGGCTCCTAGGAGTTGGGGCAAGAATGCCTAGTTACTCACCTGCGAGGCCTGGCCTTTACCTCTTTGGTTGGAAGCGGCATCGGTAGGCTCTTGCAGTGCCTCCCTCAACATATTTATAGAGGAATCCTCTGGGACCATATCCTCCATGGTTAGGATGGGCCCTGAGTGGCTGGCGTCGGAGTGATGAGTGCACCGGGGAACTTCTTCCTCTAATAAGGAAAGGGTGGCTAAGTCCATCTCGAAGTCTGGGTGGATGATGTAGGGATTGGTGGGGTGGATTGGAGTAGGCTTATGTGGGGTTACCCTCGTCTCCCCATTCAGATCAATTTTCACTACCCCGATGCTCACAAAGGTTTCACGGATGTGGGCTCGGGCGGGAGGCTCTTCTTCCAGGTCGATTCCCCTGGCCCTGGTGACTGCTGCGGCCCTTATCTTCTCTTTGGCCTCTCTGACTTTTTCTTCATCGGGCCTATAGCCTAGGCCAAATTTGGTTTGCTGCCCCTTGGCCCTGACGCGGTCTCTTCTTCCTTGAAGGCGCGGGCCCAGCCCCTTTCCTTTCTGGTGGCCCCATTTGTGGAGCATGAACACAGCTGCATCCATTCCTCCTCCAGTTTTGTCAGGAGTTTTTTTAGTTGGCCCAAGTGTAACGATCGAGAAGTCATACTCGAATCGATGGAGATCGGCATCATCTGCTGTGTGCGGTATATTTAGCACTTTTGGATTTTCAATATGCAGAGTGCTTCTTTCCCTATCTTCTCTGCTTTCACCCAAGATGGTGACGATCTTTCCCTCTAAAATAAATCAGAGTTTTTGGTGTAGAGTTGACGGTATTGCTCCGAGCTTATGTATCCATGGCCGACCCAACAGTAGATTGAATGTAGACTTAATGTTCATCACCTAAAAGGGGGTGGTGAAGGTTTGCGGCCCGAGGATCAGGTCGAGGTCTACTTCTCCTATGATTTCTCTTCTGGTGTTATCGAATCCCCTGGTGCTTGATATGGATGGCCGGAAGGTGTCGGGGTTCACACCAATTTTGATTGTCGTCCTTAGAGGGCACACATTCAGTGCCGACCAGTTGTCTATTAAGACCAACGGCAACACCAGGTTTCCTATTTCCACTGTTATATTCAGGGGTAGAGTGGTCATTCCCCTCGATCGGTAGGTCTGCATCAGTGAATGAGATGGCATTTGGGGCCAACACTTGCCCTATTATTTCTCCTACTTCATCTGGAGTTAAGTGGGTGGAGACGTGTGCGTCCTTGAATGCTCCCATTAAGGCTTGGAAGTGGAGCGGGGACGTGATTAACAAATCCCACGATATCTGGTGTTCTCTTGAGCTGTGTCTCCAGTATGTGTTCTCTGGCCATTTTTTCAAAGGGATTCCCTGCGGCCTGTTCTTTCTTCTTCTCTTCTCCTCTGACGGCCCCTGATGCCTCCGATTGTGCAGATATCTAGCCTGACCTGGTAATAAATTCAACAGCCTCCTCTTGGTTACAACCAGCATTCATGTCCATCTGTTCATAGCTTAACGGCACCTGATGCGGGTTATAGGCAGGTTTTAGGATGAGGAAAGGAGTGTATGGTAATTCTGGGGAGGATTGGGTTGGACACGCCAGTTTCTCGAGTCCCACCAGGTTTACTCCAATAGGGGGCGGAATGGCAGTGGCGGGAGTTGGCGAGGTTGGATTTGTGGATACGGAGGGGGCTTGTACAGGTATTACCTGGGCTTGGTAAGACCAGTGGTGATTGGGAGCGGGTGGTAAGGGGATCGGGTGAAGGGTTGCTTTCTTGGGTGGCGGTGGAGTTGGATTGGGGCCAAAATAACGAAGGGATGGCGGGAGTGTGACCGGGATGGAGGGATGGGGAGACGTCTGAGGTGCAGGTGGAGCGGGGTGATAGGGATATGAAGGGTTTGTATACGGGGTGGCATGGTGGGGTGATGATGGGTTTGTGGATGAAATGGGGTAGGTTGGGGATGATGGAGTTGTGCATGGAGCGAGGTGATTTAGGGATGGAGGAGTAGTGTATTGGGTGGAGATATTTGGGGGTGTGTATGGGGTAGGATAATATGGGGATGGCGGAGTTATGTATGGTATGGGGTGATTCGGGTATGACGGGGAGGTGTATGGGGTAAATTGGGCGTGGGGTGGATATGTGTATGATTGTGGTGGGGGTGCACCCGTTTGGATTTGATAGGTGGGAGCGGAAGTAAAAAAATATTGCCCTAAATCTAAGGGCTCCTCTTGGTATGCCGGCATGGGGAAATAATCAGCCAAATACAACCGCTCGATAACCCCAATGAATGGTCCTCCTTCATTCATCCTGGGGAGTGAAAACTCCTCCTGATTACTAATATAATCTGAGGGGTCAAACTCTTCTTTCTCCTCCTCTATCCAATGGATGTTAGGCCTGGGGCTTCCTGGGTGTGGTGGCAGAGGGGCTTGATGGATGTTCGGTTCTGCCCTTGAGGAAGCGACGGGGGAATAATTTTTCCTGCCTCTATTAAATCTTGGATCGCGTGCTTCAGGGGGAAGCATCGGTCCGTAGGGTGACCCGGTCCCTGGTAGAAATTGCAATGCAGATTTGGGTCATAGTTTCTTGGGATGGAATGGGGTGGTGGGCGAGGCTGGAGCAGACTGACCAGACCTTTTCGTAGTAATACTGGTAGTAAGACACTTAAGGATTACCCCAATGGCGTGAACACTCGTTCAAATCGTGCTTTCATCTACTCCTGGGTAAACGGGGCTCTTGGACCGTTGTTTGGCCTTGGTGCTTGCTCGAAACGGGCTGGGGGTGTTTGTGTGACCTGGAGCTGTATCGGGGGGCATTGGTATTGGCCTGGGGGTAAACAATATTCTATACCTCTATCCCAGGTCTTCTTTCAATTCTTGATTCAACAGCTTTTCGAACCCCGGTGGCCCCGCTGGCCATGTTTCTCCCAAGCCTGCCTTCTCTAATGGCATCTTTGCAACGGTTGGCATTTCTGACCAAACCAGCAAAACTAGACAGCTGCTGATATACTAAAAAATCTGCGATGACCGGGAGGGCTCCCCTGGTTATCAATTCAATCTGTTCATCATCGGGAATCCGGTGAGTTACCTGAGCGGCCAATGCCCTCCACCTTCCCATGTAAGCACTGAAAGCTTCATCATGTCTTTACTTTAAACGGGCTAAATCTGACTTCCTTGGCTCTATGTCCATGTTATAGATATATTGTTCTTGAAATAAGCGTGTCAGATCTTTCCAATTTTTTATCATGGATGGTTTCAGGGATGTGAACCATCTTAGAGTTGGGCTCGTTAGACTCTTTTGGAACACTTTGATGAGGAGTCATTCATCTCCGCCATACTGGCACATATCCCCACAGTAAGATTTTAAGTGGGCGATGGGGTTGCCAGTGCCATTATACTTATCAAATGATGGCATCTTGAATTTTTATGGTAGGACATCAGAGAACAGACATAAGTCTGAAAAGTCTGTTGAATGCAGTTCTACTCCTCCCATCTTCATCAGCTGCTTCTGTATTCTGTCTGTTTGTTCTTTCAACTATTCTAGTTCTTTTGAGGCTGTAGCGGGGACTGCTTCCCCCTGATTTTGTTCGACCCTAGGTGTGATGATGGTGGGCCCGGGAGGGTTGAAGCTGGCAACTCCTCCATGCTATGATCTCATCCTCCTCGCATGCTGGTCATGGTATTGGTGGGGGGCGAGGTCTGCTTTTTGGACTTGGGGGTGAGGGGTTGGATGACTTGGTGGGGCCATAAGGTTTGTAGGGGATGGGAAGGGATGAATGGATGGGTGGTTTGTGGATGAATGATGTCTTTGAGTTGCACATTACGGGAGTGATGGGGTGTGGTTGATGTGGATGTTATGGGTTTGAGGAATGGGATGGATTGGATTTTCTGTTGGAAGCGGGATGGGGCGTAAGGGTATAGGTGAATGAAGGGTACCGTGGGGGGTATGGGGTTAGTGAATGGGCCTTGATCCGTGGGTGGATGGGCCTTGGGTTTGAGGATTTGGGCTTGATGGTTTTGGAAGGCTTGGGTTGATGGGCCTTGGGCACAGGGTGTGGGGTTAGTATGACTTTGGACCAATGGGCCTTGTTGGGTTTAGGCTAATGGGCCATGAGGGGGTTGGGTTTGGGTCCATGGGCCCTAGGCTTGGGCTTGATAGGTTTGGGTCTAAGGGCCCTGGGGGGCTTGGAACTGGGCCTGGGTCTGATGGGCTTGGGCCCATGGGTTTTGAGGGTTTTGGGTCTGTGCCTGGGTCGGTCTGATGGGCTTGGGCTAGGCCCATGGGTTTTGAGGGTTTTAGGCCTGGGTCTTATGGGCTTGGGCTTGGGCCCATGGTTCTAAAGGTGTTTAGGCCTGGGTCCATGGATTTGTATGGGTTTGGGCCTGGACCTGGGTCTGATGGGCTTAGGCTTGGGCCCACGGGTTTTAAGGTGTTCTGGCTTTGGTCCATGGATTTGTATGGGTTTGGGCCTGGAATTGAGGTGGGGGATTTTGGGAGGTATGGATGATGGGTGGTTGGACATGGTTAGGAGGGAATGGGGTATGAAGGTTTTGGAGATTTGGATGCGGGGTTTGAGATGTAGGGTCCCGAGAAGCAGCCCATAGGGCGTACATCGTTCTCATGTCCTCCATTGAGGGCATGGATTCAGGTGTGAGATTGGGGGGTGATGGCTCACTTAAGGATGGAGGGGATTGGGATAAATTGGGCATGACCCGGGTATGGGGGGCATGGATGATTGTGCTTGGGGGGTATGGATGTATGGCTATGGAAGATGGTGGGATATTGGTCATATCCTGAGAAAAGTTGGGCATGACCTGGGTAAATGGGGGGGTACGTTGGGATGTGGATGGGCCATGTGGTGGAAATGGTATATGAGATGAGGTGGATGGGATGTGGGATGTAGGGGGCATGGATGATGAGATGGATGGAACGCGGGAAGTAGGCAGGGGATGGGGCTCCCTATGGGGTCTTTGGGAGTATGGGGGTGCGGTAAGGGTGCATGGATGGGAAATGGGGATCTATGGGTCGATTGGGAAATGAGGGGTTTCAGTAGGGGATGAAATGGGGGTATGCTGGGAGAACGTAAGGGAGGGGGGTGGGGGGGATGTGAACACGGGTGCCCCAAATGGACCCGTGGTATCGTACCGGGTTTGGGCGAAGGTGTCGGAGATCGGGTCTTCTCGGATATGAGAATGGGATGGGGATGACGGCGGGGATGTATCAGCTCTTGACACGATCCGCTGACGAGTGTTGTATCGATGTCTCGGATAAGGGCCGAATACCTTCCTGGTTCTCCTCCTACGGGCCGGGTTTGAGGTTGCCGTAGTGACGATCACACCAAAATATATATATATTTTTTTTTATTGTTTTTTCTTTGTGTTTTTTTTTTTTTGGTTTTTGGAAAACAATTTTTTTTGGTTTTTGAAGATGATTTTTTTTTGTTTTTTTTGTTGTTTGTTTTTTTTTTTGAAGGTGGATTCTTTTGAAGATGAGGATTTATTTTTTCTTTTAGATGGAAATTAACTCCCCTCTACCTAGATGAATGATGACCTAGTGCCCAAGGTCAACTCCCATTTCGGGCGATATATGTACCTTTAGTAGGTCCCACGGTGGGATCCGACACACATCGGAAGGGGCGAAAGGGAACCCTTTCGTTCTATTGAAGGTGAGGGAATCCACGCAAACGACCCGATCCCCCAGAGCAAATCAATGAGAAGTCGCCTTCTTTTGATTGGGCGGGGGCATGTTGGGTGTTATAGAATGCGGGAAGCTACTGCGGGCACTAATACCGCTAATCGGGGAATTGGGGTGGTTGATTGGGCCTTAGATCGGGTTACTGTGACCCGGTATACACTGGGCATATATATTATGCACACCCGACCAAAAAAATATAGATTTTGGCTAGGCGTATATATTATATACGCCTGGCTTAAATCTGGGGATTTTGGATGGGCGTATATATTATATACGCCTGAGTAAAACTGAGATTTTTTTGCTGGGTGTATATATTATATACGCCTGGCAAAATCAATTCTGTCAGTGTAGTTTGATAGTGAACAGCAAGCCCAAAAGTGGGTCTTTGAACTGGTTTCCTGGGAGGGATGCTCCCAGGGACTACTGTGTATGTTATCGGGTCCCTCCTTTCCGTTTCCTAGGGGTACACGGCTGAATTTTGGGTTGTCTACGCTCTCACTAATGCAGGTTTTAAGGCTTTATCAGAATTGGCAACCCAACCGATATACCACCGGCGCAAGCGCCTTCTCAGGTACTGAAAGGGGTGGTTCTTTTCAGGATCATCACCACTAGGGCTGCCGCCTTACTGGGAACCGGGTAAAATATATCTGCGCCTAAACCCCTAGAAAACTACCCAAAAATGCAAAAATAAATTCAATTATGTCCCCACACTGTTTGTTCACTTTTAATTACAGATTTTTAAAGGGGAGTGAAATTAAGTCCAAAATCGGGTCGGGGATGACAAGCCCGTGCCGCCTCAACGGGCCGGCGTTCAACGGTGATATATGATGATAGAAATGAGAAACACACGTAGGCCCGCCAAATGGCTAAGGCTCGTAAATGACTGAAATTTAAATGACGTAAAAGTAAATGCAAGCGGGCCCCCAAACGGCTAAGGTGGCTTAAATGATAAGAATCAGAAAAACAGGAATTTAAAGGCGCACTTAGGCCCGCCAATCGGCTAAGGCACTTAAAGGACTGAATCGTAGGGGTGAGTACGTTAGTAAAAACAACAAAAATATAGAAAAAATAGCAGAAAATAATTAAAAAAAAAAACAGCATTGGTTAGTAACAAAAATAGAAAGGCCAACAAGAGGGGAAGCGCTAGGGTGATATCCCCAGCAGAGTTGCCATCTGTGCGACCATGGATCCTCTCGAACCCATCGCGGTGATGCACCCGCTATGGATGAAAATGTAGAGTGGCCACCCGGAGCTTTTGGTGACCCAGGAAACCTTCAAATCGTTATTTTGAGCACTGAAGTGCTAAATATGACTCTAATTTACCGGTCTTTGCCAAAGGCTCTAGGGTAGGGGCTTCAGTTATCGATCGGGAAGGGTTTAGGCACCCGATCAACCCGCACGTAGCAGTCTCTATCTATGGCCAAAATAAAAAATAAATGGGCGGAGTTTCCCCTTGCCCGAAGGTAATACGGTCCTATCAAGCTTTGAGCCAAACCAAAATTTCGACGGCGTAACGGCTTGAATCCTTGGACGGGGGAAACACCAAGAAGGTAGAGGAAGAGAGGGGTGAGCCAGAGCTCACGGGCCCTTGTCGCACCGTGGAAGTCCTTCGCTTTGGCATGCTTCCGATGGCTTAAATGGAGTGAAAATGGGTTCTAATGCTAGGATTCAATAAAATAGGAAGTGTAGGGTGAGGCCGAAGGCTAGACTTTAGCTAAAGGGAGTGACCTAATGGTTGAAATGGGGTGGAATAGGTGATCTAAGCTTGCCGAAATTCTGGAAAATAAATGGCATTTTCTCTCACTAGGGCTCTCTCTCTTAAGCTCTCTAATCTTTCAACCAAAATTTCAACCCTTTGGGAAGAGGGGGGCCTCTCTATTTATAGATAAGAGGTGGGTTAGGGGCTTACTTAAGAGCTAATTGGTTTAGCAATTAGGTAATCCCCCATCTAAGGTTTTCAAGGTCCTAGGGTTTTGGGAAACTAATTTTAATGGCGGATGATGGGGTGAGACTATGGGTGACTTAAGGGTTGCCAATAAGCTCAAAGGGGGTGCAACCAACCTCAAGACACCCACCTTAAACAAGGGGATGGTCAAAGGGTCAAACCAGATGAAGGAATTTCGAGCAACTGATGACAGTTACTGTAGCTAAGCTAGGCGTATGTATTATATATGCCCAATTTATGCAGTGTCCTCCACAAAAATTAAGGGAGTTTTGGGAAGATGAAGCCCGTGGTGGGTCCCACCTATGCTGGGCGTATATATTATATACCCCCAGCCAAATTTGGCCCAAAAATGTCAGGCGTATATAATATATACGCCTGACCAATCTGGAGCCAAATCGGCTTGGCGTATGTAATATACACGCCAGAGCAAAATTTTATAATTTTATGTGAAACTTCAATCGACCATAACTTTTGAACCGTAGCTCCAAATTGGGTGATCTTTGGCTTGTTGGAAAGCTGGAGAAGTCCTCTTTCCAAAGGTATATGGCTCATCTATGGTAGTGGTCCGTATAAAATCCTGTAGCTCTCCTTCCATCAACTGCTTGGAAGGGTTTAAGTTAGGTATGGGAAGGGAATCTAGGGTTTAGGGGTGATCTCTAAGGGTTAGGGGATGGTTCTAAAGGGTTCAGGGTCATTTCTAAAAGTCTACGTAGGTTCCTAAGGGTTCAAGGGTGCCATCAAAAGCACAGGAGTACATCTCTCTCGGAGTACAGACTGATCGAGCCTTGGCTCGAATTTGGGTGCCTACAATGCTTATTTTTAAAAAAAAATAAAAATGGAAAAAGCAATCATTGAAAATAGAAAAAAGAGAAGAAGAATAAATCTATGTTTTCATAGCACGCATAGCTACGCACTTATGTTTCTTCGATGCTGTAAAATATCAATATTTTATCGGCAACGCAGCTGTGCTAAATTAATGTCCAAAGTCTAAAGGTTCGCCTTAGATCTTGGGATCCTACTTCAAAGTAGGAATAATGGTGTCAATCATGATTAGATGGTCAATGTTTCAATCAGGATGATTCCACTGCTAAATCTTTGAGCTAAGCACTCTGTCTTTAATTCATATGAATGTGAGAGTCTAAGCTTCAGATTTTTCACGAACCTTTCGGAGGTGTGGACTCTTGGTCCACGTAGTCTGGGCATGCCCCCTACGGGGTTTGAGGTCCAGATAACTCCGTATGAAATAGGTCAATTGTTGGTTGAAACCAACCTGTTAAGAATGAAACTACGTATCAATCAAACTATGTGCAATCATGCATACAGAAGGGTTCATTTCCCTTATTTTTCACAGGCCTAAAACTTGTCCTGGCGCGGTATTCCTGTAAAGTGTATGCCATGTGTCTGGGTATCCGTAGGATGGTCGTTTATTCCTATAAATTGTATCCAGACGGGATCTGGATCGAGACTTCCATCGCCTTTGTTGGTTATTGCCCCTAATGGGTGCATATTTATACATAGTTAAATGATGTGTAAAATCATTGTTGGTAGAGACCAGGGCTGGATGTCTCTTTTGGTAGACACCCAATTTTGGTTGGATCTATTCAAGATTATTTGAAGTTGGATGCTCTAGGTCATGTGAATTTGGGGCATGTTTTTGAAAATGGCACGTACTCCCAAAAAGCGTTGCGACGTCTATTCGCTCCGCTCGAGTAGTCACGCCAAATAAATGTCGGGATTGATGGATTCGCCCAAAGACCTCGCTGCTTTAGGCAGGGGCACCCACGACCAGTCAAACAGGGCAATCAAATGCCTCATAGGATTGGATGCAAACTGTAGAGCCTTGCGTATGTTTACTTCGCACTTATCTTTGAATGTGGGTCGATCACCGCTCTTACTTGCAAAGATATTGTATTCAGAATGAATCTTAAACATCAAATACCTTCAAATCATCTTGAGAAGCGAATGTTTGGCCTGACATACAGGGCTTTCGCAACTCATTCCACCTCGGTTATGCCCTGTAATGTCGCTAAGCTCTTGGGGACCGATTACCTTTAGAAACGGATGTTTAGCCTGGCATACAGGACTTTTGTTTTCTTACCATGTTACCCGCCTGATGTTTGAAGTTCATTCTGAATGTAGCAGACCTATCAGTAATGCCTTGGGCCTCTTTGGATGTCTCTTTTCTTTGACATTCGATCATTAGTGATCGGATACCAAAGAAGGGCATCTTTAGACACCCAAATTTGGCCCAAGGCCCGATCAAAACACATTTCGAGAGAGGCGCATCTCTGACTTTTGAAGGCATGTATGGTACCCTTAGATACCTTTCCAAACCCTTAGGAATCATCCCAAATCCCTTAGAATTTACCCCAAACCTTTAGAAACCAATCCCGACCCGTAGAACTCCTTCCAAACCCTAAACCTAACCTTCCCGAAAAATTAATGAAGAGTGGTGCACCAGGACTAGCTGAAGTCTTTTACTACTATTAAATTATATACTATTGGAAAGAGAACTTCCTCATCTTTCCAACGAGCCAAGAATCGCCTCAATCAGAGTTATATAGCAAAAGCTATGGCGATTTGAAAATTGAGCAGTTTTGCAAGATTTTGGCTTAGCGCAACTATTAGTTGCGCCAAGCTATTTTGTGACCAAAAATGGCTTGGCGCAACTAATAGTTGCACCACACTTAAGTGGGTCCCCCCGCAGGCTTGCAACCTCTCAAAACCATTGTGACTCACTATATTACTGTACATATGCTTGGCGCAACTATTAGTTACGCCAGGCATATGAATAGTACTTGTGATTTTTTGCTTCAATAATTGAGATTGGGGTTTGACTTGTTGACCATCTTGATCTTTGGGGGGTGTTTTACTAGTTCTATTGCACTCTTTTAATGTCTATTTGAAACCCTTAAGTGATTTAAAACACTAACCTATCATCCACCATTAAAATCATTCCCACACATCTCCAAGCTCAAAAAATCCTAGGAAACCTTATATTAGAGATTACCTAATTGCTAACCCTAATTAGCATCTATGTACCCTCCTAACCTACCATTTTCCTATAAATAGAGCCCCCCTCCCCTTGGATTAAAGGTTGAGAAATTTTCTTCAGAGAGAAAGAGCTCAAAGGGAGAAGTTCTTCCACCCTTTTGTACCCCATTTTTACATAAAATTTCAGAATCTCCCAACCTTATTTCAAACTTAATCTTGCATCCAAAACCCTTAGTCTAGGTGTGTGCTACCCCCTAGACTCCACTCTCTACCTCTTAGCTAGCAAGCCATAGGAGTTAGAACCCCATTTTCCACCATTCAACCCTTCAAAAGCTCATCAAAGAAAGCCTATGAAAGGCTCCTCAACGGTGCAACAAGGGCCCGAGAGCTCCGGCTCTCTGTTGGAGTGTTTGCCTACCCTCAAATGAGGGTCTAAAATCATCAATAAAACTAGGCAGACACACTCATAAAGACCTGCAAGTATTCAGGATCTATTATAGCAAGCTTTAAAAGAATGGTGAGTAAGGGAATGTCCACAGGGAGGTTGGTTAGAAATATGACAAATCTCCAGATTTGTGTCAGATCTGGCACCCTAACTATTACTAATTTAGCTAAAAGACTGGGTAAGGGTTTGGAATGGATTGTCACTTAACTAAGCTACAATTAAACATAACCTAAATTGGATCGAGTTTAGGAGCTTAGATCTTGCAGGGGAAGAGAGTAAAAAGCAAAAAATGGAGAAGTGTAGCTTGCAGGTTGGTTTTCACTAAAATCAGATTCAATTAATAATGCTACAGAGGTTCAGAGCACACAATTCCCTCACTGGCTATAAGCACAGCTGCAGGGTATAAATTCCACTCCAAATCACAGAATCCACCTAGCCTTAAGGCTATCATTTGTCCACTTTAATGGTTACAGACCATCCTATAGACTTTATCGAATCCATGAATTATAGTAGATGAATTCAATTGAGGCCTGAGCTTAGATTTATCTTAAGGTTATGATCTGTCCACTTTAATGGTCATAGACCATCCTAGGGATCTCCTACAAAGCCAGAGCCCTCAATTAGAACAAATAAAACCACTACAGATGCTATAATTCCCAGGTCACAGACTCACAGAATCACAGGAGCATCAGATCGAGAGAGATCAGATGGTATCCAAGAGGTCTATCAGTTAAGTGGGTGAGCTGATCTATAACTCCTCTACACAAATCCGATCGATCACCAAATGGAACCAAAGGAAATTTAAATCTAATTAAAGCATTAAACATAACATTATCATTGCAAACAATGTCACTCTATAATGGAAATACTCTCAGATCTGTAGTCTGTGCAGTTAGGAACCTACAGTAGCACTCTTAACCTTACCCAATTACAGATCTAACTTTTCTCCTCGCTACTCCAAGGGACTTAGCCAACCATGGTTGGGCTAAAGGAGGGAAATGGAATTTCTCTGCAAGCTCTAATCTCCAGAATTTTTGGCTCAGATCTCGATCTCCTCCAATCGCAATTGGGGATCTCTATATATAGCTTTCTCCTCTATTTTTTTCACCAAAAATCCCTTCTAGAAGGTTGTTAGAGTTTGTTAGAGTTCTGTTAAAGCACGTGGGTCGGTTAGGGCTTTCTAGGGCATCTTCTAGAACCGTCGTGTCGGTCACCAAGTGCCTCAGGTTGGGTGCAGCAGGTCACTGAATCACAACATGTGTGCAGCTAAATTCCTTTATATCCTATCGAAGACCTCTTCAACTGCACGAATTCTTCCTTTCTTTGCTTTCAGCTCCTATCGAAGTCTTCAGGTGACTAATCGATAGGACGTTCTCAGCCTGTTTTCACTTCCTTCACCTTGCCCTGCTGTAGCCACGCGCTCCAAGGGTCCAGTGCTGTGCTACCCTCTGGTGTGCTATTGCTGGGTTTTTCCTGTGCTGAGAGATAGCTCTTTTTTGGGCATTCTTGAGTGCTTTTCTGTATTAGTATCTTCTTTTATTGCTATCTACAAAATGTACTTGACGAAAGCTTATTAGTGTGCTCACAAGTCTATCAAGGGTCAGGTTATTGGGTGAAAAGTGGCATTTTTCACCACTTAACACTCTCCCCTCTATTCCTCTACCTTCTTGGTCATTCCTCCATCCTCCCATTTGTGCCGTTACGCCACCAAATTTTTGGTAGAAACGGAGGGGTCACAAATAGGATTTTAAGCCCCTTTGGGCAAGAGAAAGCCTTTTTCTTTTTTTATATATATTGTTTTTATTTTGGTCATAAGTAGAGAGCGCATTAAACGGGTTGATTGAGTGTCTAACACCTTCCCAATCGATAACCAAAGACCCTACCCAAGAACCTTTGGTGTAGACCGGATTCAGAGTCATATTTGTGGTACTTTGGTGCTTATAAAAATAATATAGGTTTCCCGAGATACCAAAAGCTCCGGGTGGCGACTCTATATTTTTGTTAGCGAGCGAATCGTCGCGACGGAATCGTTAAAAATCTCACGACTGCACAATCACATAATTAATAAAATTTTAGTTTAGTTCAGTATTTGTAATTGCAACCTACTCAACTATTTTTTTTCTTTCTTGAGTATTCATCTGGATGATCGGATGTTATAAAGCAACGTACTTTTCACCTAGTCTGCTTTTTGGTCGTGGTATGTGTTCCACAGGTTTGGGGGTTGCAGATCCCTTCACATTCGACTGATGAGGACATTAGACACATCAGGTTTGGGGGTGAGAAGTTCAACTCTCAGGATTACATCATTTAAATTGAGCAGTTAAAAAAAAAAAGAATTTTGGGTCTGTTCTCAGAATTGTGAAAATTGTTCCAGTCAATCGATTGAATTTTCATTTCAATCGATCGACTGATAATCATTAGTCGAGAAGTAATTGTGCAAAATTAAAGGTACTCAATCGGTTGATTTGTATAAATCAATCGATTGACTAGAACTTGGACCCAAAACTGACTGGAAGCAAGTGTAAGTCAATCGATTGATTCCATGTAGTCAATCAATTGGCTGAGCAATAGTAAAACCTATATTCTGAAATTTATTGAATTTCCATGACCTTTAATTAGTGATGCCCGAAAGTTTTAATAAAAAGTTTTCATGCCATGTTAAGATCATGAATGCTTATGATTATTAATTTCAATGCAAGTTTAATGATGATTTTGTAGTCCATGTCCAAAAATTCTTACACCATTTCCATGCTTGAATTCCAAAGCCCGGGGATTGGTCTAAAACTTTGAATCCTAGGATTCTAGTGGAGACTAAAACTCGGAAAGCTTTAGAACCTTTTCCTTATTCTTGATGAGTGCTAACTACATTAGGAGCATCTTCTAAAATTCGTGCTTATTGTTTAAAATCTCATACATTCTATTTCGGTTTGTCTATTTTACATTGTTTTATATCATTGTACTAAAACCCATTGTGTTTGAACTCAAAACAAACAGGCATCATTATCACCTTAAAAGGAAATGATCAAAGGCCATCTTTGGCTCATTTGTGCCTAAAATGCCCCACCTTATACTGATTTACCTTTTAGCACCCATTTGAGCCTTGTTGAAATAGTTTGCCTTAAATATTTATGTTAAGCTATATTAACCCTACCCCACACTAGTTTGAAAAATGCAAAAACCTTACCCTTTAATCTCTAAGAAATTGGAAATTAGAGATGACAGAAAGTAAGGGAATAGAGAGGAGTGGTAGTGATGCTTGCAGGAAGCATATGGTAGAAGTATTTTCGAAGAAGAGGAAAAGCAAAAGGTAGAAAATTAGAAAAATAAAAATTATGAGGTGATTTCAAAATGAAAAGCAAAAAGGAGTAGAAAGAAAAGAAAGTTGAGAAAAGCAAAAAGAAAAATTCTGAAAAGTTGGTAGAAGAAAGGGTGAAAATTGAGAAAATCAATTTGTGTGTCTGTTACTGGTTTCTCAAAGAAATTTGATCACCGATTTCCCTTTCTTTCTTAACCTCTACCCGAGCCCCATTTCAACCCAGAAAAAGATCTTTTTGATCCAATCTTGAGTGATAAATGCCTTGTGGAGAATGATAGTGCAATGCCTATGGTGCTTGGTATGACATGCTTGATATACAAATATCTTTTTTTATGAGATTTCGTATAAATTCATTGATGAACCGTGTTTCTTATGTCATGTGAGACCTTTTGATTTGCATTGTAACTCTCTCTCACGTGTGAAAAAGCAACCCAGTCATCGAAGTGATTTCATTTTAAGTGCATATCTACGGTGAGGATTGAGTCAAGACATGGGATCCAAAGATTCCTTGTTTGGACTTACTCCCTGATGGAAGGATTTTAACAGTGGTAAGCACACACGACACTCTAGGCATGAATCAAATAGTCATAAGAAAAGCAAAGCAGTAAATTAATCTGAATGGGCATTGATAAATTAGCATGGCTGGGTATTTATTATAAAAATTTCACTGGTAACTTACAATCAAAGGGCATGAAAATTAATTCAGGAAATGTTAGGTTTTTGAAGTTTGTATGTATCTTCACTGAAAACCTTCAGGAGACACAACTCCTCCACTAGGGTTCACCTAGGGGTTTAAAGTCCCTATGAAAGTGGCATTTACTTTCTTCTAGGTTGCTAGTTTAATTTTCTGATATATTTTGATTCTCTTTGCTCTTGGACTAGCAAAGTGTAGGTTTGGGGGTGTGATCTGTACCGAAATATAACTAAATTTCACACCCAAATACCGACACTCAGTCATCCGATGAAAGCTATCTGACATTTGTTATGTAGTTTTAGTGGTTTCAGGTGTTCTCAGTCGTTGGATCTTGAAAGAGCATAATTGAGAATAATTAAGGGTTACATGAGAATATTGGACCATGGAGCTAATAAAGCACAGAAATCCGTGAAAGAGAATTGATTGGTTCAGCCACAACCAAGAGAATGAAGATGTTACAGGCCATCATCAATCGATTGAATTTCAGGATTCAATCGATTGATTTGATGATAGCTTTTTCCCTCTTTGAATTTGAATTTAAAGTTTCTCAATCGATTGATATTTGTAAATCAATCGATTGACTTCAAATTCAAATTAATCTCCCAAAATTCAAATTTAAAGTTAATCGATTGAAATAGGGCATTCAATTGATTGAGCTTTTTATCCTATCCGCACCCAATATAAATAAAACCATGTTTAGGGTTTAGGGGGCTTCTTCTTGACAGATTTTCATTGAGTTTTGAGGAGTTTTTCATTTGTGATAGAGTTATAGTTTGTAATTGAGAAGAGAGTTGTGTAAAGGTTTCAATCTTTTGATAAGTAAAAGAATAATTTTTATGGTGGCTTTGGATTTGCATCATGCGTGTGAATCGGGGATGAGCTGCTGAACCCCTCATTCAAGAAGGAAGCAACCCCTAGATGAGTAACTGATTTACTTTTTGTCTTACAATTTCTTGTTATAATTATTGAATCGTATGGCTTTCAGTGTGTGGCTATTGTTTATCATCGAATGCTCGTTTATAGTCATCGATCTTGGTTATCGGCGACAATAAAAGGATTATTCCACCTAAATCTAATCTTGTATACTGATTTAGTATGTTGTGTGGTTGGATCTTCTTGTTGTGATTTCTTATTTGTGATATGTCATGCCTTTCACATGATTCATGCCATGATTGAATGAGTCATAGTGTTAGGATAGGGTATGCCGAGTCAATAATTGTATTTTCAACGATTCATTTTTCTTGAAGTTAAATGATGGTATAATGATTTGACATGAAATTGTAGAGTTGATTGTAGAAAAGTTACAAGTTTAGGGTTAGCAAACTCCTTGATTATCTCATCATTGTAGTTTCTTTGTCTTAGTTCAACCTTGCCTAGTTTGATTTAATTTCTCTTATTATTGCATTGTTGAGTGATTAATCTTAGCAATCAAATTTCTTGCCCTTGGTACATCCTTGGGTCATTGTTATTTCCTTAAAATTAATTTAATTTTGCGCTTCCCTGTGGGTACGATACTCGTATTCTTGCCTTGCTACAATAGATCTTGTGCACTTGCAAGGGTACCTTTTTAAAACTGATAAATAATGAAGCAAGAATAGGAACAGAATTCATAGTATATCAATGGAACAAATGTATACAAGACGAAACACATGAAACATCAAATCGAAACATATCAAATCACATCATATAACCGGATCTCAAAGTATTAGTGTAAGCATCCCGTAGCGGGAACAGATCAGTCTGTAGCGGACACAGGGTCGTAACCCCGAGGACTCCACCCCTCCCTTGGATACTCCACTCCCCTCACAACTAATCATGGAATCAAGAAGAGTCTCATGGCAAGGCATTCTGTAGCGGGGACTGAGAGTCCGTACGGATACAGGATCATAACCCCGAGGACTCCACCCCTCTCATGGAAGCTCCACTCCTCATTGCACATGGTCTTAAAATCATATCACATACACACAAGTCGGAATTTGAGAGGTCACATCACATAAACATATAGGAATTCAAGAAATTTGAACTCAACGGGTCGAATGCATCGAGATGTTAAGGTACTAAATGTCATAATCAATGCATAAAACAAATCTTAAATATTCAAAGAGTTTCCATATATATATAACATTTCTGAAAATATTGTTTAAATGCGGTCAAAATTAACAATGCATCCCTAAATCGAGTCAAATTTATAATCTTGCAATGAGATTTCCCTACCTTAAAGTCGAAACATGTGAACAAAATGTCACATATTGAAGCAAATTCCCCCCTCAAATGTTCCTCGTATTCAACCTAGATCATACTGGGCATGAAACAAGGTCTCGTTTGGCATTAAATGCCTAAAAACCCAAGCTCACAAAATAGGGTACCTCACTGCGGCGAGCTACAATGTCGCCACAGTGAGGTGTACAGGTGCTATTTGAAGGACAGTGTCTCATCACGGTGAGTTTTTATAGAGCCATTTTGGCCTTCAAAAACATGTAGCACTCGCCGCGGTGAGCTCTTCAGAGGTCCCCTCACCGCGGCGAGGTCTGTGGTCGTCGCGATGAGCCTAGCAAGACTCGCCTTCTTTTATTTCACTCCTCTGAGTATGAAAGTCCTAATCATCTTACACCCAGCTATTTTAAACATGGGATTGAACCTAATCTTCACATTTGGGAGTTAAATGGTGGCTTCCTATCATAATTTCATGCGCATGCACGTCCGAAAGGATCGTGTTCGGGGAATTCGACTACAATGCTTTGCACACGTCCGATCTTCAAAATTTCCTTTCCATGGAATTCCAAAATTGATTAGATCGATCTAAAACTTATTAAATCAGGATTTACGAGATAGAGTTTAGACGTTTACCTTTACGGATTCTTCGCATGTGAAGTTTTCGATCTTTGGTGAGGAGATGTCTCATTGTTTATGTGGTCGTGGTCATTCAATTTCTCGATCGTAGAATTTTCAAGGACCCAACGAAGCAGTGATGATCAATAATGGAGATTCTTCTCCATTGAAAGATTAGTGCAGAGATCTCTTTGAACGAGGTCGCATGAATTTGGTTGGTTCAAGTTCTCCAAGATGGAAAACAAGAGGAAAGGGAGACTCTCAACTTTAAATCTCAATTTGAATCCCATGCAGCTTATGCGTGGGAGTTGGGTTTTATAATTTGGGGTGTCTGATCTAGTGTGTAATTGGCACACATGGCCTGGTGTACTGGTCTGTCTCAAGGCCTCAACTAATGGGTCTTAATCCTTGGGCTTGATATAACTAATGGGTCTTGATTCTTGGGCTTGATGTTAGCTAGTTCAAGTCTTATTAAGGTTGCTATCGAGGGTCTGTGTCAGTACCCGCATGACTTATTACTTGTACCCAATTACCATGGTACACTTGTATCTTGGCCTCTTACTGGTTTGCATGGAGCTAACAGCTCTAGTCTGACTCTTTCTATTTCTATTTTGTTCGTCATGTGTCTTCAACATGTTATCAACATCCTTTTCGGCGATGAGAGCTAACCTTATCACTTGGGCATATGTGGTTGCCTCAAACAGAGAAATTCTTTCCTTAATTACCGATTTCATATCGTATTCAAATTTCTGAGCCTTCATTAGTTCGGTAGCCACCAGTAATGGTGCGAATCTCGATAGCTGAGTGAATTCTGACTCGTACTTGCGTACACTCATTTGTCCTTGCACCAGATTCGCAAACTGGATCTCCATTTGATGTCTCTCTAGTGCTGAGAAGTATTTCTCATTAAAGACCTCAGTAAATTCAGCCCATGTCCAAGGTGCCCCTGGTGCTCGGGTCATTTCAACGGATTTCCACTAAGGGTCTGCTTCACCTTCGAGTTCGAACGAGGCCCAACTCACCTTCTACTCCTCAGTATAATGAACTCTCTGAAGCACCTTCTTAATCTGATTCAACCATTGTTCCGCTTCAAGTGGGTCGGTCTACCCATAAAAGCTCGGAGGCCTCAACCTCTAGAAATCTTGGAAACCAAATGGTTGTCTTCGCTCAGCCAGTATCACCATGGTGTTCACCATGGTCTCTAGGAGCTACTGGTTATTCTCGCCTCTGAGAACATTTCCAATATTTTTCTCCACTCCAGATGCATGATTGTCGTTGTCTATAGTGATTGCGTTTGATCCAGAGGCCAATCCTCCACCATTCGTGGAATCTCTAGTGTTCACAGTCCTTGGCCTTCTTCTTCTTAGTGGCATGTTGATCTGTCGTGATCAAGCAAAAGCTTAATCCAGGCCATCGTAAAATTCTAGCCTAAAGTATGACGAAAATTTATTCCATTGCCTTGATCCTAAGCCATAGCTTCAGTCTCCCATGAGACATACAGCCTAGGCTTTGAAAGCACCTGTGACAACCCAGATTTTCTTACCACAAAACCTGTGCCGTTAGATCATACACACGATCTGAAATACATAGTCAATTTGGTATCGAGATACTTTGATACCTTTGTGACAACTCAATCTTCCCTTAACAGTTAATTAGAAAGGTAGAGCCATCAAGCATTTGGTAAGTTACTAACGTGCGGAATCAAAGTACGTAAATGCAGAAGTAGAGCTATATAGTAAAGCAAATGGCATCATAAACCCAAAAAGAATTCCCATCATTCCACATCACAATACTATACAATCCACCGGTGAAGGCTGACCTTCACCTAAACAGTGGACGACAGAACTATACAAAAATGTATTCAAGTTTAAACAAAATACTGTACCAAGTACCAAAAGTACAAAAGTATCCAAAATCCAAAGAACCAAGCTAAGGGAAGAACTCCTCTGGTAGCTCTTCCTCCTCTTCAGAATGGTAATCAGGATCCTCCTCTTGTTCAGGATCCCGCTCAAGATCTGCCCCTGCAGCTGTGATGTATAGTCGATGGATGAGCTACAGTCCAAGCTCAGTAGGGATAAAACAATGCAAAACTATATCTTATCATTCTATTTCATGGTATTGATGCATAAGTAAAATATGCAGCTCAAATTCATATGGTATTGAAATGCATCGGCAACAAAACAAGGACTTTAAATCATAATCTCAAGACAAGTCATATCATGATGCGGATAATGTATAGAACAATATATAACGGAGCAAGAATAGGAACAAAATTCATAGTATATCAATGAAACAAATGTATACAAGATGGAACACATGGAACATCGAATCGAAACATATCAACTCATATCATATAACTGGATCTCAAAGTATTAGTGTAAGTATCCCATAGTGGGAACAGAGAAGTTCATAGCGGACATAGGGTCGTAACCCTGGGGACTCCACCCCTCCCTTGGATACTCCACTCCCCTCACAACTAATCATGGAATCAAGACAAGTCTTATGGCAAGGTATCCCGTAGCAGGGACTGAGCAGTCCGTAGTGGACACAAGATCATAACCCCGGGGACTCCACCCCTCTCATGGAGGCTCCACACCTCATTACACATGGTCTTAAAATCATATCACATACACACAAGTCAGAATTTGAGAGGTCACATCAAATAAATAAATAGGAATTCGAGAAATTTGAACTCAACGGGTCGAATGCATCGATATGTCAAGGTACTAAATGTCATAATCAATGTAGAAAACAAATCTTAAATATTCAAAGAGTTTCCATATATATATGTAACATTTCTGAAAATATTGTTTAAATGCGGTCAAAATTAACAAAGCATCCCTGAATCGAGTCAAATTTATAATCTTGAAATGAGATTTATGTTAAGTGGTGAAAAATGCCAGTTTTCACCCTATAACCTGACCATTGATAGACCTGTGAGCACACTAATAAGCTATTGTCAAGTGCATTTTGTAGACAGCAATAAAAGAAGGTACTAATGCAGAAAACCACTTAAGAAAGCCCAAAAAGGAGCTATCTCTCAGCACAGGACAAACCTAGCAACAGCACATCACTGAACCCTAGGAGCACGTGACTATAGTAGGGCAAGAAGAAGGAAGAGAAAACAGGCTTAGAACGTCCTATCGATTGGTCACCTGAAGACGTCGATAGGAGCTGAAAGCAAAGAAAGGAGGAATCCGTGCAGTTGAAGAGGTCTTTGATAGGATCTGAAGGCAGAAGAAGGATGAATTCGTGTGGATTAAGGAGTTCGTTAGGATCTCAGAACCTATCAAGCAGCTGAAAGGAAAGAAGAAACCATCCTATCGAAAACCTACCGAAAGAGTCAAAGGAACCTATCGAATGGTTTCTTGAACCTATCGAGATGAGAATGCTGGAACAGAACCTATCGAAGGGTGATTGAGCCTTTCGATAAGACTGAAAGCAAACTTATCGAAATGGCAGAATGAAGAGTAGAACCTATCAAAATGGCTTTCCAACCTGTCGAAGAGCTTTTCCAACCTATCGAATACTCCAAACCAAGGACTGAGATGGCTGGAACTCCAAGCAAAGATTCATCCTATCGAAACCTATCGAACGGATATGAGAACCTGGCAAAAGGACCAAAATGCTTGATTCCAACCTATCGAAATCATGTGCAGAACTTCTCAGAAATTCAGCTGAGCACACGTTGTACTTCAGTGACCTGCTGCATGCAATCCGAGGCACTTGATGACCGACACGATGATTCCAGAAGATGCCCTAGAAAGCCCTAACCGACCCATGTTCTTTAATAGAACTCTAACAAACACAGACGACCTTCTAGAAGGGATTTTTGGCAGAAAAAAATAGAGGAGAAAGCTATATATACAGATCCCCAATTGCCATTGGGGGGATCGAGATCTGAGCCAAAATTCTAGAGATTAGTGCCTGCAGAGCAATTCCATTTCCCTCCTTTAGCCCAACCATGGTTGGCTAAGTCCCTTGGAGTAGCGAGGAGCGAAGTTAGATCTGTAATTAGATGAGGTTAAGAGTGCTACTGTAGGTTCCTAGCTGCACAGACTACAGATCTGAGAGTATTTCCATTATAAAGTGACCTTGTTTACAATGATAATGCTATTTTTAATGCTTTAATTAGATTTAAATTTCCTTTGGTTCCATTTGGTGATTGATCATATTTGTGTAGAGGAGTTGTAGATCAGCTCACCCACTTAACTGGTAGACCTCTTGGATACCATCTGATCTCCCTGGATCTGATGCTCCTGTGATTCCTTGAGTCTGTGACCTGGGAATTATAGCATCTGTAGTGGTTTTTATTGTTCTAATTGAGACTCTGGCTTTATAGGAGATCTCTAGGATGGTCTGTGACCATTAAAGTGGACAGATCATAACCTTTAGATAAATCTAAGCTAAGGCTTCAATTGGATTCATCTGCTGTAATCCATGGATTCGATAAAGTCTATAGGATGGTCTGTGACCATTAAAGTGGACAGATCATAGCCTTAAGACCAGGTGGATCCTATGATTTGGAGTGGAATTTATACCCTGCAGCTGTGCTTATAGCCAGTGAGGGAATTGTGTGCTTTAAACCTCGGTAGCATGATTAATTAAATCTGATTTTAGTGAAAACCAACCTCCAAGCTACTCTTCTCCATTTTCTGCATTTTTACTCTCTTCCCCTGCAAGATCTAAGCTCCTAAACTCGATCCGAGATAGCTTATGTCTAATTCTAGCTTAATTTAAGTGACAGCCCATTCCAAACCTCTCCCCTATCTTTTAACTAAATTAGTAATAGCTAGGGTGCCAGATCTGACACAAATCTGGAGATTTGTCATATTTCTAAACAACCTCCCTGTGGACATTCTCTTACTCACCATTCTTTTAAAGTTTGCTAAAATAGATTATGAATATTTGCAGGTCTATATGAGTGTGTTTGCCTAGTTTTATTATTGATTTTAAACCCTCACTTGAGGGAAGGCAAACACACCAACAAGTTTTTGGCGCCACTGTCGGGAAGCAGTTTAGAAATTGATAGATATAAGTTTTGATCATAGATTTATAATTTTTGTTTGATTTTACTAACTTCATTTGTAAGTTGTGTTGTTTTTCAGTTGTTTGTGTGCAGTTCATCAGATCTAAGGCTACCAGTGAGAGGAGAATCGTGCTGGATACTGCTCTGTAGTTTGCATCCCTCTACTCCCCTATTATTTTTCAGATCTGTTAATAATTTTTATTTGAATAGTAGAAAATTTGGTTGATTCTGTTTATTGTGTATTTGGATCTGTTCTGCATTCAGAATCTGAGTGTTGTATGTTTGGTAGGAGAACTTTGCAACCTCAGATTGTCCCACTAAATCCAGAGGTTGAAAGGCTTCTCAGATCCAGACCAACTACACCCACTTATGTTGCATTTGATTCTGTAGAAATGGGTGAGCAACAGCAGCCGAGAACCCTTAAGGAGTTTAATGCACCAGGGGTCTACAATTCCCCCTTCTGCATTCAATTCCCTATTGCTCAGGGAAACTATGAGATAAAATCATCCATCATTCAAATGTTGCCTCATTTCATGGCCTGACCAAAGAAGACCCCTATAAGCACATTGATGAGTTCTTAGGACTGTGCACTACAGTTAATATCACAGGTTTGAGGGAGGAGACCACCAGGATAAGACTCTTTCCTTTTTCATTAAAGGATAGAGCCAGGACCTGGTTGTCCCTGCTTCCACGTTGTATTCAGTCCTGGAGTGATCTCCAATGTTAGTTTTTGGCCAAATTCTTTCCTATGTCAAAGACCAGCCAGTTGAGGAAGGGTATCATCTCTTTTACCCAAGATCCAACTACAGACTTTCATCAATCCTGGGAGAGATTTAAGGAACTCCTCAAGAAATGCCCCCACCATCAAATCCCTAAATGGCAATTGGTTCAAAGCTTTTATCAGGGAATTGATGCTAAAAGCAGAGATATGATAGATGCCTCCTGTGGCACCTATCTCCATGAAACTGCTATAGGAGACATGGGAGCTCTTTGAATCATTAGTGAGAACTCTATGCAAAGGGAAACCATAGCAAGGGATCTAGAGCCTCCTAAATTGATGAAAGAGAACACTTTAAGGGGAAAGATATATGAAGTGAGTGTGCCATGTGAGTTGGAAAGGAAAGTGGACAGCTTAACTCTGAAATTTGATAGGCTAATGGGAGCAATGCAGTCACTTGTGGCTGCTAGAGCGGAGGAGGCATGTGCCATATGTTAGTCCCCTGCTCATCCGGTGGAAGAATGCCCATCTGCTGACCAATTTCCTAATTTTATAACAGAGTATATGGCTACAGCTCAGTCTTATGGGCAGCAGTCTGCTGCTGGGTTCAATGGAGGAACCACCCTAATCTGAGGTGGAGACAAGATGGATACCCCAGTCAGCAGCAACAGCAGCCCCAGCAGCCCATGCCCTACAGAAATGCTCAACCCTATCGAGAAGATTATGCCCCAAGGCCTCGTGATCGAACCCATGGCCCAACTCAGAGTAGCTCCTCACATGCTTGCACCCCCTCATTGTGAGAACACCATCCTTTGAGGAATAAGTTCTATCTTCATTACAGAGCTTGAACACCTTGACCCAAACTGTGCACTCTCACAACCAGAGCATTAAAAAGATAGAGGACCAACTTGGTCAGCTGTCTGATGCTCTAACTAGAAGAGAGGGAGGAAGGTTGCCTAGCCAACCACAGGACAATCCACGAAGGCAATTTGTAGTGGGTGAAGTTTCCTCCACTTATGAGGAAGTTAAATCTGTTACAACTTTGAGAAGTGGTAAGTTAGTAGACAACCAAGTGGGCTGTGAGCCTGTGAGGCACTTGGAGGAAGAAAATGAAGTGATTTCTATCAGCACACAACAAAGACCACCAATGGTGGACTTGCAGGAACAATCAGCTATGAATAAAGAGGATAATGAGGATCCTCAAGAAAAGAAAAAACTCAAAAAGAAAGAGACCTCATTGGCTAAGGCTGCAAGTGAGGGAGCAACCCCTCACTTGCCATTTCCTAAGGCTTCCCTTTTGATAAAGGGCAAGGAAAAATTGAGAAAATGATGGAGACTTTCAAGCAAGTAAAGATCAATCTGCCTTTACTTGATGTCATTAAACAAGTCTCAGCCTATGCCAAGTTTTTAAAAGCACTATGCACCCATAAAAGACAATCCAGGATACAGATATCCAAGAAAGTCTTTTCAGCAGAGAAAGTGAAACAAATTTTGTCGATTGCAACCCTAACCAAATTCCAAGACCCTGACACCCCCACAATCCCCTGCATTATTAGGGATCACATCATTGATAGAACCTTATTAGATCTAGGAGCCAGCGTAAATTTGCTTCCATATTCCCTTTATGAGAAGCTGGGCTTGGGAGAATTAAAGCCCACCCATGTGGTCCTACAGCTGACTGACAAATCTGAAAGGAAACCTGTCGAGATAATTAAGGATGTTTTGGTTAGAGTTGACAAATTCTTCTATCCTTCTGACTTTTTGGTATTAGACATGGAACCAAGTAAATGTACTTCTTCCATACCTGTGATTCTAGGCAGGCCCTTTTTGGCCACAGCCAATGCCCACATACAATACAAGTACGGGATCAAGGAAGTGTCATTTGGAAACATGAAGGTTAAGCTGAACATGTATAACACTGGCTATCAATCCTCTCCTGATGAGGCTTGTTTTTTCATTAATGCCCATAAGAAAGTGATGCATAAGAATCCACATTGGTTGGTGCAGGAAAATGCTTGGTTCACAGATGGAAAACTGCACCCAAGGAATGGACACTGGCTGAGGAAAAGATTTATGACAAGTGCCAAGTTTGATGAGCCTGAGGAGACCATGGACCTTCCAGACCCTCCGGATTAATCCCTGCAGTCAGTATGTATCATATGTACCATACTCTATTTTTGTTTGTAGGTGTTTACTTAGTTGTTATTTGATTCTTTTTATTTCTTTGCAATAATTAAAAGAAAACACAAAACTGCCATGCTTAATACTAGACCGTCATCCTCAGCTGTCTTGAGGTAATGGGAGCTATTCATAAGTGAATCTGATCATGGGGCACCACATCAACAGAGCCTGCTGAGAACAGAGACTGTGAATACGTAGAAATACAGCTTTATTTGATTTTTAAAAGTCTTCAATAGGTCTCGCTCACCTTTTAATAGGTCACTTGGTGATTTCAATAGGATGTTAGATGGTTTCGATAGGTAATGCACCTTTCGATAGGTAAAACTAACTTTTCGATAGGAAAAATGACGATTTCGATAGGTTCTAGATACCAATCGGGAACCTATCGAAATGAAGATTCAGCTGCCGTTTAAACTGATCGAAAGGATAGTTCCACCTAACGGGATCCTATCGAATCACCCACTTTTAAAGTTATGTCTGCTATGCTTTCGACAGGACACACGAACCTATCGAAACCATCCAGTTCATCCTATCGGAATCGTATTTCACCTTTTATATACCCGTCGATAGATCATTTGTGCCTCATTCCATACCTTCTGCAAACCCTAGCTCTTATTCCTCTCGCAGTCGCCTCCCTCTTCCTTCACTAATTCCTCATAAAACCTACAGCTGTTCAGTCTGGCTTTTTGTCAGAACATTTCTCTTTCACATTGGAGCATTTTGCCCCTAATTTTGAAAAAATTGAAGCTGGGCAGTGCGATTTCAGTTAAACCCTAGGTATTTTGAGGTCAGTTGCCTTCCCCCCATCAATCTGTCGACCCTCTAATTTTTAAACCTCAAACTCCGCTTCAAGTTGGTGAAAGCTTAATTTCTGAAGAGTAAAATGGATGAGCCGGAGGAAACCCTCGCGAACATACGCCGGAGAACAACGGCTTCCACCCCAAATCCTCCAAAAAGTTGAAGCCAGCTGAAAACCACCTGTCAAGAGGAAGCTCACTAAAATCTCACCCAAAAAGACCCCTAAAGCTAAGAAATCCAAAGCTGTTGAGATTCGGGAACCTAGAGTAGAAGAAACCTCAGCAAGAGCTGCCCCTCCAGTAGACCTGCCTGCGGGGTTAACTACCCCCAATGAGTTTGTAGAAAAATTGAGTCTTATACCTGAAACGGATTTTGATCTGGCATATTTTGCCAGCATTGGGGAGTGTCAGGGAACATTGGCATATTTGAAAAAAGAAGGTCTGCTACCCCTGCTTTCACCCTTGAAGGAAAATGTCTATCCCAGGTTAGTGAAATTGTGGTACCAAAGCCTGACAAAGAAGGTGGTACCTGGAGCTGAGGATACACTGGAAATCTCGATTGATGATTGGCACTGTCTATCGATTGCAGAGATATTAGGATGGCTTTGGGAGTCCCATATCAATTTGACTCCACCAGAGCTAAGGGAGCACCTACAGGGACCACATTTCGGGAAATGGCTAAACAGCTTACTAATGGAATAGTAGGCTCTGGTGAATCCTTGATGAGAAGAGACCTCCATCCTACCCTCCAACTCATTGACACCATTATAAGAAAAAATGTCTATGTCTCTAACCATTTGCAAAAGAGGACCCCTTTAGTGGATACACTATACTTTTGTTCAAAGGGGCAATTTGTGAATGCACCTAAGCTAATTTTTGAGACAATGGTGGATATCAATGACAAGGTACGGAAGAGGCAAGCTTTTGCTAAAGGAGGTGGCATGCCTTTTTGCAGACTCATCACATGTCTGCTCAGGACTGGAAAATATAGGATTAAGCAATCTGAACCAATGGAGAAGCTCACATTTAAATTGTATGGTAAGCGAGAATGGTCAACCAGCCTCACATTGATTAAGAAAGGCCAACCAGTTGGCAAGGAGGTGGCTGAGAAGACAACCACTTCCGTGGCAGCAGAGACTCCTGTAGAGATACCCTTAGCCACCCCCCCACCCACCTTACCTGTCCCACTACCCACACATCCACCCACTTTGCTTTTCCCATTTGTGTTAGTTACTCTTTAACCAAACTTCCCCCCATCCACCTCTGAACCTGTTATACCTCCACCCACCTCCCCGGTCCTCCACCCTGACGTCCTGGAACCTCCCACATTATCCGAGGCTACCCCTACCATCCCTTCTCCACCCAGTACCCAACCCATTTCTACTTCTCCCCCATCTCCAACCCCTCTGCATCCACAGGGTGTGAACCTGTTCACCACTTCTGGGTTCACAGCCCTCATGACCTCAATCGTGGAGGATGTCGCTCATGAGTACATTCAACTTCCTGACTCCCCACACCCCACTCCTCCTCATTTTCACCATGCACCGTCCTCTCCCTTCCAACATGTCCACGCACCAGCCCCTTCTACTCCCACCAGGCCTGACACCCTCACTCAAATCCTTTCCATCCTCCAATCCATTCAGTCCCAATTAACCATCAACACCGACACCCAGACCCTAATGAGCTTATGTCTCCAATCAATTCAATCCACCCTTATCCTATCCTCGTCCGCCCCTCAACCCCCTCACCTATCCCCTCCTGTTTCACTTATACCCACTCAACACCACACAATTGCTTCGCCTAAGGAAGTAGCCGCACCCGCTCTCCCCATACTTTCCTCACCACAGGCCACTTTACCCTCTTCCCCAGATTTACTGGTCTCCCCAGCAGTTGAATCCCCTATACCCTTCGCCTCCCCCCCACCTATTTTCCAGGATGCCTCCGCCCAAACTGATCCATGGGAGGACCTGGTTCTTTCCACCCCCTCCTCTTCATCCACTACACCCTTGTCCTTGCCTATTGTCCTTCGCCAATGCATGTACATACCCCCTTACCTCACCCTCCTGTGTGCAATGAGGGACAACCCTTACATCCACAGGGATGTATTGAGAGGTATGGTTGCACTTTGGGCTTCCATTGAGGCCCCTTATGAGGAGAGGATTCCCAACATCAAATTGGAACACTGAATTCAACTCCGCGATATCTCTCAAGGATGGTCTGAAATCCTGACTCGTTATGAGTCAGCAAAACAAGTGGCAGCGGCTGAGAGTCTCATTGCCAAATACAAGAAGAAGAATTCTAGGCTTCTCAAGAAAAAGTTAGCCAATGCTCAGGAGATCCTCAAGGCCACCAAAGAACTATCTGATGCTAACCTGCTCTATGCTGCCAAACAGATTGACATCGAGAAAAGGTTGCTTCCTTACCTCTCACCATTCCAACCCACCCTCTTGCCACCGCCTCCTCCTCCACCCCCTGCCTCGCAATCCTGCCCCCCCCCCTTCAACTCAACCTCCTCCCACCCCCCTGTGGATGTGCACCCTCCTCCAGCCAAGGAACCCCCCCCCCACTCAAACTGCCCCACAAAAACCCAAAAGGGCTCCCCCCCAAAAAGAAAGTCACTTCCAAACGACCTGCCCCCTCTGCTGCCCCTGCCACGAAAGGGTAGAGGCCTATTGCCCAGTCTAAAACAACCTCTTCCACCCAGCCCCCTACCCAACCTACTGCCCCTTACATCTTAATGACAAAGGAAGAACAAGGAAGACTGCTACAGCTCTTGGATTAGACCCCACTGCCCTTTTTCCTTCCGATTCAGATTCCGATTCTGCTGTTGCTGTCGACCCTAAAGGAAAACAGCCCGCTGCCCAGTCTGAGGAGGCACCAAAAAGAGAGCAATCAAGCGCTAAATCTAAAGGCAAAGCTCCCTTATCCAAGGATGAGTAAAAAACTTGGCTGACCTCTACGATTGGCCAGATGACACCTACAAATAGCTATGCCATCTTGTTGTTTTAGTTTCTTCTCCTTTTCTCATGTATATATTTGGCATTATAATACATTTTGTCTTCATGTAGATTTTCTGTCTCTCTTTTTTCCCCCTATACCTCCCCCTAATTTCATGCTGCTCATAGTGGGGACACTGTTTCATTTAGGTTTGGGGGTATGGCATGTATATATGCCAATAAATTAGTTACTTTTAGTACAGCTAGGCTACAATGAAGTGTTTAGAATTAATTAGAGTAAGTTCTCACTTGAATTTTTGTAAAAAGAGGATATTAAGAAAACAACTTGTTAAAACTGAAATGAGCTGTAGTTTTAACATTTTTCATGAGGCAAATGCCAACAATTTGTGAAAATTAATCTTTGATATGCAATGAACTTGAAATGAGAGGAAATTGTAAAGACACTCCTGAAAATGAGATGGAAGGCCATACCCAGTGAGATTTGGGCCTGAAAATATTTCCTTGAAGAGTGACTTGGCAATTTTTCTGCTCTGTGGACTGATTGGATCCAATTTTAATCACTAGAAGTTAGGCAAATCCAAATTGAAACAACTTGACAGCACTCATGACATTGAGGACATGAAGTAAGGCCATCTCTTGGACAGTTTGAGCCTAAAATTTTCCCACCTTTGAACTGCCCTTGATGCACAACACTTGAGCCTTAAAAATCCCAATCTTCCTTGATGAAAACTAGAAAATTTGAACCCAAAACCCTTTGACCTATTTCAGCTCACCCTCGATCTGAGGAATTCAAGAAATAGGAGGAGAAGTGAGGTCCGAGGTGCAAGGTTCAATGTTTAATTAAAAAAATGAACAAAGTATATTTGAAGGCCAGTGTGATGTATAATTGTGGCATCCTAATCCATAAAAAAATAATAAAATAAAAATAAAATAAAAAAGAAAATCAAAGAAAAAGAATGAGAAAGAGAAGTCATTTCATTGAAAGATTGAAATGAGGATTAGAAACTGATCACCTCAAATCTGAAAGTTCAAGAAGTAAATAGAATTGTGCTGAAATGAAGAAGGTTGAGCTGCAAATCACCTCCTTACCTTGTTGATTTCTCAATTTTGAATCCCATTTTACCCCTTTTTTTTCTTTTACCAATTTCACCCCTAAGCCACATTACAACCAATTAAAAAGACCTTACTGATCTGAAATGGATTGAGCTATCATGTGGAGATGAGAATTTGTCTAATCTATGGTGAAAAGAGTTAAAAAATTTCATAAATTAGAGCAATATCTATGCTTATGCTTACATCCCTATTTGAGGACTGTAACTGCTCTTGAGTTGTGTGAAATTTTACACCCTTCATTGTTGTTGAGAGTTAACAGCCCTGGTAAGACTTGGGCCTGAAATCCAATTTGATGGGCAAAGTATCAACACAGAATTTGCAAATAGAAGGTGAACTCTGCATCAATTTTCGGACACAATGCCTTGACATGAACCAATTGATGATGAAGGAATTACTGCAAAAATTCATGTTTTAAATTGGTGATTTTTCTGTTGAAAACCCTCTAGAACTGAAAACACATGATGATAATTTATTCTAGCTCACTGAAACTCTGTTTAGCAGGATGTACTACTATTAACTAACCTTATTGGGGAAGTTTGTGGGTACCTTCACTGAAAACCCTCGGGAGACTTCACTCCTCCACTAGGGATCACCTAGGGGTTTAAAAGGCTTGATGCATATGTGAAATGCACCCGTGCTCCCTACGAAAGTGGCATTTTTATTTTCTTTTAATTCTCCTTTGCTCAGGGACTAGCAAAGCTTAGGTTTGGGGGTGTGTTAAGTGGTAAAAAATGCCACTTTTCACCCTATAACCTAACCATTGATAGACCTGTGACACACTAATAAGCTCTTGTCATGTGCATTTTATAGACAGCAATAAAAGAAGGTATTAATGTAGAAAACCACTCAAGAAAGCCCAAAAAGGAGCTATCTCTCAAAGACAGACAAACTCCGCAATGACACTAGAGGTAGCACATCATCTTTGGACCCTTGAGCGTGGCTCTGAGGGCAAGGAGAAGGAAGTAAAAATAGGCTGAGAACGTCCTATCGATTGGTCACCTGAAGACGTCGATAGGAGCTGAAAGCAAAGAAAGGAGGAATTCGTGTAGTTGAAGAGGTCTTCGATAGGATCTGAAGGCAGAAGAAGGATGAATTCATGTGGATTAAGGAGTTCGATAGGATCTCAGAACCTATCGAGTAGCTAAAAGGAAAGAAGAAACCATCCTATCGAAAACCTGTCGGAAGAGTCAAAGGAACCTATCGAATGGTTTCTTGAACCTATCGAGAAGAGAATACTGGAACATAACCTATCGAAGGGTGATCGAGCCTTTCGATAAGACTGAAAGAAAACCTATTGAAATGACAGAATGAAGAGCAGAACCTGTCGAAATGGCTTTCTAACCTGTCGAAGAGCTTTTCCAACCTGTCGAATACTCCAAACCAAGGACTAAGAAGGCTGGAACTATAAGCGAAGATTCATCCTATCGAAACCTATCGAACGAATCTGAGAACCTAACGAAAGGACTAAAATTCTTGATTCCAACCTGTCGAAAGCTTCTCAAACCTATCGAAATCGTGTGCAGAACTTCTCGGAAATTCAACTGAGCACACGTTGTACTTCAGTGACCCATTGCACGCAATTCGAGGCACTTGGTGATCGACACGACAGTTCCAGAAGATGCCCTAGAAAGCCCTAACTGACCCACGTGCTTTAACAGAGCTCTAACAAACTCTGACGATCTTTTAGAAGGGATTTTTGGCAGGAAAAATAGAGGAGAAAGCTATATATAGAGATCCCCAATTTCCATTAGGGGGGATCGAGATCTTAGCCAAAATTTTGGAGATTAGTGCTTGCAGAGCAATTCCATTTCCCTCCTTTAGCCCAACCATGGTAGGCTAAGTCCCTTGGAGTAGCGAGGAGCAAAGTTAGATCTGTAATTAGGTGAGGTTAAGAGTTCTACTGTAGGTTCCTAGCTATATAGACTACAGATCTGAGAGTATTTCTATTATAAAGTGACCTTGTTTGCAATGATAATACTGCTTTTAATGCTTTAATTAGATTTAAATTTCCTTTGGTTTCATTTGGTGATCAATCGGATTTGTGTAGAGGAGTTGTAGATCAGCTCACCCACTTAACTGGTAGACCTCTTGGATACCATCTGATCTCCCTGGATCTGATGCTCCTGTGATTCCTTGAGTCTGTGACCTGGGAATTGCAGCATCTCTAGTGGTTTTTATTATTCTAATTGAGACTCTGACTTTGTAGGAGATCTCGAGGATGGTCTGTGACCGTTAAAGTGGATAGATCATAACCTTAAGATAAATCTAAGCTCAGGCTTCAATTGGATTCATCTGCTGTAATCCATGGATTCGATAAAGTCTATAGGATGGTCTGTGACCATTAAAGTGGACAGATCATAGCCTTAAGACCAAGTGGATCCTGTGATTTGGAGTGGAATTTATACCCTGCAGCTGTGCTTATAGCCAGCAAGGGAATTGTGTACTCTGAACCTCGATAGCATGATTAATTGAATCTGAATTCAATGAAAACCAACCTCCAAGCTACTCTTCTCCATTTTCTGCGTTTTTACTCTCTTCCCCTGCAAGATCTAAGCTCTTAAACTCGATCCAAGATAGCTTATATTTATTTGTAGCTTAGTTTAAGTGACAACCCATTCCAAACCTCTCCTCTGTCTTTTAACTAAATTACTAATAGCTAAGGTGCCAAATCTGACTCAAATATGGAAATTTGTCATATTTCTAAACAGCCTCCCTGTGGACATTCCCTTACCATTCTTTTAAAGCTTGCTACAACAGATCCTGAATACTTGCAGGTCTGTATGAGTGTGTCTGCCTACTTTTTTTATTGATTTTAGACCCTCATTTGAGGGAAGGCAAACACACCAACAATTTCCCTACCTTAAAGTCAAAACATGGGAACAAAATGTCACGAATTGAAGCGAATTCCCCACTCAAATGTTCCTCATATTCAACCTAGATCATACATCGTACATAACCTATGTGTTAACGAAGCATACTGGGCATGAAACAAGGTCTCGTTTGGTATTAAATGACCAAAAACCCAAGCTCACAAAACAGGGTACCTCGCTGCGGTGCGCTACAGTGCCGCCGCGGTGAAGTGTACAGTGCTATGTGAAGCACAGTGTCTCGCCAGGGTGAGATTTCACAAAGCCATTTTAGCCTTAAAAAAGGTGTAGCACTCACCGCGACAAGCTCTTCAGTGGTCCCTCGAGGTCCATGGTCGCCGCGGCGAGCCTGGAAAGACTCACCTTCCTCTGTTTCACTCCTTTGAGTTTGAAAGTCCTAATCATCTCACACCCAGCTATCTTAAACTTGGGATTCAACTTAATCTTCACATTTGGGAGTTAAATGGTGACTTCCTATCATAATTTCTTATGCATGCACGTCCGAAAGGATCGTGATTGGGGAATTCGCCAATAATGCTTTGCACACATCCGTTCTTAGAAATTTCCTTACATGGAATTCCAGAATTGATTAGATCAACCTAAAACTTATTAAATCGAGATTTATGAGACAGAGTTTAGACATTTACCTTTGCAGATTCTTCGCACGCGAAGTTTTCGATCTTTGCTGAGATGTCTTGTTGTTTATGTGGTCGTGGTTGTTTGATTACTTGATCGTAGAATTTTTGAAGACCCAACAACGCAGTGATGATCAATAATGGAGATTCTTCTTCGTTGAAAGATTTGCGCAGAGGTTTCTTTAAAGGAGGTCACGTGAATTCGGATGGTTCAAGCTCTCCAAGATGGAAGACAGGAGGAAAGGGTGATTCTCAACTCTCAACTCTAAATCTCAATTCAAATCCCATGCAACTTATGCATGGGAGTTGGGTTTTATAATTTGGGGTGTCTGATCTAGTGTGTAATCAGCACACACGACCTAGTGTACTGGTCTGTCTCAAGGCCTCAACTAATGAGTCTTAATCCTTGGGCCTGATTTAACTAATGGGCCTTGATTCTTGGGCTTGATGTTAACTAGTTCAACTCTTATCAGGGTTGTTATTAAGGGTCTGTGTCAGTACCTACACGACTTATTACTGGTACCCAATTACCATGGTACACTTGTATCCATGTACCATGATCTATTTTGATCCAAGTGGTCGATCATACATGGTTACTAGCCACATGCACAAACCCATTGTAGTGATTAATCCTCGAAAATCCTAGGGTGTTACAGGGCGGGCACTGGTGCCTCAGGCTATTTGGAGATTCTACCCAACCGAGTTATAAATTCAACTGCACCTTTCTTGTTGCTGTTAACATTGGTATCACTCTGATTATAATTGAGAGGGACCTGGTGGGATCATATGATGGTCTGGGGATTTGGAATGGGACGGATGAGAGTATCGGAGATTCTTAGACTAATGGCGAGGTAAAACTGGGCCAAATCTGGTTGACTGGTACAGGAGGTAGCTGGACTGATGATGAATTGAGAAAATTGGGCCAACTGTATTGGGTTGGTGTTGGAGGTGAATATACTGGTGGTAGTGCAACAGTACTGGGCCAGCTATATTAGGTTGGTGCGGGAGGTGAAGGTGGATGGACTGATGATGGTGTGGCAAAATTGGGCCATACGTGCTTGATGGGAGCTAACTCGAAAGGTAGGGTAACCAGGCACCATATAATTGATTAGAGTTGGTGCCAGAAATGGATGGTAGTGTGGGGGCGAGGCCCATTTAAGTTGGACCTGATTAACGGGAGCTGGTGTGGGAAAATATAACCTCAAATCTAGAGGTTCTGCTTGGGGTGCTAGACTTGGGAAATAGTCAGCCAAGTTTAAAGATTCAACTACCCCGATGGTTGTGTTTTCTTGATGCCACTGCTCTAATGATTCATATCCCTCCCCCATGCCGATATAATCTAAGTGGTTAACCTCTTCCATTTCTTCCTCTAGCATGTTGATAGTGGCCCTTGGGCTCATGCCTCCCTACGGGTGTGGTGGCAACGATGCCTGATGGATGTTGGCGTGCCAGTTTGCCTGGGGAGGTGCTGGAGGTATGAGCTTCCCTGCCTCGATGAGGTCTTGTATCGTGTGCTTTAAAGGAAAGCAGTAATCAGTTGGATGTCCTGGTTCTTGATGGAAATTGCACTGTGTTGGGATCATAATTTTTTGGAATTGGATTCAGTGGAGGTCACAGTTGAAGCCGAGTGACTAAACCTTTTTTAATTAGTAGAGGCGAAAGGACATTCAGGGATTACACCAAGGGAGTGAATACTTGGTTATATCAGACCCTTATTTGCTTAGGGATCGTTTGCTCCCAGGGGACATTGTTCTGCCTTAGAGTATGATTTGTTGGTGTTGGTGCTGGCTGTGCTACCGGGAACCGAAAGGGGACCATGCTGGTGTTGGGTTGTGTTCATTATTTTTATTCCTCTAGCCCTGCTCTTCTCTGAATCCTTTTTTCGGCAAATTTACGAACCCCAGTGGCCACATTCTTGCTCAGCCGTCCCCCTCTTACCGCATCCTCGTAACGGTTGGCATTTCTGACTAGGTCAACAAAACTAGCTTATTACTGGTACACAAGGAAATCTGATATGACCAGCAGTGCAATTTTTAAGATCATTTCGATCTATTCCACATCTAGTATTCGATTCTTTACTTGGGCTTCTAGGGCCCTCCATCTTCCCAAGTATTCGTTAAAGACCTCATCGGGTTTTTATTTCAATTGTGTCAAATCTGATTTACGTAGTTTGATGTCTATGTTGTAGACATATTGCTCCTGAAATAAATGGATGAGATTTTTCCATGTTTTGAGCATAGATGGTTCAATAGACATGAACCATCTCAAGGTCGGACCCATAAGGCTCTTTTGAAAAACTTTTATGAGCAAACGCTCATCCCCTCTATACTGGCACATATCTCCACAGTATGTTTTTAGATGGGCAATTGGTTTGCTCATGCCATCGTATTTATCGAAAGTAGGTATTTGAATTTGTGGGGAAGTGGTACTTCAGCAAATAGACACAGGTCGGAGAACTCAGTAGCGTGAATTTTAGCTCCTCCCATCTACATCAGTTTTCTTTGTATCTTATCCATTTGCTCTTTCAGCAATTCAAACTCTTTTGATTGCAAGGCCAGGGCTAGTCTCCCTTCATTCTGAATGGCTTTTGGATGGGTGAATGTGGGTGGTGGTGGATTAAAACTAGCAAAGGCCCCTGCATAGGCCCCACTATTATGAACCTCATCCTCTTCATATTGAGGATCTATATCCATATAAGGTGGAGGGAGGGTGAGGTTATCTTGCTGATTCTGAGTGGGCTGGACGGGTGTCTAGTGAGACCGTTGTGTGTGGGGAAGCTTTGATGACGGGCTTGTAGGGCATTGGGTTGAGTGAATTATAGATTTTGGAGGGATTGATTGGGTGCCTCATGAGGCCATTGCACATTTTGGGGTTTTGGTTGGGAAGTGAATGAATGGAAAAATTGGAGATGGCTAATGGTTTGAAGTGGGTTCCCATGTTGGGTTGGGTTTGATGGTTGGTGTGGATGGGCATGGTTTAGGCCAGATTGGGGAATTGGATGAGAGGGGTTTTCCACTTGAGGGGGGGATTTGATGGGTGTAGGTGAATGTGAAATTGGGGGAAGGATGGAGGGTTGGTGAATGTAACTCTTGGGTTTGGGCCTTGATGTGCTTGTGGTTGGGTATTGGGCCTTGGAGGCCGACTTGGATGGCCCCATGTTTGATGTTGGGTGTTTTGGGTGGTATGGATTATGTGTGGTTGATGGGTGTTGGCATTTTGTGTGAATGGGGTGTAAAGATTTTGGAGGGTTTGTTGGGGGTTTGAGGTTTGGGGTGAATGAGAGAGGCTTTGGGATGCCTTTCAAGGGATATAAGCCCTCACCATGTCTTCCATCATGGACATGGGGTCGAGTATGGGGTTGGAAGCGGATGGCCCTTCTGATGAATGGGATGGTTGGGAGAAATTGAGCATGACCTGGATGGATTGGGAAATTTTTGGTGCATTTAGAGAGGAAGTTGACAAATAGGGCATGGCATGGGTGGATTGGGAAAAATTTTGCATGACCTGAGTGGATTGGGGAAAATTGGGTGTGTGTTGGGAAAATGGGAAATTAGGCTTGGTTTGGAAAAATGAGGGAAAATTGGCCACGATTTGGGGAAAACAGGGCATGACCTGGGTTAAGGATGGAGAAAAATAGGGTGAATTTTGAGAGGTAGTGGATGGGGGGAAATTAGGGTTATTTGGTTTGGACATGGAGGGAAAATTTGGCATGGTTTGAGTAGATGAGGGGAAGTGTGATGGATTTGGATTGGATGTAGAGGAAAAATGGGAGGTGTGTTGGTTTAAAACCTGGGGGGTATTTTGGATTGATATGGGAAGAAAATGGGATGTATGTTGTGTGGATGGATGTGGAAAATTGGATATGGTGTAAGTTGAGGGAAAATGGGGTATATTGGATGTGAATGGGGGAAAATTGGGTATGCGTGTGCTTGCAGTGGATGTGGGGAAGTGGGGTGTAAGCGGGTATGATATGGGGGAGAATGGGGTGGATGTGGATGGGTTTTGGGTAGATGTGGATCAGAAAATGGGTGCACTAAATGGCCTAGTAACGTTGAATGGGAATTGGGTTGGGGAATCAGAAATGGGGATTCCTCCATGTGGGAATGTGATGGGGAAGGTGGTGGGGATGAATCGGGATCAGCGTAGGCCGAATCAACCACCCATGACATGGTTTGTTGGCAGGTTGGGTCTGGTTCCTTGGGTGAGGACCAAAAACCTGTCTTCTCCTTCCCCTATGGGATGATGGAGGCTAAGGCGATACCGTCGTTCCGACACCTCAAAGTTCTTTTTTTGAATTTTTTATTTTTCTTGATTTTTTTGATTTTTGGTTAAAAATTTGAACCTTCTTATGGTGCTTTTTCGAGGTCTCAAAACTCCCATTTTGGGTGGCATTCCCACCCTTAATGCCTCCCACGGTGGGATCCAGACGCACTTTGAAAGAAATAAAGGAAACCCTTTGTTCTATGTGAAGGCACGAAAATCCACCTGACGACCAGATCCCTTGAAAGAGTCAATAAGAGGGCGGCCTCCTTTGACCGACGAGGGCATTTTGGGCATCAAAAAAATGTGGGATTTATCAGGAATACAAAAAATGCCAAGCGGGGGGTCCAAGGGTGGTGAAAAAAGGCCTCAAATTCAGGTTGCCTGAACCAAAACAGGTTAGCGTATATATTATATACGCTAGGCCAAATTTTTGGAGATTTGGCTTTGCGTGTATATTATACACGCTAGGCTAAAAACTCTAGAACTTTGGCTTTGCATGAATATTATACACGCAAGGCTAATTCTGGGGATTTTTGGCTTAATGTGTATATTATACACACTAGGTTATATATATATTTAGACTGTAACAACAGGCCCGAATTGGTCTTGTTTTTGGGTTTTTTGAAAGCGGTGCTTTAGGGGACTATTTTTCTTATTATTTGGGGTCCCTCCTTACGGAAGCTAAGGATACAAGCTATTTTGGTATATTCTAATGCGCTTTTCCAATGGTTTTAGGCTTTGTAATCGGATCGGTCACCCACCTGATATACCTCCTGCACGAATGCTTTCTCAGATATTGGATGGGTTAGTTCCTTTCAAGATCATCACCACTAGGGCTGCCGCTCTACCGAGAACCAAGACAAGTGTATCGCTACCTATTTCCCACCCTTTAAAATTTACTCGCGTAAAAATGGATTAAGTCCCTTAGTTCACTTTTAAGGTTCAATTTTAAAAGGTAGTTTTGCTTATTGCTCAAAAATCGGTTGTGAGAATCTCGTGCTGCCTCTACGGGCTGGTGTCTATTAATTAGCGAAAAATATCATTTTTCACCCCTAACCTAACCTTTGATAGACCTTTGAATTGGCTAATAATGTGTCTTGAGTGTATTTTATAGTTAGCAATAAATTACAGTCATAGTGCAGAAATCCATCTAAAAATGCCAAGAAGAGACCTGCTGCTTCAACATGTGCTCATGCAGCCCAAGAAGTCCAGCCATCAAACATCACAGAGCCTCAGAATTCTATGGCAATAGCATGTGCTCAGCTGTGTACACATGGGAGCAAACCAGCAGCTGCATAGGATGAAGAATGAACCCCTCAAAAGGGCACTGAGTGTTGGACAGATGAATGCTAGCATCCCAAGCTGTGTACAAGTTGTGGAAGCAAAGAACAACAACCTGTCGAGTAGTTATATGAAGTTGTCAAGAGGTTGGATATAGTTTATGAAGCTGTCGAGAGGTTCCCAGAACCTATCGAGGAGTTGAAAATGAAGAAAGCATCCTGTCGAGAATACCTGAAGCTGAATTACAACCTATCGAGAGGTTCTGCAAAAGAGAAATGAAGCTATCGAGAGGTTGATTACACCTATCGAATGGTTTAAACTGCTGAAGAGGATCCTGTCGAATAGTGCAGAAGATCCTGTCGAGAAGTCACCTGAAGCAGCCATCCTCGCGAAGGGCAGAAGGCTAGAACTACACCTGCCGAGAGGTTCCCTGAACCTATTGAAAGACAGAGCCAACCTAGCGAGAGGATACCAGAAGCTACATTCAATCTCATGAGGTTGCCTTCAACATGTCGAGAAATGCTTCCAACCTGTCGAACAGAGGTTGCCATCTGATTTCCCTAGATTTAATATGCATGTGAATGCCTAAGCTTGTAGCCTTACATCCACAACATCTGCAGTTATTTTATTATTCTAATTAAAACCTTTGGATTGGAGGAAATCTTTAGGATGATCTGTGACCATTGAAGTGGACAGATCATAGCCTTAAGATCAATTCAATCCTCTGGTTTAGATTGGATTTTTCTACCTTGCATATGTGCTTGTAGCCAGATGAAGGATAGCTGCAAATCAATCCTCTACACTGCTATTTAACCACTTAATTTTCAATGAGACCAAACACCAAGCTGTTATTCTCCACATCTGATTTTAATTCCCCAAAACCTTTTCTCTATTTCTTTAAATCTATTTTTTCTACTCATCTCTGGATCCTTTGCATTTATATTTATTTTCTGTAGTTTTAGTAAAAGTGACAACCCCTAAAATCTCTCCTCTTTCCTTTCCTGCTATGTTTTAAGTTAGAATAGGTTAGAGTGCCAGATCTGTCTCAGATCTGGAGATTTACTATATTTTGAAACAAATTTCCTTGTGGACATATCCCTACTTACCTCTTTAAAGCTGCAACAGCCCTGGTTCTTGCAGGCCTAGTTGCCTTACCTTGCAACCTTTTTCTATGATTTTTTTGTTAGTGTGTTGTTTTTAACATCTTAATAATAACAAGATAGGGAATACAACAAGGTTTTAGCACCGCCGTTGGGGATCTGTGTTTTTAGAATTGGTTGATCTAAGTTTTTCTTATTTTTTATTTAGATTGATAATTGTCTGTTTAGTGTTTGACTAATTGCCTCTGTAGTGTTTTGTAGTTTTCTGAATTTTTGCTGATTTGGAGTTGTGGCTGAGACGAGAAATTTTGTTAACAGAAGGAGCAAGTTGTGCATGATTTTGTATTTCCTTACTCTTTTACATTTTTAGATCTGTAAATTTTTAGATCTGCAGAAATAGTTGTTGTGTGTTTGTTTGCTCTTTGAAATCTGTGCTGAAATCTTGTGTGTTGTACTTTGTATTTGTTTGTGGTGTATGTTTGGAAGAAGAACCCTCAACCCTGAGATTTTACCATTAAATCTTGAAGCTAAGAGGATTCTTAAGTCTAAACAAACTACATATACACCTACTAAATCTGAGACTGCTAAAATGGGTGAGCAGCCTAGATTGTTGAGGGAATATTTTGCACTTGGTGCATATAATTCTCCTTTTTGTATACAATTTCTTACTTTAGAGGGAAATTGTGAGATCAAGTCTTCAACAATTCAGATGTTATCTCCTTTCCATGGGTTGAGCAAAGAGGACCCATACAAACACATTGATAAATTTCTAGCTTTGTATGCTACTTTTAATATTGCCCGTTTGGGGCCAGAAGCCATCAAGCTTAGGCTATTTCCTTTTTCATTAAAGGACAAAGTCAGGACCTGATTATATATGCTCCCAACCAACAGTATTAACTCTTAGAATGACCTATAATGTCAATTCCTGGCTAAGTTCTTTCTCATGTCTAGAACAAGTCAGTTGAGAAAAAGCATCATATCATTTTCTCAATTCTCAACTAAAAGCTTCCATGAGGCTTGGAAAAGATTCAAAGAGTTGTTAAGACAATGTCCCCATCATCAAATTTCGCAATGGCAACTTATACAAAGTTTCTATCAAAGAACTGATTTAAAAAGCATAAATATGGTGGATGCCTCTTGTAGAGGTACATACCTTCATAAAACAGCTGATGAAGCTTGGGAATTGTTTGAGGTTATTGGAGAAAATTCAAAACAGCAGGAAACCTTGTCTAGGGACAATGAGTCTCCAACTAAATTGATGAAAGAGAATACAATAAGAGGAAAAATGTATGAAGTTAGTGGTTATAATGATATGAAGGAAAAGGTAGATAGCTTGACTCAAAAATTTGATAACCTAATGGGAGCAATGTAGTCTCCAATGACTGCCAAAGTGAAAGAGATATGTCTAATATGTCAATCTCTCACTCACTCCCTTGAAGAATGTCCCTCTACGACATAATTTTTAGATCTGGTTATGGAGCATGTTAATGTTGCTCAGTCCTTTGGACAACAACCAGCTGCTGGTTATCCTTGGAGAAACTTCCCTAACTTGAGGTGGAGACATGATAATTCTAAAACCAGCACCAATAACAGCAGCAACCAATGCCATATAGAAATGCTCAGCCTTATCAGCAAAATTTCTTCTCAAGGCCCCAATACCAGCAACCTATGGCCCAGCCAATGGCACAACCTATGCATCAAACTGCACCAGCCCTAGCACCTTCTAGAATACTCTCATTTAAAGAGCAGGTTCTGACTTCACTGCAGAACCTGAGCTCTTTGTCTCAAACAGTTAACTCCCATAGCCAAAGTATTAAGATGATAGAGGACCACCTTGGGCAGCTATCCAATACTTTGACTAAGAGAGAAGAGGGAAGACTATTTAGTCAGCCTATGAACAATCTAAAAGGGCAGTATATGGTGGGTGAGACTTTTTCATCACATGAAGAAGCTAAATTTGTCACCACTTTGAGAAGTGGGAGGCTGGTTGATAACAAGGTTGGTGTTGAGTCTGAGAGGAGTGCAGAAAAAGAAAGAACAACTCATCATGATATACAGCAGGAGTATCATATGAGAAATAAGGGGGGTGTTGATGAACCCCAACAGAAAAATGAAAACAAAAATAAGAAAAAAATTGATGAGATTACTAGGGCAGCAAGTGAGAGATCAGTCCCTCATTTGCCATTTCCCAATGTACTTCAAGCACCTTCTCTTTTGATAAGGGGAATACTAAAGTCGAGAAAATGATAGAAATATTTAAACAAGTGAAAATCAATTTGCCTTTACTTGATGCAATCAAGCAAGTGCCAGCCTATGCCAAGTTTTTGAAATATTTGTGCACACGCAAAAGACAATCTAGGATACACTTATCCAAGAAGGTCTTTTCTACTAAAAAAGTGAACCAAGTATTGTCTATTGCAACCCCAACAAAGCTCCAAGACCTTGGAGTTCCCACAATCCCTTGCATCATTAGGGATCACACAATTGAGAAAGCCTTGTTAGATTTGGGAGTCAATGTGAATCTACTTTCATATTCATTATATGAGAAGTTAGGTTTGAGAGAATTGAAGCCCACACATATGGTATTTTAGCTGGCTGAGAGATCTGAAAGGAGGTCAGTGGGAATGATAGAAGATATGTTAGTTAGAGTTGGCAAGTTCTTTTATCCAGCAGATTTTCTGGTTCTTGACATAGAACCAAGCCAAGTGCACTACCTCCATTCCTGTAATTTTGGGCAGGCCTTTCTTGGCCACTGCCAATACTTGTATATAATATAGATTAGGTGTAATAGAGCTATCCTTTGGTAATATAAAAGTGAAATTAAATGTCTATAATGTAGCAAGTCAGCCTCACTTGGATAGTGAGGATTGCTTTATGATTGATGTGTTGGATGAGCTTGTGGAAGAAACTTTACTCGAGCTGCAGCATTATAATGACATGTGTGATATTTTTGAAAATGTTTGAAATGAAATTATGGAAGAAAAGGCCCCCACACCTGTAATTTAAGAGGTGAAAGCCTTAAATTCTGAAGTGGAGCCAGCAGCAAGGTATCCTCCTTGGAAACCAGCTATGTTGCCTCTTCCACCACCTTCTAAGACACCTTTGTTGCCTTCACTCATAACTCTACCTGATATGCAATTAAAATAGCTGCTCAAGTCTTTGAAATATATATTTTTGGGAATAAATCAGAAGTTGCTTGCAATAATTTCTTCTTCTCTCACTGATGAGCAAGAAGAAGAGCTGTTGTGTGTGTTGAAAAGGCATAAGAGAGCAATAGTTGGACTATTGTTGATCTTGGAGGAATCAGTCCTGCTATTTGTATGTATAAAATCCACCTGGAAGAGAGTTCCAAACCCTCTAGAGAGATGCAGAGAAAGTTAAACCCCCACATGCAAGAAGTAGTGATGAAAGAGATGGTTAAATTGTTATATGCAGGAGTCATCTATCCTATTTCAGATTCTGAATGGATGGCACGTACTCAGGTGGTACAGAAGAAATCTGAAATCACTGTAATTAAATCAGATTCTGGTGAGCTAATTCCAACCAAGGAGACCACTGGTTGGAGGGTTTGCATTGATTATAGAAAGCTCAATTCAAAAATCAGAAAAGACCAGTTTCCTTCACCCTTCATAGACAAAACTTGGACAAGTTGGCAAGCAAAGATTTTTATTGCTTTCTTGATGGATACTCTAGATATAACCAGATTCTTGTGTATCCATAAGACCAGGAGAAAATAACTTTCACATATTTATTTGGCACCTTTGCTTTTAGAAGGATTCCATTTGGATTGTGCAACGCCCCTGCAACTTTTCAAAGGTGTATGTATGTCATCTTCTCAAATATGATTGGTCAGTTTTTAGAGATATTCATGGATGATTTTTCTCTCTTTAGGGACAGTTTTAACTAATGTCTACATCATCTCAGCCTAGTGCTGCAAAGATGTGAAAGACCAACTTGGTTTTGAGTTGGAAAAAGAGTCACTTTATGGTCAATCAAGGCATTGTCCTTGGCCATGTTGTTTCCCATAGAGGCATAGAGATTGACTAGGCTAAAATTGATTTAATTACATATTTACCCCTACCTAAAATTATCAAATAGGTCAAATCCTTTTTGGGGCATGCTGATTTTTATAGGAGATTCATCAAAGATTTCAGCAAAATCTCAAAACCTCTTTGTCACCTGCTGTGTCAAGAGGTTCTTTTTGTATTCAATGATGAATGTCTCACTACTTTTGAGTTTTTGAAAGGATGTTTGACCTCTACACCTGTCCTACAAGCCCCTGATTATTCTTTGCCATTTGAACTGATGTGTGATGCATCAAATTTTGCTATTGGTATAGTTTTGGGGTAAAGAAAGGATAAATTACCTTGCTTATGCAAGCAAGATAATGATTGATGCTCAGTTAAACTATACCACATCTGAGAAGGAATTGTTAGCCATTATCTATACTTTCGAAAAATACAGGTCTTATGTGTTAGGATCTAGGATTGTGGTGTTTACTGACCATTCAGCCCTAAAATACCTTTTATCTAAAAAGGATGCCAAGCCAAGATTAATCAGATGGATCCTCCTATTATGGGAGTTTGATCTTGAGATTAAAGACAAAAAAAAGGTTGAAAATATGGTTGCAGACCATTTTTCCAGGATCCTAACTACTGAGTTTGATGGACTACTTATTAATGACTCATTTCCAGATAAGCAGCTTTTTGCTATCAGCATGTGTGCACCTTGGTTTGCAAACATAGTTAATTATTTAGCAGTGGGTAGGATTCCCCCACATTGGAATAAAATGGATAAGGATTTGTTCTTCTCTCAGATCAGATACTATATGTGGGAGGATCCATACCTTTTCAAGCACTGTGCAGATCAAGTCGTGAGAAGATGTGTACCTAAGAATGAATTCCACAGCATACTAATAACGTGTCATGAACAAGTTTGTGGAGGCCATTTCAGTGGAAACAAAACTGCTGCAAAAATACTTCAAAGTAGATTCTATTAGTCAACTATCTTCAAAGGTGCATGGCAGCATTGCAATGCTTGTGAAAAATGCCAGAATATTAGAAGTATCTCCAAAAAAAATTCTATGCCTTTACAGCCCATACTTGTTGTTGAATTGTTTGACATTTTGGGGATTGACTTCATGGGTCCCTTCCCTCCTTCTTATGAATATAATTTTATTCTTGTGGCTTTGGACTATGTGTCCAAGTGGGTTAAAGTCATAGCCACAAGAACCAATGATCACAGAGTTGTCATCAATTTCTTGAAAGATAATATTTTCTCTAGGTTTTGTACCCCCAAAGCTATCATTAGTGATGGGGGAAGCCATTTCTGCAATAAATATTTTAAAAATCTGCTTAGAAAGTATTCTGTGACGCACAGAGTTGCCACCCCATACCACCCACAGACCAATGGGTAGGTGGAAATTCCTAACAGAGAGAATAAACATATTATTAAGAAAACTGTGAGAGGAGATAGGAAGGATTGGTCCCTGAAACTGATTGATGCTCTTTGGGCTTATAGAACTGCCTATAAGACCCCAATAGGGATGTGTCCCTTTAGGTTGGTGTATGGCAAGGCATGCCATTTACCAGTGGAGTTAGAACATAAAGCCTATTGGGCTATTAAGACATTGAATTTTAATCTAACTGCTGCTGGTATGCACAGGAGGTTGCAGCTGTCAGAACTTGAAGAGCTGAGATTTGAAGCCTACTCCAATGCAAATATCTATAAAAAAAGGCCAAAGTTTTTTATGATAAGCATTTGCTGAGAAAGGAGTTTGCTACAGGCAACAAGGTGTGGCTGTTTAATTCAAAATTAAAAAAATTTCGAGGTAAGTTAAAATCTAGATGGGAAGGACCTTACATTGTAATTCAGGTTTCCCCATCTGGAGCTATTGAAATAATGGATCCAAAGGATCGTAGGATCATGAAAGTCAATGGTCAAAGGCTCAAAATCTGTTGAAAATATAGTAGAGCTTGTGGTGACCATTGGCCTTCAAGAACCTCCAAAGTGTGACTGATTTTTAATATTGTATATTATGTATCATAATTATCAATTATATTGGTGTTGTTGTTTTCAAATATGTCTGTCATTGTATATATGCTGTAATTTTTGCTTAGTTTTTCATTTAGTATAATAAGTCAGCTGTGATAAGAGTAGGAAGGTCTCCAATGCATGAGAAATTAAATGGGAACTGAAGAGAACTGATAAATAAGTGTTGAATATGGACTATGAATTGATGAAAAGTAAATTTGGATTACAAAATGACTAGTCGAGAGGTGTGAGGTGATTTTTGACAGGTACTGAAGGTGTTCATGTGAAATTTGACAAGATCTATGTACCCGTCGAGAGGTTGAGAAACCTCTCAAGACTTTAATTGCTAAGAAATTTTTAACCTGTCGAGAGGTTGGATGAACCTCTCGACTTGCAAATTCTGAAGCCTATGAACCTGTCGAGAGGTTTGATAAACCTCTCGAAACCTTCAGCTTGAGAGTCTGCATTTTCAAGTGCTTTAAACTATTCGACAGGTTGATTCAACCTATCGAAACCTTCTTTCCAACCTATCGAAATTGTGTTTTGCTTGTTTTTAAACCTATCGACAGGTTATTCCATCCATTTGACACCTTGCGTTGAGAGTTCTGTTCTTCCTCTGCCTGAGTTTTCATTTCTTTCTTCCTTCTCCATCTTCCTGGTTCCAGTTCCAATTACCTTGCCATTGTTCCAATTGCATTAGCTTTGCAAGGGCAACATTTTGCACTTGGTTTTAGCTGATTTGGTTTTGTGTGCTGCTATTTCCAAGAAGCCCTAGGGTTTTTGAGTAAGTTCTTCTTCAACCTCATTCTTGTGATTTTTCAGCATTATAGTTCTATATTTTTGGAGGTTTGTGGTGTGTGTGGTAATTTGATTGAGCAAAAAGTGATTACTATGGCTTTTGAGAATTGTTGTGAGGATTTAGACTCCCAATGGCTGAACGTGAGAATACCCTGGCCGATTTATTCAAACCCCCTTCCAAATCCATCCCAAAATCCACCAGGAAATCTAGTAGGATAGCTTCTCAGCCCAAAGATGACCCACCTGCAAAAAGGAAGCTCGTTATGGAAAAACCCAAGAAAGCTTAGAAAGCCAAGAAAGCTAAAATAACTGAAGAGATTATTGAGAATATCCCTGTGCTTGAACCTAGCCCTGAGCTCGAAATAGAGATACCTGTAGCCCTGACAACTACTAATGAGTATGTGGACTCTTTAGGTCTAATTCCAAAGACAATCTTTGACCTACCTTATTTTACTAAGGTAGAGGAGTGCAAGGAGACCTTGGCCTACTTGGAAAAGGCATCCCTGGCACCTCTTTTGACTCCATTATAAGAGAAGGCATACCCAAGGTTGGTCAAATTATGGTATCAGAATATCAGAGAAAAGAAGAAGCCAGAGGCAACTGACCCTGTGCTTATGGTTTTGGTTGATAATTGGGAGGTAGTTGTGGACTACAATGATATTGGATTGGTGTTAGGAGTCCCATCCATATATGACTCAGCTTACGGTTTAGGAGCACCTGATAATGTGTCCTTCCAAGCAATGGCCAGATATTTGACTCAAGGCATAGTTGAATTTGGGGAGTCGTTAATGAGGAGAGATCTAGACCCCAGCTTATTTTTCATTGATACAATTTTGAGGAAGAATGTGTATGTTAGTAGGCATCAGAAAGAGAGAAGAACTCCCATAGTGGATGCCCTCTACTTCTTCTCTAAGGGTCAATTCTTTAATGCTTCTCAGCTGATATTTGAGGCCATGGTGGATGTGCATAATAAGATCAAGAAGGGACAAATTGTGTCAGGGCTACCTTATGGCAGACTTATTACTGCCCTACTGAAGCAAGGGAAGTATGTAGTGCAAAAGGATGAGCCAGTGGAAGAATTGAGTCCAAAAGAGTTTGGGAGGAGGGCTTGGTCTACTAGCATGACTTTGATTGGGGAGAGCAAGAAGAAGCCAATTGAGAGTTCTGAGAAGGAAGCACCTCAGGTGACCAGCTCTGCAGCTGCACCTGGGATCTCTACAACCCCAATAGCTAGCTCTGTGCCTCTGCCTACCCCTGCTGGTAGTAGTTCTATCACCCCTACTGATGTTGTCAGTTCTGCTGTTGTCACCCCTACTGCACCTATGATCTCTGTTGTTGTCAGTTCAGCTAGCATCCTCCCATCCACCACTATACCTTCCATTTCTATCCCCATCCCTTCCAGCAGCTCATCCATCCCCTCTACCATCACCACCATTACCCTTGTGTCAGCTCCTCCTACCATAGACCCAATTTTTACCCTACTTCACCTCCCATCACAACCACCTACCAGTGAAAATCCAAGCAAGCCACAACCCCTCCAGCTAGCCCTTCCATTCCTAGCCTAGAACCTTTAAGCCCTGAGCCAGCAACTCCACTCCCATCTACATCCTCTGACCCAATCACTTCCTCTCCACTATCCATACCTTTTGAGACTGACCCCACTACCTCCATGTCACCTATCCATACCCATGAGCTGGAACACTACACCACTGAAGGGTATGCATTCCTAATAGATTCCATTGTGAAAGATTTTGGGAATGAGTACTCTCATTTACCTGATTCTCCACAACCTAGCCAATTCTAGCATGTGCCTACATCCCCTTTCCAGCCCATTATAACCATTCCACCTATTACCCAAACCCAAATTTTATCAGATGCCTCTACCCAGATACTTTCCCTTCTCACATCCATCCTAGCTCAGCTTCAGACTAACACAGAAAACTAATCTCTCACAACCACCTGTCTGCATACCATTCAATCCACCTTAATTCCATCTACCTCAGCCACCCAACCTCTTACCACTCCTACCCTTATATCCAGTCCATCACCACCACATCTTTCTCCTCCATCTTCCCCTGTGGTGGTCACTTCCATAGCTGCTACCACACCTTCATCTCCTCAGCTAACTCCTGTAGTAGTTACTTACAATGCTGCTACTCAAACTGATTTTAAGGAGGATGATTCACCCCTACCTGTTACCCAAATTGATCTAACAGAGCCAGAACTCCTATTTTTCCCCTTCCACCCCACCTGAGTCAGTTGTTGAGGAGGAGGAGCTGCCACTGTCCTTCATCTTACCATCACTTTCCCAGCCTGAGTTTCCCATCACCCCTTCCTCCATGGATGACCCTCACCATTGGGCCATTGTCCCATATGGATCCAACACCATTTCACCTTTGCCATCCCTCACCATAGCCATAAAGACCAACCCTTATGTTAGGGAGGATGTTAGCTTTTTAGTAGATGTTGTCCTGGCCTTGACACAGCAGGCCCATGAAGAAGAAATTGAACCTGTTTTAGAGGCCCATAGGAAAGAGGACTGGAAGATATGGCAGATGGTCCTCAACTCCCTCGACTTATACAAGGTTTACAAAGAAAAATCCATCATGTTGGCTAGACTTGAAGACACCTTATCCCTCTATCCAGCCTTGAAAGCTGCTGAGTCCACTGGTATTTCAAGCAAAGAGCCTGGCACAAAGCCAAAGAAGAAGAAGAAGCTAGCTACAATCAAATCCACACCTGATGCTTCCAGTGTAGAGCCAGTGAAGAAGGACAAAAATCCTTATGCAGAAAAATATGCCTGGGACCCTCCGTTTGTTTTAAGTTTAGATACTAAGTCTGATTAGGTGTAGAGTAGTTGGTGTATTTAGATTCTGTAGTACTGTTGTTCTAGGTAGTTTGGTAGTATATAGTTTTCATTTTGCATTTTGTCATCTCTGTAACTCTTTTGTATATAGTCCATTATAATAAAATGTTCCTTTTATGTGCAAATTGTGTATATCTTTGTTGCTCATTTTTCTCATACTTTGTGTAGTTTCATTTTACTTTTACCCTAATATTTTTAGTTGATATATTTCTGAAACAGTGAGGATACTCTTCCTCATAGGTTTGGGGGTATAGCAGGGTAATTTTAAAAAATTATGAGGTAGTAAAGCCAAGTGCAATGGTGCTAATAGGATCAAAATAAATTCAGCAGAATTTCATCTAAGTAATTTTGAAAAAAGGAAGATTTAAAATGTAGGATAGACTGTTTAATGCTAGGATCCTTTGAAAATTCAACATTTTCATGAAAGATATCATCAATAAATTTTTGTCATAATCAGTATGTAGTAAACCATTAAAAATATAAAAAAAATAAATAATAAAAAAAAAGTAAGAATATGTCTTGAGAATCCAAAGGAAGACAATATCCAGTGAGACTTGGGCTTGAAAAATTTTCTTTGAAAAGTGTTTTGGCAATTTTTCTACTTAAGGACTGATTGAATCTATTCTTGCTCACTAAAAGTTATGCAAATCCAAATTGAAACAGCTTGACAGCATTCATGACATTGAAGAACTGAAGTAAGGTCATCCTTTGGACAGTTTGAGCTTAGAAATCCTTACCCTTTGAACTGCCCTTGATACACACCATTTGAGCCTTGAAATTCCATTTTTCTTTGACAAAAACTAAAATATTTTTTTTTTGAATCTCTTGACCTGTTTCAGTTCACCCGCAATCTAAGAATTCAAGAAGTGGAGGGAGAAGTGTGGTTAGAGGAGCAAGGTTTGATATTTGGTGGAAGGAAAAGAGAGAAAATCTAAAAAAAATAGTGTTCAGTTGTGGAGTTGTGGCATTGTGACACACATATAAAAAAAATGAGAAAAATGCAAAAGAAAAGAATATATAAAAATAAAAATAATAAAAATAAATAGAAAAACAAAATTTTTAAAATGTAAAAAGAAGTCACTTCATTTGAAAATTGGAAGAAGATGAGAAGCTGATCACTTCAAATATGAAAATTTCAAAGAAAGATGAAGATGTGCTGAGATGAAGAAGGTGTGTATACCACCTCCTGACCTTGTTGATTTCTCAATTTTGAATCCCTCTTTATCCTTTTATTCTTTATAAACCTCACTCATAAGCCACATTATAACCTAATAAAATGACCTTACTGATCTGAAGTTGATTGAGTTGTCATGTGGAGATGAGGAGCTGTGTAATCTATGGTGAAAAGAGTTAGAGATTGAATTAGAGCAACTATGTATGCTCATGCTTGCAGTCCTATTTGAGGGTTGTAACTGCTCTTGGGCTTGAGTGAAATTGAAACACCTGTAAAATCACTTGTGAGAGTACGCCTGTGAGAACATTGGGTCTGAGATTGGACTTAACTAGGCATTGTTTGAACCTGATTCTCTAATTAATGGTAAAGTACATATTGTTTTTGCACATATCATTCTCTTGATGATTTCAGATTGGTTGTGATAAGATTGAAAAAGGATTTAAGTATTAAATTGTTTATATTTACTGCTTGAAACTTCTGATTTTGAATGAGCAAGGTATGGAATGGAGCTGAATTTGTTGGAATCTAACTTGTAGTTGTTTGCACTTGATTTAATTCATATTGAAGTTTATGGGTAACTTCACTGAACCACCCCCAGGAGACTTCACTCCTCCACTAGGGATCACCTAGGGGTTTAAAAGACTATATGCATATGCTAAATACATATGTGCTGCCTATAAAAGTAGCATTTATATTTTCAATAGTTATTTTTAATTTCTCCTTTGCTCAGGGACTAGCAAAGCTTAGGTTTGGGGATGGGTTAATCAGTAAAAATTACTATTTTTCACCCCCTAACCTGACCTTTGATAGACCTTTGAGTTGACTAATAATGTGTCTTGAGTGTGTTTTATAGTTAGCAATAAATTACAGTCAATAGTGTAGAAATCCATCTACAAATACCAAAAAGAGACATGCTGTTTCAACATGTGCTCATGCAGCCCAAGAAGGCCAGCCATCAAGCATCACAGAGCCTCAGAATTCTATGGCAATGGCATGTGCTCAACTGTGTACACATGGGAGCAAACCAACAGCTACATAGGATGAAGAATAAACCCCTCAAAAGGGCACTGAGTGTTGGACAGATGAATGCTAGCACCCCAAGCTGTGTGCAAGCTGTGGAAGCAAAGAACAGCAACCTGTCGAGTAGTTATATGAAGTTGTCGAGAGGTTGGATACAGTTTATGAAGCTGTTGAGAGGTTCCCAGAACCTATCGAGGAGTTGAAAATGAAGAAAGCATCCTATCGAGAAGACATGAAGCTGAATTACAACCTATCGAGAGGTTCTATAAAAGAGAAATGAAGCTGTCGAGAGGTTGATAGCACCTATCGAATGGTTTAAACTGCTGAAGAGGATCCTGTCAAATAGTGCAGAAGATCCTGTCGAGAAGTCTCCTGAAGTAGCCATCCTCACGAAGTCAGAAGGCTAGAATTACACCTGTCAAGAGGTTCCCTGAACCTATTGAACAGTCAGAGCCAACCTAGCGAGAGGATACTTGAAGCTACATTCAATCTTGCTAGGTTGCCTTCAACCTATCGAGAAATGCTTCCAACCTGTCGAACAGAGGGAAAGATTCTGTCGAAGACTTACTTGGAGCTGTATTGGATCTCGCAAGGTTGCATCATCTTGTCGAGAGGTTGGCTGAAGCTAGCATAGTAGTTAGGCATTGATTCAACCTGTCAAGCAGTTCAATAGAACCTATCGAAGGCTACACTCAACCTGTCGAATGGAGTAACAATTACATTTAGAACCTGTCGAGAGGTTCTCTGAACCTCTTGAAGCACAGATTTGGAACTTCTCAGTTCCAACTAAGAATGCACATTAACTCAGTGCTCTGCTGCACGTATCCCAAGGCTATTTAGCTAGTTTGAGGGCATTTTTATAATACAAATGTACACGAATGAGAAGCTCTCTAACTCTCCCACATGTACTTGTCCAATTTGAACCAATTGGGGGGAGATTCTAGAAGGAAAATCAGCCACATCAACAGCTCAGAATAATAGAATTATTCCCTTGAGCTCTGATTGGCTGAAATAAATCTAAGATAAAGGGGAAGAGTATAAATGGAGAAGAAGAATTACAGAAGAACCATCCTGAAATTGAGAGAGCTCGAGACCAAATTCGAATTCCCTTTCTCTCCAAAAATTATATCCTTCTTCCTTCTTCCTCATTCTCTCTTTAGCCCAACCATGGTTGACTAAATACTTGTAGCAGCTAGGGTGAGGTAGATCTGTAAATTAAGAGGTTTGAGAGCTTTATATGAGGATTAGATGTTGCACAGACTGCAGATCTGAGAACAATGTATTATAAGTTGTTTTGATTCAAGAAATTATTAGTTGTAAAGTTCATTTGAATCTATAGATCTTTTGATTACCATCTGATTTCCCTAGATTTATTATGCCTGTGGATGCCTAAGCTTATAGCCTTACATCCACAGCGTCTGCAGTGATTTTATTATTCTAATTAAAACTTTTGGATTGGAGGAAATCCCTAGGATGATCTGTGACCATTGAAGTAGACAGATCATAGCCTTAAGATCAATTCAATCCTCTGGTTTAGATTAGATTTTTCTACCTTGCATCTGTGCCTGTAGCCAGATGAAGGATAGCTGCAAATCAATCCTCTACACTGTTGTTTAACCACTTAATTTTTAGTGAGACCAAAATCCCAAGCTGTTATTCTCGACATCTGATTTTAATTCCCCAAAACCTTTTCTCTATTTCTTTAAATATGTTTTTCTACTCATCTCTGGATCCTTTGCATTTACATTTACTTTCTGTAGTTTTAGTAAAAGTGACAACCCCTAAAACCTCTCCTCTTTCCTTTCCTACTTTGTTTTAAGTTAGAATAGGTTAGAGTGCCAGATCTGTCTTAGATTTGAAGATTTACTATATTTTGAAACACATTTCCCTATGGACATACCCCTACTTACCTCTTTAAAGCTTGCTGCAATAGCTCTGGTCTTGCAGGCCTGGTTGCCTTACCTTGGTGCCTTTTTTTGTGATTTTTTTGTTAATGTATTGTTTTTAACATCTTAATAATAATAAGGTAGGCAATACAACAGCGTCCACTGTTGGTATATGATAACGAGAAATGTAAAAGTTCAAGTAGGCCCGCCAATCGGCTAAGGCAGTAAAATGCGCGAGTAAGCCCGCCAATTGGCTAAGGCATGTAAATGACAAAAAAGTAAATGCTTAAGTAAGCCTGTCAAACGGCTAAGACATGTAAATGACTGAATCGTAGGGGTAAATATAAAAAGTATTGAATCGTACGGGGAAGTATAAAAAATGCAAAATCATAGGGGTCAGTGTTGATCACTGAATTATGCCATTTTCCACCTCCTAACCTACCCCTCACTATACCTTAGAGTTGTGTAATAATTGACTTGTGAGTGTCTTTTTGTAGTTAGAAATAATCTACAAACTAGTGCAGCCATCCATGTAATAAGTGCCAAGAAGAGGAAAATTAAAGTCAACCATTAGAGCTATTGGAAAAATAGAGATTGAACCATGGTGGTCCCCCACCAAGGGGCTTTTCAGCATGCCTTGGTCCCCTAGAAGTCCTACAAGGAGAGAAAAGTGGGGTCCACACTTAAAGGAGTGCAGCAGCAGACAACCTGTAGACTTCATGCACTCAAGCAGCTCTGTGCCTTCACAAATCATCATCTCGAGCTACCTCGAGCAGATACACCTTCAGAATATTCAGCTTGAGCAGTTCTCGAGCTGTCTCAAGTAGTTATGTGCCTTCAGATGCAACCTATCGAGCAGAACAGAGCACTCTAATATGTCAAGCAGTCTACAAACTAGCAGAAGCAGCCTATCGAGAGCTTGTCGAGAACCTGTCGAGCAGTTTTTTTCCTCCTGAAGCTATCCTAATGAGCTGTCTTCAGAAACAATTCAACCTGTCAAGAAAATCTAACTGAAGCACCTCATCCACTCGAGCAGTCTTCAGAAAGAGGCCCATCTGCTCGAGATTACATGGCTGAAGCCTTTATCCACTCGAGATCTGCTCAAGATTATATGCCTGAAGCTCCATCCACTCGAGGCTCGGGACCCAGCTATTATTTATGAACTTTAGGGGCAGTTTTGGAACTGTTGCACACATGGGACACCTGTCCAAGTGTGTAATGCAACCTAGGACAATACTTGGTTGAGATTAGGCCATGGCAGCAACTCCTAAATATTTTAATTCTCTTTTTCTCTGATTCGCCATAGCAAAAAGCAATTTTATGGAATTTATAAATACCATGTAAAGCCAAGCAGCCAGCCTTGAGGCCTGAGCTCATTTTTCATTTCTAGGGTTTATGTTACTTTTAAGTTTAGGGTTTCTTTCTTTCTTTTTATTTCTTCTTCTTTCCTTAGTCATCTACAACCTGGCTAAGTTCTTGCAGTAGTTAGGTTAGTTTTTTATTGTGCATTGTCTTGTAATAACATGGTGAAGTGCATAGAGTCATGCAGAGATTACAGGCTTGAGAGCTGTCATTGAAAGTTTCTTTGTAGCAATGAATAGCTGATTTTAATGTTTCATTAAATCTGTAATCACTTTTGATTTTCATTGGTTTTCTATGGATTTGATGCACCTATGGATGCATGAGCTTGTAGCCTTACAAACATAGTGGTTGTAGTTATTTCACTGTTCCATCTTTTATCCCCATGACTGGATTATATCCCTGGGATAGTCTGTGACCATTTGAGTGGATAGGCTATAGCCCTAAGATTAGTCCATATCTTAGGGTGAGTTGGATTCTTATTCCTCGTATTTGTGTTTATAGCTAAATGAGGGACTGCTGTAGATCCAAATCTTGCCCTATTTTTCATTGCTTTGTTCAATAAAAATCAGCCCCTAACTACTTCTCCATTTTCTATTTATTTCCATCAACCCACTTCCAATTTTAGGGCTTAGGTTATTTTCCTTTTTGTTTTTCTTCTTTCCTTAGCTATCTGCAGTTTGGCCAAGTCTTTGTAGCTGTTAGGGTTAGTTTGGATTGTAAAAGGGATTATAATGGCATTGTGAAGACCTGGAGTCTTGCAGAGACTACAAACTTGAGGGCACTTCATTTTCAAGTCCTTTTGACCAATGAAAAGATGATTTTAATGTTCCATTCAATCTGTAATTTCTTGTGATCTTCATTAAGATATTTATGGATTTTATGCACCTATGGATGCATGAGCTTGTAGCCTTGCAGACATATTATCTGCAGTGATTTTCTTATTCTAACTCTAACTCCCATGACTAGATTATATCCATGGGATAGCCTGTGACCATTTGAGTGGACAGGCTATAGCCCTAAGACTAGTCCATATCTCAGGGCTTAGTTGGATTATTCTACCTTATATTTGTGCTTGTAGCCAAATGAGGGACTACTGCCGATCCAAATCTTACTCTGCTTTGCAATACTTTTGCAGTGAGAACTAGTCCCTAGCTACCTACTTCTCCATTTTCTTTTTATTTTACCAACCCATCTTCACTCTTCTTTAACCCCTTCTTTTATTTATGTTTTTTAGTTAGCTTTATTTTTATTTTTAGTTAGTTGTGACAACCGCAAAAACACCCTCTCTTTACCTTAGGTTTAGAGCTGCCAGATTTGTTGCAGATCTGGAGATTTACTATTTTTAGATCCACAACTCCCTATGGGACAACCCTTACTTTATCAAAATTAGTTGTAATAGCCATGTATCTTGCAAGTGGTGCTTGTGTTCATATTCTATTTTTATTCCCCTTTGTTTTGATTTTATCCTTCTTTATTTCTGCCATATTTTGACCACTTTTGTAATATAAAGAACCCAATGCTCTATTAGAGCAGCACAACAAGTTTTTGGCACCGTTGTCGGGAAGTTTTTGATCTAAGTAGTAAATCTGAGTTTTTCTTTATGTTATAATTTTTTTTGTTTTGTTGTATGTGTTGTGTTTGAATAAATTACTGTTGTAGTATTTTGATTTGTGCAGATTTGGAGCAGTAGCAAAGAGGAGAGACAATAGTTTCTAGTTTGAGCAAACTCTGCTTTAGTTTGCGTCTCTCTCCCTTGTTATAGTTTCATTTATGTTTTCTTTAATTTCAGCAACAGTGTTAATATTTTTTGTTTCTACTTGTTGTAAGTTATATTTTTCTTTGCTGTGTGTTGAATGCTTGGAAGAAGGTCTCTCAATCCTGAGATTGAACCTTTGAATCTTAAAATTGAGGGGGTCCTTAGACCTAGGCCAGCAGCATACACCCCTGTTGAAAATTTACAGGCATTTGAGATGGGTGAGCAGCCTAGACCCCTTAGAGATTATCATGCACCAGGGGCATATTCATCCCCTTTCTTCATCCAATTCCCTACAGCTAAGGGTAATTATGAAATCAAGCCTCAAACCATCTAAATGTTGTCATCTTTTCATGGGCTGAGCAAAGAAGACCCTTATAAGCACATAGATGAGTTTTTGTATTTATGCACAACCTTTAAAATTGCTGGTCTGGGAGATGAGGCCACTAAGCTGAGATTGTTTCCTTTTTCCTTAAAGGATAAAGCTAGAAATTAGTTAAACATGCTCCCAACAAATAGCATTACATCTTAGAATGACCTATAAAGCAAGTTCTTGGCTAAATATTTCCCAATGAGCAAAACAATTCAGCTGAGGAAGAGCATTATTTATTTTGCTCAATCCCAAACTGAAGACTTTCATGAATCTTGGGAAAGATTTAAAGAACTGCTGAGACAATGCCCACACTACCAAATACCCAAATGGCAGTTTGTTCAAAGCTTTTACCAAGGGTTAGATTCAAAAAATAGATACATAGTGGATGCATCTTGTGGTGGCACATATCTCAGTAAAACTAATGAAGAAGCATAAGATTTGTTTGATATTATAAGTGAAAACTCTATGCAGCAGGAGGCTCTGTCAAGAAATGACATTGAGCCATCTGCTAGAGTTGTAAAAGAACCCACTTTAAAAGGAAAATTGTATGAACTTAATGTATACAATAACCTTGGGAGGAAAGTCGACAGTTTGACACAAAAATTTGATAAATTAATGAGTGTGCTGCAACCCCAAACAACTGCACAGGTTAGGGAGGCATGTCTAATATGTCAATCCCCAACACACTCCCTTCTAAATTGTCCCTCTACTGGTCAATATCCAAAGTTAGTAATGGAGCATGCCAATGTTATCGAATATTATGGGCAGCAACCTGCTGAGTTTACTTAGAAGAAACACCCTAACTTGAGGTGGAGACAAGACAATTTTCCTCAAATCCAGCAGCAACAGGTAATGCCCTACAGACCAAACCAACAGTCCCATCAGGAGTATTTCCCAAGACATCAGTTCTCACAGCCAAGTCAATTAACTCCACCACCACCACAAACTAGAGCCCCCTCCTTTGACGAGCAGGTTTCATTTTCATTGCAAAACCTCAGCTTTCTATCTCAAATAGTGAACTCCCACAGCCAGAGCATCAAGAAAATTAAGGACCACCTTGGTCAACTCGCAAATGCTCTGCCAAAAAGGGAAGAGGGTATGCCACCTCATGTAAGTCTATAAATTTTGTTTGGAATAGTTGGTTCAGGCCTTTCATATTGGATGTATATCTGACGAAAAGACTCTTGAATATCAACACCTCTTGACGTTGTTGTAGTTTTTAGGTGATACAGTTTCTTCCATCGAAGATGAATCTAATCTAACGGTATTTTCTATCTGACCAACAACCACAATGACAGTCCATGCTCACATGGAAGGCCATGTGTCTTGCGCCTTATGTGCTTACACTGAGCATTTGCGAGTTGGTCGGATAGAATATGGAAGGCCATGTGTCTTGCGCCTTATGTGCTTCTCCACTGAGACCTTGTCTACCTCTATAATTTCCAACGCAGCTCTAGACACATACCCCACTATTAGCTCGTACGAATGGACACAATAATGATGCCCCCTCTTCAATTTACTCTGCTTAAATGAAGCTTGTATCTGTATATGTTACAACTCGATGACACCAACGATCTTCTCCCACGATTGAAGGAGGTTAGTAATGGAAGATCTCAATTTTCGCTTTATTTGAGTATGCGCACTCTCGGCTCAGTTAGAAGCTATTTTAACGAAATACATATGCTCGTTATCTAGGCTGAAACATTTTTGTCCTTGTACGGCTCTATCCACGTCGCATATAGATATTGGAGGGTTTCTTGGTGATGCGCATATTTATGAAGCATAGTACCAACTATGGCTTCGTAATCCTCTACCGACAAACTATACATAACACGATTCCATGTCTGGTAGAAGGCATCCCACTCTTCCGTTGTATCAAATCCTTTCCTACAATTCTTTAACACACTCGTATTAATGTGCCATATACATAGAATGTGTTTGGCATCTGAAAAAACTTTCTCGATTGCATTACTGAGTGTCTACTCCCGATCGGTCACAAATAGTGACGACAACTTACCTCCCTTGAATAGAGATTTAAAGAAGTCTAAAGCCCACACGTAAGTGCTCTTTTTCTCGGATGGCATGAATGTGAAACTAACGTAGAAGTTTTTTACGTCGATATTATTCCGATGATGCTTAAGATCGGAAGTTCGTACTTGTTGGTCTTATGGGTGCAATCCATAATAAGCACCTGATGGAAGATGTTTGTCAACTCAATCGAATCCGAGTGCAAGAAGAATATGTCAGCCAATATGTCTATTTTTGGATCTTTTTAATAGAAGCGTATTTGCATTGTTGAAACCTTGACATCAACTCTTGGAGGTGAGTCCTCCCATCTCCGTCGCTCAAACGCATTGAATGTCTCATGTTGTAGACAGTTTGAATTACCATACAATTCTTCGGATCCTTCTTCTAGATCGTCTATAGAACATGGCTAGGCTTTACACCAACAGTCGGCATCTCTTTTTGAATCTCTTTCTCCTTCTCTTTCAACCATCCGGCGTATGAATGACAAATTAACCCAATGGATGATTGTGAACTTCGCACAACACCTCTAACTTTCATAGCCCCTTCCCTTCTTATTTAATCTTCGTTCCTTGTAATGAGAACGGACATCCTAACTTTGTTGTGAAAGTCTTCCTCACTGTATTAGTTTTGGGTTGACCCTTGTTACAAGAACGAAAATTGTCTCCTCTCTCACAGGCCAACCTAACCCTTGCACTCCAGCCATGGAAGCCCTGATCAGACTTCTGTATGGTAAGCACAGTCCCCGCTCTAAATGCAGCATTTCAAGCTCAATCTGTTATTTCATTGCGGATACTAAATAGCTGCAAATGATTCATGAAAGTGATAAATCATTTTTCAATCGTATAGATGTTAACCCTAAACATAAATGCATAACATCAGTGAATTTACCTGATTTGTGATCATAATACGCGTAAGGTCTGTATTTTGCGATTGACCATCTATAACCTGAACACAAATGCATAACGTTGGTGAAAATTGAAGAAGTTTGTTCCGCTGACAATGATATCGTACACTAATCTAAACAACGAATATATTAAACCATACTTTCGACGTATTTTTTTAACACTAGCTACTTATACAATTTTTTTTGTAAAATGAGTTCAGATTGCTATTATTTGAAGGCTATGCTATATTTTTTTTAAATCCAGTGTTAGGGCATTGCTATTTTTTGAAAGCAAAGGTTTTTGTAGAAGGGAATGCTAATTCAAATCGGGAAATTGCTATTTCATATACAATGCTATTGTTTGAACTATTGTAAAATTATCATTAATTTTGATGAATAATTTCGTATATACTCATCTCCTTTTCAGTTAATTTTTGGTTGACTCAGAACCCTAGCAAACCATTATCATAAAACTAAACTTAAACCTAATTTTGAACAAATCATTTCTTACTTTGGAATAACCATTACAGACCAAACCATACGAAAAATTAATAATACTTAGAAAAAGGTTATTTACCTATATAGGAGATTCTGAGTGTCCGAGGAAGCTTTGTCAACTCCAAATCATCATCGTCAGATAGCAACTCTTCAGATTGATCATCATCGTCTCTCGAACCCATTCTCAATGTTTCAAATGGAGTTAAACCTAAACCTAAGTTCTAACGAATGGTGAGAAAACCGTGTGAAGAAGAAGAAGGTGCTCATGGGTGTGCTGAAAGAAAAAGAAGATCGAAGGAAGAAGAGGGTTATAGTTTCAAATCACCCATGGAGTGGGAGTGGGAGCGGGAGGAAGAAGATGGCGCCTGAAATGGCATTCAATTAAGTAGGTGTACGAAAGAAATGGGTGGGTGAATATCAAACACAATTTTATTGGGAAAATAATGAAATAAAACCCTCGCACGTGGGTGTGGGTGAAGTTAAAGGTACTCTTTTTTTTATATTTTCGGTCAAAATTATAGGTACAATAACAAAGGCTGCATGCAGGCACTCGACTCTGTACCGTATACACTAAGTATGCTTAAAACCCTTGTTCCTTTCTTTTACTTTACTTTCATCTGGCGACCATCAGTTTTATTATTGCTATTCTTAAGTGTCTGCTATAATAATTATAAGATACTAAGAAATCTTTGATGATGCCAGATAGAGCAGAAATATTGAGAGACGTTGATCATCCGCATAGTCACATAAGTCGGGAATTTGTAATGAGTCATCCGGAAGAAGAGCAGCTCTTAACCTTCCATTGCCGTTTTTTAAAATGCCAATGATGCAAAAGCACACTACCTGCTACTTTTCTGTCATTTCCTTATTCAGGGAAGCTGTTTTGCCCAGAAGAAGAAATGGCATTCCAAACGGACCCTCAAAATAAATGAATAAAATTCAAACAGTTAAAAAACCACACTCCACTTCTATCAGTACTCCTATTACTGCTTCTTTTATGCAATATGTATCTTTGATCAAGCCAAGTAGCCACATGGCAGCCCATCCTTGGCAAGACAGCAAGAGGTTGCACATTATTATTGACAGTCGGAAATATTTACACAACCATCCTTATTAGAGTGGTTAGTCAAGTCAAATCCAATTCCCCATGAAGTATAATTTTTAGGTTCACTTGAGTTCAATATTTATTTATATGGAGCACTTCTTAGTTCCTAGTGGCTTGAATTGGATTGCTCAAAAACATGTGCCATGTGGCCTAAAAATAAGGCTCTCATGGTTCTTCTGTAATGGCAGTGATAAGCCATATATCCAATCAATTTAAGGGTTACTGGGCTATCACCAACTTCAATAGTACTGATTTATTGACGCTGATCATCCACCATTAAAGCTGGTGTGAACTGATATCGGGGCCCCTATATCTGTAGATGTCAACTTTTTGACATGCTTTTTTAAAGTCTAATAAGATAAAAATAACAAAAATGAAATAGAAACAAAACCATTTTCTATAAATTCACAAAAAGATGAACAAGAAAGAGAGCATTTTATTCAACAAGATAATATGAACAACGAAGTTCTATCTCTCTGTACAGCTTCAAACTGTTTAAATTTGTACACTCAAATAAACATTTTCTATGAGGACAGAAATTCTCACCTCTCACTCTTTCAAAAGAATCAAAAGAATAAAGGATAAAAAAAAAGAGTAAAATTCATGACTTTTGAAACTGAAGTCAAAAACAATAAATAAAGGTTGCCTCACGAATCAGAGGCAACTCTTAAATAATGAAAAAAATTGATGAGTAGCCTGTAGCCTGTGAAAGAGATAAAAAGAGGGGGGAAAAAACACAAACAAATGATCTTTTAATCTTTAATAAGAGATTAAAACCCATTGATCATCAGTCCAGAAAAAAGAAAAAAAAAATTACCAGAGATTTGGAATTTAGCTATAGTTTTGCTGATCATAACATAGCTCCTTCCTCAGTTTTTGTGAGAAAAGACGGCAGGCATCCATGCTCAGATCAACGGCTGCTGAGAGTGCGATAAAGGCAGCTGCATCAGCCATGCAGGTCACATGCCGCAAACCCACTTGCACCATTGGCTTGCTCACCTTCCCTTCACCCTCAACTGTCGAACGCATAACAAAATCTCCACCACGAAGCCCTGATAATGTTGTCACATCCCTAACCATGCTCATATCAATGCAAAACTGGCCGCCTTTTCTCACGCTTAGAACCGATTCTGCGATATGAGTTCCATCACTAACTCCAGTGTCAGCCACAAGCTCGAATCTATAGCCTAAGGCTTTGGTGGGGCCTCTTTCTCGCCAGGCCTCGAGCCGCCCCCATGGCTTCCAGCTATTCACAGAGAAACCATGGGGCCGAAGGATGAGCCATGAGCCTGGGTTTGAGCGGGACACACGGTCTGAACCAGGGGAGGGGACAAATGGGGTGATCATGGATGCAGCCGCCACAGGAGAACCGGAAAGGTCATGGATCGTGATCATCCACCCCTTGCGATCCCTCCCTAGATGCTCTTTCTCGCTTCCGAAGGAGCCCAACCATCTCCTAGTATTGTTGGAAGGATCTAATTGCTGACACCTGGTCAGTTATGAAACCAACACACAAATATAAGCAGAGCTCAATTAACATTGTCGATAAATTTTTTTAGGAACTACATAATCATGGCAGCTTGACAGAAAGTATACAAGTGGGCAGATTAACTATTTTACTATCAACCAATTTACAGTAAATAAAATTACTCGTATTCTGCCATTCAAAAAAATAATAAAATTGTATTCTACTGATAAAATAAAAATACTTGTATTCTCCAGTAACTAAATGGAGGTACAATAACAACAGCACTACCAACAATACCAGCACCTTCGAATGAAGGTCTGTCAAAAGTATGATCATCATTCATTTATACACACACACACACTACATATATGCCTATATATATATATATATATATATATATATATATATATATATATATATATATGGGAGCGACTCTCCTGACTGTCTTTTAAACACCAAATGGTGTTTAAATGATCTTACACCATTGATTGGCTTATGATCTTGTAAATCCATACTGTCAAAGTGATATATCATCACTTGAAGGGCTATGGGTCCAAAAGTCACAGTTTTTGGGAGAGGGAGATTCGAGCCATCGGATCTGTGCACTCTAATACCAACGGTTGTTCTTAATTTTAATGAGATAATAAAGTTCACCGATCGGATGGTTTACCTCCACTTAGAAAGATGATCCTTTGGCTGGGACATGTTACAACGATGGATTGCCACTTGGGTAATTTAGATTGATCATAGATGAATGCCACATGGCACAATGATAAATCACACTTCAATGGTGTGAGATAAAAAGTGACATTTTAACGGTGTAAGATCATTTAAACACCACAGTCAGGAGCCATTATCATAATCCTCTTCTCAAAAGAAACAGGAAATATATATATATATAATGACTCATCAAACTGGTACATAAAAGAAAGTCGGACATGTTGATTTCAGTGGGTTTTTACAACACTACCATGGTGCTCTGCATTAAATAAGAAGTCCCAGTTGGGTGGAAATTTGGAAGTACCTCATGAGCTTATATCCCCTCATTGAGTCAAAGGGCAGGAAAACTAACTTCTATTGCAAAAAGTAAAGAAAATCTGAACATTGAGTCGGCAGGAAGTAACAGTGGGAGCAAAGATCAAAACCAAAAAAAAAAACAAAAAATAGTTGGCAGATTGATGGCATTGGCATGGGGAATTCTTTTTAGGAACCAATATAATCCAACAGATGGTCTTGGGGGCTATCACCATATCCCTTTCGTTAATTCCATGTTTCCCTTCACTTCCTCATCTTGAAATAATAATTACTTTCTCTAAATAATAATACTCTCACTATCAAGCTAAAGAAAATCTTTAGAGGTCAAAGCGTCAGATTCCCGTCCTTTTAGAAGATTGTATGCACCTACTTGGGGGTGGATTATAATGAATGAGTACCTTTCTTAATGAAAGGTAAATTTCTTTGTAGAAGAGTCCCTCTTGCTACCCTAAAATATGGAAGAGATGATTAGAAGAATTTCAAACATGAAGGAAATAGCCTTGAATAGATCATCCGCTATGACAAAGATGATGTGGGCCAAACGCTAAAACCCTAATTAATTCAAGTTGGGATACTTCAAATTAAATTGAATGGCGGAAATTTTCAAAATCACTCAAAACACATAAAATAATCCAATAGGCTTAATTAAAACAAGTAGGTTAACTCAAATTTTAGCGCTCACATGCAACGAAATTTCTCGATCTAGAAAACGGCTCCGATGAAGGAACTCGAGTTTCGATCTAGTTTAGGGCACCAAGCGACAATTACGGTATCGTCTCTCGACTCCTCTAGGATTTGAATAATTAAGACTCGAAGGATTAAGTCAATCAAAAGGGGAAGATCAAAAGATATCAATTAATAAGGGTTTGGGGTGTTTTTATTTTACCAAATGAAATAAGGGAAAATATTACCTGACAATAACTAAAGAAAAGACAGAATAGAAAGATAGTTCCAAGGCTTCACACCAAGGCTGTACATCGGCTTCGCACCAAGTCGTACAAGAAATGAAGATTCACTCCTCGAGTTTTGAAAGATTCATTCTTTCGATTGAAAACTCTTTAAAGTTTTCTAGGGTTTGCACAAAAGCAAGCTTTCCATTTCACTATCAGTCTCTGTTACCATGTTTAAAAGGACCTTATGTAGTAGGCCTCAAAAGAAGAAAAACCCTAAAATAATAAAACACTAAAAGAGCAAGTTTGGCCAAAGAAAATAAAACTTCCTCTTTTGGCGGACCTGACTTACGCGGTCAATCGATCGATCGATTTATAAATAATAAAATCGCTCGCTGACTGACGCGGTCAATCGATCGATCAATTTATAAATAATAAAATCGCTCGAAGTCTCTGTCCACAATCGATCGATCCTAGATAATCGATCGATCGACTGAGAAGAATATGTCCCCAAAAGCTCACAGGCCACTGTCCTCAATTGATCGATCGAATATCTGGGATCGATCGATCAACTAATCACACGTCAATTCTTCTAAATTCTTCGCTTGAATCGAATGTCCCTATCAATTCTGGTTCCCTTTCCGCTTCTTCTGACGCTAAAAAATCTGTTGCGCCCCAAATCCAATGTTCTCGTTCTTGATGTCCCCATCAATTCTCCCCGGGTGGGAGAACTCATCTCCGATGAGTTGTAGAAATCACGTATAGTACACCTTAGGTGGGTTTGTCTTTCCATGTTGTGATGTCCATGACGCTTGCCTGCATTGGTAGTGACGTTTGAAAACTCTAACGGCTCCTCATTCAACCTCTTCTCATATTGCACAGGTAGGGTACGGATTATGAATTGGTTAAATGGGCTTAGCTTGATTCATTGGGCAACAAGGAATGGGTCAGAGGACATAGCTGCTAGAGTTTCCAAACGTCACTACTAATGCGGGCAAGCATCATGGATATCTCACAACATGGAAAGACAATCCGGGAGCCGAACACCCAAGGTGTACCATACGTGATTTCTACAACTCATCGGAGATTAGTTCTTCCACCCAGAATAGGTGTAAGATCTTTCACCGCAAGTATCAGATGATTACCCTTGTCTAGAGGAAAATCTAGACTTCCATCATTACCTCTTTTCAAGATCGAAAAAGGTTTCATATGCTCAGAACTATCATGAATTAATACAAAATTGTCATTATTAAACTCATTAAACAAATTCATTGTGTTAGTGACATTCTATGTATTTTCATCATTCAATAAAATATGATCGTTAATCTCATGCAAATTAGAAAGCTGGCATGTTCCTACTGACTAACAATTCATACGGTATGGACACAATTCCCCCACTTTCTTCGGGAATAGAATCCTTAACACAACCTACAGTTTCACAGGATTTTCATCGTCCCCGTCACTTGGCATTTCATTAGGTTCATGCACTTCTTCTAACTCATTGCCCTCTTTCTCGATATACTCCTGAATAATCAAGGTTTGGGTTTTACCGGGACATTGAGATGAGAAGTGACCAATGCTTTGGCACTTATAACACTGCTGTGGTGCGTACCTAGAATTCTCAATCGGTTTTCCTTTACCCTTGTCAATCTGAGGATTCACGGGTTTTAAGGATTGACTATAGGTATCATTCACCCTTTCAGAGGGATTAGATCGAATATCGAGATTAGAGGATTTAGATTGATCAATGACTGGAACAACGAGATACCTCTCTAACTTTTGCACTCTAGCATAACACTCTTCTAAATCTTTAACAGGGTGAGGGATGAGTTCTTTTCGTAACTCAACACGTATGCCAGTGCGAAACCTAAATAAGGTGACATGTGAACTCTCATAAGCGTTAGGCAGAAGTAAATACTCCTCAAACTTATTGATATAATCATCAACAGACATGTTTCCCTATTTCAAACCATGTCATTGATGCATGAGTCGTTGGTTAAAGGACAGGGGAACATATTTATCATGAAGTTTCTCTTTCATGTTTGCCCATGTGGCGATGGGTTCGCGTTCGAGGGGTTCGCGTTTGAGAGCTTCTCGACATCATTCCACACTTGTCTAATAAAGTTTAGCTTGTCTCATGAGTTTTATCTTGGCAAACCGCACTTTTCGCTCATCCGACATTTCATACCATTCAAAATAATGGTCCATGGCGGCTGCCCAATCTATATAGATTTTGGGGTCCATCTTTCGTTCGAAAGTGGGAGCATCAACCTTAACCGACTTTGTGACTCTCTCATCCGGGTCGGGACGATTTTCACGCCTAGGAGGATCCCTCCTCTCATCAAAATTAACCCTATGATGTTCACCGTGAGTCGATCTAGACAACTCTAGAGTTGTACCGCTATATCAAATCATTGGGCTTGTATGGCAGCCATCTGGGTGTTAAAACTTTCCATGAAAGTGGTTAATTGTTCTGAATCCATTGTAACACCAAGATAAAAGAAAACACTAACACACCTATATGCAAAGGAAACCTAAAACTTAGTACGGGTACTAGCAATCCTAAACTAGACTGTTCTCTGATACCAAAACTGATGCGGGAGAAACGCTAAAACCCTAATTAATGCAAGTTGGGATTAACTTCAGATTAAATTAAATAGCGAAAATATTTGAAATCACCCAAACACATAAAATAATCCAATAGGTTTAATTAAAACAAGTAGGTTAAGTCAAATTTTAGCGCTCACATGCAACAAAATTTTCTGATCTAGAAAAACAACTTCGATGAAGGAACTCGAGTTTTGATCTAGTTTAAGGCGTCTCTTAACTCCTCTAGGATTTGAATAATTAAGACTCGAAGGATTAAGTCAATCAAAAGGGAAAGATCAAAAGATATCAATTAATAAGGGCTTGAGGTTTTGATTTTATCAAAGGAAATAAGGGAAAATATTACCTGACAATAACTAAAGAAAAGACATAATAGAAAGATAGGGTTCCAAGGCTTCACACCAAGGGTTTTGAGACTTCACACCAAAGTTGTACGTCGGCTTTGCACCAAGTCGTACGAGAAATGAAGATTCACTCCTTCGGTTGAAAACTTTACTAGTCTTCTAGGTTTACACAAAACAAGCTCTCCATTTCTTTCATTAATCAACTATCAGTCCCTATTGCAATGCTTATAAGGACCTTATATAGTAGGCCTCAAAAGAAGAAAAACCCTAAAACAATAAAACACTAAAAGGGTAGTTTGGCCAAAGAAAATAAAATTCCGTCTTTTGGCAGACCTGACTTATGCAGACAATCGATCAATCGATTTATAAATAATAAAATTGTTCGAAGTCTCTGTCCACAATCGATTGATCGATCCTAAATAATCGATCGATCAATTGAGAAGAATAAGTCGCCAAAAGCTCACAAGCCATTGTCCTCAATCGATCGATCGAATATCTGGGATCGATCAATCGACTAAAGCACACGTCAATTCTTTTTAATTCCTCACTTGAATCGGATGTCCCTATCAGTTCTAGTTCCCTTTTTGTTTCTTCAGATGCTGAAAAATCTACTGCGGCCCAAAGCCAACGCTCTCGACCTTGATGTCCCCATCAAAAGATCTCAGGATTTGATGGGCCTTACTTTAGAAGTAAGTCAGTAGTAAGGGCCCAAGACCTTCTAAGAAATGGGATTAGAATCATAAATTTTCAGGAGAGGCGAATAAATTGTTGAGATATTGACTCCTATGTCGAGTTCTCTAAAGTCAAACGTCATATGCATCTTCCTTGGAAATTTCTGGTTGGGCGGCATAGAGAAGTCGTTATTAATTGTGATGGGATGCCACTCTTGGCCTACTTGGCACTGATGGGAATAAAAAATGGAATAGCTAAGCAGAATTTTAAAAATCCTTTGGAAGCTTACACCTTTGCTTCAACCAGATGCCTCTACCAGGTGTAATCATCGAAGGGGAATCCAAACATAAAATTTTATAGGTTATGGATGAAACAAGAGAGAAGAAAAAATCAATATAAATATATAAACGATCAAAGTAAACTTGATGGAAATGCTTTCTAGATAAGGAACTTTTGATAGTTTTCAGCCATCATGAATCTTATTCTTCATTTTGTAGACCTCTCTGCTGTATGTTTCTCTTCACCGATTCCAAGTCCTAGAGATCCACCCTTACTTTGTCTAAATTGATAGCCAACAAAGGAAAAAGAAGAAAAGCAAACTATTTAATAAATCAAAGGAAAGAAAAGATATCTCCTCGGTAAAGCTTACAAATGCAAAACTCGCCCACTTCATCAACTGCATGTTATTTGTGTGTGTGTGTGGGGGGGGGGGGGGGGGAGTACATTCATTTAAGCACACAGTATGAAACACTCCGTTGCTGCTTACCTTTGGTGATTTAAATTTCCAAATTTTCCTAAACTCACCAAAAAAGTATTTTGCATACCAAAAACAACAATAAAAAGATAAAATAACCTCAACATTTCTCAAAATGACACGATAAAAAACTCAAACTGATGAAACCATTCCAAAAGGGATGAACCAAAGCGTCAAGAATCAAGATAGCACTCTGCATTGATACAACACTAAATTGGAAGTAGATCGAACAAACACAAAGAAAAGGGCCTAGGATTCAAAAAGATATGTCATGATCAGCACTGTCCAATAAGCTCATATTTAAAAGATAAAATGAAGAGAAAATCAGAAGTGCCCTTCAAACCATTGAAAATTTTCTAGCTGACCCAAACTCGTACGGTGAAAATTACTTTTTTCACTGAAAGCTTAACGATGTTGGGGATGTTGGGCATGGTCTCGTGCCTGTCGATCCCGCGATTGGGTGTCATGTGGCACCTAGCTGGCTTGTGTGCAACGCCAAAATGCGGGCATACATATATACATATATATAGACACACGCACACACAACACACACCAAAACACACATGGGGATTGAAGAAAAGGAAGCTGCACCTCTCCAAGGCTGGGGAAGAGGCATATTATGATGCGGGACAAACGATAAAACCCTAATTAATGTGAATTTGGGATTAACCTCAGATTAAATTGAATAATGGAAATATTCGAATCCACCCAAACACATAAAATAATTCAATAAATTTAATTAATTCCATTTAGCATGTGCATGCATTAATTCCCGGCCTAGAAAAACAGATCCGATGAAGGACTCGAGTTTCGTTCTAGTTTAGGGCACCAAGCGACAATTATGGTATCGTCTCTCGACTACTCTAAGATTTGAAAAAATAAGGTTCGAAGGATTAAGGCAAATAACAATTATGGTATCGTCTCTTGACTCCTCCAGGGTTTGAATAAATAAGGTTTGAAGGATTAAGGCAAATAAAAGGGTAGGATCAAAGAAATAAATAAATTAACAAAGATTTGGGATTTTTGGAATTTATTAAAGCAAATTAGGGAGATATTACAGACAATAATGAGAGAAAAGATAAAATAGAAAGATAAGATCCAAGGCTTCACACCAAGGGTTCTGAGGCTTCACATCGAGGCTGTACGTTGGCTTCGCACCAGGTCGCACAGGAAATGAAGGTTCACTCCTCAGGGTTTGAAAGATTCGCTCTTTCGGTTGAAAACTCTTCACAAGTCTTCTAGAATTTGCACAAAGCAAGCTCTCAAATTTTCATTCATTAATCATCAATAATAATGTTGTTTTACAAGCTTTTAAATAGGCTAACCAAACCCTAATATGAAATTAGAAAAGTCTTAAAGCAACTAAAACCCTAAAAAGGAAATTTTGACTAAAATAAACAAAATCCCGTCAAAATTCGCACGATAGGTTGATCGATAGGTTCCAGAGTCGATCGATCGACTGGGAAATAAATAAATTGCCCGAAACCACTGGCTAAAATCGATCGATCAAAAATTCATGATCGATCGATCGACTGAGAAACATTAAATGCGCTCAGAATATGTGTCCTGTATCCATCCGAAGGCTAGGGTTGCTCGATCGGCTAAAGCATGCCTTCAGTCCTTCGATTTTGAGCATTCTTCTTTCTGATCACTTTGACGTTCTTCTTACGCCTCCGATATGTTATGGGTACCTACTTGAATCAAATGTCCCCATCAACTCTCCCCGGGTTAGAAGAACTCATCTCTGAAGAGTTGTAGAACCCATATATGGTACACTTTGAGTGCTCAGCTACCGGCTTGCTGTTCCATGTTATGAGATACGCCTGTTGTTTATCCTTATTGTTAGTGAAGTTTGAGAACCATAGAACCTCCTCATTCAACATTTTCTCATATTGCACAAGTAGGGTACGGGTTATGAATTGGTTAAAGGGGCTTGACTCGGTTGTTTGGGTAACAAGGAATGGGTCGACTCGGTTGTTTGGGTAACAAGGAATGGGTCAAAAGGCATAGTTGTTGGAGATAGAATAGGTGTAAAATCTTTCACCACAACTATCGGATGATTACCCTTGTCTAGAGGAAAATTTAAACTTCCATCATTACCTCTTTTCAAAGTCGAAATTTTTTTTTACCTACTCAGGACTATCATGGATTAACATAAAATTGTTATTATTAAGCTCATTAAACAAATTCGTTGTGTTAGTGACATCCATGCAAGTTAGAATGTTGACACGTTCCTATCGACACTAACAACTCATGCGGTCTGGACACACTGTCACCACTTTCGTCGAGGATAAAAACTTTCCTAATACAACCTACGATTTTCACAGAAATTTCATCCTCCTCGTCACTTGGCATTTCAATAGGTTCCTCGTCACTTGGCATTTCAATAGGTTCGTACACTTCTTTTAACTCATTGTCCTCTTTCTTGAGATGCTCCTGAATAATCAAGGTTTGGGTTTTACTGGGACATTAAGATGCGAAGTGACCAAAGCCTTGACACTTATAACACTGTTGCGGTGCACGCCTCGAGTGCTCAATCAATTGTCCTTTACCCTTGTCAATTTGAGGATTCACGGGTTTTGATAATTGACTATAGGTATTATTCGCCTTTTCAGTAGGACTAGATCGAAAACCAGGGTTAGAGGGCTTAGATCGATCATTGACTAGAGCGTCGAGATACCTCTCTAACTCCTCGATTCTAGAGAACCATTCTTCTAAATCGGTAACCGGATATGGAATGAATTCCCTCTGAAGTTCTGGGCAAAAGCCCATTCGGCATCGGGATAGGGTAACTCTTTCCGGCTCATCCACATTGGCCTGAGACATTAGGTCTTCAAATTTATCGACGTAATCTGTGACCGGAGAAGTCCCTTAGCGCAACGACTGCGACTAATGAAGAATATGTTCATCATATGAAAAGGGAACGTATTTCTCGTTCAGGAAGACCCTGGGACTGTCTACGACGCTCTAGTCCCAACCAGTAAAGTCTAGCTTGACCCCTAAGCTTGACCTTGGCAAATTGGACGTTACGCTCCTCGGACATAGCGTACCACTCGAAGTATTCCATGTCGGTGACCCACTCGAGATAGACTTTAGGTTGTCTTTTCCCGTCAAAAGTAGGGGCGTCCATTTTCACGGATTTCATGACTTTATCGTCCTGGTCGGTTCGGATGTCACGTCGGTGAGGACCTTCTCTCCTACGGTCATTAGTGTGGACTCTATTGTGATTTCAGTGACGAACTCATTTATCTCCTCCACTCGAGTCTCTAAAGCCTCATGTCGGGCTTGTTGATCACGCAACTGTTGTTGCAATTGATCATGGTGTTCAGCCATCTAGGCTTGAAGGGGAGCTTGACTCACGGTCAACTTAGACATAAGATCTCTAAATAGGGCCTCCATCTTACAAGGATCCATGACCATACAAAAACAAAACTACATGAGGCAAGACAAATCTGAAATGATGAAAAACAAATCTAAAATGATGCAAGACAAAACAATAAAAGAAATAAACCCTAGAACCTATATCAACACCGACAACCCTAAACTAAAACTGTGCTTTGATAACAAATCTGATGTGGGACAAACGCTAAAACCCTAATTAATGCGAATTTGGGTTTAACCTCAAATTAAATTGAATAACGGAAATATTCAAAATCACCTAAACACAAACTAATTCAATTAAAACAATTAAATTTACTCCATTTAGCGTGTGCATGCATTAATTCCCGACCTAGAAAAACAGATCCGATGAAGGACTCGAGTTTCGATCTAGTTTAGGGCACCAAGCGACAATTATGGTATCAGCTCTCGACTCCTCTAGATTTTGAATAAATAAGGTTCGAAAGATTAAGGCAAATAAAAGAGTATGATAAAAGATATAAATTAATAAAGGTTTAGGGTTTTTGGATTTTATCAAAGCAAATAGAGGAGACATTACCAAACAATAATGAGAGAAAAGATAAAATAGAAAAAGAAGATCCAATGCTTCACACCAAGGCTGTACATCGGCTTCGCACCAAGTCGCACGAGAAATGAAGTTTCACTCCTCAGAGTTTGACAGATTCGCTCTTTCGGTTGAAAATTCTTCACAAGTCTTCTAGGGTTTTGATGCGGGACAAGGACTCTAAACTACATGAATGTTTTGATTTAATTAATTTCCGAAATTAAACTAAATTAATTAAACAATAAATCTAAAAATAATGCGGATACCTTCGGGTTTCGTAGTTTTCCATTGAAAAATCGCGCTAGATTCGAGTAGCCGGTCCGTGCGCTAGATCCGTTAGATTCGCGGTGTAGATCGGTCTAGAGGTAGAACTCTAGCTTTTCCAGATTAGGGCGCCGCTCGTGGGTCAGTGATGGAATCACGAGTCCTCTAAAGGTTCTGATTCGGGTTGGTTTGATGGCTCGGATGAAGTTTGGGCTTGAATCAGATCGATTCGCGGACTTAGATGGGATCTAGGATTTATAAACTTCAGGGTATTTAAAGGTTGGATGGCTGATTTTAAGATTTGAGATTGGTTCGAATCAATGGTGTAGATTTAGGAATTTTGGGAAAAGATAACGGCTGGATTTGAAGTTTATGGGATCAAAACAAGCCGAGAAATTAAAATAAAATCAAGAGATAGATATAAGATAGATTTTGGGCTCCACACCAAACCATTCTAGGGAAGCGAAGATTCACTCTTCAAGGAGGCTCATCTCAAGCACACAAGCAAAAGCTCTTTTTTCATTCAATAATCAACTGCCTACATTATTTTTAAAAGACCTTATATAGAGGCCTCTAAAACATAAGAAATCCCTAAAACAAATACTAAAAGACAAGTATGCCCCTAGAAACTCAACTTCGAATTCTGTAGAAATCCCATGTTCGCGCCCATCAATCGATCGACAAATGGAATTCGATCGATTGACTTATATATATAATTTGGTTGCTGGTCACAGCACAGTCAATCGATCGACTCCTGAAATTCGATCAATCAACTTATATATATAATTTGGCCTCTGGTCACAGCACAGTCAATCGACTCCTGGAATTCGATCGATTGACTTATACATAAATATATATATATATATATATATATATATATATATATATGTATATATGTCGGCAGAAATATTCCCTCACAGGTCGCAGTCAATCGATCGAATACCAAATGTCGATCGATTGACTGGCATTGCTCTAGCACGCTGATTCTTTAAGTCGGGTTTCGATCTCCATTTCCGTTTCGCTTCTTCTGACGCCCGTTCATGCGAAACAGACCGTATCCAATGTCTACAATGTCGGTGTCCCCGTCAATTCTCCTTGGCCGAAAAGGCTTCATCACCGATGAAGCGGCGTGGTGATAGCGATCGAGCACGTCGAGGTCCAGGCGTCGGACCTCGTCTTCAATTAACCACGTGTGCTCGGAGTCCGGCTTTCCCATCCACTTAACCAAGTATTTCTGAAACCCTCCACCATGGGTTGATACCACAAAATTATCAAGTATCCCTTCAATTTCATCTCTCCTCTGCCTGCGTGGGGAAGGAAATGGTAGAGGTTGCGGGATGGGGCTAGGAATTTGGGCTCGAAGCTGCTTGGAAAGGGTTGGTAGGGGGTGGGGTTTGAGCCCAAAGAAGGGACTAGGTCCTCCACATTGAACGTAGAGTTGACTCCAATATCCGGCGGAAGTTCGAGAACATACGCATTAGGCCCGCACCTTGCGACAACTCTAAAAGGCCCAGCGCCACAGGCTTGGAGCTTCTTCGCGACTCCCGATGGGAATCTTTCAAGCCTAACCCGAACCATCACATAATCCCTCACTAGGAATTCTTTGAAGCGCTTATGCGCATCCGCAGTTATCTTGTAATGTTCATTGCTTGAATTAATTTTTTGTCTAATTTCAGCGTGCAAGTTATGAATGTGTTGTGCAAATGCGTCCGCGGACTCAAAGACTCGATATGATGCAGACATGGGGATTAAATCTAATGGTGTCCTTGGTCTATGTCCATGTACGACCTCAAACAGACTCATGCCTAGAGACCCATTGACAGAGTTGTATGCAAACTCGGCTATTGGTAACGTAGAATCCCAAGTCCTAATATGATCACCAACTAGGCAATGAAGGAGATTACCTAAGCTTCTATTGGTGACTTCTGTTTGGCCATCGGTTTGAGGATGATAAGCCTAAGAAAACTGGAGCACGGTACCCATCATGTGACAGTTTTTCAGAAGTAACTGGTGAACTTCACGTCCCGATCCGACACAATGGTTTTGGGTAACCCATGGAGACGCACACCCTCCTCGAAAAATAATTTGGCTATGTGAGCCGCATCGGAGGTTTTAGAGCAAGGGATGAAGTGGGTCATCTTAGAGAAGTGGTCCACCATAACAAAAAATGGAATCGTCCTTTCATTGGGTCTTGGGAAGTCCAAGCACAAAATCCATAGAGATATCTTGCCACGAGGTGTGGGGCACGGACAACAGGGTATACAAACCAGTATTTTATTTATTTTGTTTGGCCACTTTGCATGTACGACATTATTTCACGACTCATGAAACATCTCTCATAAGGCTAGGCTAATAAAACCTATCCTCAACGAGCGTGATGGTCTTGTTGCGCCCGAAATGTCCGGCAATCCCTCCAAGATGTAACTCTCAAATGAGAAAGTCACGCAATGAGGTGCGAGGGATGCACAAACGATTTCCTTTAAACAGATAGTCATCCTACAGGGTATACTTGGTGTTAATGTTGTTTGGATCTTCAAGGAGAGCAGTGTATTCCGCCCTGAAATCTAGGCACTCGGGATAATCTTGCTTTAACTGCTCAAATCCGACGACCTCGGTGCTCATGGATCGCAAAGTCGCCACTTGACGACCAAGTGCATCGGCTGCCTTACTTTCGGCACCCGCCTTATGCTTTAAAACGAATGTGAACCCTTGAAGATACTCAACCCACTTTGCATGCCTCGGGTTCAACTTTTTTTGTGAAGCAAGGAAGCGTAAGGTAATGCTTCCAATACCAAAGAGATTGGACGACCGCATAAAACTCCTTGTAATAGGTGGAGTATTTTTGTTTTGCCTCATTAAGCTTCTCGCTAAAATAAGCCACTGGGTGAGCTTCTTCGCAAAGCACTCCGCCTATTTCCACACCCGACGCGTCACATGCCACTTCAAAGACTTTAAAAAAGTCAAGTAGGCACATGACTGGTGCAATACTCATTTTCTCTTTTATCTCGACAAAGGCCCTCATCGCAGCTTTACTCCATTGAAACTCTCCTTTTCTCATACAATCGGTAATAGGAGCCATAATGGTGCTAAAGTTTCGGATGAAGCGACGATAGAATGTAGCCAATCCATGGAAGCTACGAACATCATGAATATTCCTAGGCTCAGGCCATTCCACAATGGCCTTAACCTTCCCAGGGTCTACAACCATCCCATCAGCCGAGACAATGAATCCAAAGAATACAACGGATTGTTGCATGAATGTGCATCTCTTGAAATTCACATATAACCTTTCCCCCCTCAAGGTTTCACAAACCAACCATAGGTGGATAATGTGTTGCTCTTTTTCATGTTCGTAAATCAAGATGTCGTCAAAGTATACGACAAGGAATTTGTCGAGAAACGGCCTCAACACTTGGGTCATGAGTCTCATGAATGTGCTCGGGGCATTTGATAGCCCAAAAGGCATGACCATCCTTGGTCTTGAAGGCGGTTTTTCACTCATCACCAGGGCGAATGCGAACTTGATGGTAGCCACTTTTAAGGTCTATCTTGGAAAAAATAGTGGCGTCAACCATCATATCAAGCATATCGTCGAGCCTTGGTATGCGAAATTAATATTTAACCGTAATCTTGTTGATTGCACGGCTATCCACACATGCGCCATGTACCATCTTTCTTATGAGTGAATATAAGTGAGTAGGAAAGGTACGGCACACGGGCTCAAACTCTCTTGGATGAACCCTTTCTGAAGGAGTTCATTGACTTGCCCAGTCAATTCGGAGTGCTCAACCGGATTTAACCTGTAATGGGGCAGGTTTGGTAGGGTAGATATGGGAACCAAATCGATTGCGTGTTGAATGTCATGCATGGGAAGAAACTCATTGGGTAAGTCTTCGTGGAAGACATCCGCAAATTCTTTCATTATCTGCTCAACCTCCTTGGGGTACTCACTTACAGAGTTTGTGGTACTCTCAATGGTGACGACAACATACACTACACTCTCGTCTAACGACGCATTTTCAAATTCTGAAGTACTCACAATGTTAATGGTCTTAGACTGACCGCCCTTCTTCTCAACTTTATTGGCCGATGGTGCCTTGTGGGTTAAAGGGTTAATAGTTATCTTCTTGCCTTTATGCATGAACGTGCAAATGTTAGATCAACCAAAAATAGTCACGTTCAAGTCATAAAGCCATGGCCTCCCTAAGATGATGTGGCCCACATCTATCAGCACCACATCGCACCACAAGGTGTCTGAATACGAACCTAGCTGAATAGGCACGCGACACCTCTAAGACACGGGAATGGAGGAAGAGTCAACCCACGCAACTTTGTATGGTCTCGGGTGGGCTTCGGGTGTAAGCCCTAAGCGGGTTATGGTATGTGTTGACACCACATTGGTGCAACTTCCATTGTCCACGATGATCTTACAACTCTTCTCTCCGCATTTGGCGAAGGTGTGGAAGATATTCTCCCTATGCCAATCCTCCTTTTCATCTCGTTGAGATTGTGCAAGGGCACACCTCACAACAAGAGCACGGCCACTGGGTTCACCCTCTTCATCACTGGGTGTGGCATCTGGCTCAAAGATCTCTTCTTCCAAAATTTCGTCATCCTCGTTACCTTCTCCCTCAACATAGAGATTCCTCTGTGGGTTTCTCTTAGGGCATTGGGCGGCAAAGTGTCCCAACCCTTGACAGTTGTACCACTTGATGTGAGAACCGCCCTTTGAGGATTCTCCTACCACACCCTTTCCTTTGTCAAACCGCACATCGGGTGTGGATTGTGTGGGTTTGGTGGGTAGATTTCCAGCACTACTCCTCACCTCGCCGGTACAAGATTGACCGATATGAGACTCAAATCACCTGTAACATCCCCGAAATTTTGGGCTTTGAATAGTGTCCTCGGGATGCGTGCCCGACTAGTCATAAGTTAGATCGAGAGAAAGTCAACTTGATGACTTAGGTTAGATTAGGTTTGATGTGAATGTGCATGTAAGCGTGGTGTTAGATTTCACTATAGAGTCACATACACCTATTATGGGTGTATGTGTTTTGCACCAAAAACATGGAAGAAGTTAAATAACTTAATAGCTTAAGAGAAGTTATTTCTCTTAGTTTTCGTGGTTAGGGATTTATGAAGAGAGAGAGAGTTTAAAGAGAAAGGAGGAGTAAATGCAAGAGGTTTTCTGTGGGATTACGAATTGAAGGAGCTCGAATTGAAGGAGCTCGTGAGCCATTAATCACGACGGCAACATGGGTGAATTCAGGGAATCGAGCTGAGAGCCCTAGCCCTTGACCCAAGTCATTGAATCAATCATGAGAATGATTTGAGGTGAGTTTTATTAGATTGCAATGTGTATGATGTTGTGCATTAATTTATTGCTTTAATGATGAATTGAAAGAAAAGAAAGAAGAAATACCCGAAGAGGGCAAAGTTCCTGTCAAAATCGATTAATCGATTTTGAAAAAGAGAGAAGAATGAGAAATTGAAAGAAAAGAAAGTTGGAAGAAATGCCCGAAGAGGGCAGAGTTCCTGTCAAAATCGATTAATCGATTTTCAATCGATTTTTGATAGAAAGTGAATCCGGGCACTGATGCCCGAAACCTATTAATCGAAATTAATTCGATTAATCGATTTTGGGATTTCGATTAATCGTCTGTGTACTCCCAGTGGTTGGAAAATGAGAAGTCTGGGAAAACCGATTAATCGATTTATGGATTGACTAATTGATTTTGGAATTTCGATTAATTGATTTTGGGAAATTCGATTAATCGATATGGAGATCAATTAATCGATTTTGACAGTTTATGAGGAAGTTTTGTTTTGGACTTTGGAGTTATGGGAGGGCCTTGTACCTTCTTTTATGCATCGCTCTTGATGCTTTGCATATGATATGATGTAAATTAGGTTGAACGCGTGACTACGAGTATGGGAAGCCACAATAGACCTTGACGCTTGGGAATTCAAACCCGTGAGGTAAGGAATACCTTGAACATGTACTTTAATTACAATAGCATGTATGTAGTGATATGGAAATGAATAGTTGTGCATTGAGAGCATAGAGACGTGATTGTTTTCCTTGAAAAGCAGTTGAACGTATGAAATTAAAGTTGTGTGCGTGTGTGAACATTAAGTAAGGAACTAAGTATGCTATAAGTATGTGACATCCCAAAGGGGTGTGAATGTTATAAGGGCATCTGAGTGATGCGTATGAGCTGGTTACGTCCCAGGGATGTATGGAAATTCGTTAACATCCGAGTGATGTGAAGTTAATTAAAGGAGAATTTGAACATGTCTAAAATACTATGTTTAGCACTATCACACGGTGAATAACTATATGTAGTCGCACATTTTATTTGAGATTTGGTGAATACCCCACCAACACGGCGGTATACCCGTGATTGACTCGGCAGGATATCCGTGACCGGTACGGCGGCCAATCCGTACACCAATATGACATCCCAGGGATGTATGTGAGCTCAGTATCTCGTCGCCTATGAGGAAGGGAATTGGGTATTACATGAATGAAAAAGGAAATGAAAAATAATCTGATTAGACGACGATGGTGAGTATTCCATCGGGGCTCGAGGCTATAGTGCATCGAGGATTATTTAAGTTATTCGATTTAAGTTTTTGAAGCCGATCTTTGTCTTTTGAGAACAAGTTGAAATCAAATAAACACATATAGAGTAACAGATGCATTCAATTCATGCTTATAGTAACTCAAACTGTTTTTCCAGCTATCTTTATTGATAAATCATGTTTCTAAATGTTATGGAAAATATGTGAGTAAGATAGATTTATATGTTCATTCTGTTATTTCCCTATTGAGGTATGATGTAGCTCACCCTTTAGACTATACGTCGCAGGTCCGGTGCTTGCTGCTGCTACTGCTTCGGGGGACGTTAATCCGGAGGATTTGGATTACGTGCCTAGGGAGGAGTCAGAGCCCCCTCCTGAGGATTTCTTCTAGAGGACCCCTGCGTACTTTGATAGTGTTTTGTGAGAGAACTGTACGGTTTGGTATGTCCAGCCCTATTTTGAGAAAATGTAATATAACACGAGACATTCTTTTGGCGAACCATCCAAGCATGGATCAAAATTTCGGCCGATACCAATACGTATCGATATCGAACGATACATTCAATGTATCGTCCGATACCAACCGATACGTATCATTTTGGAGCTCGGACGATACGTATCGGTAACCCGATATTTTGACCCATGCATCCAAGGTGACTGCTGAGTCGTCACTGATGGTTCGGGTTGGTTCTCTTGCTCATGCAGTGGCATGAAATCAGAACTACCTTTTGAGTTACGTGCATTGACTTTTCTTTATAGAACTGGAGATTTAGTTTAGTATCATTTCTTATGCATTTAATTTGCTTTATTACTGCTTGGATATACCAATGTTCCGTGCAGGCTTATGGGGCACGGCTTCGAGGGTGGTCGTACCGATGGCACGGGTTTCGAAGTGTCGAAATCCGGGCTATCACAATTGGTATCAAAGCCATTTCTTTTTGAATTTCTGACAAGTCTTGATTTTGTCAGAGCATAGGGCCATCTACTAATGAAACTGTGGTTTCATGTGCAGAGCAGGATGTCTTCTAGAGGAAGAGGTCGGCCCAGGGGAGGTCATGAAAGGAACTTGCGGTGAAAAGACGGTTTTGTCTCGGCTTCGAATAGAGTGTCGTTGGGGAATAGAGAGGCCCCAGGAAGTAGTAGTCAAGAGAACCGAGACCAAGCAGAGAATCAAGAAAGAAATCATCAAGATAGGGATCAGTGAGAATAGGAAAGGGTAAGAGAAAGAAACGAAGAGAGAAGAGCATCAGAGGATGATGTATACTATGGAAACCATGGCAAATGCCATGGCTCAGCAAGCGACATCTTTAGCAGCTCATAATGCCAATGACCAGCATCAGCCACCTACACCTCCAGTAGGTACTACACAGGCATTTGCCCTTTGCGTTCACAAAGTTAGGAGGATGTGTCCTCCGAGTTTTTCAGGGCAAGCGGAGCCAATGGATGCGGAGAATTGGCTGAGTGAAATGGAGAAGGCGTTCAGTCTGCTTGCATGCACTGAGGATGAAAGTGTCTGTTGGGCAGCTTATATGTTAGATGGGGAGGCAGGCCCATGGTGGAAGTCCGTGTCTAGGACTAGGGCTCAGGAAACCCCAAGATTGTCATGGACATGAGAGGAATTTGTGGATGAGTTTAACAAACAGTACTTCCCTGAAGTAGTACGCAATCAAATGGAAATTAAATTTCTTCAGCTCGAGCAGGGAAAGATGTCGGTGAGGGAATATGGAGTAGAGTTCATGCGGCTTGCTCGTTTTGCTCCTGATTTCGTAGTTACGGACTTGATGAAAGCCAAGAGACTACAACGCGGCTTGAGGCCGGACATCAGGGGAAGGTAGCAGCCTTTGAATTAAAGACCTATGGAGAGGTCATGAGTAAGGCCTTGGTGATAGAAGACAATGAAGATCGGTACCAAATGAGAGATCAACAAGGGAGAGGAAGGATGGATCAAAGTAAAGTGGGAAACTACGAGTCGGTGAACAAAAAGCCGCGATTCATAGCACCCATTCAGAGGCAACAGTTTCAAACTGGTTATATTAGACCAGCGCAACAAACAAATTATCAGAGATTACCTGTGCTTGCGTCTGGGAGGCCGATCAGATATGAGAACCCAGCTACCACCACTGGAGTATCAATTACCTAGGGTTTCTCACGGGCAGTGTCTGCTACTACAGTTAAGACTTGTGCCAAGTGTGGCAAGTCTCATAAAACAGCGGATTGTACAAGGGGTACTCGGGATTGTTACAAGTGTGGAAAGATGGGTCACATTATCCGAGATTGCCCTGAGATGAGTAAAGAGAGAACGACTTCTACTTCCATGCCAAGATCGATACACGCAAGGAAGCAGGTCGTACAAGGAGGAGCCTACGTTGTTACTGCCCAAGAAGCACAGAATACCAACGATGTTATCGAAGGTGAGATTATCTTTTTAAAATTTAGAATTTAAATTTTTTAAAGTTTTTAGATAGAGAAGGTGCATCCATGTAGGAAGTAGAGTAGACTCATTTCTGTCCACAAATTTTGATGTGTAAGTATGTTATATATATATATATATATATATATATATATATATATATATATATATGATATAGGTACCTTATAATTATATGAAAAGGGGAGTGACATAGATTATGAGGCTAGAGTGTTGATAGACCCTGGGTCTACCCACTCATTTACTACTCCTCGATTTGCAAAGAAGATGAAGGTCAACCCAGAGACATTAGATTTTGTCTTAGCGGTATCTATTCCGACTGGGGAATCGGTCGATACGGACATGGTTTGTAAATCGGTGATAGTAACCATCAGAGATGGGGACGTCTATGAACTGGCAGCGAATTTAGTTCTGTTGGATATGTAAGGATTCGACGTAATCCTTGGCATGGACTGGTTGTCACAGCATGGTGCAACGGTCGATTGTAAGAATAAAGTCATCATCTTCAGACCTAATACGAGCAGAACGTTTCGATTTCGGGGAATAAGATCGACGTTAATGCCACTTGTGTCCGCAGTCAGGGCCGAGCGCTTGATCAAAAAAGAGTGCAGTGGTTACTTGGCGTTTTTGAAGGAAGATAACAAAGGGAAGAACATTATTTCAGACATCGCAGTTGCGCGTGAATTTGAGGATGTATTTCTAAAGGAATTGTCAGGATTACTTCCTGATAGAGAGGTGGAGTTTGCTATCAACTTAGCACCTGGAACGGAGCCTGTTTCCAAAGCACCATATAGAATGGCTCCTGCTGAGTTGAATGAATTGAAAGAGCAGTTGCAAGAGCTCATGGATAAGGGGTTTGTAAAACCTAGTGTTTCTCCTTGGGGAGCACCGGTCATATTTGTAAAGAAAGATGGGTCGATGCAACTGTGCATCGACTATCGCCAATTAAACAAACTAACCATCAAGAATCGATATTCATTGCCTAGGATTGACGATTTGTTTGATCAGCTACAAGGAGTGAGGTATTTTTCCAAGATCGATCTGAGATCTGGATACCATCAGCTGAGAGTCAAGGCAGAGGACATCCAAAAGACAGCATTCAGGACACGGTACGGACACTACGAGTTCTTAGTGATGCTGTTTAGTTTGACGAATGCACCGGCATCGTTTATGGATTTGATGAATCGGGTGTTTAAACCACACCTGGACACTTGCGTCGTAGTATTCGTCGGCGACATCCTGATAAACTCCAAGTCAAAGAAGGAACAAGAAGAACATTTGAGAGTTGCTCTACAAACTCTACATGAACACCAACTGTACGCCAAACTCAGTAAGTGCGAGCTCTGGTTGGAGAAAGTTAGCTTTTTGGGATATGTTGTCTCAAAGGATGGTGTCACAGTAGATCCGGCTAAGATCGAAGGAGTGGTGAAATGGGAACAACCAAAGACGGTAAAAGACATCCATAGTTTCCTTGGTCTAGCTGGCTACTATCGACGTTTTGTAGAGGGATTTTCAAAAATATCGAGACCACTTACAAGACTCACAACGAAGGATGCGAGATTTGAGTGGAGTGAAGCGTGTGAAAAGAGTTTTCAAGAACTCAAGAAGAGACTCACTTCAGCTCCAGTACTAGCAATTCCTTCAGGCAGTGGAGTGTTTGCGTTATATAGTGATGCTTCACAAAATGGTTTGGGTTGCGTGCTCAACCAACATAAGAAGGTGATTGCTTACGGGTCGAGATAGCTGAAAGATCACGCGAGAAACTACCCGACACATGACCTGGAACTAACAGCGGTGATATTTGCATTGAAAATTTGGAGACATTATTTGTACGGTGAAACCTTTGAGATCTTCACCGACTATAAGAGCCTCCGGTACTTGTTTACACAGAAAGAGTTGAATATGAGGCAGCGCAGATGGATGGAATTTCTCAAAGACTATGATTGCTCCATACAATACCATCCAGGCAAGGCTAATGTCGTAGCCGATGCCTTGAGTCATATGGGTTCAGCTCAGTTAGCTAATCTGATCATAGGAATGCACAGATGGAAGTTGTTTAAAGATCTTTCATTGTATGACGCAAATATCGAGGTGCAAGCTACAGGGGCTTTCTTGGCCAACATCACAGTGAGACCGATGATCTTTGAGCATATTCACGAGCTACAGATGAAAGATCCGGAGTTAACTAAAATCCGACAATATGTGATTGAGGGCACAAAACCTGAATTCTCTGTGAAAGAAGATGGTTCCTTACTATTCAAGGGACGTCTTTGTATTCCAGTTGATGTCGATCTGCGGTAAACCATTCTCGATGAGGCTCACAAATCGAAATATGCGATCCACCCCGGTAGCACCAAAATGTATCAGGACTTGAGAAAGAGTTATTGGTGGAGAGGTCTGAAGTAAGATGTAGCCAAGTACGTGTCAAGGTGTTTGACATGTCAGCAGGTGAAAGTAGATCATAGACATCCTGCTAGATTATTGCAACCTCTACCTATACCGGAGTGGAAGTGGTAATCAATCTCCATGGATTTTATTGTAGGGTTACCGCGTACAGCAAAGAGATACAACGCCATTTAGGTAGTCGTGGATCAACTAACCAAGTCAACTCACTTTTTGCTCTACAACACGATGTACACAGTAGGAAGACTCGCGGAATTGTATATGAAGGAGATAGTACGGTTACATGGGATTCCTAGTAGCATTGTCTTTGATCGTGACCTGTTATATACTTCAAAGTTTTGGAATAAGTTTCAAGAAGGCATGAGTATGCGATTGGACTTTAGTTCAACGTTCCATCCGCAGACCGATGGGAAAACGGAGAGAGTAAATCAGGTGATAGAAGACATGCTCAGAGCGTGTATGCTTGAATTTCAAGGATCATGGAATCAGCACCTATCGTTGATCGAATTTGCATACAACAATAGCTTCCAAGCAAGCATTGGAATGGCACCCTACGAAGCTCTCTATGGAAGGCGATGTAGATCGCCCATCATCAATTGGGAAGAGACTGGTGAAAAGTTTGTTTTGGGGTCGGAGTTACTTGAAGATAACGCCATTGTCGTTTATATAAGAGAGACTTAAGTCGGCTCAAAGCAGATAGCAGAGTTATGCCGATATCAAAAGAACGAGTGTGGACTATGCCGTTGGCGATCATGTGTTTGTGAAGGTATCGCCCGTGAAAGGCGTCATGAGATTTGGGAAGAGGGGAAAGCTAAGTCCCCGTTACCTTAGACCTTTTGAGGTTTTGGGACGAGTAGGCGAGGTCGCATATCGCATTGGATTACCACCATTGTTTGATCAGGTACATAATGTGTTTCATGTATCCATGCTCCGAAAGTATGTAAATGGCCCTGCCCATATCTTAGGAGGTCAGCCGCTCGAAATGCACGAAGATATGACTATGATAGAAGAAGCAGCTCAGATATTGGATAGAAAGGAGCAAGTTTTACGCACGAAGGTGATTCCTTTAGTACTTGTCAGATGGAAGAATCATCCGGCTGAAGAAGCTACTTGGGAACGCGAGGCGGATGTGAAGGAACAGTACCCGGGCTTGTTTGCGGAGAGCTGAGAGCATGATTGTATTATTGCATGAGGTTTTGTAAATTTGACACGTCTATATAAGCAGAAGTTAGCACGTCTATGTCAACTTATTCAGGAAATGAAAAGAAAAATGTTGGTTGTAATTGGATCTTTTGTGAAGTCACAAATGTTTAGCATGATGGAAATTGCATCATGAAATGAGTGGACAATAGGTATGGAGAAACAAAAGCAAGGTCAGTATGTGGCTCACCTAAAAGCCATGGAAAAACTGACAAAAAGACGGAAGCAAAGGAAGAAAAATAAAAAGTAAAGAAAATTTTGCAGTTATGTCAAAACCGATTAATTGATTTACAAATCGATTAATCGATTTGGTTTTTTATTAATCGAAATCGTTCGATTGAACGACTAGCTCACATCAGTGAGCTGGGAAACCTGGTAATGACAATTAATTTCGATTAATTGATTTAAATTCGATTAATCGATTTTGAAAATTGATTAATCGATTTTTGAAACCGATCAATCGATTTCGCGCAGCTGAGTTTAAGTGATGAAAACTGATTAATCGATTTTTGCCTATATGTAACAGTTTTGGGAAATTTTTCCCATTTCAAATTTCAAACTCATTTTTTTGTTCTTTTGAGTGCCTTTTCTTCTTCCTTGGGCTAGCAACACTTGCGAGCATTTGGGGGTTTCGGAATCGGAAACAAATCGAAAACCCTAACCATTCGGATCGAACGCGAACGGTAAACCCTAAATCTTATGATTTCATTTCAATTTGAGAAATTCCAGCCCTAGGTTTCAAGGTTTCTTTCGCTTTTAAATCTAAAATGTCGCCTAAAACACGGCTAGCTTCGAAGCAAGCGGCTTCTAAACTACCCGTGCGGCGTAAGAACGCCGCGCCACCCTCACCTTCACCATCATCATCTTATTCGACAGGCGCGTCGTCACGCGACTCGTCACCACCACCACCTCAACCCGACAATTTGCCGAAACTAACGAGTGGTGGGCTGCAAAGGAGTTTGAGTATGAATACATCATCGTCCAAGCTCTCTTTAAGGACCTGGAGGTTGAGGGCGAAACCAAATGGGCCCGAAAATACCTCGTCGATGCAGGCCTCGGTAACCTTTTGAAACCATTGCATGATTATTATTATCCTAGGTTAATTAGGTTGTTTTATCAAAACCTAAAGCAAATTAAGGAGACCGGCACCATTACGACCGAGATCGATGGTCATAAATACCTCTTTACCCTGCACCACATACACGAGTCCTTGGAGTGTTTTCCGGTCTACATACTAGAGACCAACCTATTACCCCCTTTCCCACAGCCCGTGAATTACGAGGAAATTAGAACTGAGATGACAAAGGGAAATAAGGGATCCGGAAAGTCCATACGGACGGTTGACTTACCCCCTCATTTGTGGATGCTTGACTCAATTATCAAATGCAACCTCTATCCCATGCGCCATGACACTGAGAGAGTGGAATTGGTCCAACAGGCGTTGTACGCGGCATACCGCGGCCGTTGGTTCGACGAAACTAAATTGGTGATAGAGGGCATGACTTATATCAAGGGAAAGATGATGAAGGGGCCCTTAAGACCAAAGGAGCGTATGCCTTACACTCGGCTTATTTCGAGTATGCTTGATTGCTACTCTGCAGCCGCAGAGTATGTGATTCCTCCGACCGAGCCGAGGGCTACAAATCACGTCAAACACTACTCCATTGCTTCGTGGAGCCGAAGCTACAACCTTCTGAAAAAGGTGCTACCACCGGAAGGACCAGCACCTGCCCAGGCTGGTGATGCCCCACCACAGCAGGACCCACCAGCAGCGGGGGAGCAGCCTATTGACCCTGTGCAGCCGGAGGAGCATCCTCTACCACCACCTCCTGCTCCTACTACTCCTATCCGTTCTCACCAGAGACGAGCCTCTCAGGCCCCACCACAGGGTACTATCGATGATGTTCTCGCCCTCATGGCGGAGAACAACCGCCAGATGCTAGCGCACCAAAGGCGTATGGAGGAGAGCAACACCCGGATGGACCACAGGCTGAATTTTCATGAGGCACTGCTCTACCAGACCATGCAGTTTATGTATCCTAACGATTACCATCAGCGCATAGCGGCGGCACAGACATGGACTCTTGATGCATTGGGTTCTGGTACACGCGAGCATGATGACGAGGATCAGCCAGGGGACGAGACTGCGTGATTGCTAGCTTTTGAAATTTCTTTTTGAGTTGTAATTATATTTTTGTGTTGTAATTATTTGAAAATCGATGTGCTGAACTATATGGCATGGATGCCACTTATTGTGATCATTTTGTGTATTTTGAGAACATTTTGGAAAAAAGTAAACGGTTGAGAACTTGGAAATGTATCTTTTTGAGAACATTATGAAATTCAAATCCTTGTTATCTTAAATTCTATTTCCTGTTAATCGTGTGCACATGTCGTTAAGTTTATGCAAGATGTGTCTGATGACGTTGTATAAGTTGTCGTCTGCTTGTGTGTATGGGTCTTTCCTGAAGGGGAGAGCCCTTGGGTACATTTTCGAGGACGAAAATTCCCAAGGTGGGGAGAATGTAACATCCCCAAAATTTTGGGCTTTGAATAGTGTCCTCGGGATGCGTGCCCGACTGGTCATAAGTTGGACTGAGAGAAAGTCAACTTGATGACTTAGGTTAGATTAGGTTTGATGTGAATGTGCATGTAAGCGTGGTGTTAGATTTCACTATGGAGTCACACACCTGTTATGGGTGTATGTGTTTTGCACCAAAAACATGGAAGAAGTTAAATAGCTTAATAGCTTAAGAGAAGTTATTTCTCTTAGTTTTCGTGGTTAGGGATTTATGAAGAGAGAGTTTAGAGAGAAAGGAGTAAATGCAAGAGGTTTTGTGTGGGATTACGAATTGAAGGAGCTCGTGAGCCATTAATCACGACGGCAACGTGGGTGAATTCGGGGAATCGAGCTGAGAACCCTAACCCTCGACCCAAGCCATTGAATCAATCATGAGATTGATTTGAGGTGCATTTTATTAGATTGCAATGTGTATGATGTTGTGCATTAATTTATTGCTTTAATGATGAATTGAAGAGATAAAAAAGAATGAGAAATTAAAAGAAAGTTGGAAGAAGCCCGAAGAGGACAGAGTTCCTGTCAAAATCAATTAATCGATTTTGAAAATCGATCAATCGATTTTTGACAGAAAGTGAATCTGGGTACTGATGCCCGAAACCGATTAATCGAAATTAATTCGATTAATCGATTTTGGGATTTCGATTAATCGATTTGAAATCGATAAATTGTCTGTGTACTCCCAATGGCTAGAAAATGAGAAGTCTGGGAAAACCGAATAATCGATTTGTGGATCAATTAATCGATTTTGGAATTTCGATTAATCGATTGTGGGAAATTCAATTAATCGATTTTGGCAGTTTCTGAGGAAGTTTTGTTTTGGACTTTAGAGTTATGGGAGGGCCTTGTACCTTCTTTTATACATCGCTCTTAATGCTTTGCATATGATATGATGTAAATTAGGATGAACACATGAGTACGAGCATGGGAAGCCACAATGGACCTTGACGCTTGGGAATTCAAACACGTGAGGTAGGGAACACCTTGAACATGTACTTTAATTACAATAGCATGTATGTAGTGATATGAAAATGAATAGTTATGCATTGAGAGCATAGAGATGTGCATGTTTTTCTTGAAAAGCAGTTGAGCGTATGAAATTAAAGTTGTGTACATGTGTGTGAACATTAAGTAAGGAACTAAGTATGCTATAAGTATGTGACATCCCAAGGGGGTGTGAATTTGAGTGATGCGTATGAGCTGGTTACATCCCAGGAATATATGGAAATTCGTGAACATCCGAGTGATGTGAAGTTAATTAAAGGAGAATTTGAACAGGCCTAAAATACTATGTTTAGCACAATCACACGGTGAATAACTATATGTAGTCGCACATTTGATTTGAGGTTTGGTGAATACCCCACCGATACGGCGGTATACCCGTGACTAACTCGGCAAGATATCTGTGACCGTTACGGCGGCCAATCCGTACACCAGTATAACATCCCAGGGATGTATGTGAGCTTAGTACCCCGTCTCTTATGAGGAAGAGACCTAGGTAGTATTACATGAATGAAAAAGGAAATGAAAAATAGTCTGATTAGACGACAATGGTGGGTATTCCATTGGGGCTCGAGGCTATAGTGCATCGAGGATTATTTAAGTTATTCGATTTAAGTTTTTAAGGCCGATCTTTGTCTTTTGAGAACAAGTTGAAATCAAGTAAACACATGTAAAGTAACAGATGCATTCAGTTCATGCTTATAGTAACTCAAACTGTTTTTTCCAACTATTTTTATTGATAAATCATGTTTCTAAATGTCATGGAATATATGTAAGATTTATATGTTCATTCTGTTGTTTCCCTATTGAGCTATGATGTAGCTCACCCTTTAGACTATACGTCATAAGTCTGGTGCTTGCTGCTGCTACTGCTTCGGGGGACATTGATCCGGAGGATTCGGATTACGTGCCTAGGGAGGAGTCAGAGCCCCCTCCTGAGGATTTCTTCTAGAGGACCCCTGCATACTTTGATAGTGTTTTGTGAGAGAACTGTACGACTTGGTATGTCCAGCCCTATTTTGAGAAAATGTAATATAACACGAGACATTCTTTTAGCAAACCATCCAAGGTGACTGCTGAGTCATCACTGATGGTTCGGGTTGGTTCTCTTGCTCATGCAGTGGCATGAGATCAGAACTACCTTTTGAGTTACGTGTATTGACTTTTCTTTATAGAACTGGAGATTTAGTTTAGTATCAGTTCTTATGTATTTAATTTGCTTTATTGTTGCTTGGGTATACCAAATGTTCCGTGCAGGCTTATGGGGCACGGCCTTGAGGGTCGTGCTAATGGCACGGGTTTCGGGGTGCCGAAATCCGGGCTGTCGCATCACCTCACCACCGTCATTTTTAAATATCGTTCGTCTTGAACGACGGTGTAACATTCAGCAAGAGTCTCAACGAGCTGAGAGACTAACTCTTTTTGCAAGTCAAACCTCAATCCGGTGCGAAATCTGGATAGAGTGACTTGGGAGTCTTTGGACACTTTCGCTCTCATCATGAATTCTTCGTATTTGCCAATGTAATCCGCTACGGGCATACTACCTTGGCGTAGATTTTGCCATTGATCGAGGAAACGATAGTAGTATTAGGAAGGAATGTACTTCTCTGTAAGTCGCTCTTTCATGTCCTCCCAACGGGTAACATTCAATGTTGACCTAAAAGAGTCGGGATTGGCCGGTGAGTTTCAACTTGGCGAGCCTGACGCACCGCTCATCGCTCATGCCAAACCACTCAAAGTGCTGGTCCATGTCGGATAACCAATCGAGGAAGAGTTTAGGGTCTAAGCTTCTATCGAAGGTTGGGAACTCAACTCGAACATTTTTAAGGAGTTTCCCATCGAGTCGTGATCATCTCCACAATGATCCATCCTATGATTCTGGTTCCGATCATGTTGGTAACCATTGCGTTCGAAACGTGGTCCATCACATTCACGACGCTGCTCAATGTATTCGTCATTCCCATCTAACTGATTGACTCGTTCTAGTAATCTCCCATTGGAAACCTCAAGGTTTCTTTGGGCTTGCTCCATGGCAGCCATTCGATCATTGATTGCTTTCAATTCGACTCGCATGCCATTAAGAACATCGGTAATCCCATTCATCTCCATGGTGACCACAGCTACTAATACGGATTCTAAATGGGCATGCAAATATGGACCATAATGAAAGAGAATTTTATCGAACACTAGATGTGCACACTTTGACAAGAACTGAAATAAGATGCAATGTAAATTAAAATGCAATGGAATTAAATGTCACACAAATATACCCTAACCTAGAACTTAGGCTTTGATACCAAAACTGATGTGGGATAAGGACCCTAAACTATGTGAATGTTATGATTTAATTAATTGCCGAAATTAAACTAAATTAATTAAACAATAAATCTGAAAATAATGCGAATACCTTCAGATTTCGTAGTTTTCCATTGGAAAATCGCGCTAGATTCAAGTAGGGTCCGGTCCGTACGCTAGATTCATTTGCAGTGTAGATCAGTCTAGAGGTAGAACTCTAGCTTTTCCATATTAGGGCGCCGCTCATGGGTCAGTGATGCAATCACAAGTCCTCTAAGGGTTCGGATTCGGGTTGGTTTGATGGCTCAAATGAAGTCTGGGCTTTAATCAGATCAATTCAGGGACTTAGATGGGATCTAGGATTTATAAACTTTGGGGTATTTAAAGGTTGGATGGTTGATTTTAGGATTTTGAAATTGGTTTGAATCAATGGTGCAGATTTAGGAATTTTGCGAAAAGATAATGGCTGGATTTGAAGTTTATGGGATCAAAACAAACACAGAAATTAAAATAAAATCAAGAGATAGATAGAAGATAGATTTTAGGCTGCACACCCTTGGCTTCACATCAAACCCTTCTCGGGAAGCGAAGATTCACTCTTCATGGAGGCTCATCTCAAGCACACAAGCAAAATCTCTTTTTTTCATTCAATAATCAACTGCCTACATTATTTTTAAAAGACCTTATATTGGAGGCCTCTAAAACATAAGAAAACCCTAAAACAAATACTAAAAGACAAGTATGCCCTTAGAAACTCAACTTCGAATTCTGTAGAAAAACCCATGTTCGTGCCAGTCAAGACACATGGAATTCGATCAATTGACTTATATATATAATTTGGTCTCTGGTCACAACACAGTCAATCAATCGACTCCTGGAATTCGATCGATTGACTTATATATATATATATATATATATATATATATATATATATATATATATATATATGTCGCCAGAAATATTCCCTCACAGGCCGCAGTCAATCTATCGAATACCAGATGTCGATCGATTGATTGGCATTGCTCCAGCACGCTGATTCTTTAAGTCGGGTTTCGATCTTCGTTTCCGTTTCGCTTCTTCGACATTGATTCACGCGAAATGGTCTGTATCCAATGTCTACAATGTCGGAGTCCCCGTCAGGTTTGCACAAAGCAAACTCTCAAATTTTCATTCATTAATCATCAACAATAATGTTTTTTTACAAACCCTAATACGAAATTAGAAAAGTCATAAAGCAACTAAAACTCTAAGAAGGAAATTTTGGCCGAAATAAACAAAGTCTCGTCAAAATTCACGCAATCGGTCGATCGATCGATTCCGGAGTCGATCGATCAACTGGGAAATAAATAAATTGCATGAAGCCACTGGCTAAAATCGATCGATCAAAATTCTGGAACGATCGATCAACTGAGAAACATTAAATGCGCTCAGAATGTGTCCTCTGTCCATCCGCGATAGATCGAAGGTTGGGGTCGATCGATCGACTAAAGCATGTCTTCAGTCCTTCGATTTTAAGCATTCTTCTTTCCAATCACTTTAACGTTCTTCTTCCGCCTCCGATATGTTATGGGTGGCTGCTTAAATCGGATGTCCCCATCCAATTATGTGCCACATGGACCACCCTAACAAATGTTTAGTGTGCCACATGGACACAGGGAGGGTTAATCAAAATATTTTTAAAATAAACTAAAAACTATTGTCTGATCAATCAAGGATCAAAATTTCGGCCAAAATGATCGAAATTTCGGCCAAAATGATCGGTCTCGGTCCCCACCGAAATGATAATTTGGGACCAAAATTTCGGTCATCAAATGTATGAGATTGAAATTATCGGCTGAAATTTTGGTTTCGATCCCCTCCGAAACCGAAACGAAAACCGAAATTTTGATCATTGTGATCAATAGTGCAACCTAGACACGTGGCACGGGTGCGAAGTGTTAAGGTGTCATAGATGTTTAGCAAGCCAAATATCTAAACATTCCAATACGGCAGCACTGCCTTAAGAAAAATAATAACAAAAAATAGAACAATTAAATAAATAAATAAAAGTTATCCTAGAGAACCAACTAAGAAATGTATTGAAAACTAAAAGTACATTAAAAAAAAGGTTATCCTAGAGAACCCCCAAGCTTTTTATGGTATAAGTTACAAAACTTCACACAATTTCTTTTTAAAAACAATCGTTCATTTTATCACGTCCAAACAAGGAATATTTTGATGGTATTATGCGACATTTTCATACATGTCTAAAAATATCGTGTTGTATTGAGTGTCCAACTGCCACCAAGTGTGGGTGTGGCAAAAATTTCAAGAGTATAAGTGCCTCGGTAACACTACCGATCAACAGTGGTCAAAGACCACGAAAATGAATGGGTGAAACCAATTATCATTTCATTGTTCATTTTCATCCCTCTTGATCGTGGTGATATAATTTATTTTATTTTTTGCTAAACCCCGAAGGGAGAGAGAACCTTAGGGGGTAATGGATGCCACATGGGGAGCGAGGTGCCCCTTGCACTAAAATATGCCTCTTCCCCAGCATTCTTGTCCGGGGAATATGTTTATCTTCCCTTTTTCCTACATGTGTGTGCGTGTGCATGACTATTGGATATAGGCATCCGCCAATAGCAAACAATGCATATTAGTACTAAGATCATTTTGTATAATTCTGTGTCTCAAATTCCTTTGTTTTATTTAAAAAATGTAAGAGATCATGTGGTTTGCATGTGCATATTTATTATGACATCATTACAAAGAGAACAACTCTACTGAGACAAGGTCCTTACAGCTCAGTTTTATACCCATGTCGCACACAACGAGTTGTTCAACTGCAGCCCATCTTTGCACATGTCTCAGCCAAAAACTCACGCCTACGAGAGGATTGGAACCATTCAATCATTGCACTTTAATATTAATTACTAAAAAATATGCACAACCATCCTCATTAGATTGCACAGACCGAATCGTTCAAATCCCTCGATGAGAATGATTTTTGGGCCCATGGTAGAGCTACCAAATCAACGACTTGAATTGTTATGAAAGTGGCCTAAAAACAATGCGTTCACCCCAATCGGTAATGGGGCAAGGCGGTAACACCCATTTTATCCCAAATAAATTATCAAATATCTCTTTTCATTTTTAGCAACATTGGTTATTGTAATAGTGTCAAATCTATTATTGATTTGTCGACTATGATGTTCCATATTGTCTTTAACAAATATGTAATGATTAGGCTCATCCAATCAATTGGAAGACTGATGGGGACATCCGATTCAAGCAACCACCCATAACATATCGGAGACGAAAGAAGAAACGTAACTTATCGAAAGAAGAGTAACTTTTAATCCCGTCACTTTTATGTTTGGCTTATTTTGAAGTGTCAAACGAAGTCGGATTGATACAAAATTGGTCATATTTGAAAGTTTATCGAAGTAGCTTTCCAACGAGTCAAAATTTGAGTAATTCCGACAAGTATTGAAGAAGTTATGGTCAGTTTTCGGAGGGTGCACATAAAGTGACGAATTTCAAGAATCCTAATTGAATTAGGATTAGTCTCTTATTTTAGAAAGTAAGAGTTGTTTCTTTGATTAGAAATAGGATTAGTTTCCTTATTGTTTAAGATTTTATTGTTTTAGAAGAATTAGGATATTTCTTTTATTTGAATTAGGAATTAGAGTTATACTAGGATTTCTAATTTTATGTATTGGTTAGTCTATTTAAAGGCTTGTAAATACTTTTATTAGAAGTTTTTGGTTAATGAAAATTGTTTATGCAAATTGAGAGTTCTAAACTTTCGTGAGGGTGTCATTCTCTCAAAACGGAGAGCGATTCTTCGATTCCCGCTTGCAATTTGATGCGAGGCCAACTCTTCTTCCATCTCTATCTTCTTTAGATCTACGATTTGCGTAAGTAGCGTAATCCTAATTATTTTATTGATCTCATAAAAGCCCTAAATCAATATTTTATTCATCATTAATTTTATTAGCCTTTTATTTTCATTTGGTAACGAGAGAACCCGCTTGCAAGTTCGTTCGACGCCTTAAAACTATCGGAGATCTAGCCGTTCATAAGAACCCTAGTCTTCTAGATCAGCGATAGGGAACGTACACGAAAGTAACGCTATTTTGGGCCGAAATTAAATCACCTAATTGAATTCTAGAATTTTTCATGATAATTTGTTATGAGAAATTATTATTTTTAATTGATTAAATTAATTTTAATCCTAATCTCAGCCCTAGCATTGCATTTAGTAAGTTCCCGCATCAAATAGTTTAGTCTTTGTCTAAAATTTTCTTACATCAACATGGATCCCAACAAGGTAGAAGCCCTGATTGGAGACCTGACCGCTAGGATGGATAAACACCACAATCAGGTGCAACAACAGTTGCAAGACTTACAATAGTTGCAAGACCTACACCCATGAACATAGGAGGGAAGCTCCTCATCGTCACGAAATCCACACCGAACTGGACGATAAAATCATGAAATCAGTAAAAATGGACGCCCCTACTTTTGACGGGAAAAGACAACCTAAAATCTTTCTCGAGTGGGTCACCGGTATGGAAAACTACTTCGATTGGTACGCCATGTCCGAAGAGCGAAAGGTCTGCTTTGCAAAGGTCAAACTTACAAGCCAAGCTCGACTTTATTGGATGGGTCTAGAGCGCCAAAGACAGTCCAACGGTCTTACTCCCATTTCCACTTGGGAAGAGATGAAGGACCAGTTGAACGATAAATATGTTCCTCTATCTTACGAGGAACGCATTCTTGATCAGTGTCATTCATTGCATTAAGGAAATTCATCAATCACTGAATACATCGATAAATTCAAAGAATTAAAGACCCAGGCCGATGTGACTGAACCGGAAAAAGTTACCCTATCCCGATTTCGAATGGGCCTTCGCCCAGAACTGCAAAGGGAACTTATTCCGTACCCTGTTGATAATCTAGATGAATGTTTCTCTAGAGTCGAAGAGCTAGAGCGATACCTCAAAACTAGTACTCCATCTAGTTATAAGTCTAGTTATCGCTCCAATGCACCAGAGTCAAAGCCCAACATTAGTGTCCTGTCTGCTAGGTCCAACCCCGTTACTACACCGGTAACTCGAGTCGATAAGGGTAAGAGTCCAATGCTCGAAGGCCCTAAGAGTGGTGGTCAAAATAAATGTTATAAGTGTCATGACATCGGGCATTTTGTAGCACAATGCCCATCCCGAAATTTGTTCATAGCTGAGGACACCGAAAATGAGCATGATGAAAGCACTATAGAAGTTTACGAGCCTGAGTCATTCCCTAGTGATGAAGTAGATTGTGTGGAGGAACGAACAATGGCGTGTCTTAGGGATGTCTCCTATCCCGTTGGGGAGGATAATACCTCGCGGGTTCTTGTGGTTAGATGTGCTCTAGCCCAATCGAAGGAGAGTGATGATTGGCGACGGGATAATATCTTTTATACCATAGCCACGTGTGGAATGAAAGCCTGTTGAATCCTTGTTGACAGTGGAAGTTGTACCATTGTGGTTTCTGAAAGTACAGTTTCTCGTTTAGGGCTTACGCTCGTAGCTCACTCACGACCCTATAAGATTGTTTGGGTTAATTCATCATCCATCCCTGTTTCACAAAGGTGTCAGGTTCCTATACAATTCAGATCGTATAAGGACACCTTGAGGTGTGATGTTGTGCCCATGGATGTGGGGCACAAAGGTCAGAAAATACAAGTGATAAAGGCCTTGGTTGTATGACATGGATGTTACACTAATCGGTAGATTGAACGTGTGTTCACTCACAAAGGTCAGAAAATGCAACTCAATCCACTACCTCCCAAGGCACCCACAGTGAAGTCGACAAAGTCAAGTGATAAAGGCCTATTAGAGAGAGAGAAGACATCTAAGGCTGTTCACATCGTTAGCCCTATTGAACGAGGCGCTAAGACAGAGGACATCGTCTATGTCCTTGCCACAGTTGAAAAGTCCAAAGGATCAGGCGTTGAGGTCAAACCAATCATGAATGAGTTTGCGGATATCTTTCCCGAAGACCTTCCAAATAAATTACCACCTCTACAGGGCATCCAACACGCCATCGATTTGGCCCCTAGAGCTACATTACCCAACTTGCCCCACTATCGTATGAATCCATCCGAGCACTAAGAGTTAAAAAGGCAAGTTGATGAGTTTCTCCAAAAGGGGCACATAAAGGAAAGCTTGAGTCCCTGTGTCATGCCAGCGCTGCTCACGCCCAAGAAAGATGGAACTTGGAGGATGTGTGTGGATAGTCGCGCGATTAACAAGATCACGGTCAAGTATCGGTTCCCGATACCAAGATTGGACGATATGTTAGACATGATGGTAGGTGCCACAATTTTTTCGAAGATCGATTTGAAGAGTGGGTACCATCAAATCTGAGTTCGTCCCGGGGATGAATGGAAAATTGCCTTCAAAACCAAAGATGGTTTGTACGAATGGTTTGTCTGCCTTTTGGGCTTTCGAACGCCCCGAGTACATTTATGCGTATCATGACGCAAGTGTTACGGCCTTTCATCGGCAAGTTCCTTGTGGTTTATTTTGACGACATCCTCATCTACAGCCACAACAAAGAACAACACTTGGACCATTTAAGGCAAGTTTGTGTGACTCTCCGAGGGGAGAAGTTGTACGCGAACCTGAAGAAGTGCACGTTCATGTCACATCGCGTTGTCTTCTTAGGGTTCGTCGTGACCTCTGATGGAATGACTGCAGACCCCGAAAAGGTCAAAGCTATCATTGAATGGCCCGAACCTCGAAACGTTCACGAAGTTCGTAGCTTTCATGGTTTAGCCACGTTCTACAGGCGGTTCATCCATAACTTCAATACAGTAACTTCCCCAATCACCAATTGCATCAGAAAGGGGGAGTTTAAATGGACACCTGTTACGGCTAAGGCTTTCAAGGAGATTAAGTCTCGAATGACGGAAGCTCCTGTCATGCGCCTTCCCGACTTCTCTAAGGTCTTTGAAGTTGCTTGTGACGCGTCAAACATAGGTATCGGAGGAGTATTGAGCCAAGAGGGCCATCCGATAGCTTATTTCAATGAAAAGCTAAATGAGACCATGCAGAAGTACTCGACCTACGATAAAGAATTCTACGTGGTAGTCCAATCCCTTAAATATTGGAAACACTATCTACTACCACATGAATTCGTCTTGTTCTCGGACCACAAAGCCCTGCGATTTTTTAATTCTCAAAAAAAGTTAAACCCACGACATGCGAAATGGGTTGAAAAATTTCAAGGGTTTACCTTCATGCTGAAACATACGGCCGGTGTAGAGAATCGAGTGACTGACGCGCTTAGCCGTAGAATGGTAACGTTGCACTCATTAAGTGTTGAAATAACCGGATTCGAACGCCTCGTGGAGGATTATCCCACATGTCTGAATTTTGGCGAAGAGTATGCCTCACTTGTGAGTGGACAACCTGTCAGAGGGAGTAAACATACCCTACAGGATGGATATTTGTTTTTGAAACATCGATTGTGTATTCCCCGCACTTTTTTGCGAGACTTTCTCGTTTGGGAATTACATGCCAGAGGGGTTGCTGGCCATTTTGGTCGCAATAAAACTGTCGCATTGGTTGAAGACCGATTCTATTGGCCCAATCTCACCAGAGATGTTGCCAAAATTATCAGCCAGTGTCGTGTTTGCCAGTTGGCAAAGCAAAAGAGGCAAAACATGGGATTGTATACACCTTTACCGGTGCCACACACCCCGTGGCAAGACCTATCAATGGACTTCATGTTAAGCCTCCCTAAAACCCTTTGAAAGCACGACTCGGTGTTCGTTGTTGTGGACCGTTTCTCTAAAATGGCCCACTTCATTGCGTGTGCAAAGACCTCCGATGCTAGTCACATTGCTACCCTGTTCTTTAACGAGGTCGTTCGTCTACACGATTTGCCTAAGACGATAGTGTTTGACCGTGACGTTAAATTTGTCAGTTATTTTTGGAAGACACTATGGCACAAAATGGGGACTCGACTACAATTTTCATCTGCTTATCATCCCCAAACTGATGGGCAAACCGAGGTTGTCAATAGGAGTTTAGGAAATCTTTTAAGGTGTCTAGTGGACGAGCACGTTAGGAGTTGGGATTCCATCTTACCTGTCGCTGAGTTTGCATATAACAATTCGGTTAATAGAACCACAGGCATGAGTTCGTTCCAAATTGTGCTTGGGTATAAACCTAGGACGCCAGTAGATCTCATTCCAATGTCCATTCATCATAAGTCATCAGAGTCTGCATCCACATTTGCACATCGCATTCATGAGTTGCATACTGAGATTAAGAAAAAAATTAATTTAAAGAATGAAAAATACAAGTTCTCTACAAATTCTCATAGACGATTCAAAGAATTCCAAGAGGATGATTTTTGATGGTTCGAAATAGACCCGAGCGATTCCCGCAAGGAGTTACAAAGAAGTTACAAGCTCGTGGTGCTAGACCCTATCAGATCTTGAAGCGTACCGGTTCTAATGCTTACATCTTAGATCTTCCACCGGAATTGGGGATTAGCACGACTTTCAATGTGGAGGACCTTATTCCATTCCATGGCCCTTCAACCATCCCTGCCAACTCCTTTGAGTCTTCTACATCCGATGATCCAATTATTTCCCTTCCCACACCATTACCCCCACCTACTCGATAAATCCGTGAGATCATCGAAGATGTGCTGGAAGATCAGATTGTATCCACCAACCACGGGGGACTTCAGAAGTACTTGGTCAAGTGGAAGAGCAAGGCCGACACAAAGAATACTTGGATTACACAGGAAAATTTTCAGCAGCTTGATCCGGATCTTTTGGACCTTTATCACAACCAGCATTCATCAGGGATGAATCCGTCTAACCCGGGGAGAGTTGATGGAGACATCCAATTCAAGCAACTGCCCATAACATATCTGAGGCAAAAGAATAAACGTAACTTATCGAAAGAAGAGTACCTTTTAATCCCGTCACTTTTATGTTTGGCTTATTTTGAAGTGTCAAACGAAGTCGGATTGATACAAAATTGATCATATTTGAAAGCTTATTGAAGTAGCTTTCCAACGAGCCAAAATTTGAGCAATTTTGACAAGTATTGAAGAAGTTATGGTCAGTTTTAGGAGGGTGCATATAAAGTGACGAATTTCAAGAATTCTAATTGAATTAGGATTAGTCTCTTATTTTAGAAAGTAAGAGTTGTTTCTTTGATTAAAAATAGGATTAGCTTCCTTATTGTTTAGGATTTTATTGTTTTAGAAGAATTAGGATATTTCTTTTATTTGAATTAAGAATTAGAGTTATGCTAGGATTTCTAATTTTATGCATTTGTTAGCCTATTTAAAGGCTTGTAAATACTTTTATTAGAAGTTTTTGGTTAATGAAAATTGCTTATGCAAATTGAGAGTTCTAAACTTTCATGAGGGTGTGATTCTCTCAAAACGGAGAGCGATTCTTCGATTCCCGCTTGCAGTTTGGTGCGAAGCCAACTCTTCTTCCATCTCTATCTTCTTTAGATCTATGGTTTGCATAAGTAGCGTAATCCTAATTATTTTATTGATCTCATAAAAGCCCTAAATTAATATTTTGTTCATCATTAATTTTATTAGCCTTTTTATTTTCGTTTGGTATCGAGAGAACCCGCTTGCGAGTTCCTTCGACGCCCTAAAACTATCGGAGATCTAGCCGTTCATAAGAACCCTAGTCTTCTAGATCCACGATAGGAAACATATACGAAAATAACGCTATTTTGGGCCGAAATTAAATCACCTAATTGAATTTCTAAAAATTTTCGTGGTAATTTGTTATGAGAAATAATTATTTTTAATTGATTAAATTATTTTTAATCATAATCTCAGCCCTAGCATTGCATTTAGTAAGTTCCGGCATCAAAGACTCATAACATATAACTTGTGTTTATGCTCCATCAATTTGACAACTTAGACTAAATGAAATATATGCTTATAGAGAAGAGCACTCTCCACTATGTTGGTAGTAAACACTAATTGCTTAAGGTTAATTTTTACAAGTGGTTAAAATTTAAGTGTAACACTCGGATGATTAGAATCCTATAATAGGCATGATTTTTTACTGAGACATGTGATAACAATGATATTTGATACTCAAGGCCGTCCAATATGATATCTATATCCTAAAATTTCTACCCAAGACCCATTGGTTTAGAGAAGAAAGATATCTACAATCATCTACGATAGTATTCCATACTTTCTTTAAGAAAGATATCAAAACCCAATTAAATATAAGGTATCTTATATCCTAAAGTTTTTACCAGTGCTCCATCAACTTGACAGTTTAGAATGAAGAAATCAAATATAAACAGATGACTTGTAAAGAGAGGAGCAGCAACATTTGCAATGGTGCCAAGTAATATCATATACGAAATCAAATAAAATATATACCAATGACTTGCAGAGACAAGCAATATCACCTTAGATGATTTTAAGATAATAAATAACACAATAGTTCCAATCGAACTTAGATATATTACCCTATTTTTTTTAAAACTATGTAAGGAAGCAAAAAAGGAGAAAATATAGGAGTTAATACTTAATAGAGAGAAAAATAAAACAGCATAATTCAGTGACAAAGAGAGAAAAGTTAAGGCAGAGATATAGAGATCATTTCCTATATATATATATATAGGATAATGATCCTCTCACTTGAGCCATGGGACATAACCCCATGACTCGAGCTCCCATTGGTTGTTTGTCATGTCACTTGACTTTTCACAGGCAGCTTAACTGGCATGCAACTAATAGGAGCTTGAGTCATGGGTTTATGTCCCATCAATCGAGTTAGGAGATCATTTGTCATATATATATATATATATATATATATATATATATATATATATATATATATATATAGGGAGCCAATTTTATCCTCGATGGGAGGACACTCAAGCATCTTCCAAGATGTCATGGAGCTCTACGAGGCTGCCAAAACATTGTTTGGGTGCCACGTAGAGCACGGGGGCTGATTTAGATCAATTTTTAAAAGAAATTCATTGAGAAATTTTTAAAAGTATAAGTCAATGTTAGGCTAGGTTCAATGGTCCACATTTCGCGGCTCAAAAAACAAACGGGGGAAATGAGGACGGGCACCTTTTCCATATATTTATATAAGGAAAAGGGTCGGCAACGGCTGGGTAGCACTTTGGAGCTACCCACGTTGGCAAGATCATGTGTCACATGGTATGTCACTTTCAAAATAATATTTGTTTTAGAGTGTGCAACCATATGGAAGGTGATTTAGAGAAAATTAGTTTTTAAGACTTTTTTCCCTTCAAATCATGGGTCAAATATAGGGTGACCGCGACCTACCCTGGTGCATTGTTTTGGCAACTTTGACCAAATTTTCGACCGTGGATATACACCCTTTTATATTTTTATTTTAAATGGACCTGATCATCCTTGGGCAAGTTGTTGTGGCACCAAATAGACAGTTGCCATGTGGTGCCCACCTGGTTCAAACACATGGATCATCCATGCATTTGAAAGCACATCCTTGGCCCTTATATATATATATATATATATATATATATATATATATATATATATATATATATATATATATATTTGTGTGTGTTGAAGGGTTCCTACACTGATGTTGCAGTGGTTTGAACGCTGCACTACTACCAAGATCATGTGCCACGTGGTTTGTGATATAAAAGAAATTTTTAAAAATAGTAATAATAATAATTTTGGCCTTCAAAAATGTGGTAAAAAATTGGCTGACGCCCAACATACCTGGTGCATTGAACTATGTCCAACTTTAACCACGTATTAACTGTGAATAAAATAATTTTTCTTTTTTTTGCGATCTGGTCGATCATGTGCATGTTGCGTTGGCACTCAATCTTCGGATTAGGTGCCACTTGGCATCTACAGGGCACTAGCGCAGGGTTCAAAGTGGGTAGGGGGATGGATCTGATCGATCTTGTGCATGTTGCCTTGGCACTTGATCTTCGGAGTAGGTGTCACTTGGCATCTACACGGCACTAGCACAGGGTTCAACTCTATGATGCTAAACCAAGGTCTCCCTGTTCAAATATTAAATATATGTAGATACATATATGTATGTATGTATAATTGTATTTATATATAGTGACAAATTTTTCCGAAATTCACCGAAATAGGGGTCGGATGAAACTTTTAGTGATTTCTCCAAAATCACCAAAAATTCATTAATTTTGGCCAAATTAATGAATTTTTCTTTTATTTTCTTCATTTTATATAATAAATAATATTTGATAAATATTAAATATAATTTATATATATTTATTATTTATTTTTTTTTGTACTCCCCGAAATTTTTCATTCATCCGAAATGAACCAAAATGACCCTATACCGAGATATTTTAGAAAATGAAATTTGTCACTATGTGTGTGTGTGTGTATATATATATATATATATATATATATATATAGTGCAAGACCCCTTATCCATCAAAGGACCAAACAAACTTACTAAATGAGCTAGAGCATAAAATAACCATATATAAAGGACCAAAAGATAAATCAAAGTGTCAGAACCCGTAACTCTCTGTCTCATCCAAAGTTACTGAGTTGGCTGGTTCGGGGATCGCAATCCGCTACTATCAAGCCAACCCCATTCCCTAGGGATAGGATGAGTTTTAAGAGTATATATAAATTATATAACTAAAATTAGCTATATCTTCAATATAAGAAATGCTTATGACCATTTCACTAGCTATAATAAAAATTAAAAGCTTAGGTCTTTTGATAACAAAAAATAAAACTTAGGTCTTAGGTTCATATGCCCTCTCTTTTCTTTCAAAATTTTGTTTTAAAAGAAAATAGCTAGCATAGTTACCGTTAAGTCATGTCAAATACCCGCATACATTAAACAAGAAAACACTGCCCGGCGCAATTTAGCAAATTGAAGGTCCGCTTGAAAAAAAACACTAAAAATCTTTAAAAACTTATATATTTTAATGACAAAAAAACTTACCGAGATCTCATATTACGGTCGGCGCTGAACTTGCAGCTGAAAACCGGCTGCCGAATGCTCCCTTGTATCTGGAAAACAACCGGGCTACACTCCGGTTCACCACCGAAATGGAATACGAACCGGGGATCCGGTTCGGACCGGACAACCATGTGTACCCGGGCCGACGGCTTACTCCCTTCTTTCTCTTTCGCTATCTTCACCCACCCGCTATAAAACACGCACGATCGACTCTCCGCCTCCCTCAGATCGATCCCAATTCGCACGTATCCCAACAGCCGACCGGAGCTCACTCCGCACGTGTGGCCCATGCGACCCGTGTAGACGGATAAGTGTAGGTCTGAGGGCTTGCTGTTATTTCCGGAGAGCTGGCGAAGGGCATCGGGATCAAGGTGGAATCCGGCGGATGAGGTGGAGGATTCCGGCGGGAAGTCGCCGGAGGTGAGGAGGGGGAGAGGGATAGTTTCGGAAGATATGTTATTAAGGCGAATTTTGCAGATGCAAGGGGTGGTGGAGGGGTGGATTCCTGAACCGGCCGGTTTGGAGGCTATAGGGAGTTTGAGAGCGAGGGATTCGACGATGAAGCGGACGAATGGACATGGGTCCATTTTGGCAGATTTAGGGTTGCTGTTACCGTTTGTGGTTTAGAAGAGAGAAGAAGAAGAAGAAATGGAGTCGTTAAAGATTGCAGGAGAAGGAGCAGTAAGAGCAGCTGAGTTGTAACTTCCAACTTCCGCCTTCGATCGCTCTCTAGTCTCTATATATCTATCTGTACGGTTTCTCAATTTTTCGGGATATTTTGATCTTCTTTTGTCCTTTTATTTCTGTGGAGATTATCTGTAGCATGAATATAACTTATTAAGCTATATGAGAGCGGCAAATTTGGGATACTAAAAAATTGTGATATGGTGTAATCCAACTCTGTTTCCTAAATTTATTATTTTATTATATTTTTTTATTTTTTAAATAAAATAATATATATATAATATTATTAAATAAAATATATAAGGATATAATTATACTCACCCTAAAAGACTGCTTTCTCACCCCACCTCCTCCCGCCAGCATACATTGACCACTTTTGAATTAGAAAGTAGAGATTGTTTTTCATCCCCATCTTTCTCACAATGGATCTATAGATCATGGGCCTACCATCCACCAATCAGTTTTTAATTACACCTAGCAACATCCCAAAAATGTGATCCTCAAATTATATGACACTCGTCACGTTTAAATATAATTTTAGGGTCATTTTTTGAGATGTATGCCACGTGTAATAAAAAACTGACGGTTTGATGCCAATGATCTATAGATCCATTGTGTGAAAGATGGAGATGAAAAACGATCTCCACCATCTGACTCAAAGGCAGTCAATGCATACCGACTAGAAGAGATGGGATAAGAATGCATTCTTTTGGGATGAATATAACGGTGCCTTGTTTTAAATTTACTTTCAAATCTATTATAATAAAATATAGGATGCCAAGTTGGTATCCTATATCTAATAATCCTATATCTGCGTCAAATATAGGAAAACAATTAGAGCGGTGGTAAGCAAGTAGTATCTCAAATATATCCGTTGTGGCAAGGGCTGTGCAATTTTTGGACCGAACTGATCGAACCGGACTAAATCGCTGGGTTGGTCTGGTTTGGACGGGTACCAGCTTGGGTTTGGTTTGGAAAAAAGGAAACCTGAAAAGTTTGATTTGGTTTCAGTTCCAAGCCTCCCCAAACTGAAATCGAACTGAATGTAGTTTTTATATATATAGGCGGGAGTTTTGATTAATTTTAAAAGATATTTAAATAAAATACATATTTTTATATAAAATCCTACCCTTGTCTTCTGTCTATTCCTAAATCCTAAAGCAGTAAAGTATAACTTATAGAAAAATCGATTGAGAAGTTGAGAAAATTTTGAAGTGCGAATAAAACTTATGGGAAAACTGAAACCGGCCGAATTAAACTGAACTGAATCAAATCGAGTTGGTTTGGTTTAAGAGTTGGACGGTTTGGTTTGATTTGAAAATCTAGAAATCGATTAAGACTGGTTTGATTTATGATTTTGGTCTAAAACCAACCGAACCGAACCGAACACACTCCTAGTTGTCGCCTCTAAGCTGGATTTGGATTACAGCGTTAGAGATGCTCTAGGCAGCTGCAATTTTGACTTTCTTTTAATTTGTCCATTTTTTTTATATGCGAAAATGACATATGGGTTAAATTCTTGGATGAAATCATGCATGCGGACCTAGATCATGAGCCATGTGGCATGTTAAAGTTTTGGGATCACCTTACGTATCTTAGTGCATTAAAATTTTTCCCCTTTATCATAATTTAGACATTGGATATCTAATTTTTTTATTAAATTTTTTTCAAATGGAAGTGATTGCCCTTGGGCAATTGTAGCACTCCATTGGTGTCATGCGGACCCACTTGATTCAAATGCATAGATCCATCATACATTCGAAACCCCCCAAGCCTCTTCTTTTGTATCGTGTCAAAACATCAATTTGAAAATATCATGGGTGATTAGGTTGATCTAATTTATGCGCGGGAGCATTAGCATGTAAGCGACATAAGAAAGGGGACATGAAGTGGGGAGATATTTTTGTGATGGGGCACCTTTATTTTCAATCCAAAATAAGTCCTCAAATGAGATTTCACATTTTTACACCCCTAGATCATTTTCTTCATTTCAATCTATGACACTATAGATTTTGAGATCATGATCCTAGCATTAAATGGTTAGATTTTTATTCCACATGACACACATTCCGAAAAGTGATCAAAAAATTATATTTGTTGTACGTCATGATCATATTCACTTTTTTGGATGCCAATTGTTTAATTAGTTGAAATGGAAGAATTTTGGGTTGTGAAGTGAGGTATCCTTTTAAGCTTTGGAAGAGATTTATAAGGGGTTGGTATTAAGGATATCATTATTGTCATGGGTGCTTTTATTTTCAACCTAATTTTCTTCTTTCTCAACTCGAAAATGGATCATGAGCCCTTTGGCATATCATTAGATAGCCTTGAGTCTCAAAAAGTGAATAAAATTATGGACATACATTAAACATAATTTTTGGTCTCGGTTAGAGATAATTATCATATAAAATCAAAATCTGATCATCTAATTATAAAGATTAGATCTCAAGAGAACAATTAATGAGTTAAACACGTGAAATTAAATTTGAAAAGGACGAATACATGTACATATTTAATAGATTATATGGTCCCGCTTAATGAGCCCACTTCACTTTTTATAATAATATAATAAAAGATAGAAATTAAAAAGCAAAAATTTAGTTATTTTGTCTCATGTAATAATATAATGATGGTAAAGTTATGAAAAAAGAGAGCTATTACTTGCACACAAGGATCAAAATTTCGGTCCAAATTTGTATGGGACCCAAAATTTCAATCGAAATTTCAGCCAAATTTTCAGTTTTCGGGCCAAAATTTTGATTCAAATTTTTGGTTTCGGTTAAGCCCGAAACCGAAAATTTACCCAATATTTTGATCCTTGCTTGCACACACTTTTAAAGTGATTGGACTTTGTATTTTAGGTACATGTGACTTATGAAAACGCAATCTAGGCGGTTTGATTTAAAGTTCGTGATCTATAGATCCTTAGTGGATAAGATTGGAGCAAAACACGATATTTATCATATGATTTATTGTTGTCAATCGTTGAATCAAATAATAACCTTTGACTATATTTAATCAATGATCAAGATTATATTCTGTGCCAATCTTATCGACTAAGGATCATGAACTTTAAATCAAACGCGTGAATTACGGTTTTATATGTCACATGTCTTTAAAATAGAAAGTTTTTTTTTTTTTAACATCGGTGCAATCCCTTAAAAAGCGAGTGCAAGTAATGGCTCGCATAAAAAAAATTCATTTTCGAGTGATGGCATCAAGATGAAGGCCGGCCTGCGTCAGATGGGCATAGGATTGGTTCCTTATGCACCACCGATGATGGATCCACCTATACACCCAATTAGTATTAGGTATCCGATTTGAAATGAAAGCTTCAAAATTACACTTTCATTTGTATGCTCCTAAATAACTGTGGCCCACTCGAGGCTTGACTATTTGGACATATAATATATAATGCCAGCTTCTAGTTTGAAGATGCTCCTTTGCATGTGATCGGTCAAAAGCTATATCCTATCATATGGTATTCTTCTATATAAATTCCAAAAAAAAATATAGTTTATTCTTCATAATTAGTTTCTAAATATTTTTTATTTAACGAAACAAAAATGATCACAATATAGAGCGTGATAAATTGCCGAGATTAAGAATGACGTTTTATCGCTCTCTGAATACATGTATAGCCATCTGGCTGGTCCTACGTGGGCTCCCCTAACAGCTGTTTTCTCGCTGTTACCACCCTGTCAGAGAGCGGAGTTGGAGCTGACGTGGAAAAATCATCGTTCATATCAGTCGGCCGCAAATATCGATCGCTCCATATAATATAGGGAAATTTGCACTTTCGGCCCTATATGTTTGCGTATTTGCAGAAACGGCCCTATAGTTTCAACCGTTGCATTAATGACCAGCTCCACTCCTAGCCGCCTCCGCCTACTCCACGTCAGCAGCGACTTATTTTAAATAATATAAAAAAAAAATTCCACCGCCTTTTAACATTAGTATAAAAGCAACTTTTACTTTCATTAGTTACTGTTACTTTTAAGTTTAACTTTTCTGAAAAAAACAAGAGAGCGGCGACTTAGCGGCGACAAAGCGGTAAAAGGTCACAAAGCTCACATAACAATTCCAGGTAATTTATTTTTTTACATTTCAACACATTTAGTCATCCCCAATGTTTCCCACCTAATCCGATAACTTACCGATAATCTAAGTTATCGATCGATAATTTAAATTATCGGTCGATAACTTAGATTATCGACCGATAATTTAAATTATCGATCGTTAACTTAGATTATCGACCGATAATTTTGATTATCTACCGATATCTTAGATTATCTGTAAGATATCTGAGTTAGGATTAGTAGTTTTCAAAATCACTTCTTTTGTTTATTAATTGCTTTTTATTTATATTGCAGTTCCTACTAAGTGATTGAAAATGACCATGACTTTAAAGCCCATCGGAAAATGTTCTGGAGTTGGTGTTAGGAAATTTTACATGCACTGTAACGAAGAGAGAAAGAAAATTTTAGATGATTCGGTATTCGGTCATCTATTTAGGATGAATGAGAAATTAGGTTTCGTTGGAGACTTGGTTGACGCTATTTTAAGTTTTTGGGTAGAAGAGAATATTTTCAAGGTCAAGAACACCAATGTACTCCTGCAACCGATCGATATAGCCTTGATTTTAGGCCTCAACATCTTGTTAACTGAGTCCGAGAAGGTTGCCGTAAAGAGGAAACAACTATTCGATACAAATTCTTTTCGGGAAGCCGTGAAAGATCTCGTATTGAAGAAATTATCGATGATCTTGATTTATCCAATGATGAGTTTTGAAACTGTCATTATTATTTTTCAGATGTTCTTTTTACTTAGGACACATACCAGAAGTAGATACACTGTAGACTTAGTAGATAACATTGAAGAGTTCAACAAGTTACCGTGGGGCACGATAGTTTACAATAATTTATTAGATAGTATATCAAAAGCGAGTGGCGGGAGGAAATGATGGCGAAGGTCGGAAAAGGGCAATACAATATCTATGGATGCACTATCGCTTACTGATTTGGGCGTTTGAGCACTTTCCGGTGATCACCGCTCCTATTGGCTTAAAGAACCATTTCCAAGGCTAATGAAATGGGAAGGCGAAATTCAGGTAACCCTAATTTATATAGAGAAAATTTCTTAAGTCTAAAGTGATTATAGAGCTTGAAGTTGAGAAGCACGAATTACAGATAAATGGCTTCGATACTTTTGATTCAAGAGAAATTGAAAATAAGAAGGAAGAGATCGAAGAAAGAGAAGAAGAGCCTAACTCCGAAGAAAATGTAGATGAGTATGATGATATCCCAAGACATCCAACACGGCCGGAAGAAAGAGCCGAAGAGCCGATTAGCCGAGATGACGACAATGAGGATGACGAAGATTATAGCGACGATAACGATGATTTTGAAGTCGTTGTACGTCAACCAAAGGGCAAACAAGAAATTAGGCCCGAGCCAACAAGAGAGCAGCCAGTTAGGCAACCGCACCTAACCAAAGAAGTGACGGAGCTAAGAAAAGAATGCAAGGCTCTCCGCATGGAAGTAAAAGAATTGAAAAAGAATTCAAGCGTGCATTTACGCCGAAAAGCAAGCACTCACAATTGAACAACTAGGCAGAGATAAGAAGGCCTTACAAGAAGAAAATAAAGCCATACGGAAGGATCTTGATGCGGTCATCTCTCATTTAAGAAAGGTATCAAACCAAGACTTTCAATTTTAGAACAAAATCATTTCTTTACAACTTAATGCAAAATTAGCTGTACATTACCGGACGATATACATTATCGACCGATAATTTAAAGAGTCGATCGATAATGTACATTACCGGACGTTATGTTACATTATTGGTCGATCATTTAAATTATCGATCGACAATGTATATTATCGATCGATTACTTAAATTATCGGTCGATAATGCAGTTTTTTTTATTTTTTATTTTTTGTAATGTATATTTTTTTGCAATTATGCAGGATAATATTTTAACCTCGGTGCTCTTTGACACCTTCGTTCCTTCACCCACTTACCCTCAATCAAAATCAACTGTCCCTCAACCCACCACTCATCAACAAAGCCATCAGTATACTGCCCCAAAACCCCCTGCTCCTCAACAAAGCCATCATTCCAGTGCCCCAAAACCAACTGGTCCTCAACGAAGCCATCAGTCAAGTGCCCCAAAACCCTCTGCTCATCCACCTACACAACAATCAACAGCCCCAAAACCCGCCGCCCCTCAACTTACAAATAAATCTACTGCCATTAAACCCGCTGCCCCAAAACCTACTGCTCCTCAGCCTACTAAACAACCCTTGGTTGATACGGGTGATGATGGTGCTCCTCTTACGCAGCCTTCTCGTGAGTCACAGCCGGCATCACTAAAAACAATTATAGTGAAACTATCATCTACCAAAAATGAAGCCGAAGGTTATGACTTGCGTGCTCGTAAGAAGAGAAAGTCCCCGACCAGTAAAGCATTAATAAAAAAACGAAGATTGGTTGTAGAGGAGGAGGAGGAGGATGAGGCAATAACAATGGAGCAAAAGTATATGCTCGCTTTTGGAATCGTAGGAGAACGAGGACAATGTGATCGCCAATACTATCGGCCGTGTTGAGATCACTTGCTCTTTGAAGGTTCTCAAAGGACGCCGTGGCTTGATAATGAAGTCATCGGACGATACTTGAGAGTCCTTGAAGTTATAAATGATTCAATGTTTACGGCCAATGCCGACAAAAGTTGGTTCGCTTCGCTCCAATATTTATTGGAAGCTCGTTTGTTTCTTTTTTGTCTTTCAATCACGACTCTTGATTAACTTCTCATTTACGCCAATCGGACCTTGTTTATGGCGCGAGAAAAATTTGAAAAATATATCGATAATGAAGGTATTGCTTGCGCTCGATAGGTGGCGCCTATTGTGAATGGAATGTTCGTAACAATTCAAAGCCGATGGAACCACTATTGACAAATAATATCCATGAATTCACGCGATCATTTGTGGAAGCAGACGCTTTTGAATACTAAACTTCGCTTATTTAACGTTAACGGCTTTTAAATAAAATTTATTATTTAAAATTTCGCTTCCGTTTATGTGTAGATTTATCTTCCGATGCATAGCCAAAAACATAGCCATTGGGCATTGGCTATAATTTCATTAGTTAATCGAGAAATTAAGTTAATAGATCGAACAGACCGAGAGTGCTTAAGAAGGTTTGAAGCGCATAAAGAATGTCTATTGAATCACTTTCCGCCTTCTTTACACTATCGGTTTGAAGTCAGCTTTCGATCAACAGTGGAAGGTATCGGCGTTCAACAGCGTCGTTCTCCCGATCCAAAAGAACGGTTGGGATTGCGGTGTATACATTTTGAAGTATATAGAATACTTCTCCCAAAAGCGGCCTATTGATTTCGACGATAAACATATGCAACAATTTAGAGCCGAAATCGGACATCGAATGTGCACATTTGGGAAGAAAATTTAATATCTGTAATAAATTTTAGTGTTTTGTAAAGATATTTTTTGATGAAATTGTAAATTATTTAATTTTATTAATTTTTATTAACTTGTATAATTTTCATTATCGTTGTTATCAATTATTTATCTTATTTGTATCACCTTGCATGATGTATCAATGGAGGCTTCCTCTCTTGAAGCAATTCCAATAGCGGATGACTTATATCATCGGTCGATAATTTAAATCATCGTCCGATATCTTAAATTATCACCGATATTTTAAATAATCTGACGATAGCTTAAATTATTGGTGATGATTTAAATTATCTACGATATCTTAAATCATCAGCGATGATTTAAACTATCGTCGATATCTTAAATCATCGGGCGATGATTTAAATTATCGGCCGATAATTTAAAACATCGGACGATATTTTAAACCATCGGCCGATAATTTAAATGATCGCCCGATGATTTAAGATATCGGCCGATGATTTAAATTATCGGACGATATTTTAAACCATCGGCCGATAATTTAAATGATCGCCCGATGATTTAAGATATCGGCCGATAATTTAAAACATCGGACGATATTTTAAACCATCGGCCGATAATTTAAATGATCGCCCGATGATTTAAGATATCGGCCGATAATTTAAATCATCGGCCGATGATTTAAGATATACCTTTTTGAATTGTGAAGTCTGATATCTTTGGTTTGGCTTTATGCCAATCACTAGTAAATTAGGGGCGAATTTGGAAACTTTCAAATCCTGTTTGAATGAATGAATGATTTATTAAGAAGCACAACAATATATTTTAGTCACAATTCCAAAAAAATATATTAAAAGACATTGTAGATGTTGATCGCTCTTTATTGAGGTTTAATGCTTATATTGAAGGAAAGAAAAGAAAAAAAATACTCTTCTATAATGAAATCATTGGAAGCTCGATTGCTACTAGGTCTAATCTAATCTAAATCTGTTTTCAATCTCAAGGTTTGATGTCATATAAGTTAATTTCAAATATTAACAAATTTACACGACGATTATGACCTACTTATTTTACAATTTTTACATTGTAGTGGTCGAACTTCCCCTTTAGATCTTGTTCTCCTTTTCTTGGACCCGGCTTGACGATTTTGTGGGGAGGCAAAACTTGAATGTCTTTTATTTCATGAAGTCCATTGGCGCTTGTCAACGGTCGACAAAGTGTTCTTTATAAGTTTCCCTAAATAAGTCACCGTAAAACCAAAGTGTTCACAAAATTGGGGATCTCTCTTTCTCTGCTTTGCCGATAATGCGGCAATCGCATGTGAACATGGTAATCCAAGAATAGCCCAACGTCTCGCATGTACATGTTCGCGATTCTAGATCGACACTGAGTGTAATCACCACGTTTAACTTGAAATATATCACGACCATATGGTATGCGTTTTTCGACGGGCCCATCACTGAATTTCTTTTTATGTGTTTTTCAGCCATCGGTGTTAACACATGTGTCATTTTATTTCCTTCCTCCTGACGACGAAGATAAATTCGGCTACTTTTGTGCGAATAGTTTCTAACATGCTCACAATCGGTTCCTCCCTGGCTATTTTCAACACACTATTTATGCTTTCTATATTAGTTGTCAACATATCATAACGCCTCTTGGAAATAAAGCGCGTGCGAAATGATCACCAATTTCTTTAATCCATTTTGTACATTCCGTGAGCGTCGTCTTCTATTTTGCATAATTCTTTTAAATTTTGCTTACGAAAATGCAGGCGACAACCCAAAAGCGGTCTAGAGATTGTATCCTTATATTTATCAAAGCAGTTTAGAGCGGTGTAGCATACGTAGGCATTTGTGAAAGGCATTAGGAAAAACTTTTCTCGCTTCCATCAAACCTTTACATGCATCGATATCAAAACAAAGCTGTTTTTCAAATTCACCGATTACGTCTCCCTAATAGATCAAGAAACCATGTCCAATGGTCTTCATTTTCTTCGGTACAACGCAACGCTATAGGAAATAAATGTCTATTCCGTCTATCCCGTAGCTATTAACAACACTCCCTTATATCGTCCCACGCAAATGTGTTCCATCTACCGCAATTATTCTTCGTAAAGTATTGCGAAGCTTGAATGCAAGGTCCAATGCCACGAAGAATCTCTCAAATGCATTATCGGGGCTCGAGACACAATTCGTCTCAGAGGTGATCGACCAGTAATTCGGCAACATATGACATCTTAAATTGCTCCTTCTTGCTACCTCGTATGTCATTCAACCCCATTTCTTTTCCTCTCCATGCTTTCCAAGAGAACTCATGTATACCGTATTTTTTTACAATATCAAAAATTATTGAAGCAGGAGTCTCAGCAAGACTCTTTAATAGTTTATGTCTAACGAATGAAGCTATCCACGATGTCGTACATTGGCGATGTCCGCTTAAAAGCGGCATTCCGCACGTGTGTTCCGTGGAAAGTTTTCACAAGAAACGCGTTTCACGCCTACTAATTTCGATGCATGTATTCGCCAAGCACATCCTACTTCAACACACCTTGCAGTTACTCGAAGAGGACCGGGTTTTATTGGTTTAATCTGAAAATTATTTGTCATCGCAAATTCTTTAAGAACTTTTTGAAATGATTTCTTATTTCTAAACGACCAATGGTAATCGCTCCCCTTCATACGCTTCCTCATCGTCGAATCCATGTACTCCCCTTAAGTCATTAAGGTGATAGTCTTAGTCCACGAGAGGTTGATCAATTCCCTATTAGTATAAACACGCGAAGTGGGAGGCGGGGCTTCATTGTTTTCAGGACCACTATCACCGTCATCGGCTGGATGGTTATTACGTGATTGGGATTGAGCCCATCGATGTACGCTTGGTTGATGTGCAGTTGTTTGGATTGATGTTAGCCGATGCGAGAACGTTTGATGTATGAGAGGCTGTTCTGTTGAAGGCTCGATTATCGTTGGCTCCGAAGCTATTTGTTCGGGAGGCCCTTGATATGGACTAAGGCCGGCTAAAGCGTTTCCCAGCGATTTACAATCGAAGTTGAACCGAGATGTATCATGCATCGGATTCATTTGATGAGAATATCCTTGATCTTCATCGCCTTCACTCATCGGAATATGCGAATAGGGTTGCTCACGAAAGTTTCTTTGTGGGGCGGAATCCTATATTTATATTTCTATCGTAAATCGGCTATTATCGGTGCAACAATGTTCTCCTCTTCATACCGTATTCCTTGATTTTCAATCAAATGTTACATTCCAACACCATGATCATCTTCGTTGGTTTCCTTAAAGCGGTTGAAATGTTTCTAAAGACGGCAAAATTTTACGCTGTAGTGACTAATGATTTTTCGATATAAATATTTATAACACCATCACCGTCGATATGCTCTAAATAAGTTTGTAAGATCAGTCGGACAATTAAAAATACAAGCTCATTCCCTATGCGTAATGAAACAAGAATGTAATAGAATGTTCTTCCTAGTGTCCGACTTTGTACATTTTCTCTATAAACTCAAAGAAATGATATATTCTCCGATGTTGACAATCCTCCGATGTCCCAGATTGTAGTATTATCTCTCTCAGCGTCTGAAATCAAAATGGCAAAGAAGGGGAACATCCATTTCAACCTACAATATTTACAAAATTAAAATTAAAATTAGTTGTTTATAAAGAGTTATACTTGACTTAGCGCTACAATTGCTTAAAAATATTATTAAAAAAATTAAAGGAATGAAAACTTTAGAGTTTTTGTCAATCATAGGTTATCGCTCGATATCCTAAGATATATAGCCGATGGATGGACTTTTAACGTAAACCATAATCCAAAAACAAAAAAAAAAACCTCTTAAGTTATCGGCCGATAACTTAAGATATCGGTCGATATCTTAAGATATCGACCGATATCTTAAGTTATCTGCCGACATCTTAAGTTATCGGCCGACATCTTAAGATATCGGCCGACATCTTAAGATATCGGTCGATAACTTAAGATATCGGTCGATAACTTAAGATATCGGTCGATATCTTAAGATATCGGTCGATATCTTAAGTTATCGACCGATATCTTAAGATATCTTGGACTTCCTACGATGTTGCGAGAAATTTGGAAAACAATAACTTAAAAGATATTGTACTCGATATCTTACCTAGCCTGTTGTATTCTCTATGTTATACGACCTTTAGTGGAATCTCGAAATCGCTTTCCAAGAGAGATAAAAATTGTTAAAAGATGGTACAAAAATTCTAGATTCAATGCTTGCATAGAGAAGCATATATATAGATATCTGACGTGCACCCGGCTAGGCTTGGAGCTGGCCATTTATGCAAGGATTGAAACTATAGGGCCGTTTCTGCAAATACGCAAACATATAGGGCCGAAAGTGCAAATTTCCCTATAATATATCAGTCGGCCGCAAATATCGATCGCTCCATATAATATAGTGGACATGGTATTCGTGGGACCCGCCTTTACTTTTCTATTGATTTTGACGGCGTTTCAACGGCGCTCTTTACACGTGTTTTTCTGAAATGACTAAACTGCCCACTCAGGGTTCATGGTGATCATTAGAAAAGGGTACCTTCATTTACAAACCAACATTCCCAGCCCACATTTCGAGTGCTTCCGCTTTTTTTTCACAATTAGAGATGAGATAATAGGTCTATTATTATTATTAAACAATCAGATATTGATTCTCCATGCCACACATATCAATAACCACATTTACTATAATCCTATGATCATCTTATCTTTTGAATCAAAATCTGAACATTAGATGGTGGGCCAAAGATTTTCAAATCCTTATAAAAAAATTCGATTTTGGGTTGGGATTCTATACCTACCCAGCAGGTTTTTGGCTTCGACCGCCCGAAACAAAATCGAACCAGTTGGAAATGGGTTATGGCTTTTTGGTTTTAGGTCTGTTTCGGCTGGATATCGGTTAGGTTTCATAGACAGGTTTTCTAATTAATTTCGGTTTCAATTCTCGGTACAAAACTTGCACCCATAGCTTTAATCTCCAATTATAGTTGCTTGGCAGTCGGCACCTTTATAAAAAGAGTACATTTAAAGCCACTCGTTGAATCTTTGAGTTCACTCACGCTGAAACACATTAACTGCATTGAATCAGACGATGAAGATGATTTATCGTCCCAATATTTCACACGATGGATCTTGAGATCATGGGCGTCCCATCAGACGGTCTCTTTTTATTTCATGTGATATACACCCATAAAAATGACCTTAAAATCAATTTTGAACATATATGTGACATTAAGGTCAATTTTTTGAGATCCATGCCATGTGAAATAAAGCACTGACCATTTGATGATACACCCATGATTTCAAGATCCATCTTGTGAAAGATTGGGAGCATAAACGATTTCGACCATTTGATTTGGCGCAATCAATGCTATTTAGCATGGGTGAACTGAAAGATTCCGTGGGTGGGTTTAAAGGTACTCTTATAAAAAATAATAAATATAAAAAGCAATTGCAAATGGGTGTGGCTGGACACTTTTTGGCCCATTTATGGTCAGCTTGAGGGTGCAAGAGGGCTTGATTGGGCGTAAAACTCAGCACAACTAGACCTTAAAAATTTAGGGTAAGTGTATAACTAAGGGGATAGCTAGGGTTTTTTCTCTTTCTGATTTTGATCAATAATAATGATAAAATAGAGGAAATAATCACAAAATATAAATTTTATTATAACTTAGGAGCTACTACGCCATAGATTTGAGAGATTGCATATGAAAGAGGTTATTATATAAAATATTTAAAAGTTATATGAGGCTACAACTAGGGTTGCAACCAAGTCGGGCCGAGCCTGGCTCCGCTCTACCTTATACAAGCCGAACTGGAACTTGGCTCTGGCCCTTCGAGCTTAAAAAGTTTAAGCTCAAGTCGGTCGAGCCAAGCTTCGAGCTAAATAAGTTTTATTCTAATTTATTTTTTCCTACTATTGTTTTAAACATTATATTTTTTTTTTAATAGACGACAGCTTCAATAAAATTTAATAAATGAAAGCCCTAATATATTTTCATTCTTTAGTCCTTTTGAATTTAACGGATCAATTGGAGAAAAAGATGTTTAAGAGCATAGGTTATTGGTTGGTCAATTGCCGTGCTAGTGGTTGTTCATAAAGACGAGCGAGAAAGAACTCTAATGGTTGCGGGGAGAGAGAGAGAGAGAGAGGATCATAAAGATTATTTATTTATTACATATTTATCCATTATAAAGTAACTATTAATATAAGGGAAAAAAGTAAAATAAAAATAAACTTAAAATTATATATAATATATTTTATTATATATTAAAGTATTTCATACTATTAATCAAGCCGAGTTGAGCTTTGCAAGCTCAACTCTAGCTTGGCTCTACTTCAATCGAGCTTTCAAGAAAGAACTCGGCTCTGGTTCTCGAATCGAGCTTAAGAGAGCAAAAGCTCTCATTTTCGGGCCGAGTCGAGCCGAGCTATCGAGCTGGCTCGATTCTGTTGCAGCCCTAGCTACAACTACCATAAGCATTATACTAAGCAAGGTATCAAATATCGGTTGTTGTTTGATTCCTTCAGGTGCTGATTATTGTGTGGTGAAAACAAATTAAAACTAAAGTAAAATAAAAGAATGGATTCAGCACAACTAAAGTAATCCTAGACCTGCAAGATATATGGCCTATTGTAGCATGTTTTGATAAGTGAGAGTTTGTCCCACAGAAAAATTGATCTAGAATCCAAAATGGACTATAATAGTAGGCCTTCAGATCAGGCTACAGATCTGACAATCCTAAAGAAAGGGAGTTGGGTGTCACGACTACACTAAAGTAACTCTAACAAAAGAGAAATAAAATGTAGCACTATCCTAAAGAAATTATTAAAAAGAAGATGGTGATGGTGTGTGCCAAAATAAAATATAAAAAATGGTGAGAAGTAAGTAGGTTAAGTTTAGAGTTAAAGCAGTAATGTAACTCAGATTTAGTTTGTCTCTGTAGGGCTCCTTGCTGATACGCTATCAAAAGCCTCAACAAGGTAGAAGTCTCCAACTTAAGCAATGCCATTTGGGGTGCTCTTAAGGCTATAGGCTGTCCACTCAAATGGTCACAGGCTATCCTATAGAGTTTGTCAAATCTCATTGATCAAGTCAGAAGTTGCTAATCTAATCAAGATGAGTGGACTGATCATTTCCCCAACCACTGGACCAGATCAGGCCATGAATACTATTGCAGCACTACGTAATGTCAGTGCTACAAGCTCCCCAAATCTACACACAGATCTGGCTGACATCCATACGTATTCCAACTCATAAAATCCTAAGTGTTTTGCCAAGGCCAACGGCTCACTGGTCCCCATAAAAAGGACCATGTAACAGATTGAATAAGACTTTAGATTCAGCTGGTCATTGCTACAAAAGGCCTGCAATGACTCAGCCTCAAGTTGCAACTACTACAGATAAATCAGATCTAACATCTTATATCAGTTAGGTAAAACAGAGGGGAGCCAGTTCCTGTACAAAACCTCCTCACAAGGCTCTAGAAGCTCATGTGCAGGAGAAAAGAATCCTTCTCAAACATGTGGTTGGACAACACCTTAGGGCTATACTCTGTCCAATCAAATGGTCACAGGGTATCCCATTGGTCTGTCCATACTACAAAGGTCTGAGAAAGAACATATAAAATGTTGCAACCACCATAGTCCACAGGCCTTCGAGCACCCCAAATCTCACTACAGATCCAACATTGCTTTCTATTGGGCTATCAAACTAAGGGAGATCAGATGGTAAATAATAGATCTATTGGAAACTGAATGGGCTAGTCCCAAATACATGGATCCTATAGACATATAAGGGAACCATAAAATCTTTAGATTCAATTAGTCATTAAAACAACAATCTATTAATAAAAGCAAACCTTATAATGAACTGCCTCTAGGCTGCAGCCTGTACACAATTGCTCATCAAAAATCTCAATGTATATAAAACCTATTACAAAATTGAAATAGAACTAAGCCTAACTAGTTACAAGGGGATTAGCCAGCAAATGTTGGGTTCAGAGAGAAGAAAAATAAGAAAAAGAGATGATCAAATCGTAACCCTAACCCTAGCCTGCTGGAATTCTCAGCCGACAGAGGATGAAGGAAGGATTGATGATTAAAACTAAACTCTAAGTGTAGCTTATATACTCTGTCCATACGGCCTTGGCTCTGAAAGGATTAACCCTAATTGTTCCAGCAAATGTGGCACTGTTACGACCCTTGAATGCCTTAAGATGCGCGCCTCGAGAAGTGTGCCTTAGCCTTGAGAAAATCCCAAAAGGTCCCTTTGTTATAACTGAGAAGTGGAGAGGTCGTGCTTCACGGGGCTAGCATATGCATTGATTCATTCGCGTAGCTGCAAAGCCTTCGCGGAGTAGCCTTTGGCCGGTAGGAAGTGCTCACTCGCACAGTACATCTTCAGTTAATCACGTAGTTCCTTTACGCTGCAAAGCTGTCACGGAGATGATCTGGAGCGCCTAGATTTCTCGCATAGTAGAGCTTTAGAAGCTCTCTCTCTCGCTGAGTACTCGCTCAGGTATGTTCCTGCACTCGCGTAGTAACTGTTAAGGCTTCAGAGTGCGCGAGATCTGCGCAAGGAGAATTCTGGGCGTCTCTCTCTTCTTTGACTCGCAAGAAATCCGCGAGATAACTTTTTGTGCAGTATATATATGGACTCGCTAAGTTCTGCACGCGGTTGCTTTAAGGCTTGATCTTCGCGATGCCTTTACAACTCTCCTCTTGACTGTGCACCCCATCTGCGCGAGGGCATCTTCCACTGCATCCTTAGCTTCGCGAGGAAGCTCATAACTCTGTGAGATCTGTCTTTTGATACTCTGATGCATTGCACTTGTTGCTGTTGCAACCTTCTTCATTCTTAACTAACCTCATCCATCTGCTAGACTTTGGTCAATGATGATCAGCAAGTAAGTCACCATGGTGAGCACTACCAAGGTGTTCCCTTAGGCTTTGGCTCAGCTGTCATCCTTGCATGTATTTTCTCTCTTCTTTGGACTAAAAAGCAGGGATTTTGTATTAAGTTGCACAGATTATTGGTAACTACAAAATACACTTAACAAATGATTATTAGTTTGCTTCAAGGTCCATCAAAGGCTAGGTTAAGAGGTGAAAAGTGATACTTTTAAGTGAATAACACACCCCCAAACTTAATCTTTGCTAGTCCCTGATCAAAGGAAAATTTAAAATAACTATTCTAAGAATTTAAATGCCACTTTTGTAGGGAGCATAGATACATTTAGCATATGTACCAAGCCTTTTAAACCCCTAAGTGATCCCTAGTAGACGAGTGAAGTCTCCTGAGGGTTTTCAGTGAAGATACCCACAAACTTCTCAATAAAATAGCTAACATAAGTGCAAAATTATCAAGTTAACTGTTGAGAAACAGAGCATTAGTTCACCTTTGATTCAATAAAAATATGAGGAATTTAAACATAGGATATGCACATACATTTAATCATCACAGCTTCTACATAGATGCACATCATTTTCAATTAGCTCACAGCAAGGGAAAATATCACATGTAGGTCAGTACTGAGCTCATCATTAATTCAAAAATTAAGTTATAGGTCATGCCCAATACATTCACCATCAGACCCAATGCTTACCAGGGCATACTTCTCACAAGGAACTTTGAGGATTTTCATTTTCTCTCAAGCTCAAGAGCAGTTACAGGCCCCAAATGAGTCTGTAAGCATGAGCATAGGCATAACATCTAAGTTTTGGCATCATTGGCTAATCCTTACCATAGATTGGACAACTCTTTATCTCTGCATGACAGCTCATTCAACTTTGGATGATAGAGTCTTTTGACTGGGTTGTAATGTGGCTTATGGGATAGGTTATAAAGAATGGAAGGTTGAGAAGGGATTCAAAATTGAGAAATCAATAGGTGAAGGAGGTGATTCATGACTTCACCTCCTGTAATTCAACACCTTTTATTTTCTTTAAAATTCTTCAGCCTTGAAGTGGCCAGTTTCTCCTCTTATTTTTGATTTTTCAATGAACTTTTCCTCTTGACTCCTCTCTTATTCCTCTTTATTATTGTTTTTCTTTCTTTTGGATGCATTTTTCTTTTTATTTTTATTTTTTTGACTTGCCACCTCTATCCTCAGCTACTACACTGCTAAGCTTTAAGTATCTCTTCTCCATTCACCCAATGTTGACCTTATCTTGTCCATCTTCAGCTCCTCCTTTACCTTATGATTTCTCAGAGTGATGGTAGGTTTGAATCAGGTTCATAGGTTCAGGTACAAGTACTCAGGTGTATTTTGAAGAACATTGGAAATCAAGGCTCAAAAGGTGTGTGCACAAGGACAGTTGATTAGGGTTTGTCTGTTTGAGCTCAAACTGTCCAAGAGAAGGCCTTGATCCTTTCCTAGGTATCATGAGTGCTGTTAATTGTTTCAACTTGGAGGTGCCTAACTTCTAATGAGGGTATTGACTCAGCCAGTCCTTAGAGCTACAAAAATTACCTCAGTCACTCCTCAAAGAAAGGGGAGAAAAATTTTGTAGGCTTAAATCTCATTAGTTATGGTCTTCCATTTAACTGTTGGGTATGTCCTTACCTTTTTCTTTCTTTAATGATTCACTAAGTACTGATACAAGTGAGTTTTTTTGGTGTTCACATCATGGAAATGCTAAAATTAAAAAACTTGTAATGCTTAAAGTTTTGCAAAATTTTTAAATTTCTCAATTTTTTATGATTCTTAAGTGAACATGGCTCCATTTCTATCTTACTCACTTGATTATGCTACACTTAGGTTAACTGCTTCAATGGCATATCCTGCCACACCCCCAAACCTATGAGGAGCAGTGTCCTCACTGATTCAAAGTTAGATGTGGATGTGCAGTAGGTTTAAAACTAAGGTATGAAAAAGAAAATGATACAGTAGACAAAGAAAATACACAACACAAAACAAACAAATAGAAACAAACACAGTGAACAAAACAGAATAAAGAGCAATTTCATTATAACATCTAAAGTATGTACAAAGTAAGGGAAAGAACTACAAAATTCACACACTACTGCCTACTAAATACATGCGCACAATTTAATCATCAGAGTCCTTGGCTTCAGCAGATGGTTCCTGGATTCCTTTCCCCTTTGCTTGCTTCAAAGTAGCAGCCTTAGACAGTGGTCTTTTTGAAGTAGATTTTCTAGGCTTGGCTGTGCTTTTTCTTGTTAGAGTGGGGGAAGGTTTTGGGGTAGGTTCCTTGATTTTGAGTTCAGGTTTGACTGGGATAGGATCCTTTGCATCAGGAGCTGTTTGTTGGAGAGGTACATCTGGGTTTAGTTCTTTAAAAAGAGCTTCTACCAACTCTCGGTCAGTTTGTGCATTTGCTCTCTTCTCTAAAGCTGCAATAGTCACTCCATAATCATAAGCTCGCTCCTCAATTAGTCTCAGTCTCTCTTTCAGTTCCTTGATGACATCTTCCTGACTCTCAACTCTTTTCTTTGCTTCGTTGTATTGGACCATAATCTCTTTCCATCCTTGCTTGATTTCCTTTTTTTCAACCTTATGAGCAAGCATCAGGAGTTTAATTTTATCAAGGAGGGGCTGCTGTACTGTAGCTTTCAAGTCAGTCATGCCTTGAACTACATTTCTTTTTTTGTAGGCATTGGCTTTTATGGCTCTGATGAGGGTGGAGTAAGGGGGCATGGGAGTAGCAAAGATAGGATATATGGGTAGATCAGCAATGGAAGAGGGGCCAGCCTGTAATGGAAGGGGACTGGATGAGGACAGAAGTGGGGTGGAGGGAAGAGGGTGAGTGACATGAAGGGTAGGCTCCAGTATAGGTAGTTGAGGGTCAGGGTCAATTTGGGTGGAGGCATCTCTGAAGGTGATGGGAGAAGTTTCTTAGAGAGGTATAATGGGTATAAGAGCAGGTGGGGGGTTATTAATTGATGATTTCAAGATGCTGTTCAACCAGGAAGACATTGCAAAAATACTGGGGATCCCCGACAGTGGCGCTAAAAACTTGTTGTTTGATTCCTTCAGGTGCTGATTATTGTGTGGTGAAAACAAATTAAAAATAAAGTAAAATAAAAGAATGAATTCAGCACAACTAAAGTAATCCTAGACCTGCAAGATGCAGGGCCTATTGTAGCAAGTTTTAATAAGTAAGAGTTTTTCCCACAGAGAAATTGATCTAGAACCCAAAATGGGCTATAATAGTAGGCCTTCAGATCTGGCTACAAATATGATAATCCTAAAGAAATGGAGTTGGGAGTCACGACTATACTAAATTAACCCTAACAAAAAAGAAATAAAATATAGCCCTATCCTAAAGAAAGGGTTAAGAAGAAGATGGTGATGGTGTGTGCCAAAATAAAATATAAAAAAAAGGTGAAAAGTAAGTAGGTTAAGTTTAGAGTTAAAGCAGTAATGTAACTCAGATTTAGTCTGTCTCTACAGGATTCCTTGCTGAGACGCTATCAAAAGCCTCAACAAGGTAGAAGTATCAAACTTAACCCATGCCATTTGGGGTGCTCTTAAGGCTATAGGCTGTCCACTCAAATGGTCACAACCTATCCTATAGAGTCTGTCAAATCCCATTGATCAAGCCAAAAGTTGCTAATCTAATCAAGAGGAGTGGACTGATCATTTCTCCAACCACTGGACCAGATCAGGCCATGAATACTATTACAGTACTACGTAATGTCAGTGCTACAAGCTCCCTAGATTTGCACACAGATATGGCTGACATCCATAGGTATTCCAACCGATAAAATTCTAAGTGCTTTGCCAAGGCCAACGGCTCACTGGTGCCCACAAAAAGGACCATGTAATAGGTTGAATAAGGCTCTAGATTCAGCTTGCCATTGCTACAAAAGGCCTGTAATGACTCAGCCTCAAGCTGCAACTACTACAGAGAAATCAGATCTAACATCTGATATCGGTTAGGTAAAACAGAGGGGAGCCAGTTCCTGTACAAAACCTCCTCACAAGGCTCTAGAAGCTCATGTGCAGGAGAAAAGAATCCTTCTCAAACATATGGTTGGACACCACCTTAGGGCTATACTCTGTCCACTCAAATGGTCACAGGGTATCCCATTGGTCTGTCCATACTACAAAGGTCTGAGAAAGAACATATAAAATGTTGCAACCACCATAGTCCACAGGCCTCCGAGCACCCCAGATCTCACTATAGATCCCGCATTGCTTTCCATGGGGCTATCAAACCAAGGGAGATAACATGGTAAATAATAGATCTACTGAAAATTGAATGGGCTCGTCCCAAATACATGAATCCTATAGACATCTAAGGGAACCATAAGATCTTTAGATTCAATTAATCATTAAAATAGTAATCCATTAATAAAAGCAAACCTTACAATGAACTGCTTCTAGGCTACAGCCTGTACACAACTGCTCATCAAAAATTTCAATGTATATAAAACCTATTATAAAACTGAAATAGAACTAAGCCTAACTACTTACAAGGGCATTAGCCAGTAAATGCTGGGCTAAGAGAGAAGAAAAAAAAGAAAAAAAGATGATCAAACCATAACCCTAACCCTAGCCTGCTGGAACTATCAGCCGACAAAGGTTGAAGGAAGGATTGATGATTAAAACTAAACTCTAAGTGTAGCTCATATACTCTGTCCATACGACCTTAGCTTTGAAGGGATTAACCCTAATTTTTCTAGCAGACGTGGCACTATTATGACCCTTGAATGCCTTAAGATGTGCGCCTCGAGATCTGTGCATCGAGAAGTGTGTCATAGCCTTGAGAAATTTCCAAAAGGTCCCTGTGTTAAAACTGAGAAGTGGGGAGGCCGTGCTTCGCGAGGCTGGCATATGTATTAATTCATTCGCGCAGCTACAGAGTGTTGGCGAACTACCTTGCATTCAAAAAGGGGTTTAAATTCACTCAATTCAAGGCAGATCACACACACAGACCTGCAAGTACTCAGGGCCTGTTGTAGCAAGTTTAAAAGAGTAAGTAAGGGAATGTCCATAGGGAGGTGAGTTCCAAATATGGTAAATCTCCATATCTGAAAAGAGATCTGGCACCCTACCTAATACTAGGTTAGTAAAAGAAAGGGGAGAGGTTTTTAAAGGGTTGTCACTTAAATTAAACCACAAATAAAATGCAGAATTAACTGGGATCGAGTCCAGAGTTTAGATCTCACAATTGGAAGGAATTAAAAATAGAAAATGGAGAAGAACAGCTTGGAGTTTGGACTTACTGCAATTGGGTTGAGCAGATCGTGTTACAGGGGATTCAAAGCACACCAATCCCTCAGTTGGCTACAAGCACAACTGCAGAGTAGAAGAATCTACTATAAACCAAGGGATTTGACTGATCTTAAGGCTATGATCTATCCACTTCAATGGTCACAGAGCATCCTATAGACTTCATCCGACCTAAAGGTTTAAGGTGGAAGAATCCAAGTGAAATCAGAGATTGAACTGATCTTAAGGCTATGGTCCATTCACTTCAATGGTCACAGACCATCCTATAGATTTCCTCCAACTCAAAGGTTTCAATCAGAGCATTAAAACCACTACATATGCTGCAATTACCAGGTTACAGAAACAAGCAATTGCAAAGATATAAGATCTAGGGAGATCAAATGGTATCCAAGAGGTCTACCAGTTAAGTGGGTGAGTTGATCAACCAACTCCTCTACACAGATCCGATTGAGCACCAAATGAAACCAAGGGAACTATAGATCTAATTAAAACAATAAAACCAACATTTACATGATAGAAAACTCACTTTACAATGAAATGCTCTTAGATCTGTAGTCTATGCAACAATTGACCCACAAATAACACTCTCAACCTTACCCAATTACAGATCAGACCTTGCCCCTTGCTGCTCCAAGGGAGTTAGCCAACCATCATTGAGCTAAAGGAGGGAAAACAGAATTTTGTTGTAAGCCCTAATCTCCAGATTTCGATCTCCCCCAATTACAATTGAGGATCTCATTATATAGTTTTTCCCTCTCGTTTCTCCCGCCAATATTCCCTTCTAAAAGGTCCTCAGAGTTCATTAGAGTTCTGTCAGAGCATATGGGGCTGGTTAGGGTTTCCCAGGGCATCTTCAGGATCGTCGTGTCTGTCACCAAAGTGCCTCGGGTTATGTGCAGCAGGTCACCAAGTTATAGCGTGTGAACAGCCTATTTTTTGAGAAGTTCTTCACACGATTTTGACAGGTTGAGGAAGCTTCCGACAGGTTCCAATGGAGCTTTTTTATCCTTTTGCTAGGTTCTCAGATCTCTTCGATAGGTTTCAATAGGATGAGCCTTCTCTTATGCTTCAACGTTCTCTGCCCCTTTGTTTGGAGCATTCGATAGGTTGGGAAAGCTTTTCGACAGGTTCAACTCTGTATGCTAGCATTTCGATAGGATTGCTCTCACTCCTGTCGAAATGTTCAAGTACCTCCTGATAGGTCTGAGCTCCAGCTTCTCCATCTCGATAGGTTCAGGCAACCATCCGATAGGTTCCCTTTACACCTCAGGCAGGCTTTTGATAGGATGATTTCTTTCTTTCTTTCAGCTGCTTGATAGGTTCTTGGATCCTATCGAACTTCTTAACCCGCACGAATTCTTCCTTTCTCTGTCTTCAGATCCTATCAAAACCCTTTCATCTGCACGAATTCTTTCATTTTTAGCCCTTAGCTCCTATCGAAGCCATCAGATAACCTCTTGATAGGATGTTTTCTGCTTGCTTTCACTTCCTTAACTCTGCCCTGCTGTTGCCACATGCCCCAAGTGGCCAATGGTGTGTATCCCTCTTATGTGTCATTGCTGGGTCTGCACTGGCTGAGAGGTGGACTTCTTTGTGCAACATTTTTGAGTGATTTTCTACACTATTCCTGTCTTTTATTGCTATCTACAAAACAGACTCAACAGGTGTTTATTAGTGTGCTCATAGGTCCATCAAAGGTCAGGTTAAGGGATGAAAACTGACATTTTTCACTACTTAACACAGGGCCTTCGCGGAGTAGCCTTTAGCTGGTGGGAAGTGCTCACTTGCATAGTACATCTTCAGTTAATCGTGTAGTTTCTTTGCGCTTGTTGTCAGATTTCTGAGTGTGTGCTTACTTTATTGGTTGGTGGTGAAAGTCATTTGAAAATCAAAGAAAGAGTAAAACATGAGATGGAATCAGCACAACTAAGAAATCCTAGACCTGCAAGATACAGGGTCTATTGTAGCAAGTTTTGATAAGAGTTTGTCCCACAGGGAAAGGTGATCTACAGCTCCAAAGGAGCCATCTCTAGTAGTCCCTCCAGATCTGACTACAGATCTGGAAGTCCTAAAAGGAGGGGAGTTTAAGGTCACTTATTCTAAGTATTCTAATGTCTAAACTACATAAAGGGTTGAGAGGATGGATGGAGTGTAGAAAATAAATATAAAAGGGTGAGAAGTATGTTATTGAACCCAGATCAGAGGAGTTTTGTAACTCAAATTCAGATCTGATGCTATAGAAATCCTGTCCAGTGGCTATATTATCACCACTGAGGAGAAAGGATCCAACCCATCACTCTGCCATGATTCCACCCTTAAGGCTATAACCTGTCCACTCAAATGGTCACAGATTATCCCATAGGGGAACCACTATCCAGGGATGGGTCAAAAAAAGTTAATCATTGTAGGCACTATTTCATCCAGGCTACCAACTCAAGAATCCATAGGGAACCTCAACCTCTAAGGCTCTATATGTGGGGCTAAGGCTGTATAGGACCATGATAGCCCAGACATATAGAACTAGCAAGAGACTGAGTACAACCTTCGATCTAGTTGTCCCTTGCTTGAGTGAGGCTACAATGGTCCAGTCACCAGCCTACAATCTCTATAACCAGATCAGATCCAACATCTGATGGCGGATCTATACAAATGTAGGGGAGTCTGCCTCTGTACAATCTCCCACCAGGCTCCTACAAGCTCAGGTGTAAAGAAGAATGATCAATCTTGGATCGGTGGATTAGAATCACCCTAAGGCTATAATCTGTCCACTTAAATGGTCACAGACTATCCAAGGGGTTATCCTCCTCATGGAGCCTAAGACAAAACAAGAATATCGCTGCTACCACCATGGTCACAAGGCTACCAGCTCAAGCTTCGATGGGGATTTCAGATCTAGTGGGTCCTGTGGTGGGGCTAAGGCTGTATAGGACCATGATAGCCCAGACACACAGGCCACTTGGATCTGAATGGCCCTTAGAATCAGTCCTCCATTGCCTTGAAACACAGCCAAAGCAATGGCGGATCACAAGGTAGCAGCCTTGCACAGAGCATCTCACATACAAACATAAATCTCACAAAGTACAGATCCTATTACAGAACTTCCATTAATCTAGTTCAAAATACACCCAAAGACATAGCCATCAAGTGCTGGACTATGGAGAGAAGGAAAAAGAAAAAGAAAACTACTTACAACTACAGAAAGAAAAACTAAACGATCTCAGATCAGGTCTCCCAGAAATGAGATGGGTTCCTAGCTATTCCAGGATGTAGAAAGAAAAGAATCTCTAAGCTCTTCAAACCTAAGCTAAGTGTGGGTATTTATAGCAGTGGTGTGGCGGCGCATTAGGGTTAGGAAACCCTAATTTTAATGATGCCACGTGGCTGAATAGTGATCCTCCGATGCCTTAGGGCATGTGCACAGAGATTTGAGCGTGGGAGTGCGTGCCCTAATCGCTGGAAATTCCTAGAAAGTCCTCAGCTGAAGAGATGGAAGTTTGAGGTTCAGAGCTTCGCTAGGTAGCCATTATTTTCCAGACTTGTCGCGTGGTAGCTTTTGTTCTTCGCTAGGATGATTTGAAATTAAAGGTTCTGCCTTCGCGAGGTTGGCTTGGTTTGCTCTTCAGGCAGTTACGAGGTTGAGTGGACATCAAAGCCTCAGATGTCGCGAGGTTGGAGCTTAAGCAGTCGCGAGGTTGATCTTCACGAAGATAGATTTAAATAACATGAGAACTTCGCGAGCACTTATCTTCACTGGGCTTCGCGAGTTACCTCGCGAGGCTTGGATGAGTTCTGAACTGTGCGAGGTTCCATGTCTTAACTGATCTTCTCGAGGGTGGCTTTGACTTTACAAGGACGCTTTCTTCTTGAATGGCGCGAGAATTGCGCGAGGAGTTCTCTTCTGATAGTTGCATCTCGCGGATCGCATGCGACACCGCACGAGGAGTCTTCTAAGCTCTTCTCGCTCGAGTGAACTACGATTGAGAGAAGTCTGCTTTGAACTGCGCGAGACTGCGAGAGGTGTTCTATTCTTGAGCTGCGCGAGTTTATGTTTCTGAAGCTCTTCAGTCAATCATCTGTGTGAGAAGTTGTTGTAGAGTCTTGGGAAGCTCAGTTGGACTGCGCGAGACTCATTTTCAGGTTTGGATTCAGACTTCATCCTTCTGAGGGACTTCTGGTGCCAAAACAGGCTTTTTAGTAGGATTCCTGGCCTTATTTCATTGCTGGGTACTACCTACATAAAACACTTAACAAGGACTTATTAGGTGGCTATGGGTCTAATCAAAGGTTAAGTTAAGGGGTGAAAAGTGGTACTTTTTAGGTCTTAACACACCCCCAAACCTAATCTTTGCTAGTCCCTTAGCAAAGCTACATTAAACCTAATGTAAAAATTAAATGCCACTTTCGTAGGGAGCACAGATACATTTAGCATATGTACCAAGCCTTTTAAACCCCTAGGTGATCCCTAGTGGAAGAGTGAAGTCTCCTGAGGGTTTTAAGTGAAGACACCCACAAACTTCTTCAATGAAACAGTTAACAAAAGTGCAATATCATCCAATGAGCAATCAAGGGGCAGACTTAGTTTACTCTTGCATCATTAAGCATAAAAGAAATTGATTTCATTGGTTGCACAGTAACTTAAATAGCATAAAATCTTCATGATTGCACAACATTTCCAATTAGTTTATAATCACAGAAAACCGCACTAGTGTGTGCCAGCACTGAGCTTATCCTTAGGTCAAAACTTAGGTTAAGGTCATACATAATGCATTCAAGTTCAGACCCAAAAACTTTGCAGGGCATACTCTCATAAGGGTTTTGTTGAGGGGTTCATTCTCTCACAGGCTCAAGAGCAGTTACATCTCTCAAATGGGTCTGTAAGCATGAGCATAGGCAGAGTTCTTAAGTGCTGACATCATTGACAGTTCCTCACCATAGATTGGATAACTCTTTATCTTCACATGACAGCTCACTCAACTTTTGGATCACAAGGGCTTTTAACTGGGCTGTAATGTGGCTTATGGAGTGGGGTTGAAAGAATGGAGGGTTGAGAAGGGGTTCAAAATTGAGAAATCAGTAAGTGACAGAGGTGATTCATGACTTCACCTTCTTAAATTCAGCTCCTTTCATCTTCTTTGAGATTTTCAGATTTGAAGTGATCAGTTTCTCTTCTTGATTTTGATTTTCCAATGAAAGTTCCTCTTGACTCCTCCCTTACTTCTCTTCATTGTTATTTTTGTTTCCTTCTTGTGAAATTTTTTGATTTTGATTTTATTTTATTTTTTGTTTTTACTTTTCAGAAATGCCACCATGCTCCCAATTATCATATTGCCAGATTTGAGGTATTTCTTTTCCATTCACCTACTGTTGACCATAGCTAGTCCATCTTCAAAATTTTCTCCTTTACCTTCTGAATTCTCAGAGTGAGGGTAGGCTGAAGCAGGTTCATAGGTTCAAGTTCAAGTACTCAGGTGTATTTTGAAGAAATTTAGGATTTAAAGCTCAAAGGGGGTATGGACAAGGGCAGTTACTTAAGGGTTGGTCTTATTAGGCTCAAACTGTCAAAGAGAAGGTCTTGATCCTTTCCTCAGTTTCATGAGTACTGTCAGTTGTTTCAACTTGGATTTACCTAACCTCTAGTAAGCACAATGACTCAGTCAGTCTTTAGAACTAGAAGGGATTGCCTTGGTTACTCCTCAAAAGATGGAATTTTTTTTTTATATAGGCCCAATTCTCACTGGTTATGGTCTTCCTTTGAACTTTTAAGTATGTCCTCACCTTTTTCTCTCTCTACTAATTCACTAAGTGCTGATACAAGTGAGTTTCCTTGGTGATATTATCATGGAAATGTGGAGTATTAGAAGTTTATAATGTCCAAGGTTTGCAAAAATTTTAAACTTCTTATTTTCATGATTCTTAAGTGAACAGAGGTCCATTTCCATATTGCTCAGATGAGTCTGCTGCACTTATGTTAGCTATTCCATTGGCAGGATCTGCCTGGCACACCCCCAAACCTATGAGAAGCAGTGTCCTCACTGGTTCAAAGGTGTCTGTGCAGCAGAGTTATTACAGCATAGAAGACGAGAACAAGAAATAAAGTAACCAAGAATAGAAAACTGTACAGCATATCAGAAAAGGAAAATTTCATTAAGATTAAAAGAAAATTACAAAAACGGAGGAGGGAAGGAGAGAGAGATCAGGGGTGAGGGGGTTGAGAAGGTGGGGGAGGGGGTGGAGTGGAGGGGGCAGGGGATGGCTCTGTCTTTTGCTTCTTCTTCTGTGGCTGAAGCTTTTCCTCCTCCTCCTTGGCAAGGATTTGTAGAACCTCCTCGTATTCATCCCAGAGGGGTTGGAGGGGATCCGTCTCTTTAGGTGGCGGCGGGTCCAACCACATCGGGTAAAACTTGTTAGGCAGCGCATCCGACTTGTCATATGTCATGATTAGGATTAGGGAAGGACCGCTAGGGTGAGAGGAGATAGGATGCGATGAAGATGAACAGGGCCTCCCTGTGTATTTAAAGGAGAGGATGGTGGAAGATGAAATGGTTGAATAACATCCAAGTCGCCGCAATTAATTGAGAGTGAGTTGGGAAACGTCAAGTCCCAGCAGTCAGCGTGGGAAATGACAAATGCATTAGACTCGCGCAGCTGGGTAAGGGGATCACGAGATATCAGAATTGCGTGATTATGGGAGTTAGAGCTGGAAGTGCGCGAGAGATTCTGCAGCATTGAAACTTGTGACAACGAAAGAAATGGTCTATGCAAATTGCGCGAGTCTTCCCAAATCACAATTTGGAATGCGCGAGGGCCTAGTGCCAAACAGGGGCCCTATAGTTAGTGCAGCCTACTCATCACAAATATTCACATAATATGCATTCAAATTTGAAAATCAGTAATTCATAGAAGAAGAAGAATAAATCATACCAATCCCACATAAACTCTATCAAGCTCAACAATATCAAACTCCACATAACCCCTAAATTTTCCTAGAACTTAAGGTAGAAACAAAAGTAGTATAGTACAACATGGATATAACTGTGGGTCAGGTAGATGTAGGGCTCCCATGAAAATGAATAGTGCTCATAGGATCAGCAGGTTGTTCAATGCAAGGCTTAAGCCTCTGACCATTCACTTTGAAGGTCCTCCCAGATTTGGGATCCTTGACTTCCGCAGCACTAGATGGGGAAACATTCAAGACAACATAGGGACCTTCCCATCTGGATTTTAATTTGCCAGGAAAGAATTTTAGTTTGGAGTTGAGTAACCAAACCTTACCACCCGGTTCGAAGCTTTTTCTCAGCAAGCCCTTGTCGAAGAAAGCTTTAGCCCGTTCCTTGTAGATCCTGGCATTGGTGTAAGCATCCATCCTCAGCTCATCCAATTCCGACTGTTGTAATGACCTGTGATGACCAGCAGAAGTTAGGTCCATGTTCAAATTATTAATGGCCCAATAGGCCTTGTGTTCTAACTCTACTGGGAGGTTGCAGGCCTTGCCATAGACCAGTCTGAATGGGGACATTCCAATGGGAGTCTTATAGGCAGTCCTATAGGCCCACAGTGCATCATCCAGTTTCTCAGCCCAATCTTTCCTGTTAGTCCTAACTGTTTTCTCAAGGATGTGCTTGATTTCCCTATTGGAAATTTCAACTTGCCCACTTGTTTGTGGGTGGTAGGGAGTAGCAATCCTATGGGTCACAGAATATTTCTTGAGCAAGCTCTCGAAATTCGATTCTGAAATGGCTACCCCATAGCGATAATAGCTCTAGGGGTTCCAAATCTTGAGAAAATGTTGAGCTTTACAAATTTGAGAACCACCTGGTTATCATTGGTTCTTGTGGCAATGGCTTCTACCCATTTGGAAATATAGTCCACTGCCACTAAGATGAAGTGGTAACCATTAGAGGGAGGAAAGGGGCCCATGAAGTCAATTCCCCATACATCAAACAGTTCTACAACAAGGATGGGCTGTAAAGGCATTGAATTTCTTTTGGACAACCCTCCTAATTTCTGACATCTCTCACATGCCTTGCAGTGTGTGTATGCATCCTTGAATAAGGATGGCCAGTAAAAACCACACTGCAGGACCTTGTCAGCTATTTTTCTCCCACTAAAGTGGCCTCCACAGGCATTTTCATGGCACATGGCCAGAATACTGGGGATATCACTTTCGGGAACACATCTGCGGATGATCTGGTCGGCACAGTACTTGTATAGGCAAGGTTCCTCCCAGAAAAAATATTTGACCCTTGAGAAGAACAGGTCTTTATCCATTTTGGTCCAGTGGGGAGGAATCTTTCCTATAACTAGATAATTGACAATGTGTGCAAACCAAGGGACTAAGGATTGGATGGCAAATAATTGCTCATCAGGGAAGGCATCATTTGTAGGGCCATCCAGGCATTTCTCCAAGATAATTCTGGACAAGTGGTCAGCCACCACATTCTCCACACCCTTTTTGTCCTTGATTTCGATGTCAAACTCCTGTAGCAGGAGTATCCATCTAATCAGCCTAGGCTTAGCATCTCTCTTGGACAGTAGGTACTTCAATGCCGAATGGTCAGTGAAGATTACAGTTTTAGATCCTAGTAGGTAGGCTCTAAATTTGTCAACAGCGTAAACCACTGCTAGAAGCTCTTTCTCAGTTGTGGTATAGTTCAGCTGAGCTTCAGCAAGTGATTTGCTGATATAAGCAATGACCACAGGCAGTTTATCTTTTCTTTGGCCCAAAACAGCACCTAATGCCAAGTCTGATGCATCACACATCAGCTCAAAAGGTAGGGTATAGTCTGGTGTTTGGAGTATAGGAGCAGAGGTGAGGCAGATTTTCAATGTTTCAAAAGCCTTAAGACAGTCAGCAGAAAAGTCAAAGGGCACATCCTGGCAGAGCAGGTGGCACAATGGCTTAGCAATTTTGCTGAAGTCCTTAATGAACCTCCTATAAAATCCTGCATGCCCCAGGAAGGATCTGATTTGCTTGACTGTTTTTGGAGGGGGCAAATTGGCAATGAGATCCACTTTGGCCTTGTCTACCTCAAGCCCTTCTTTAGAGACTACATGGCCCAACACAATGCCTTGTGTTACCATGAAGTGGCTCTTTTCCCAGCTTAAAACCAAATTGGTTTCCTCACATCTTTGCAAAACTAGGCTGAGGTGCTGTAGACACTGGCCAAAGCTGTCCCCATAGACAGAAAAGTCATCCATAAAAATCTCCAAAAACTTGTCAATCATATCAGAGAATATGGCATACATACACCTCTGAAAAGTGGCTGGCGCATTACAGAGTCCAAAAGGCATCCTTCTGTAAGCAAAGGTGCCAAAAGGACAGGTAAAGGTGGTTTTCTCTTGGTCTTGAGGATGCACAGGGATTTGGTTGTACCCTGAGTACCCATCAAGAAAACAGTAAAAAGCTTTTCCAGCCAATTTGTCCAGAATTTGATCAATGAAGGGGAGAGGGAAATGGTCCTTTTTGGTTTTAGAGTTGAGCTTCCTATAATCAATGCACACTCTCCAGCCAGTGGTTGCCCTGGCTGGCCTCAACTCTCCGATTTGATCTTAATCCTTTGTTATGCCAGATTTCTTGGGCACCACCTGGATAGGTGCCACCCAATGAGAATCAGAGATGGGGTAAATCACCCCTGCATCTAGCAATTTAATGATTTCCTTGAGGACCACTTCCTGCATGTGAGGATTTAACTTCCTCTGTATTTCCCTGGAGGGTAGTGCTCCCTCCTCAAGATGAATCCTATGCATGCAGATTGATGCATCTATTCCTCCCAGATCGGCAATGGTCCAACCAATTGCCTTCTTGTGCTTTCTCAAAACTGTTAGTAATTCATCTTCCTGCTCATTGGTAAGGGAGGAAGAGATAATCACAAGAAGCCTATCACCTTTCTCAAGGAAGGCATACTTTAATGTTTCTGGAAGCTTCTTGAGTTCCAGATCAGGGGCCTGTTGGGTGGATGGAAAAATTGGTGCATTGGAGGTTGGAGGAAGAGGTAGCAATGTAGGTTTCCAACTGGAATGCTGCACTGAGCCCACAGAAGACTTCGATATGGTCATGTCTTTTGATCTCTCTGGGCTCTCTTCCTCCACCATGTCCCAAATTTTAACTAAATTCCTGACAATGTTGCCCCACTCTAGCAGAGTGGGCAATTCCTCTTCCACAATTTCCTCTAGTACATCCACTGCAAAGCTCTCCTCATTGTCCATCTGAGGGTACTTTGCACTGTTGTACACATTCAGCTCAACTTTCATATGTCCAAACGTTACCTCCATTACTCCAGACCTGCATTGGATGCAGGCATTGGCAGTGGCCAAGAAAGGCTTGCCCAATATAATAGGTATGAGATTTGGGCTATTGCTGCACCCCATGTCCAAAACTAAGAAGTCGGCAGGGTAGAAAAACTTATCCACTCCCACCAAGACATCTTCAACCATTCCCAGAGGTTTCCTCTCAGATCTATCAGCCATCATCAGCACAATGGGGGTAGCTTTCAGCTCCCTCAAACCTAGTTGCAGATATACACTGTATGGCAACAGGTTAACACTGGCTCCAAGGTCTAAAAGGGTTTTTCCAATTATATGGTCCCCAATTACGCAGGGAATAGTGGGTATCCCTGGATCTTGCAACTTCTCAGGCATTGATATGTTAAATACAGAATTCACTGTATCAGTTGCAAAGACCTTTTTGGACACATGGCCTCTAGCCTTTCTCTTTTGGGTGCAGAGGTCTTTCAGGAACTTGACATAGGCTGGGACTTGTTTAATTGCCATAAGCAGGGGTAAATTGATTTTCACTTGCCTGAAGGTCTCCATCATTACCTCCATCTGGGCATTCCCTTTATCAAAAGGGATAGGACCATCCAAAGCCTGAGGAAATGGCAGCTGAGGTTCTGCTGGTTCCTCAGCTGCTAGCCCATGACTAAACTTCTGTTTCTTTCTTTTTTCATATTTTTTCCTGTCATGCTCAACTCTGACCTTTATTATTTTTCTCCTGCTGCAAGGTGGCAGGCACTTCTTGGCTTTGTGGTCCAACAACTTCTCTATTATGATCATTTGCATCATCTGTGGAAATTGCCTCTCTGATGCATTTACCACACAGTTGTCTACGGCTGCCAGACCTTAGGGCAGTGACAGCATTGGTGTCCTCAAACTTTGAGGAAGCTTCCTCAATTAAAAACTGACCCTTGGGGTTAGTTATTGGCTGGCGGGGCAACCTGCCTTCATCTCTCCTAGCCAAGGCTTTTGACATTTGGCTCATCTGCTCTTCCATTTTCTGGAGGCTCTGACCATGAGAATCCACAGTCTGAGCCAAGGAACCCAAGTTTTACAATGAAGTCAAGACTTGGTCCTCAAAAGAAACATTTCTAGGTTAAGAAGGGGGTAAGACCAATTGATTTTTACTGCTGATGGGGCTGCTGATGGTGTTGGAAGGTAGACCTAGGGGCATTCCCTTGATTGAACTGCAGCTGTGGCCTTTGTGGTAAGGCCAACATCTGCTGGGACTGCATGTAGTTGTCTTGCCTCCACCTCAGATTTGGGTGGTCTCTCCATTGGTAACCAGCATTTTGGTGCTGGTATCCATATGACTGCCTATTGTAGCCCCCAAATTGTTGTTGGCCATAAGATTGAGCAGCAGCAGCATGTTCCAAAACCAATTCAGGAAATTGCCCTGCAGATGGACATTCCTCCACTGTGCTGTGGGGACTGACATATCAGACATGCCTCCGCCACATGAGCAGCCCTTCTGGGTTGCATCACAGTCAATAATTTGTCAAACTTCATAGAGAGGTTTGCCATCTGCAGCTGTAGGTCATTGTTTCCAGACACCTCATAAACTTTTCCTCTTGATCCAGCAGCAGGCCCCACCTTTGACTCAGATTCCTGACTAGTTCTTGCCAGGGATGGCTTTTGAAAAGCATTCACACTAATCACCTCAAACAATTCCCATGCCCCCTCAGCAGTCTTGTGCATGTAGGATCCACCACAAGAGGCATCAACCATATCTCTATTTTTCTCATCAATCCCATTGTAGAAGCTTTGTACAAGCTGCCACTCTGGGATCTTGTGGTGGGGGCATTATTTGAGCATCTCTTTAAACCTATCCTGTGACGTTAAAATCCTCAATTGGGGATTGAGCAAGCATGAATCTCTTTCCTCAAGCGGCTAGTTTTGGTCTCGAGGGAAGAACTTGGTTAGGAACTTGGTGCAGTCTTTCCATGAAGCAATGCTATTGTTGGGAAGAGTGGTCGACCAGTCTTGGCCTATCCTTGAGAGAAAGGGAAAGAGTCTGAGCCTAGTAGCCTCGGGTCCCAAACGATGATATTAAAAGTGATGCACAAGGCCAAGAATGGTCAATATGCTTGTAAGGGTCCTCTTTGCTAAGCCCATGGAAAGGGGCATCTGGATGATTGAAGTTTTTATTTCATAGTTCCCACGAACATCGAGAAATTGAATGCTAAAAGGGGAGTTATAGTCATCCGGAGCATTCAACTCCTTGAGGGTTCTGGGTTGTTCTTCACCCATAATTGCTGTCACAGATTCACTTGGGGGCTCTCCTGTGGTGTGTCTGTCTCTCCTAAGTCTCCTTCCCCTTTCTAACTCAGGGTTAAGAGGCTCTAAAGCAGGGCCGAGGGATCTCCTCCCTAGCATACAAGCACACCAACAACAAGGAAAGCTTCTTGCAGGCACATTGCAAAAGAATAATTGTACACTAACAAATTTATCTAACTAGTTTACAGCTATTTAAAGAATATATTTAAAACTATCCTAGATACTGCTAGAATTTTTTTTAAGAAAGATAGACAGAGCTTTAAAAGTCAGAGAGTTTACAAACAGAGGTAGCTAAGCTCCACTTGCAGTCCAACTATCCTTCACTGCTACTGTCTAGATCTGCAAGAAAGATTCAAAATTATGTCAGCAGTATCAATTATTCATATGTGCAAAGAATACTAAGAATACAAAAACTAAGGGTCTACTAATAGATCATCTGTCCCCGACAACGACGCCAAAAACTTGTCGGATTTCTGAGTGTGTGCTTACTTTATTGGTTGGTGGTGAAAGTCATTTGAAAATCAAAGAAAGAGTAAAACATGAGATGGAATCAGCACAACTAAGAAATCCTAGACCTGCAAGATACAGGGTCCATTGTAGCAAGTTTTGATAAGTAAGAGTTTGTCCCACAGGGAAAGGTGATCTACAGCTCCAATGGAGCCATCTCTAGTAGTCCCTCCAGATCTGACTACAGATCTGGCAGTCCTAAAAGGAGGGGAGTTTAAGGTCACTTATTCTAAGTATTCTAATGTCTAAACTACAGAAAGGGTTGAGAGGATGGATGGAGTGTAGAAAATAAATATAAAAGGGTGAGAAGTATGTTATTGAACCCAGATCAGAGGAGTTTTGTAACTCAGATTCAGATCTGATGCTATAGAAATTCTGTCTAGTGGCTACATTATCACCACTGAGGAGAAAGGATCCAACCCATCACTCTGCCATGATTCCACCCTTAAGGCTATAACCTGTCCACTCAAATGGTCACAGATTATCCCATAGGGGAACCACTATCCAGGGATGGGTCAAAACATAACCAGTAAACCATTGCAGGCACTATTTCATCCAGGCTACCAGCTCAAGAATCCATAGGGAACCTCAACCTCTAAGGCTCCATATGTGGGGCTAAGGCTGTATAGGACCATGATAGCCCAGACACATAGAACCAGCAAGAGACTGAGTACAACCTTTGATCTAGCTGTCCATTGCTTGAGTGAGGCTACAATGGTCCAGTCACCAGCCTACAATCTCTATAACCAGATCAGATCCAACATCTGATGGTGAATCTATATAAATGTAGGGGAGTCTGCCTCTGTACAATCTCCCACCAGGCTCCTACAAGCTTAGGTGTAAAGAAGAAGGATCCATCTTGGATCGGTGGATTAGAATCACCCTAAGGCTATAATCTGTCCACTTAAATGGTCACAGACTATCCCAAGGGTTATCCTCCTCACGGAGCTCAAGACAAAACAAGAATATCGCTGCTACCACCATGGTCACAAGGCTACCAGCTCAAGCTCCCATGGGGATTTCAGATCTAGTGTGTCCTGTGGTGGGGCTAAGGCTGTATAGGACCATGATAGCCCAGACACACAGGTCACTTGGATCTGAGTGGCCCTTAGAATCAGTCCTCCATTGCCTTGAAACACAACCAAAGCAATGGCGGATCACAAGGTAGTAGCCTTGCACAGAGCATCTCACACACAAACACAAATCTCACAAAGTACAGATCCTATTACAGAACTTCCATTAATCTAGTTCAAAATACACACAAAGACATAGCCAGTAAGTGCTGGACTATGGAGAGAAGGAAAAAGAAAAAGAAAACTACTTACAACTATAAAAAGAAAAACTAAACGATCTCAGATCCGGTCTCCCAGAAATGAAATGGGTTCCTAGCTATTCCAGGATGTAGAAAGAAAAGAATCTCTAAGCTCTTCAAACCTAAGCTAAGTGTGGTTATTTATAGCAGTGGTGTGGCGGCGCATTAGGGTTAGGAAACCCTAATATTAACGATGCCCCATGGCCGAATAGTGATCCTTCGATGCCTTGGGGAGTGTGCACGAAGATTTAAGCGTGGGAGTGCGTGCCCTAATCACTAGAAATTCCCAGAATGTCCTCAGCTAAAGAGATGGAAGTTTGAGGTTCAGAGCTTCGCTAGGTAGCCATTGTTTCCAAGACTTGTCGCGTGGTAGCTTTTGTTCTTTGCTAGGATGATTTGAAATTGAAGCTTTTGCCTTTGTGAGGTTGGCTTGGTTTGCTCTTTAGGCAGTCGTGAGGTTGAGTGGACATCAGAGCCTCAGATGTCGCGGGGTTGGAGCTTAAGCAGTCGCGAGGTTGATCTTTGCGAAGATAAATTTGAATAGCGTGAGAACTTCGCGAGCACTTATCTTGACTGGGCTTTGCGAGTTACCTCGCAAGGCTTTGATGAGTTCTGAACTGTGCGAGGTTCCATGTCTTAACTGATCTTTGCAAGGGTAGCTTTACCTTCGTAAGGATGCTTTCTTCTTGAATGGTGTGAGAACTGCACGAGGAGTTCTCTTCTGATAGGTGCATCCCGTGGCGACTGCGCGAGGAGTCTTCTAAAGCTCTCTCTTCTCAATCGTTCTGAGTGAATTGTGTGTGATTGAGAGAAGTCTGCTTTGAACTGCGCAAGACTGCGCGAGGTGTTCTATTCTTGAGCTTCGCGAGAGCTGCGCGAGTTTATGTTTCTGAAGCTCTTCAGTCAATCATCTGTGCGAGAAGTTGTTGTAGAGTCTTGGGAAGCTCAACTGGACTGTGCGAGATTTATTTTCAGGTCTGGATTCAGACTTCATCCTTCTGAGGGACTTCTGGTGCCAAAATAGGCTTTTTAGCAGGATTCCTGGCCTTATTTCACTGCTGGGTACTACCTACATAAAATACTTAACAAGGACTTATTAGGTGGCTATGGGTCTAATCAAAGGTTAAGTTAAGGGGTGAAAAGTGGTACTGTTCAGGTCTTAACAGCGCTGCAAAGCTATCACGAAGATGATCTGGAGTGCATGGATTTCCCGCACAGTAGAGCTTCAGAAGCTCTCTCTCTCACTCATTGAGTACTCGCGCAGGTACATTCTTGCGCTCGTGTAGTAACTGGTAAGGCTTCAGAGTGCGTGAGATCTGTGCGAGGAGAATTTTGGGCGTCTCTCTCTTCTTTGGCTACGCAAGAACTCGGTGAGGTAACTTTTTGTGCAGTATACATATGGACTCGCTAAGTTCTGCGCGTGATTGTTTTAAGGCTTGATCTCTGCGAGAACTTCGCGATGGCAAATTATGAGGATTTTAAATTGTGAGATCTTCGTGATGTCTTTACAGCTCTCCTCTTGACTGCGTGCCCCATCTAAGCGAGGGCATCTTCCACTACATCCTTAGCTTTGCGAGGAAGCTCCTCAATTCTGCAAGATCTGTCTTTTGATACTCTGATGCATGACACTTGCTGCTGTTGCAGTCTTCTCTATTCTCAGCTAACCTCATCCATCTGCTAGACTTTGGTCAATAATGACCAACAAGTAAGTCACCATGGTGAACACTACCAAGGTGTTACCTTAGGCTTTGGCTCAACTGTCATCCTTGCATGTATTCTCTCTCTTCTTTGAACCAAAAAGCAGGGATTTTGTATTAAGCCGCACAGATTATTGATAACTACAAAACATACTTAACAAATGATTATTAGTCTACTTCAAGGTCCATCAAAGGCTAGGTTAAGAGGTGAAAAGTGATACTTTTCAGTGAATAACATACCCCTAAATCTAATCTTTGCTAGTCCCTAAGCAAAGGAAAATTTAAAACAACTATTCTAAGAATTTAAATACCACTTTCGTAGGGAGCACGGATGTATTTAGCATATGTACGAAGCCTTTTAAACCTCTAGGTGATCTCTAGTGGAGGGGTGAAGTCTCCTGAGGGTTTTCAGTGAAGATACCCACAAACTTCTCAATAAAACAACTAATAGGAGTGCAAAATTATTAAGTTAGCTATCGAGAAAAAAAACATTAGTTCACCTTTGATTCAACAAAAATATGAGGAATTTGAATATATGATATGCACAAACATTTAATCATCACAACTTCTATATAGATGCACATCATTTCCAATTAGCTCACAACAGGAGAAAACATCACATGTAGGTCAGTACTAAGCTCATCATTAATTCAAAAATTAGGTTATAGGTCATGCCCAATACATTCACCATCAGACCCAATGCTTACCAGGGTATACTTCTCACAAGGAACTTTGAGGGTTTTCATTTTTTCTCAAGCTCAAGAGCAGTTACAGGCCCCAAATGGGTCGGTAAGCATGAGCATAGGTATAGCATCTAAGTTCTGGCATCATTGGCTAATCCTTACCATAGATTGGACAACTCTTTATCTCTGCATGACAGCTCATTCAACTTTGGATCATAAGGTCTTTTGACTGGATTGTAATGTGGCTTATGGGATAGGTTATAAAGAATGGAAGGTTGAGAAGGGAATCAAAATTGAGAAATCAATAGGTGAAGGAGGTGATTCATGACTTCACCTTCTGTAATTCAACACCTTTTATTTTCTTTAAAATTCTTCAGCCTTGAAGTGGCCAGTTTCTCCTCTTATTTTTGATTTTTCAATGAACTTTTCCTCTTGACTCCTCTCTTATTCCTCTTTATTATTGTTTTTCTTTCTTTTGGATGCATTTTTCTTTTTATTTTTCTGACTTGCCACTTCTATCCTCAGCTACTACACTGCTAAGCTTTAAGTATCTCATCACCTAATGTTGACCTTATCTTGTCCATCTTCAGCTCCTTCTCCTTTACCTTCTGATTTCTCAGAGTGAGGGTAGGTTTGAATCAGGTCTATAGGTTCAGGTACAAGTATTCAGGTGTATTTTGAAGAACATTGGAAATCAAGGTTCAAAGGGTGTGTGCACAAGGACAGTTGATTAGGGTTTGTCTGTTTGAGCTCAAACTGTCCAAGGGAAGGCCTTGATCCTTTCCTAGGTATCATGAGTGCTGTCAATTGTTTCAACTTGGAGGTGCCTAACTTCTTGTGAGGGTATTGACTCAGCCAGTCCTTAGAGCTAGAGAAATTACCTCAGTCACTCCTTAAGGAAAGGGAAATTTTTTTTTGTAGGCCCAAATCTCATTAGTTATAGTCTTCCATTGAACTGTTGGGTATGTCCTTACCTTTTTCTTTCTTTAATGATTCACTAAGTACTGATACAAGTGAGTTTTTTTCATGATTTTCAATGGTAATCATTACCATTTGAATTGACTATTTGAGGGACCCCTTCAGGGAGACCATTTATTAGTTGAATGCTTAGTTTATTGATCGAATATTTAACATTAATAGCGCTATCGTTAGAGGAAGCTTGGCTCCTCTGAGAAGCGCTAACGCTCTGATAAGAAGCGTTGGCGCTGCCTTTTGTTTGCGCTTGCGCTCCAAATCAGAAGTGTTAGCATGACAAACATGAAGCGTTAGTGTGCCAAATAGGAAGCGGTAGTGCTCTGTACTTGATACGAAGCACCCCAAATATTGACCCGTAGGCACACCATTTTGTGCGAAGCAACACCCGAACATATTTCATTTATTACCATTGTCAGAACATTAAATAAGGAGCGGAGCGAGGCGGATGGAATTATGACACTTGACATCGTGTTGTGTAATGGCCATCATTTCTATTGGAGAAAAATATTTAAGGTGGGAATTTTGTAAATTATAAATTCAGAAATTACTTTTCACCTTTGCCCTCCCATTTTTCATCTTTTCAGAGCGCAGTAAGAAACATCAAAGTAGCGAAACCCTATTTCTGCATCTAGTAACAAAGAAAGTGTCATATTATTTTCGCCCCATTTTAAAAATGCCAAATAAAAGCATCATCCCTCCCATAGATGAAGCATTTCTGCCTCATATAGGGGCTGGGGCGCCTCACCGCTCTAGCTTTTCGAGCGTCGACTCCTCAACATTTGAGGCGCTTGCGCTTGTACATGGAAGAGACACCGCTCATATTATTAGTATCTTCTTCTCTAAACTTCTCTTTTTTCTGTTTCACATATTTTGAAGATGGTTCTCAAGACTCCAATGACTAAGTGCACCATTTGAAAGTATCAGGTCATTTATGATGAAGCATCTGAGCGGAGGAAAAATCTGCCTAAGGAATCGGTCTTTAGTGAATTCTTTATTGCTCCAAAGGGCGTGATAATCATCAATAGCCTCCTAGATGCAATCATCAAGTTATAGGACTATGACAACATTTGAAATTTTGGGGTTTGCAAGTCTGACATTATTTGATTTCGGGCCCTTGATTTTACCTTTATAACTGATCTTCGAATGACCGACCCCCCTAGTTACCCTCAAAAGGTGGAGATTCCCAAAGAACAAACCATTAGATATAGGTTTTTCAGGGGCCTCAAAGATGTAAATAGGGGACATATCTTTAATGCCATTACGAGTCTCGACCAGGATGCTGACCAAGAATTTCTAAAACTCTGTCTGTTGTTCGTCCTCGCCCCCATCCTCTTCCCAAACACAAAATACACCCCCGAGAACCCCCACATCGACCTCGTTGATGATCTCTCTAATTTCAACTAATATCCTTGGGGCCATTTCACGTACAATCACCTTCTAGTGTGGGTGGACAAAGCGAAAAGGATGAGGGGTATAACTGAGAAAGCAAAGGAAGCACAAGATTATATTATTTACGGTTGCACTATTGCCCTGTTGGTAATATCGTCTCCTAGAATATCCTATTTTATTTCCTACAAAGCGCTAACAATTACGAAAGTCATTAATTTTTTTTTCTCAGATCTAGGCATACGATATTAACAGCAAGTGCACCCACCCAAGGTTGCTGACGACATTCGCTTCCAAGGTTGCTGAAATGGAAAGTAAATGATAAAATGAGGCATCCGTACATTGCGGACTTCAAGCACAAGGTAAACTCGATATGAGGCGATATGGTATCCAAGTATAGGCACTGTCGTTATAATGTAAAAGCGCAACCGCTTCCAAATGATGCGATGGTGCCTTTAAGATGAGCACAATCGCTTCCAAATGACCAAATGAAGCAATGACGCTTTTAACATGAGCACAATCGCTTCTGAAGGAAGCGGTCTCATTTTCCCAAATTCTTTATCAGTAAAAAATAATGTGGAATATCTATCATCTTGTAGGTCGTCCGTGTCGGGGAATTGGAGGCCATACTCTATGAGAGGACCCTGCCTGTCGTAGAAGCCGTATTGTAAACAGGGCAAAGACCCACGACAGCAGGTGAAGGACAATCGGCCCCTCCCATTACTGTGTGGAGGAAGAAAATAGACATTTATATTATTAGCGTGTTAGATGAGGAAGAGGCAGAGGAGGAAGAGGAAGAGGAAGAAGAAGAAGAGGAAGAAGAACCCAAAGCCCGTAAGTCCGCGAAACAACGAGAGGTTGCAGGCCGTCGATCCAAGAATTGGAAGCAGCCCGTAAGCCCAAAGCCCATAAGTGGAAGAAAATGGAAGCAGTCTGTCGATGTAAGAATTGCAGATTGAGGGAGATTAACCAGAAAGCAGAGCAAAGGCTTCGACGACCTCAGTGTAAAGGTTCTCCAGCATGAACAAGAGAACCAGCAACTGAAGGGTCAGATCGCCATGATCTTCAAGGATCAGGGTTATATTAAGAATCAGTTCACCCTCTTCCAAAATGAACATGTGTCTCTGAAGGAGATTTGGAGAAAATTATCCAAGGTATGCTTCTAAACTAGGCTAGAGAAATGCTGAACTTGAGGAAATCCTACGATGAAGCATCGAGACTTCGGATGTGAAGTGCCAATGCCTTCACACGATGCGTCAGCACTTTGTATATGAAGCGACAACGCCTTCACATGAAGCGCCAATGCTTTATATATGAAGCACCAACGCCTTCACATGTTGCGCCATCGCTTCGTATATGAAGCTCCAATGCCTTCACATGATGCGTCTGTTGATTTTTTATTGCTTGTGTGTGTTCTTTTATTATAAAAATGGTCAAAATATGATAGAAACAAAGAAGGGTAAAAGTAAAACAAAGGAGAAAAAAATGGAATAGAACAAAAGGAGAATAAAAATGGAATAGAATAAAAGCACTACCTGTAAGATACAAGGCTGTTGTAGCAAGTTTTGATAAGAGTTTGTCCTACAAGGAGTGATGATCTAAAAACTATAGTAAATCTCCAGATATGCTATAGATCTGGAAACTCTAAACCTAAACTAGAAAGCAAAGTAAAGAGAGGGTGTTTTTGGGTTGTCACAAACTAAACTAAAAACATAAATAAAAACTAGATCTAAAGAAAGGGGGTGGAAGAGAATGAAGATGGGTTGGTAAAATAAAATAGAAAATATTGAGAAATAGATAGCTATGGGCTAATCTTCACTGCAAAATAAATCAAGAGTTTGATCTAAAGTAGTCCTTCACTTGGCCACAAACACAAGTGCAAGGTAGAAGAATCCAGCTCAGCCCTGTGATCTAGACTAATCTTAGGGCTATATCTTGTCCACTCAAATGGTCACAGGATATCCCAGGGATGTGATCCAATCATAGGTTGTAAAGTTGAAACAGGAAAACCATTGCAGACATTATGTTTTCAAGGCTATAAGTCATGCATCCATAGGAGCAAACAGTCCATGAAGATCTAGTAAAAACCACAAGATATCACAGATTGAATGGGGCATTAAAATCAGCTAGTCATTGCTACAAAGAAGCTTGCAATGACCTAGCTCTCAAGTCTACAATATCTGTAAGACTCCAGATCTCATCACTGAAAATGATATTGTAAAAACAAAGGAGGGGTTGGATCAGCAGCAATCCTTCACTTGGATACAAGGACAAGTGCAAGGAAAAAAGAATCTAACTCAACCCCGAAATCTAGACTAATCCTAGGGCTATATTCTATCTACTTAAATGCTCACAGAATATCCCATAGATGTGATCCAGTCAAGGGGTTAAAGCTAGAACAGTAAACTCACTGTAGCCACTATGTTTTCAAGGCTACAAGCTCATACATCCATAGGAGCATAAAATCCATATAAATCTTAATGAAAAACTAAAAGAAAAGATAGATTATATGAATAAATAAAACCAGCTGTTCATTGATCAAAAGAAACTTACAATAACTTGGCCCTCAAGGTTGCAGTCTCTGCAAGATTCCAATCTCCTTACAATGCCATTACAATAATAGATTACAGCTCAAAATAAACCTAGCTACTATAAAGATTTTGCCCAACATTGCTGCTGGAATAAGGAAAGAAAAAGAAAATGAAAAAGAAAGAAAACCCTAACCCTAAAATGAGCATAGGTTGAAAGTATCCTGACTGCCTTTTACAAAACAACTTACATCTATTTATATAATCCATAAAGCAATAAAGTGCTTTGGCCAATCAGAAAAAAGGAAAAATCAAAATATTGGGGGCTGCTGTCATGGCTCATTTTCAGCCAAGTGTTGCCCTAGGGTGACTTACACACTTGGACAGGTGTCCAATGTGTGGAATAGCTCCCAAAAATGCCCCTGAAGTCTGTAAGTATATGCTGGGACCCGAGCCTCGAGTGGATGGAGCCTCAGATACATAATCTCAATTAGATTTCAAGTAGCTGGGGTGTTTCTAAAGGATTCTCGAGCAGCAGTCGAGGGGATAAAGGCTTCAGGCAAATAATCTCAAGCATATGGGGTGCATTCTGAAGGTTCTCGAGTGGCTGGGGAGCTTCAGACAGATCTGCTCGACAGGATAAATGCTTATGAAGACAACTTGAATGGATGCTCGACGATTTGTGAGTTCTTTGCAAGTTTGAACCTCGACAGTCTCGGCCAGTTCTTTGGCTTCAAAACTGCTTGAGAGGCTCTCGACAGGCTCTCTACAGGTTGTTGCAGCTTCAGAACTGCTCGATAGGTTCTCCATAGGCTCTCGAGAGGCTCCTTCAGGCTTCAGAACTGCTCGACAAGTTCTCGATAGGCTACTTCAGGCTTATGAACTACTCGAGAGTGTGGTTTCTGCTTCTCAGCTGGTTTGTCTAGCCTGCTGCTCCACTCCTTTAAATGTGGATCCCACTTTTCTCTCATTACAAGACTTCTAGAGGTCTAAGGCATGCCGAATAACCCATATACTGGAAACCACCAAGGTTTTATCTTTGCATTTTTATCAACTCCACTGCTTATCTCTCATTCTCTTCTTCTTGGCATTTATTGGATGGAATATGCAGATTATCGCTAACTATAAAAACACACTTAAAAATAAGTTATTAAATAATTCAAAAGTCTATTAAAGGCTAGCTTAGGAGGTGAAAAGTAACATAATTCAGAGATTAACACATCCCCAAACTTAATCTTTGCTAGTCCTCGAGCGAAGGAAAAATTAAATAATTGCTCTAAAAATTATAAATACCACTTTTGTAGGGAGCACAGATGCATTTAGCCTATGCATCAAGCCTTTCAAACCCCTAGGTGATCCCTAGTGGAGGAGTGAAATCTCTTGAGGGTTTTCAGCGAAAATACCCACAAACTTCACAATAAAATAGATAAGCATAGTGCAACATATGACAAAACAGATTTATAACAAATAAGGCTTCATTCCACACCCTGTTCTTTCAAATTTAGAGGAGTTTAAACACAGAAATGTAAACATTTTAACACTTAAATCAGTATGTCTCTCCATCACAACCAATCATCTTACATCAAGAGTATATAGTGTGTGAAAATCTGTACTAAACTCACCATTAATTCAAGAATTAGGTTCAAAAATTGCCCAATGAAGTTAATTTTCAGACCCAATCCTTACCAGGGCTATCACTCAGAAATGAAGCTCAAGGGTGTATCACATTTATTGCAGCTCAAGTTCAGTTACAGACCTCAAACATGCCTGCAAGCATGAGCATAGGCATTGCTTCTAATTCCTGACATCCTCATGATCTCTTCACCATAGATCACACATCCCCTTATCTCCACATGATAGCCCCCTTCACCTTGGATCACTAAGGTCTTTTAGATGGGTTGTAATGTGGCTTATGGTTGAGGTTTAAAAAGAATAGAAGGGGTAGAAAGAATTCAAAATTTTAAAAATCAGCTAAGAGGGGGAGGTGATTTATGACTTTACTTTCTTCATTTCATCACAACTTCATCTTCTTTCATGTTTTCAGATCTGAAGTGGCCAACTTCGTCTCTTCTTTTCCAATTCTTCAGATGAAGTACTTCTTTTTTACTTCTCTTTCTTCCTTTCTTTTATCATTATTATTATTTTATTATATTACTATTATTATATATTTTTTTATGAAATGCCACACATATACAACTGTCATACTATTTTTTATGGATTTCTTCTCTTCTCCTTCCACCAAATGTTGAACCCCTCTCACTATCTTCAACATCTTCTCTTTTACCTTTTAAAATCTCAGAGTGACGGTAAGTCTGAATCAGGTCATGAGCTTTAGGTTTAAGTACTCTGGGGTTGGTTAATGAAAAATGGATTTTAAAGCTCAAACAGTGTAAACAAAGGGCAGTTCAATGGGTAGGTCTTTTCATGCTCAAACTTCCAAATGAAGGCCGTAGATCAGCTTCTTAGTGTCATGAGTGCTGTCAAACAATTTCAGTTTGGGGTGCCTAACTTCTAGTGAAAAGGTCTTGAATCAGCCATTTCTTAGAACAAAAAAAATTGCCAATGACACTCTTCAACAGATTTTTTTTAATAGGCCCAAATCTCACTTGGTATGGTCTTCAATTGAACTCATGGGGTATATCCTTACCTTTTTCTCTCCTCTATGGTTCACTAAGTACTGATTGTGAAAAAAAAAATTCTTGATGCTAGCTTCATGGAGGTGTTAAAATTTTGAAGATTTTAATTTTAAAATGTCTGCTAGAGGTTTAATTTTCTCTTTCTAACATGATTAGGTGGGAATTGATTTTATTTATTCAATTTAACTAATCATGCTGCACTAAAATTAACTACTCTATTAGTTTACCCTGCCATACCCCCAAACCTAAGATAAACATTGTCCTCAATATTTCAAGAAAAATGTATAGGGGCAGCAGAGTTTTGAAAGAAAAATTAAGCCACAGTAGAAAATAAAGAGAAAATTAAACTAACACAAGAGAAAAAGAGAATGTATAACCAAATTTTTTTTTATATACAATGATACTGAAAAGACAAAACAACAATTGCACCTAACTAAACACAGTAATTATACTAAAGACAGTAATTATACTAAAACTCCTAAAGTAGTGAATTCCTAAACAAAAATTCCTAAAAATGGTCTGAGTATGAATCATGATTAATGACAGAGATATTGGATGTATCATGTGGATTGATGGAGTGCAAGTGTTTAACATAGAGATGGAATGAGAGAATGGCTTCACAAAGGCTTTAGAAGTTCAGAACTTGAGCCTCGATAGGATGGAGCTTCAGGAAGTATAGCTCGAGAGGATCTCGAGCAGTAGGATTTAAATGTACTTATCCTGTCGAGCTGCTATAGCCTTTAGAACATCAGTCTCGAGAGGATGCCTTGAATTTCCTGATCCTCTCGAGAAATAGTGAAATCACGTACAAAAAGGTCTCGAGAGGATGCCTGAAGCACAGGAACCTCTCGAGATCAACCAGTTCACCTTCTAAGTGGTCTCGAGAGGATGCTTGAAAGGAAGATCCTCTCAAGAATGCAAAAAAAAATGGCTCAGTTACTCTTGCTTTAACAGACTCTTATACATTACAACACACGGATTCTAATGCTCAACAGATCCATTTACACACACTATAGTACATCAGCCCTATGGCACACATCAAGATTCATAAAAAATAGACCACAAACAATATAGTATTTACAACAATTTATTTTACACATTGTACAGGGCTGAGATCACATAACAGGTGGGAGGTTCTTGAAAGTGGATGGTCTCAGAGGCTCCATAGCATTTTCAACATATCATTTGAGCCTCTGGCCATGGACCTTCATGATCCTTCCAGAAATAAGGTCTATGATCTCAACAACTCTAGATGGGGATTCATGTATGACAGTAAATTTGACAGCCCATCTGGATCTCAGTTTGTCTGGAAAGAACTTTACTTCAGAAATTAAAAATCATACCTTTGCATATGCATAGACATCAAGCCTCAGTTCCTCCATGTTAGAATTTGCAGTTGCATGAGAGATTTTAGGGAGCTGCTTCAGCTCCACAACAGGTGGACAGTTAATAGAAGGCTAAGGGAGGTTCAACACATGAGTGGGGGCCTCTTCAGTCAAAAATTCTATAATATCATTACACACCTCAGCCCATTCCAGCAGTTTGGGTAAGGTATCTTCCACCATCTCTTTAATGACAACAACTGCTGAAATAGTCCTCATTTTCTCCATCCTAGCCTTTTCCTTGTGAAAAGGAGAAGACCCTTTAAAAGCTTGAGGAAATGATAGATGAGGTGCAACTGGTACTCATTTGCTGCCTTATCCCCCCCTTTTTTATATATTTTATATATTTATTTTTTATATTGTTTTTATTTTTTATCAGCTGGGGCTAAACAACAGTCCCTTTATTTAGCACCTGCTGCTCAACAATAGACACTCAGTCCTATCTTTATGCACTTCTTTTAGTATAAAAAACATCTTGGCTTTCCACCACTTTACTTCTCCTCAAGGCATTGGTGGCCATAGTTTCTTCATGAGTTGAAGAAGCTTCACCAATCAAGTATTGTCCCTTGGGATTGGTCACTATTTGGCTTCGGAGCCTACCCTCTTCCCTTCTTGTCAGAGCATTGGAGATTTGATCCAGCTGGTCTTCTATTTTCTTGATGCTCTGACAGTGAGAATTCACAGTCTGTGACAAGGAGGTGAGGTTTTGCAATGAAGACAAAACCTGCTCCTCAAAGGAGGGGGCGCTTGTTTGTGGGGGTGGCAAAAATAATTGACTTGGTTGGGGGAACTGATGGGGGAATTACTGTCTCGGGGCATGACCTTGATGGAACTGCTAGGTGGGTTTATAGGGCAATGCTAGCTACTGCTGGGGTTGAGGAAAATTATCTTGTCTCCACCTCACGTTACAGTGGTTCATCCAAGCATCCCCAGCAGGTTGCTGTCCAAATGATTGGGCAGCATTGGCATGCTCCATTACTAACTCTGAAAATTGACCAGCAGATGTAAAGTCTAGCAGGGAGTGTGTGCGTGAGTGGCATATCAGACATGCCTCTCTAACCTGTGCAACTATGTGGGGCTGCAACACACTCAACACTTTATCAAATTTTTTAGACAAACTGTCCACTTTCCCCTCCAGGAAATTGTACACATTTAATTCATACAATTTTCCTTTGGAAGTGGTTCTTTTTTATTTTTAGCTCTAGCAGCAGACTCAATGTCATTTCTTGACAGAGTCTCTTGCTGCATAGAGTTTTCACTAATAATATCAAATAGAACCCAGACTTCTTCATTAGTTTTGCTGAGATATGTGCCACTACAAGAGGCATCCACCATGGATCTGAATTTAGAATCAATCCCCTGGTAAAAGCTTTGCACAAGCTGTCATTTGGAGATTTGGTGGTGTGGGCGCTGTCTCAACAATTCTTTAAATCTATCCCAAGCTTCATGGAAATCTTCAGTTGAGAACTGAGCAAAAGAGATAATGCTCTTCTTCAACTGACTGATTTTACTAATTGGGAAAAAGTTAGCGAAGAACTGACATTGCAAGGCATTCCAAGATGTTATGCTGTTTGCTGGGAGCATGTTAATCCAATTTTTTGCTTTATTCTTTAATGAAAAAGGAAAAAGCTTCATTTTAGTGGCTTCATCTCCCAGGCCAGCAATTTTAAATGTAGTGCATAAGGAAAGACACTCATCAATGTGCTTGTAAGGGTCCTCTTTACTTAACCCATGAAATATTAGTAACATTTAGATGGTTTGAGGTTTAATTTCATAATTGCCCTCAACAGTAGTGTAGACACCCCCATTTCGCCCTCTCGGAGTACACGAATTCGTTTGGTCAGCCCTTGACCTTTTTACCCTCGACATGGGACATGCAACAGTACATGGCTGAACACAAGCTGAAACAATAGCTTTGTGGCTCAGATCCCAACGTAGGGAGGCTATATACTAAGCAATAGTATATAGTCGGAATGCAGATTGAAACAATAGTCCTGCATTCCATTCTTGAGACCATACCCGGACAACCCTGAATTAAGCGCCTGAAAACCCGCTCGTAATTCGATCACGTGGACAACCACAAGCGCGCGATCAGTCCCCATTCAGACAAAACTTCCTTTCACAGTCCGTTTCGAGACTTGATTACGCGCCTGGAACCAGACGCGCGATCTGATTGAGCGCTAAACCACCAGCGCACAATTGGTCTACGCCCGACCTAGTCTCCTACCCTTGACCCCTACGTTTCCTCGATTAAGCACTTCAGGTAACACGCTTAATAGGATTACGCACATCCCACCACGCACGTAATTAGTCCTGATTTTGTTAGGACTAGAAAACCCGCTGAGTAATTCAGCCTGTCGCTCACTGAGTCGGTGACCCACTCAAAGCGATTAAGTACCAGAAAATTGGCGTGCAATTCAGTTAAATGTCTGGAAGTGGGCGCGTAATTGAATAAAAACCTATAAAAGCTTTTTTCTCTAAGAGAGAGAAAAAAAAGAGGCTACGGAATTTAGAGAGGAGAGACCATAAAATAAAAAACCAGACAGCTCCGAGAACAAAGCCCTAGAGCAAATTAGCCATGATTTTAATATTCAAACTCTGAGATTTCTCATCGCAGCCCCGATTCTAACTTATAGACCGTAGCATCTTCTTCGAACACACAACACGAGGAGGTTGCAAATTTTGAGAAACGGGTGCGTAAATTTTGAAACCAGAGAGCTCCGAGGATGGATCCCTAGAGCAAATTAGCTATGACTTTAATATTCGAACTCTGAGATTTCTCTTCGCAGTCCTGAACCTAGCCATCCGATTTGCCCACGGGAGTTTACGGAGGGTACTCGGGTACGAGGCCAATCCTTCTTAGCATAGCGGGCCCAACCCCCTTTTTTTTAGATTGCTTAGGATTACTTAGTTAATTTTAATTAGTTTTTATTGCAGTATAATCGATTAATTGCATCAAGTAGGCCTCTATATCATTATATTCCGGTTTAGCTAGTCTATTATTTTAAATCAGAATTTAGGAAAGTTAATTTACTTATTATTCATTTGATTCTCGCCATAACCAATCCACAGATTATGATTCAAAAATAACAAAATTAATGTTATTGCATCAATTATTCACTTATATTTTAGTAATTTAGTTCATTGCTTTAATCAGAGTCGTAGTAAAAATTAGTTTTTTTGTGTCTTCTTTAATTAGAATTCTAGTAGGACTACTTAAATTGCTTTAGTTATAATTGCGATACGATTAGTATATCTGCTTCATATATAATTGCAATGCAATTGGACTCTTTTATTTAATTGCAATATTATTAGAATTGATGCACATGCACTCCTAGTACCAGTAGGAGACTGGAATTGATTGAATTCTTAGTAGAGCCAGAACTTTGATATTAATTGGACTCCTAATAATACCGAGAAGTTGAAAATGACTAAACTCCTAATAGCATCAGGACACTAAAATAACCTGTCATAATAAGCTCACCTAATCATAATTCACAACGAAAAAAAGGGAATCTAAACCGACCATAACAGTAACAAGGGAAACTAAAAAGAAAGCTGAAACTATCTAATTAAAAGAGGACACTACTGCTGATATTTGCAGCGGATGATTCAGTATAGAAGTAACCCCACTCGCTTAAACGCGTGATCATTGACGTGTTGCAGCGTCGATAAATATCTGCAGCTGGCGATCGCAAATCAACTATGAATTATCCTAGGAAATTCCTCCTATTACTATATATCCCCACCTTATCACATACACCGCATCGCTAGAGTCCAACAGGACAGAATTGGAAGCCACTTATTCAATGGGAACCGAGAGGAACCCAGAAAAAGCGCGCACCAACAGACTGACGATCACGATGGGACTCTTTTGTAAACCCTTTCTTTTTTCCTTAGATAGTTAGCTTTATTTTACTTTCCTATTTTTTCTTTCCCGTCGTGTCGTTTAAATTTATATATATATATATATATATATATATATATATATATATATATGAGTCGTCGCCAAAGACTCGAAATGTCTGGTACACGTAGAGTAAGTTTAGGAGACCCGCCGTTGTGGGGATTTCATAACAACCCTGCTTACGAGGAAGAACCACCTTATACTTTTAGCCCATGACAACCTGAAGTCAACATGGTTGGTGAACAAGAGAACCCCTTTTCTATACCACACGCCGGTAATAGCCATAACAATATAAATAATAGCTCTAGACAAAATCTCACCACTCAACAAATTGTAGAACGTAGCATCTAAAGAATACAAAGAGGAGGCGATGATTCCGAAGAGTTACTTTGAGGATTGGCTGTTGCATATGAAACCATTAGGGGACAATAAAATTCAGGAGAGCAGGAGCGACAAGAGAGACCACCTTCTACCCCAAGCACGGTGTCAGCCCATGCTATGTTATTGAGGCAACATACTCACACGTTCTTTAATGATAGTTTGCCAGACAAGGGTATCTCACGCGTCACTCTAAAAGATAACACTATAAAGGTCGAAGACCTCCCAAAAATGCTCGATGAATACATGGCCAAGAAGGAATGCTCAGGTCACTCGTTCGGATTCGATAAATGCTGTTGAGACATTAAACTTGACCTACCCATAGGATTTACACCGCCAAAGTTTACTAAATACAATGGCATTGGAAATCCGAATCATCACTTGGCCCTCTTTTGTAATGATTGCCGACCTATATGCAACAATCAATGACTTCTCATTCACTACTTTCAACGTTCATTAGAAGGAGAAGCTCTAGACTGGTTCGCGGAGCTCCCGCTTTATAAGATAGAGACTTTTGATGAGCTAGTCGGTCGATTCCTAGACCAATACAAACACTTGATTTAAGAGATAGTTAGCCTCAGTGACCTGATGGCAGCCAAGCAAGGACCAGATGAAGAATTCACCGACTTCGTCGCTAGATGACGAAAGCTTGCCGCTAGAACTGGTACTTCAATAAAAGACAAATATTCAATTGATATTATCATTGACAATACTAAGGAACCACTAAGGAGTGCCCTAGTCATCAACAATTGCCCCGACTTCGCCGCACTTCACTCTCGGGCGTCCTGATTGACGCGACACATCAAGGGTGGAGATCTTGCATTATCTATAGTCACGTCAAAGGTGGGCTCCTCCAATGAGTCAAAATCGAAAAATCATAAGAAAGCCTCAGGAACCGAACAAGTTAATATGGTTGCCAATCAAGGGCAAAATTTGAATAACGGGAACTTCCCACCACGCAACTTCGGGCAGAGCCAGACCCAACAACGATACGTTAGTCAAAATCAGGGCGCCAATCAACACAGATATGCAAATCAGAACCAATACCAATATCAAAATAGAAACCAATACCCTAACACTTATCAGGCGTAAAATGCAGCACAGAATCGATCGGCCCATGCGCCAAATTATAACAGCGTACCTCCAACTCAGAACTTTAACCCAACTAGGGGACCCTACCAGCCAGAGCGAGAGCACTATCCCCCTTTACCCGATACTATTTCCAACATTTTTCGCCTCCTTAGCGCCCAGAATCTCTTACGATTCTCACAAGAAAAGCCTAGGCCATGGCCTGCAAATCTCGACTACGGTAAATACTGTTCTTTCTATCGGTACGTGAGACACAACCTAAAGGACTATTGGGTTATCAGGGATGTGATCTATGACATAAACGACCAAAATCAAATTGATTGGGAAGCTCTTAGGAACCCTGACCTTAATAACAATCAACCCCAGCAGAATTTAGGGATCATAAATAACCCCATGCCCAACCACAACCAAGGGACACAGACCCAGGTCACTACTGTAGATCTCCACAGTCAACCTTATTTTTGGCCTTCGACATTAATCACTCGTATCCTACCCTCCGACGCTGTTACTGCCCCTATAGGAACTCCATCCTCCTTACACCCCGCTGCCTTGATCACACGGATCGTGCCACTAGTCCCTCCTCCATATCCGAAGTTTACTCAAATACGAGTCCATTCCTCCAGGGCTAGGAGGCCGTTCCTCCATCATTCCCCACTAGAGCCATTGACCCCGTCAAATCTTAAATCACCAGTGTTGCCACTCCCTTCACCCGACTATGAATCTGAGTGTGGAGACTATGCTCTCCAAATCGTCATTCTGACTGTCGCACGAATAGACAGTGTCGCCCACACAACTCCCAACCAAGAGAGTGAAGCCAGAACTGAGTATCCGTCAGATGAAGAGCAAAGTGAATGAAAAGAATACCTAAATTCATGCGAGATGTTGGTCTCCACTTTCGTAGAGGAAGAGGATCACACGCAATACCTCCCACCTTGGAGTAGTACCATACGGACACGCGCTCCGATCACTCGCTTCACAAATACATCGACGTTGAGGCATGCTAGGTTCGACCAGCAACCGGCCTACCCTATTCTCAAGTCAGGAACCAACTATCCACCTCCCCCTTTCTCGCGGAAGAAAGATTTCACGCATGCACAACTACCCGAGGGGAACACGAGAGAAAGGGAAGTTGACTTGCCACCCCCACCGCACGTCATCCCACCACCAATTCCCGTACTACAACGACCTCAGCTACCTCCACCTAGGGTCCATCGATCGGGCAAAGAAATAGTACTCGAGCCAGGGCAATAGTATGATTTGTTACGACATCTCCAAAAGATCCTAGCTCCGATATCTATACTAGAACTCATCAAGAAGTCGCCTGACCATCACTGACTGTTAATAAGGACACTCGAGGACACTCAAGTGGATGAAGACACGACCTTAGATGAGCTTCATCAAATTACCTCTGTCATGGCACAACCTCCCGCCCTCACATTCACGGACGCAGACATGCCTAAGGAGTCACTTCGCGGGAGCGCTGCTCCCATATATCTTACAGTCATAATCAGAGGATTTTTTGTAACCCATGCACTAGTCGATACAGGTGCGGGACTCAATATTTGCCCTCTCACTACATTTAAAACACTTGAATTCACAGAACAAGATGTCAGGCCCTCGGCCTTGTCGCTCATAGCCTACGACGGCTCACATCATTTTGTAAAAGGAACTATCAAACTTCAGGTCCGCCTGGGACCCGTGACATAAGATGTTAGTTCCATGTTGCTGACTTCGCTAGCACATATAATCTCATTTTATGCAGAAAATGATTAGAATTAATGAAGACTGTCTCGTCCACATACCATCAATGTATTAAATTCTCGTATGAGGACTCCATCGTCCGTATATACGCTGCTGTACCTCTTCAGGAGATGGATACTGATTACGCGGAAAGTATTTCGACGACCCATGAATCCGTACTAAACATGGGCCGCATCTAAAAGATGCGAATTCCTGATGAAACAGCTGTCGTAGGAGTTTACTCACCGGTCCTTCCTGGTTTCCACCCAGAGCGACAACAAGAGCTAATGAGGAGGGAGGTTGGGCCAGACCTCGCTAGATTATATGACATCAAACCAATTGCGATGAAAGGGTGGGATCTTATGTACCAACTCGGATACGTCCCCCACACAGGACTCGGTAAGAATAAGCAAGGACGTGTGAAACCTATATTTTCGACCAAATTACGCAAACACATAGGATTAGGTTACCAATCGAATGGCCAACCAACCAATTTATTCCCTACTTCATCGAAATGGTCTCTTTATGACCACTTCGTCTATGGAACTACTGAGAAAGCAAATGTGCCGAAGCAGAAGGGAGTATCCTTCACCAAACCCCAGGAGACTGACATTGAACTAATATCCAAAGCATTCAATGATTTGACAAACTTGAATAATGATATCAACGAACCCCTCGAAGGAGTCAAACCTTTGTTTGACACTAAGAGTCCCATAGAAGGAAGAAAGAAAGACCCTTCAGAAATTGAACCAGAATTATAGGATTGGGAATCTACGGATGACAAAGATTTTTACCTAGCAGCCTTACGAGATAATGATGAACACTTATGGTCACCATGGGAAGGGGATGACACCTTGCAAGAAAATATTAATTTATATAGCATCCGCCTTTGCCTCGGCCTTGGAGGATGGGAATGCCTGTGGAATTCGCCTTGTATCTTCCACCCATATCAACCCCGGTGCGAAGCATGCACTCGCATACTAGAGTAATTTTCTAGCAAGATCACACATCCTATAATGACCAAGGTGGACGGAGCCGACCCTACAACCATAAGCACGACCAGTAATCCACCAAACTCGCTCTTGGCACCAAAAGAGAGAAGACCTAATGGTCAGTTATTCGACTCAGGAGGAAACACCCACGTTCCACTCCTAGAGTTTGAAGAGGAGTTTGAATTAGATGCTCCTTCGTCCCTCGATGCATCACAACTCCAAATATTTTGGCAATCGCTTGAGGAAGAGTGGCGACCCCCACCAAGTGATGATGAGGACTACTGGATAGACCTCCCTGCACTCGAACTGGCAGAGCAAGCCAACCTAGAACTTCATGCCTTATCAGATTCAGAGAGTGAGTTTGATAATATCATCAACAATAACTTGGAAGGATGGGAATGTCCTTGGGAATCTCCCTACATTTCTTACCATTACCAGCCTCGTTGCCGAGCATGTGCACTCATCCCAACATATCATAAGGATTAAGAGAAAGAACTCCCTCCCCCTGGGAACCCTTTAAGAGATTCCCCCTCACGGGAAGGACAATCACCTCATAACTTTGACGATGATAGTTTAATCGATTATGATCTCTCGAGCTTCTTCAGGGAAGAGACAATCAACCTAGTAGAGGAAACTCAAACTATGATACCCCTGCCATCAGTCTTATGTCTGAATCACCGCTTCGACGCTCGTGAGGTTTATAGTTCAAAATATCATTACCCGGTTTGGAGTACTCAGAATGTTCATCACTGACAATGGACCGCAGTTCATTATGGAAAAGACGAAGAAGTTATGCAAGAAATACGGTATTGATTTATACCACTCATCATTGTTCTACCCTTAAGGCAATGGACAAGCAGAAGCTACGAACAAGACACTGACTCGAATCCTAAAACAAACTATGGAAACAAGCAATAGAGCTGATTGGCCTGAACGATTATCGGAAGCACTCTGGGCCTGTAGGACCTCTATTCGTACGACCACTGGTCAAACTCCCTACCTCCTCACCTATGGGATGGAGGCAGTCCTACCATATGATATATAAGTCCCATCTTTACGCATCCAACTCGACTATGAGCTATCCTTAGATGAGAGGAGAATTGCTTTACTTACTCTATTAGAGTGACCAGATAAAACACGCCTAAGGGCAGCTGATCACGCTCAGGTATATCAGAGGAGAATGGCTAGGACCTACAATAAGAAAGTCCTTGAATGAACCTTTAACATTGGCGAACTAGTTTTAGAGAAAATTATGCCTTCCAAACATGCCTATCCAAAAAGAAAACTGAAACCGAACTGGGAAAGCCCTTACGTATAATAGTTGCATACCCTGGAAATGCATACAAATTAGCGAACCAAGATGGGGAAGAGCTCCCTCGCCCTTGGAATGCCATATACCTTAGAAAATACCATCCTTAGTCTTATGATCATTACATCCCGTGGTTAAAATACTTATACTTATCATCCCGTAGTCATCACGCCCCATCCATTGGTCGTATGTCTTCAATCCTCAGAATATCGTTAAAAATCTTTGACTTGTAGCCCACCATTTACACTCGGGTGATTTGATTGAAGGATTAGTAACCTACCTAAAACTTTTTTTCAAAAGTGTAAGAAACACCCGATTCTCATTCCCTATCCCCGCCATTGGAGAAGACGTTAGAGCAAAAAAATGAAGATATTAGGTTCAATTGAAACTCGTCATTCTTACGCCAGTAGGACGCTTTCAAAAAAATATACACAAGAAATATATATATTGAGCAAGAGCATCACGACGAATGAACAAGCCAATGAACTCAAGGAAGCATAAGTAGGCCGTGAGGACATCTCCGATAACTTTACTGGAAGTGTATAAGCAAGCTGCGAGGGTATCCCTGATTTTCTCATACTACTAGATGTCGTTGTAAGGTGGCGGGAGGAGGATAAACCCCTGCTAGCCATAAAATGTGAGATTTCGATGGTATCGAAACATGACGAAGAGCTCGATCATGGCATTCCATACCCCTTAGACGAGAAGATTGCTACTTACCCCTTTTGAAAAGGTATTAGTTACGAACTATTCCCCATATCACTAAGCCTTACCTCTCCCCCTTCTAGTTTTTATTTTGGGACGATGAATCTGAGACTTCACAGGATATTCCTAGGAATGAAACTGAAAACCATTGAATGACGATTGATGCAATCACCCATTATACTTACCATGCTTTTCCCGAATAACCACAAAATAGGATGATCAATACCCTAAGGTAGACCCCCGTACGTTATTAATCGAAGGACCTCCCCCCGGTTCAGAGACAACACCGATGCACTTTTTTGCAAGACTAATTCACCTAATACCCATGACTATTTATAGACCCAAAATGCTTATCTAAGACTCAGGGAAGCTCCATTGCAAGTTCAACCATGCTTCTACGCTAGGGCATTTATTTTATTTTATTATTTATTTTTATTTGTATATATTTTTATTGTCATTTGCTTTCCCTGTTGCACTATTTATTAAGTCAAAAAAAAAGAAGAAAAAAAAAGAAGGAAAAGAGGCTTATATCCACCTTTCTATCACCAGACCCCGGTATGAGATATTTTTCCCCTTGACAACTGGCAAAGGGGAGAATAAAACTACTGACAACATTACCTTTACATGTGCAGACACAAAGCAACCTTCAAACCGGCACTAGGCCAGCTTAAAAAGCATCCAAGTCCCAGCGACGGCTGATGGCACCGAAGGCAAAACGAAAACACCTAAAGGTAATCCAAGGAGGAGAAGCAAATCAGGTACATTTGAACCAAAAATCCCTATATATATAGACATATACCAAAAAAAAGTAATCCTTTTTTTTTTCTTCACATTTGTCACTGGGGACACTCCCCCTATATATAATGCACATACAACGAATATAAACAAATGCACACACCCCCCTAATCCCTGCGCTGTCGCTGAGGAGGACGAGCGCCGCTATCGCCGAAATCGTTAGCCCGGAGGTCCATAGACTGATCACCTGAAAACACAATGCCGGCACCCGGAGTCCTCAGAACCTCTAAACGGCTAGGACCCGCCACAGAACCCCCCTCACTAGCCTGACTGACCGACCGCCTCGACTGAGAATGAGGAGGAAGCCTCGCATGACTCCCTCGAATGACGAAATCCTCACGACTATCGCTCCTGTCGTGATTATGAGAGGTATGACGAGACTGCCCAGCTAAAGAACTCGTAGCCCTTGAATTTGATCCCTCATGATGACTAGCCGACCTGCGCGACCCCGCTCACCCCTCGTCAGGCGATACTATAACCGATCCAGGGATACCTGCATCTTTGCCCGTGTTGTTCGACACGCTATCACTAGTGCTTTTGTATGAGTCCTCTGTGTGACCAACATCTCGACCATCAGATCCTCATAACACTCCACCTCTCCGAGGACCCGTCTCGCCTCTGGAGTGGCGCGCGCCCGTGCTGCCTCTAGCCGTACCTCCTCGAGCTGACGAACTTATATAACTCTATTGAATCAAAAGAAGCAAACATATGCATATACGAACAACAACAAAACCCAAAATAAAAAAATACATATATACCAGATCTAGCCTCTCTCCTAGAAGTCGCTAGACTGTCTCCGCGGTCACATGATTAGCAGATGGCACTCGAGGGACGGCAAACATAGACGACTATAATGAGGATAAACAAATGCATCCGATAATATTACGATAACAAATAACTTATGAACCCAATAACTAAAACATACCTGGGTAGGGATAGGAACGGACCCCTGAGGAGGAGCCTCGGGAGCGGAGTCTGGAAATGCCTGAACAATAAAAAAAAAACAAACGATAAGCCAATACGAACGCCTTAGAATAAATAGAGATAAACAATCTAAACTAAATTACACTAAACCATACCTGACTCTCGAAATGTAGAGAGGTGGCGGTCGCCTCCCTATCTGCAAGTCCTCAGCAACTCGACGCTGAAACACCGGCACACGTTAGTAAACCGTCAAGCCAAACATAATAATAATGCCTAACCAACCAGTATAATAATACAAGTAAACTGAAGAGTGATGGAACTTACCTAATGCTCCAACTCAGACTGTAGACGAGCTATCACTGGATCATCCCGACTGGAGGAAGCCACTGAAGAAGGATCAAATTCTCGAGCCGAAGCCCTTGCAGCGGAAAGCTCTGCTATCTAGAAATGCCACCAATATGCCAACATTAGCAAGGATCCCCGAACCGTCAATAGTTAATGATTCCAATCCAAGACACTTACCAATCGCTCGATCTCCGAACGTAAACTAGCCTCCACTGTGTGACCCGCCTGCTGCTGGCCGCGCAACAGCTCGATCATCGCCACCTGGCGAGCAACCTCAGACTCTCTCTTAGACTAGCCACGATAAAAACAAGACCACTATATTAAAAGCATTACTAGAATAAACCAATACAACACATGGACGAGTTAAAATCGATAAATTAACTCACCAGGAGTTGACGAGCCTCTGCTAGTCAAACTCCTAACTCATCCTCCGCCGCCCTGGCCCTGGCAACTGACTCGGTCAAAGAACACAACATCTCCTCATCAGGACGAGGAGCATGCCCCATCTGCTCCATCGCCCTATGGAGGGCGTTCAATGCTCCCCACACACTCACCGTGAGGTGGCCCTCCTCCAATGCGACCAACCTCTCCCTCAACACCGACGCCGACCCGTCGATAGCAAAAGAACCACTATCATGAAAAGGATGTGTGAAGAGACACCCACCACCCAGCGTGCCAAACCACCTCCTATACTCCCGCACATCGGCCCCATCACGTGCCCCTTTGACCCTGGTCCCCCCAGCTCTGAAATCGGCTATCTGGAGTGCCATCCGCTCCGCAAAATTCTGGCCAGGAGGGTCGGTCATCCTCTTAGGCACCCTATGGCTAGTCGCCGGAGGGACTCCCTGATCGAGTCCTAGCTGTTGTACCACCCGAGAGGTGTGGATCCTCTCCACTCACTCAAAATAATGGACCCATATGTCCACATCGAAGAAGGGTCGGCCAGACTCAATCACCGCCTCACCCGCGTCCTCTGCACCATCATAAGGTCTCCAAATTGCCTATCCAAAGGAACAAATCAATCCATGAGTGAAGCTTAGGGGCCACCAAAAAATAGATGAGGTCAAATGAAAACATAAACATCATATACATACCTGCCCTGTGTGCATATCCTCGAAGAGGCCTCGTGCAGTCTAAAGGTCAGTCGATTAGCGACGACCCCTTAATGCCTCCCTCCACATGTGCATCCGCGGGAATGTGAACAAAATCTCCTACAGAACCCCCGGGAGCAGAAAAGTGAAATGATCGTATGCCCAAAACTGAAAATGATAACATAACAACAACGAGCACACGCAACAAACATTAAGATCGTCACTATGACCAAAGGTTAAAAAAGGGGTCACCACGATACCAAGTTAACTAAAACTCACCTGGAGAAACAGGCGGAAACCTCCGATCGATGCTATCCCCTGACCCTGACGGTAAAATTGCTCGTAGAGATGTGCCAACGCAGCCGCACCCAACGAGTAGGTCAGGACTCAGTCTAAATCCCCCATAATCATAAAAAATAACCCGGTGACGCATCCTCGAGTCGAAGAAGAGAAAAGTACTAAGCCCATGAAGTGCATTAAGAATGCTCGGAGCACCCTATCCATGGCCAATCCTGGCTCGGTCACGGGCTCCCGACCCATCACTCTCGCACAACGTTCCTCGTAAAGCGTTGTTACCTCTGAATGATGCCTCGGAGGGGTGAACCCACTCACGAATGTATCAAAAAACCAAGTGACCTGAACAACACGTGACCCTGATCCACTCAACCTATAAGGCACACCCAAGATCTCCTCACATACCTCTAGATAAGTCCCTACCATCCACCCCGTGATCGGCTCACCCTCAAAATGAAGACCAGTAATGTGGACCCAATCCTCGGGGGTCGACAACATCATACCGACTGGAAAAAGAAGCACCTAATGCCTCTCGCTCCACCTCTCTATCATCTCCGCGATCAAGCCCCGATCAACCTAAAAAGGCTCAAACTCTAAAATATCCCAAACTCGAAGGACACCAATCGCTCCCGCTGAAACTCCGGAAAGGCATGGTACCAAGTATGAGACTCGGTCCATACCGTGCTGATAGCCAGCTGCGGGGGACTCCTATTGAACGAAACATAAATAATGACAGTAAGACTAACGCACACCTATGACGAAAGATAAATAAATTTAAAGCGCAAGCAGATGAAATACGCCCAAACCATATAATAATAACTTACAACGAACACACAAAACATGATAAGAATAACTAAATAGAACATGCCGTCATAATGCACAAGTAAACACGACCCATACTCAATGCAGGTTCGATGTAAATTATACGGATCCTAACGAGCCTATGTCATAGCCTGAATGCCTAGAAAAATGGAAGAACTCTTGCTTACAGGGACCTACCCGGCCTCTGGCAAAGAAATCCTCTAGTAGATAATGCCAACGATCTCGAGGCTTAGTGCCTGGCTGCTCCTCACTCTGCTCACCCTTAACTTTATCGCCCTCCTCCTCGGCTACCCCTGGGTCAGCCTCGGGTACCTCCTCCCTGACCACCATCCAGTCACCCTCGGGGACTCTCTCCGCGACCATCTCCCTGATATCCGCTTCTATGGTAGCGGCTCTAGCCTGTGCCCCCAAACTCTCACCCCCTCGCACATCAAAATCCCCTCTAACTCAAAAATAGTGAGCTCTGGCCTACCAACACCATCACCCTCCATCTGATATAAAGAACTCGAAAGACTAAAGAAAATGGAAGAAACGGCACCCAAAACGAACGATCGGATCACATGATATAACAAAAACACGAAAAATGAGCACACAGACACTAGGAAACAAGAAAATCAAAGACTAAAATGGATCGCGTGACGAAAATGAGAAGTTCTAAACTATTTATAGAAACCGCCTGAATTACGTGCTTGAAACAAAATGCTCAAATGAATCACGTGCCACTCACAAAACCCTTAATTCAGATCACATGCTCACTGATGAGCGCGCGAATAGTTTGTCGCCTGCTCACTTCTATATGATTGGTTGATCATGCTATTGGTGTATTTTAAGTGCTTGCTACTGACTTTATTGAAGACAGTGATAAGAATGGGGTAAATGAAAAATGAGTGCAAGGTAGAGTAAGGATTACGGAGCAGCAAGCCTAAAATATGCACAGTCCTGTAAGATACAGGGCCTATTGTAGTAAGTTTTGATAAGTAAGAGTTTGTCCCACAGGAAAGTTGATCTAAAGCTCCAAGGGAGCTACCTTTACTAGGCTCTCCAGATCTGCCTACAGATATGGCAATCCTAAGTGGAAGGGGACTTAAAGTCACTATAATCTAAATCCTAAGGCAACTTACTGTCTAGATTACAGAAAGGGTTAAGAAGAATGGTGGAGTGAGAAAATAAATATAAAAAGGGTGAGAAGTATGTTATTAGGTACAGATCTGATGGGTCTTATAACTCAGACTCAGATCTGTTGCTATAAAAATCATGTCCAATGGCTACATTATCACCAAAGAGGAGAAAGAATCCAACTCACTCCTGCGCCATGATCCAATCCCTTATGGCTATAACCTGTCCACTTAAATGGTCACAGACTATCCAATAGGGGAACCACAATTCAGAGATGGGTCAGAACAAGCTTACCATTGTAGGCACTACTTCATCTAGGCTACAAGCTCAAGAATCCATAGGAACCTCATCCTCTAAAGTTCTGTGTGTGGGGCTAGGCCTACAAAGTGCACAAGCCGGACACACAGGACCAGCAAGAGTTTGAATACTAGCTTTCAAGCATGGCTGCTCATTGCTTTAGTAAGACTGTAGTGATCCAGTCACAAGCCTACAATCTCTATAGCCAAATCAGATCTGCAATCTGATTATGGATCTATACAAATATAGGGGAGTCTGTCTCTACATAATCTCTCACAAGGCTCAAGCACAAGTGCAGAGAAGAAGAATCTGTCTTAGGTCTGTGGATTGGCTTCACCCTAGGGCTATAACCTGTCCACTTGAATGGTCACAGACTATCCACGGAGGCTATCCTCCTCACAGAGGTCTAAGACAAAACAAGATCATTGCTGCTGCCACCATGTTCACAAGGCTACCAGCTCAAGCTCCCATGGGGATTCAGATTTAGTGGATCCTGTGGTGGGGAAAGGCCTGCAATGTGCCTAACTTGGACACACAAGTCACTTGGATCTAAATAAAACCTTAAAAACAATCCTCCATTGCTTACTATATAACTTAGCAATGGAGGATCTCAAGGAAGCAACCTTGTACAGAACAACTCACAACAAAAACATAATCCCATACATGCAATAAATCCTATTACAAAACTCCATTACAATCTATACTGTATAATCATACAAAAGGCATAGCCAGCAAGTGCTGGGCTATGGAGAAAAAGAAAAAGGAAAAAGAAAACTCCTAAACCCTAACCTTAGCCTACTGTAATTCTACAGTTGGTTTCAAGAAGAAGCACAGAAGTTAAGTCCCCCCAAAAGAGAGCCCTAAACCTAAGATAGGCTTAGGCTTATATAGCAGTCGGCTTCCCCCCAATTAGGTTTAGGAAAATCCTAATTTATCAATGTGCTTGCGGCCCATTCCTGTCCCTTGGGCATGTGCATGAAGATTAGAGCATTGGATTGCGTGCCCTAATTGCTAGAAGTCTCCAGATTACCCTTGCAGAACTGGAGAGAAGTTTAGAATCCGATCCTCGCTGGGTAGGAAAGATTTCAGATCCTTCTGGGTGGTAGAATTAGCGTCGCGGGGTTGAATTGACTTGAAGTTCATGCAGTCGCGGGATTGACATTTTGATCATCGTGGAGTACTAATGGCTGTCGCGAGATTGCTCTTTCAGTTTTGAAATGGGGCGGGGATTGCTCGCGCGGTTCGTCCCTTGGTGAATCTCATGACAGATCTTCGCGAAGAAGCAGTGTTCATGAGTTTCTAGGTCGTGCGAGCATTTCCCTAAAGGTCTATATCTCATGGCCACTGCGCTACAGTTGCGTGTAGGAATACCTAGAGCTCTTACTTCTGAGTGAATCGCGCAAAGCTTAATGATTCTTTTGAGTGGCGCGAGGATTGTGCGGCCAGTTGTTGTGCTTCCTTCAGGAGCCCGCGACAACTGTGCGAAGGCATTATCTCTAGTTCAATTGAACCCTGCGACATTTGCACGAGGCATCCTTCTTGGTTTATTTCTGCTTTGATGTGTCTATGCTTCAGCCAACTCTCTGTCTGGGTGCATTCTTCATTCTGCTGAGGTAGTTCTGGGGCATTAGTGAGCTTCTTGGCATGGTTAAAGGTTTATTTGCAACTGCTGCTTATTACCTACAGAATTGACTTAAAATACATTTATTAAATGATTAAGGGCCTAACAGAGATTAAGTTAAGGGGTGAAAAGTGGTACTTTTCAAGTCTTAACACACCCTCAAACCTAATCTTTGCTAGTCCCTTAGCAAAGCTGTAATTAAATGCCACTTTCATAGGGATCACGGGTACATTTAGCATATGTACCAAGCCTTTTAAACCCCTAGGTGATCCCTAGTGGAGGAGTGAAGTCTCCTGAGGGTTTTTAGTGAAGACACCCACAAACTTCACCATTAAAATTAGTTAAGTATAGTGCAGATAATGACAACACAGATTCAAATGTTTAAAGTTTCATTTCACACCCATTTAATACTTAGAGGAAACTGCAGCAATGTTACAGACCATTTAAAACTTAAAAGTTAACACGTGTTTGCCTGACCACCATTCATTTAACATTAGAATTTCAATGTATAAAAATCAGTACCCAGCTTGCCTTTAATTCAAAATCCAGGTTGGATACTACCTTAATAAGGTTAAAATTCAGACCCAATTCTCACTTGGGCTATCTCTCAACATTAATAACCTGAGGGTGTTCTTATTCTTAACAGCTCAAGAGCAGTTGCAGACCCCAAATGGGCTTGCAAGCATGAGCATAGGCCAAGCTTCTAATTTCTGACATCTTCAAGGATTTTTACCATAGATTGGGCAACTCTTCATCTCCACATGACAGCTCATTTAACTTCGGGTTCACAAGGTCCTTTTGAATGGGTTGTAATGTGGCTTATGGCTGAGGGGTGTAAAGAATAAAGGGGTAAAAAGCGAATCCAAATTGAGAAATCAGTAAGGTAAGGAGTGGTTCATGACTTCACAACCTTTATTTAAGCAAAAACTTCATCTTTCTTCTTATATTTCAGACTCAAAGTGGCCAGCTTCTCCTCTTCTTTTCAATTTTTTTGATGCTGTTGTCCTCTAGACTTCTCTTTCTTTTTCTCTTTTTAGTTCTTTATTTTTTTTATTTTTATTTTTTTATTTTTATTTATATTTTTTTTATTCATTATTTTGATGAACTGCCACACAACTTCTATTGATATACAACTATTCACAAGTTGCTTTTCTTCACCTTCCACAGAATGTTGGATCATTCTCAGTATCTTTACTTCCTTCTCCTTTACCTTCTGAATTCTCAGAGTGAGGGTAAGGTTGACTCAGGTCATGAGGTTAAGGTGCCAGTGTTCTGGTGCTTGCGAAAGAAAAATAATAATATGATTTTAAGGCTCAACTAGTGTATGCAAAAGGACAGATTTTAAAAGGTTGGATTTTCAGGCTCAAGCTGTCCAAATGAAGGCCTTGGATCATTTCCTTAGTCTCATGAGTGCTGTCAATTAGTTTTGATTAGGAGTTGCATAACTTTTAGTGAAAAAGCCATGAATCAATCAGTCCTTAGAGCAGAAATAATGCCAAAAATACTCTTCAACAGAACATTCTGGGCCCAAATCTCACTAGGTGTGGTCTTCAAATTTAACTCATGGGGTGTATTTTCGTCTGTTTCTCTACTCTTAGGCTCACTGTGTACTTAACTCAAAAAAATTTCTAATATTAGCTTCATGGTGGTGTGAAGATCAACTTTTTCTGTTTCCAAAAGTTTGCAAAATTTTTAAAATTTTTACATGTTTCCTCATTGTATCAAGTTTAGTGGAAATTAGCTTTATTCATCTCAGTTATACTACCATTACTGTACTAAAATTAACTATTCTATTGGTAGACCTATCCTGTCATACCCCCAAACCATTCAGAGCAGTGTCCTCACTGGTTTAGAGTTGATAAAAGGCAGGAGAATTCAATCAGACAGACAAAAATAAACACACAGAAGATAGAGAAATTGAAAAATAATAATGCTAAGAACAGTATAGAACGAAAAGAAACTATCATTAAAAAGAAAAATAAAAATGGTACAAAAAGAGGGTAAAAGAAAAGACTAAATGGGGGGGGGGGAAAGGGATCAAGGGAGTGGCGGTGGGGGAGGGTGTGAGGAAGATGGTGGGGGAGATGCAGGTGGATCAAGTTTTCTCTTTTTCTTCTCTCTCTTCTCCTTCTTCCTCTTTTTCTTTTCCTCCTTGGCGAGGATCCTCTGAACTCGTCATACTCATCCCAGAGAAATTGTAATGGGTCCGACTCCTTTGGCGGTGGGGGATCTTCCCAGATGGGGTAAAATTTGATGGAAAACCCGAAGGGTGTGTCATCCGCCATGGGTGTGAGGAGGTAGGGACTGCTAGGGTTGGAATAGGAGGGATGAGATGAAAAGGGACGGATGGCTAATTTAAAAGAGGGGGACGGTGGAATATGAATCGGCAGATTTTAATTTGTGCCCCTTTTCAAACTTGGCAATAAATGAACGTTGTGTGGGGAAAGAAGAAACACCCAACTGGTTCTTGGAAAAGAGAATGAGCATTAACTGAATGTCTAAAGATAGGCATGGTATTTAAGGAGATCAGTGTATCGTGTTGGGATCCTCACGAAGAACAATCAGTGATGAGTAGTTTATAGTTCTCGCGCAGCTGAGCTGGAGATCTCCGCGAGGTAGCCTGACATGGCTCATTATTTGAAAAAGAAGCCATTAAAATCCCTGAGGCAGGTATTTGCACAGATTTATTTAGCCACCATCTACATCTATCCTCCACATGAATTACTATTTCAAAGAAGCTTAGCCTCCCTAAACTCATCTATCATGAATGATAAAAGGAATAAAATGAAAACTAACAAACGGAAACAAGCACACAAAACAGAGCAATAGACAAAAACTAGAAATTCTATTGAAGTGGAAGAAAATATTTACAAATGTAGTTACAAGAAACAAAACCTAGTATACAAGCTAGAATCTAGGATCTAATCTGAACCCGAATCTGTTTAGAAATCCCAGCCCATCTTTTTAGCATGTGCCCTAAGGGCATCTCTGTCTTGTTTTTTCTTATCCTCCCTTTCCTTTTTCTTTTTGGCTGGTGTTTTCTTTACAGTTGGAGCTTTAGGTACCCTCACTCTTACTTTTGGTTGCTTGGGAGCTTTGGTTCTTTGGGTTCTTGAGGGGCTTTTCCTTTACGCTTAGCAAGGGGGCTGGCAGGGGATTTGCCTTTGCCTTTGCCTTTGGCTTTGGCTTCTTCAGTGGGGACCACTGGGAATTTCCCTTTTCCTTGAGACTCAGGCTGGCCAAGGGAATGTGCCTCCTCAGACTGGGCAGCAGGCTCTTTTCTAATTTTTAAAGGAGCAACTTTGAGAGCAGACCTCTTAGCAGTGACTTTCCTCTGCTTAGGATAAGTTTACTCTTGTGGAGGTGCAGTAGAGGCCTTGGGAGGTGGAGGCTGCTCTGTAGGAGGTGAGGGAGGAGGGGCAGTTGGGGCCTTGCCTTTCTCTTGCTGTGTCTTAGGTTGTGCCTCCTCAGACTGGGCAGTTGGAGATGGAGTGGCTTTGGGCTCTGGGATGGGCATTTGAACAGAGAGTGGGGTGGGCTGCAGAGAAACATTTATGGCAGCAGCCAATGCGGATTCCAATGAGGCGATTTGGATTTGATGTTTAAGGATGTCAGTCTCATGGATCTCCTTTTGGATTCTGTGAATCTCCTAGGCATTGTTAAGCATCTTTTCAAACATTCTGGCCCGGGACCTCTCAGTAGCAGCCATTGGTTTTTCCAACTCTAAATTCAGCGCATTGTACTCAGCTGTAGCTTTGGTCTTCTGATAGTCCTCTAGGATATTTTTCCACCCCAAGGAGATGCCCAGAAGTTGCTTTCTGTGGGCCTCCGTCATTTCATCAATCTGTTCCAGCAGGGGGGTCTCAATGGATTGGCATAGCTTGGCCATGCCCCTCAGGACATCCTTCTGAAGGTAAGCATTATCCCTCATGTGATAGAGGATGGTGAGGTAGGGAGGGCTGTAAAAATAATATTTTGGTGCGATGGGCAGATATGAAGTGGAAGGAGGGGACTGTGAGAGGGGTCCTGGGGAGAAGGGGGGTAACAGGGACTAAGTCTATTTGCGGGGGAAGGGGGATAGGTACTGGGTCAGTCTATGTCTTTTTGTCTGTGTAAGTTGGAGGTGCTAGGATAAGAGGTGGGATGGAGGGTATAGGGGGAAGTGAGAATGTGGTAGGCTCAGTAGGAGTAGGGGGTGGTGGGGAGAGGAAATATGGGAATGGTGAAAGGAATGAAAAGAAATGGGGGTAATAGGTAATGTGGATGGTGGGGGGGGGGTTGTGAGTCAGGAGGGAAGTCTGTTTGGGTTTCTTTGTCAGTGGACATGACCAGGGGGGTTGAAGTGGGTGGTGGAAGGATGGGTGGGTTGGTTAAGGTGTGTAGGGTGGATTGGATGGAGGTGAGTTCAGTCTACATCTGATCTTGTTTTTGGGTATTGGTGGATAACTAGGCTTGGATGTCTTGGATAAGGGAAAGGATAAAGGGTAGTGTGTCAGGGCTAGGAGGTTGGGTTTGTGAAGAAGAGGGTACTGGTTGGAAAGGTGAGGAAGGGGCATGATGGAAAGTGGAGGGAGGGGAAGAGTGGGGTTCTGGGGAGTCTGGGAGAGGGGTGTAGTAGGCAGGCATTGTTTCAAGGAAGGTAGATAGAAAGGCCTGGAAGCTTATGGATGTATTAAGGGTTAAGTCAATGTATGTGAGGGGGGATGTGGTTGGCGTGGCTGGGGTGGTGGTTTCTGCAAGGTGGGGTTTGTCAATTGGGATAGAAGGGATTGAGGGTGGTGTCTGGGCGATGGTTGGGATGGTCTTTCATTTTTTGTAGGAGATGAGTTGGGGGCTGGCAGGTTTATGTGGAGCTGATGGGGGAGTTGTGGCTGTGTACTGAGATAAGGTAGGGGATGGGGAGTCGTCCCAGGTACCAAGCACAGGTGAAGGGGGAGTGGGTATGGAGAATGGAAACAAAGGGGGTGAGAGATGGATGTAAGAGGGGTAGTGGATCCAGGAGGAAAAGGTGGAGGAGGAATGGGTGCTACTGCAGCGATGGTACTGATAGGCTCTGGGGGCACCTCCTTGGTAGCAAGGGTAGATCCTGATCCGGCTGCCTCTTCTGCTTGCTTGGGTAGAGCCTGAGCCTCAATTTTTTTCTTCTGGGCCTCCATCAAGCTCCTGCTGATCCCCCATTACCTCTTGGCAAAGGTAGTAGGGGTAAGGGTGGTGGTTTGCTCAGTCCTTCCTATCTTGTATTCCCCCTTGAGTAGCAGCAAGGTAATAATTCTTGCATAGGGTAGTGTGTGAGGCCTCTTATTTGTCCATATCTTCTCCACTATGTCTTTTATTGCCTCAAAAATTAGCCAAGCTGCATGGAAGCCATGACCAATGTGGAAGGAGTAGACAACATCCGAAATGGGGGTTCTCCTCTCCTACTGATGTCCTGAGCAATATATGTTCTTTCGCAGGACTTGGTCAATGAACAGGAGTTCAGGTTCTAATTCTCTCCTTCTGATTGAGTCCCCTGTGGCTTTTAATCCTCTAGTTAGGGCCCGTGCAATTATATCAATCGATGTACTCGGAGGGGGGCCATATCCACAGCTAGGGTCGAATGCTGGTGGGATGCCCAAAACTTCAGCAATTACCTTGGGGCTCACTAACATATCAAAGTCATCAATCAGCACCAGCAAGCACTCTTGTCCATCTTTGTCCTTCTTGACCCTGATGTGCTGATAGAACAGCTGCACTAGCCTAGGTAGGCTAGTGCTGAAATTCCTTTCATTAATGGCATCAGGCCCGCTTTACTCATAAACTGTACGGCAGGGGCAAATAGATGTTCCTTCTCAAAAAATGGTAGATCAAATGCTGTCTCAGGCTCTAATAGAATCGACACCATGAGTTCAGAAGGAGTAGAGAACTTAGTGGTTGGTACCGCCACCTCCTCAACCACTTCCTTTCCTTTTTTGGGGGACTTTGAAGTCTTGGCCTTTTTAAGGGTGGTCTCTGCAGGGTCCTTATCTTTCCCCTTTCTCTTTTGTGTAATTTTTTGAGCCATGTCTAACTCTGTCTTCTAGTATGAGAAACGGAGGCTGAGATCTAGGGTTTGGTTTGATTTGACGTACAGGTCACCTCAAGATCTCTGAGCAGAGGGTAATGGATGGGGGAGATGTTAGGAACAACTCTATAGATTTGTGGCGTGAATGATGAGCTGTAGGGTTGATGCTGGAGGAGAGAGGCGAAAGAGCGTCAGAAGGTAGGGTTTCGCAGAGGGAAGAAGGAAGAAAATAATGGAAAAGGGACTAAGCGCGGGGTTAAAATACTTATCTCGAAGCTCGGCGCGCTTTGGAACATCTGGTCACAGGTGTTAAGACCTGAAAAGTACCACTTTTCACCCCTTAACTTAATCTCTATTGGACCCTTAGTCATTTAATAAAAGTGTTTTAAGCATGTTCTGTAGGTAATAAGCAGCAGCTGCCAATAACCCCCTAACCATGCCAAGAAGTTCACTGTTGTCCCAGAATTACCTCAGCAGAACGAAGGATGAACCCAGACAGAGAGTTGGCTAAAGCATAGGCACATCCATGCAGAAATAAATCAAGAAGAATGCATCGCGCAACTGTCGCAGGGTTCAATTGAGCCAGAGATAATGCCTTTGCGCAATTGTGGCGCCCTTCTGGAGGAAGCACAATAACTGGTCACGCAGTTTGTGCACCGTTCTCAGGCGGTTTGGTGCCAGAGAGAATTGAAAAGCAGACTTCGCGAGGTCCTCGCAAAGCTCAGTTTAAAGCATTCGCGCAGCTCAAAAGAAGAATCGTTAAGCTTCGTGTGACTCACTCAGAAGAGAAAGCTTCAGGTATTCCTGTGCACAGTGGCCACGAGATACAGACCTTCAGTGAATCTCACGCGACCAAGAAACTCTTGAACACTGCTTCTTCGTGAATATCTGTCTCGAGATTCACCAAGGGACGAATCGCACGAGCAATCCCCGCGCCATTCAAAGCTGAAAGAGCAATCTCGTGATAGCCATTTGTATTCTGCGATGACTAAAATGCCAATCCCGCGACTGCATGAATTTCAAGTTAATTCAACCCCGCGATGCCAATTCTAGCATGCGGAAAGATTTGAAATCATTTCTACCCAGCGAGGATCGAATTCTAAACTTCCCCCCACTTCTATAAGGGCAATCTAGGAATCTTCAACAATTAGGGCACACACTCCAATGCTTTAATCTCCGTACACTTGCCCCAAGGCATCCAAGGGACAAGAATGAGCCACAATTATATTGAGAAATTAGGGTTTTCCTAACCCTAATTAGAGGGGAAGCTGACTGCTATATAAGCCTAAGCCTAGCTTAGGTTTAAGAGATCCTTTTTGGGACTTAACTTCTGTGCTTCTTTCCTAAAAACCAACTGTAGAATTATAGTAGGCTAAGGTTAGGGTTTAGGAGTTTTCTTTTTCCTTTTTCTTTCTCTCCATAGTCCAGCATTTGCTGGCTATGCCTTTTGTATGATTATTTGGTATAGATTTTAATAGAGTTTTTGTAATAGGATCTGTTACATGTATGTGATGTTGTTTTTGTTGTGAGTTGTGCTGTACAAGGCTGCTGCCTTGAGATCCTCCATTGCTAAGTTATTTTGTAAGCAATGGAGGATTGCTTCTAAGGTACTATTTAAATCTAAGTGACCTGTGTGTCCAGGTTAGGCACTTTGCAGGCCTTCCCCCACCACAGGACCCACTAAATCTGAATCCCCATGGGAACTTCTGCTTGTAGCCTTGGGAACATGGTGGCGGCAGTAATGTTCTTGTTCTGTCATAGCCATTTGTGAGGAGGATAACCTCTGTGGATAGTCTGTGCCCATTCAAGTGGACAGATTATAGCCCTAGGGTGAGGCCAAGTCATGGAACTAAGACAAATTCTTCTTCTCTGCACTTGTGCTTGTAGCCTTGTGAGAGATTGTGCAGTGACAGACTCCCCTATAGTGAATAGATCCATCATCTGATTACAGATCTGAGTTGGCCGTAGAGATTGTAGGCTTGTGACTGGATCACTGCAGTCTTTCTAAAGCAGTGAACAACAATGCTTAAAAGCTAGTACTCAAACTCTTGCTGGTCCTGTGTGTCTAGGCTTGTGCACTTTGTAGGCCTAGCCCCACACACAGAACTTTAGAGGATGAGGTTCCTGTGGATTCTTGAGCTTGTAGCCTGGATGAAGTAGTGCCTACAATGATAAACTTGTTCTGACCCATCTCTGGATTGTGGTTCCCCTATTGGATAGTCTATGACCATTTAAGTGGACAACTTATAGCCTTAAGGGATTGGATCATGGCACAAGGGTGAGTTGGATTCTTTCTCCTCTTTGGTGATAATGTAACCATTGGACAGAATTTCTATAGCAACAGATCTGAGTCTGAGTTATAAAACTCATAAGATCTATACCTAACAACATACTTCTCACCCTTTTATATTTATTTTCTCACTCCACCATCCTTCTTAACCCTCTCTGTAATCTAGACATTAGGATACCTTAGAATTTAGATTATAGTGACCCTAAATCCCCTTCCACTTAGGATTGCCAGATCTGTAGCTAGATCTGGAGAGCCTACTAAGGATAGCTCCCTTGGAGCTTTAGATCAACTTCCCTGTGGGACAAACTCTTACTTATCAAAACTTGCTACAACAGGCCCTGTATCTTGCAGTACTGTGCATATTTTAGGCTTGGTGCTCTGTCATTTTCAATCCACCTTTCATTCATTTTCATTCACCCCATTCTTATCACTCTCTCCAATAAAGTCAGTAGCAAGCACTTAAAATAGACCAACAAGTTTTTGGCGCCGTTGCCGGGGATATTGATCTTTTAGTAGACTCTAGATTTTTGATTCTTTATTCTTTGGTAGTTGTACTTGTGAATAATTGATACTGCTGATTTACATTTAGAAAATTTCTTGCAGATCTGGACCGTAGCAGAGAAGGAGACTGGAATTGCATTGAGAGTCTAGCTACCTCTGTTTGCACTTTTCTAACCTTTAAAACCTCAGTTTATTTCTCCTTTGAAGATTTCATAAGCAGTTGATTAGTGTTGGTGATTTCTGGTGTGCTTACATTATTGGTTGGTGGTGAAAGTCATTGAAAATCAAAGAGTAAAACAGGGGGTGAATTCAACACAACTCAGAAGTCCTAGACCTGCAAGATACAGGGTCCTTTGTAGCAAGTTTTGATAAGTAAGAGTTTGTCCCACAGGGAGAGGTGATCTAAAGCTCCAAAGGAGCCATCTCTAGTAGTCCCTCCAGATCTGACTACAGATCTGGCAGTCCTAAAAGGAGGGGAGTTTAAGGTCACTTATTCTAAGTATTCTAATGTCTAAACTACAGAAAGGGTTGAAAGGATAGATGGAGTGTGGAAAATAAATATAAAAGGTTAGAAGTATGTTATTGAGCCCAGATCAGAGGAGTTTTATAACTCAGATTCAGATATGATGTTATAGAAGTCTTGTCCAGTGGCTACATTATCACCACTGAGGAGAAAGGATCCAACCCATTACTCTTAAGGCTATAACCTATCCACTCAAATGGTCATAAATTATCCCATAGGGGAGCCACTATCCAGGGATGGGTCAAAACACAATAAGTAAATCATTGCAGGCACTATTTCATCCAGGCTACCAGCTCAAAAATCCATAGGGAACCTCAATCTCTAAATCTCTATATGTGGGGCTAAGGCTGTATAGGACCATGATAGCCCAGACACATAGAACCAGCAAGAGATTGAGTACAACCTTTGATCTAGCTGTCTATTGTTTGAGTGAGGCTATAATGGTCCAGTCACCAGCCTACAATCTCTATAACCAGATTAGATCCAACATCTGATGGCGGATCTATACAAATATAGGAGAGTCTGTCTCTGTACAATTTCTCACCAGGCTTCTACAAGCACAGGTGTAAAGAAGAAGGATCCATCTTGGATCGGTGGATTAGAATCACCCTAAGGCTATAATCTGTTCACTTAAATGGTCACAGACTATCCCAGAGGTTATCCTCCTCACGGAGCCCAAGACAAAATAAGAATATCGCTGCTACCACCATGGTCACAAGGCTACCAGCTCAAGCTCCCATGGGAATTTCAGATTTAGTGGGTCCTGTGGTGGGGCTAAGGCTGTAGGACCATGATAGCCCAGACACACAGGTCACTTGGATCTGAGTGGCCCTTAGAATCAGTCCTCCATTGCTTTGAAACACAACCAAAGCAATGGTGGATCACAAGGCAGCAGCCTTGCACAGAGCATCTCACATTCAAACATAAATCCCATAAAATACAGATCCTATTACATAATTTTCATTGATCTAATTCAAAAACACATACAAAGGCATAGCCAGCAAGTGCTGGACTATGGAGAGAAGGAAAGAGAAAAAGAAAACTACTTATAGATAAAAAGAAAGAGAAAAGAAAAATGATCTGAGATGTGTTCCTAGATACCTAAACCTAAGCTAGGTGTGGGTTTATATAGCAGTGGGGTGGCGGCGCATTAGGGTTAGGAAACCCTAATTTTAACGATGCCACGTGGCCTAACAGTGATCCTTGGATGCCTCGGGGCGCGTGCACGGAGATTTGAGCATGGGAGTGCATGCCCTAATCACTGGAAATTCCTAGAAGGTCCTCTGCTGAAGAGATGGAAGTTTAGGTTCAGAGCTTCGCTAGGTAGCTATAGTTTCCCAGACTTGTCGCGTGGTAGCTCTTTGCTCTTTGCTAGGATGATTTGACATTGCCGCTTTAGCCGTCGCGAGGTTGCCTTGGTTTGCTCTTCAGGCAGTCACGCGGTAGAGAATTACGCTCTCGCTGGATTGGGCTTCACGAGGTTGAGTAGAAAACACAGTCTCAGATGTCGCGAGGTTGAAGTTTAAGCAGTCGCAAGGTTGCTCGGTCTTCGCTGGGCTGATCTTCACGAGAGTGGCTTCGCCTTCGCAAGGATGTTTTCTTCTTGAATGGCGTGAGAACTGCACGAGGAGTTCTTCTTCTGATAATTGCATCCCACGGCGACTGCAGGATAGCTGCGTGAGGAATCTTCTGAAGCTCTCTCTCCTCAGTCATTCTGAGCGAACTGCGTGAGATTGAGAGAGGTCTGCGTTGAACTGCGTGACACTGTGTGATGTGTTCTACTCTTAAGCTTCGCGAGAGCTATGCGAGTTTGAGTTTCTGAAGCTCTTCAGTCACTCATCTGCACGAGAGGTTGCTGTAAAAGTCTTAGGAATCTCAGTTGAACTGCGCGAGGCTCATTTCAGGTCTGGATTCAGAGTTCATTCTTCTGAGGGATTTCTGGTGCCAAAGCAGGCTCCTTAACAGGATTCCTGGCCTTATTTCACTGCTGATTATTACCTACACAAAACACTTAACAAAAACTTATTAGGAGGCTAAGGGTCTAATCAAAGGTTAAGTTAAGGGGTGAAAAGTGGTATTTTTCAGGTCTTAACACACCCCCAAACCTAATCTCTTTAGTCCCTTAGCAAAGCTACATTAAATCTACTCTAAAAATTAAATGCCACTTTCATAGGGAACACGGATACATTTAGCATATGTACCAAGCCTTTTAAACCCCTAGATGATCCCTAGTGGAGGAGTGAAGTCTCCTGAGGGTTTTTAGTGAAGACACCCACAAACTTCTCCAATGAAACAGTTAACAAAAGTGTAATATCATCCAATGAGCAATCAAGGAATCAGATTTAGTCTACTCTTGAATTAGTACACATAAAAGAAATTTAATTCATTGGTTGCATAGTAACTTAAACAGCATAAACTCTTCATGATTGCACAACATTTCCAAATAGTTTACAATCACAGAAAACTGCACAAGTGTGTGCCAGCACTGAGCTTATCCTTAGGTCAAAAATTAGGTTAAGGTCATACATAATGCATTCAAGTTCAGACCCAAAAACTTTACAGGGCATACTCTCATAAGGGTTTTGTTGAGGGGTTCATTCTCTCACAGGCTCAAGAGTAGTTACATCCCCCAAATGGGTTTGTAAGCATGAGCATAGGCAGAGTTCTTAAGTGCTGACATCATTGGCAGTTCCTCACCATAGATTGGACTCTTTATCTTCACATGACAGCTCACTCAACTTTGGACCACAAGGGCTTTTAACTGGGCTGTAATGTGGCTTATGGAGTGGGGTTGAAAGAATGGAGGGTTGAGACGGGGTTCAAAATTGAGAAATCAGTAGGTGACAGAGGTGATTCATGACTTCACCTTCTTGAGTTTAGCTCCTTGCATCTTCTTTGAGATTTTCAGATTTGAAGTGATCAGTTTCTCTTCTTGATTTTGATTTTCCAGTGAAAGTTCCTCTTGACTTCTCTCTTATTCCTCTTCATTATTATTTTTGTTTCTTTTTACTAGAGTTTCCTTCTCTTTATTTTATTTTTGCTTTTCAGAAATGCCACCATATTCTCAGTTACCATATTGCCAGATTTTTGAGATCCTTCTTCTCCATTCACCTAATGTTGACCATAGCTAGTCCATCTTCAACTCTTTCTCCTTTACCTTCTGAATTCTCAGAGTGAGGGTAGGTTGAATCAGGTTCATAGGTTTAGGTTCAAGTACTCAGGTGTATTTTGAAGAAATTTAGGATTTAAAGCTCAAAGGGGGTATGGACAAGGGCAGTTGCTTTAGGATTGGTCTTTTTAGGCTCAAACTGTCCAAGAGAAGGCCTTGATCCTTTCCTCAGTCTCATGAGTACTATCAGTTGTTTCAACTTGGAGTTACCTAACTTCTAGTGACTCGATCGATCTTTAGAACTAGAAGGGATTGCCTTGGTTACTCCTCAAAAGATGGAAAATTTTTTTATAGGCCCAATTCTCACTGGATATGGTCTTCCTTTGAACTTTCAAGTATGTCCTCACCTTTTTCTCTCTCTACTGATTCCCTGAGTGCTGATACAAGTGAGTTTCCTTGGTGATATTATCATGGAAATGTGGAGTATTAGAGGTTTATAATGTCCAAGGTTTGCATAAATTTTAAACTTCTTAATTTCATGATTCTTAAGTGAACAGAGGTCCATTTCCATATTACTCAGATGAGTCTGCTGCACTAATGTTAACTATTCCATTGGCAGGGTCTGCCTGCCATACCCCCAAACCTATGAGGAGCAGTGTCCTCACTGGTTCAAAGGTGTCTGTGCAGCAGAGTTAATGAGGCTAAAAGAAAAGGAAAGACTTGGAACAAAACACACAACAGGTAAAACAAGATAGTAAAGACAGGGGAAAAGTCTATGAAAAATTAGAAATGTAGAAAATACAAGAAAACAGAAGCAAAAGAAACAGAGAAAATCCTAGGTACAATCTAGTTAGAATCTGTCTCAAAACTTGTCCCATCCCATCTTCTTTGCAAGCTCTTGCAGGAGAGCCTCTTCTTCTTTCTTCTTTCGTTCCCTCTCTGTCTTTCGTTGCTCGAGAGTTTTGGGTATGGTTGGAGCCCTGACCCTCATTTTTCTCTTCTTTGGTTCAGGAGGGATCTTTGAAGATTTATCAAAGGTTGGCTCAGGGGGTTTGGTGGGAGATTTTCCTTTGGGGCCCTTACCTTTGGAGGCTTGCCCTTGCTTTGACGAGCGGAGGGGAATAAGAGGTGGTTGAGGTCTTTGGCTCGGGGGCAACAGGGGATTTAGCTTGTGCTTGCACCTGAGACAGGAGAGAACTTTTCCCTTTTTCTAGTTTAGGGGGATCCACAGAAGATGGTTCTTATATTTTAGCCGCAGGGATGGCAGGGCTTTTCCCTTTCACGTGCTTTCCTAGTGGTGGTGCCTCCTCAGACTGGGCAGATTTGTCTTTTCTAATTTTCAAAGATCCACTTGGGGGGATAGTCCTCTTGGCAGCAACCTTCCTTTGCGGAGGATAGGATTGTTCAGCAGGGCTGGATGAAGGAGCAGTAGCAGTAGTGGGGGCACTGGGATCCTTTGGTGGTTTAGAAGCAGAGTCGGAGTCAGAAGGAAAAAGCTCAGAGGGATCCAATCCAAGGGTAGCAGCAGCCTGTCTGCGTTCCTCTTTGGAAAGTAGGCGACCATGGGGATCATTCTGAGCAGAAGCTCTGGTGACCTTTGGAGGTGGGGATGGAGGGGCCGGCCTTTTGCCTTTTTGGGCTGCAGTGGCTCTTTTAGAAGTGGGCTTTTTCTTAGAAGGGGTGTGTTTTCTTTTGGGAACAGGAGAGGGAATAGGGGGGGCACTGAGAGAGGAGCAGGAGCTGCAGTAGTGATTGGAGCAGGAGCAACAGGTTGTGTAGGCATTTGAGGAGGAACAGGGACTGCGGTAGGCATTTGAGGAGGAACAGGAGGAGCTACTGGAGTTGGGGATGTGGGAGGTGGGGGAACAGATTGTGTAGGTGTTGGGGTAGGTGCAGTGGAAGAAGATGGGCCTGGTTGTGTGGAAGAAGAGGGGGCCTCAGGGGGAGCTATGGCGAGAGGGGTGGCCTGTATGGGTTGGGAAAGTAGGAAGGCAACTCGCTGTTCCAAGATTTCAATTTTCTTGTTAGCCCACAGGAGGTTGGTATCTGCAAGCTCCTTACTGAGTCGGTTGATCTCCTGAGCATTGTTCAATTTTTTCTCTAATAGCCTGTTGTACTTTTTCGCCCTCTCTGCATTGGCCTTTCCAATCTCAGTAGTCATTTTGTAATACGTTGCTGCAGCCTTGTTCACATTTAGGGTCTCCAAAATTGCCTCCCACCCTTTGGAAATATCTCTTAGCTACTCGCTGTGAGCAAGCTTCAAGTCACTAAGTTTCTACAGCAAGGGGTATTCGATGGCTTGGCGGAGTTAGGCCATGCCATTGAGAACATCCCTCTTTATATAGGGATTATCCCTCATGGCATGGAGGAGGGTGAAGTAGGGGGGGTGTAATAGGAGTGTCAGGGTAAGATGGGTAGAAATGGAGTGGAAGAAGTAGAAGGGGATTGATCCTCGAGGGAAAGAGTGGGTGGTGTAAGGATGAAGTCAAGAGAAGAGGTGGAAGTGACTGGGGTAGTCTGTGTTGAATGGTCAGGGAATTGGGGAGGGGGAGAGAGAAGAGGTGGATGAGTCAGGGTAGGGGAAGAAAGGGATGGTGAAGGGTCGAAATGGAAGGGGTGGGGTTGCAAATAAGTGGGGTTGAATGGGAAAGGTGGATGGGAAAGGAATGGGGTCAGTTTGGGTAGAAGTGTGGGTAAATTGAGGTGGAGGTAGTATTAGAGGGGGTAGGGTAGGTAGAGAGGGGAAGGAGTGGTAGGGTATGGTGTCATGGAGGGAGAATGGTGTAGGTAAGTCAATGTGGGTGAGGTCTGTTGGAATTGTGGAGTCAGAGGTGGAAGGGGGTTGGGTCAATGGGGTAGTAGGAGGTTGGGTAGGAATGATTGGGTTTGTCAATGCTTGAAGGGTGGATTGTATAGTGGTTATGTCAGTTTGCATTTGGGCTTGGGTTTGTGTGGTGTTGGAGAGTTGGGTTTGGATGTCATGTATGAGGGAAAGGATATGGGTAAGGGTATCTGAGGTTGGTTGAGGTGGAGTATGAGGATAGGAAGGAACAGGTTGGAAAGGGGAAGTGGGGGCATGATGGAAAGTGGTAGGGGGAGAAGGTGAAGGGTCTGGTGAATGATGTGGTGAAGGGAGAGGGGACTCAGGGAGAGGGATGTCATGGGTGGGCAAGGTATCAAGCAGGGTAGTCATGAAGGCCTGATACCCTGAAGTGGTGGCTAAGTTAAAGTCCAGATCATGGAGAGGTTGGACTAAGGGTTGGTCAATATGGGGTGTGTCTGTGGGAAGGACAGGGGAGGTGGAAGTGGGTAAAGATATGGTAGCTGTGGTGTGAGAGGGCTTCTTTTTGAGGTAGGTTATCAGGGGCCGCTGTGTGGATCAGATGATATGGGAGAGACTGGGGCTGTGTATTGAGTTATGGTGGGTGAAAGTGGAGTGTCGTCCTGGGGTTCAACACTTTCTTCCCAGGTACGGATAATAGTGGGAGGGGGAATGGAAAAAGGAGATACAAAAGGGAAAGGGAAAGATGGAATAGGTGAAGAAACTAATGGAGAGGCAAGTGTGGTGGATGGAGGAGTTGCTGCAGAAGTAGAGGTGACAGAAGCTCGCACCACCTTCTTTGGAGCAGGGGCTTTGGCCTTCTTTTTGGGGGCAGGGGTGGCCTTTGCCACAACAGCTCCCTCTCCTTGCTCGGAAATACGCTGAGCTTCAGCCTTCTTCTTCTTCTTCTGGGGATCCATTAGACTTCTGCTGATCCCCCATTATCTTTTGGCAAAAGTGGTGGGAGTGAGGTCAGCAGATAACTCCCCCATTGGTATCTTGTATCCTCCCCTCAGAAATAGTCTGGTGATGAGTCTTCCAAAGGGGAGAGTGTGGATTTTCTTTTGCAGCCCCAGCTTCACCATTGTATCCTTCATAGCCTCGAAGATCAACCATGCGGCATTAAATCCATGGTCCAGAGAGAAGGAATAGAGAGCATCAGCAATTGGTATCCTCCTTTCTTGCTGATGGCCGGAGTAATAGATATTCTTCCTCAGCACTTGATCGATGAACAGCAGTTTGGGCTCCAAATCTCTTCTTCTAATGGAGTCCCCTGTGGCCTTCAAACCTCTTGTAATGGCCTGGGCAATTGTGTCAATGGGGGCACTCACAGGGCACCATAACCGCAGTTGGGATCAAAACTGGCAGGGATGCCCATGACTTCAGCAATTAACTCAGGGCTAAGCAGCATCTCAAAATTGTCAACTAATGCAAGGAGGCCTGGCTGCCCCTATGTGTCTGGTCTGATCCTAAGGTGCTGGTAAAAGAGTTGCACTAACCTAGGGTAGGCTAGTGCAGGAATCATTTGCATCAAGGGGAACAATCCAGCCTTGCGCAGGAACTCAATAGCAGGAGCTGACAACGGCTCTGATTCAAAGAAAGAGATATCGAAAATGGCTTCAGGCTCTAAGGGAATGGAAATGAGGAGCTCAGAGGGTGTAGAATAATAAGGTGTTTGTGCAGCCACCTCAGGAACCACCTCCTTTCCTTTTTATTATGCCGTAGAGGACTTGGCTTTCTTAGGGGCAGGCTTCACAGTGGTCTTGTCCCTGGCTCTCTTCACAGGTGCACTTTTAGGAGCCATCACGACTCTCCTTGGTGAGTGTGCAGTTGAAATTTTGAAAGGAAAGATCAAGAGCTGAGTCTAACCCTAAAAGTTAGGGTTTTATTCAATTGGACACACGGTGGATCTCAAGAGCTCTCAACAGGGGGCAACTGTTGATGGAAGCTTTAAGAACAAAAATCCAGAATTTCAAAGCAAGCAATGAACTGTAGACAGGAAGCTGGAGGAGAGAGATTGAGAGAAGTGGGAGCTAGGGTTTCGCTGAAAGGAGAGGAAAGAGGAAGCAGTGAAGAAAAGCAGCGTGGGGTGGGATTTAAATATCGCGAGGCTCGGCGCGCTTTGAAAATATCCGCTCGCTGGCTGGGAAAGAATGGGTCGCGAGATTAGATGTTCCTTTAAACTGTGTGATGTAGCTCACTCAGTTATATCTGAAACTCGCGACAGTAAAACAAAGTAGTTCTTTATGAACTGCGTGAGAGGGGACCAAACCCATTATTCAGAACCTCGCAATGGCTTAACCGAGGTAGAATTCACTCGCCCACTAGTCAGCTTTTTTGACCCTGACTTTATGGGTGGATTCTCTCACAGACTCTCTTCCAGGGACACCCATAAGCATTATAAAGCATTCACAAATTCCCACATTCTCAAGGCATTAAATTCACACATCATGAAAAGCATTCAAATACTACATTATCATTCAATCGCTTGAAATTAGCAAACAAGTGGAACATGAATAAAAGTAGGCATAAAGCACTAGACTCAGATTCCAACAAGATTACTACACATTCCTATAAACTGTAAAGTACATATTATACAAAGGTGCATAGTTCTTATCATCAATTTAATGAAAGATCCCCTTCAGGGTCTGAGGATCCTTCACCAATCAAAAATTGGCCCTTGGGATTAACCACTGATTGACTGGGCAACCTTCCCTCTTCTCGTTTGGCTAAGGTGTTCGCTAGTTGTCCAATCTGTTCTTCCATCTTCTTGATGCTTTGACCATGAGAGTTCACAGTCTGAGCCAAGGAACCCAGGTTTTGTAGTGAGGCCAAGACCTGGTCCTCGAAAGAAGTATTTCTAGGTTGAGAAGGAGGTAAGACCAACCGATTTTGCTGCGGATGGGGCTGCTGATGGTGCTGGAAGATAGACCTAGGGGCATTCCCTTGGTTGAACTGCTGCTGTGGCCTTTGTGGTAAGGACAACATCTGCTGGGGCTGCATGTAGTTGTCTTGCTTCCACCTCAGATTTGGGTAGTCTCTCCATTGGTAACCAGCATTTTGGTGCTGGTATCCATATGGCTGCCTATTATAGCCCCCAGATTATTCTGGCCATAAGATTGAGCAGCAGCAGCATGTTCCAAAACCAATTCAGGAAATTGCCCTGCAGATGGACATTCCTCCACTGTGTGCTGTGGGGACTGGCATATCAGACATGCCTCCGCCACATGAGCAGCCCTTCTGGGTTGCATCACAGTCAATAATTTATCAAACTTCATAGAGAGGTTTGCCATCTGCAGCTGCAGGTCATTGTTCCCAGACTCCTCATAAACTTTTCCTTTTGTTCCAGCAGCAGGCCCCACCTTTGACTCAGATTCCTGACTAGTTCTTGCCAGGGATGGCTTTTGAAAAGCATTCTCACTGATCACCTCAAACAATTCCCATGCCTCCTCAGCAGTCTTGTGCATGTAGGATCCACCACAAGAGGCATCGACCATATCTATAATTTTCTCATCGATCCCATTGTAGAAGCTTTGTACAAGCTGCCACTCGGGGATCTTGTGGTAGGGGCATTGTTTGAGCATCTCCTTAAACCTATCCCAGGGCTGGTTAAAATCCTCAGTTGGGGATTGAGCAAACGCAAGAATCTCTTTCCTTAACTGGCTAGTTTTGGTCTCAGGGAAGAACTTGGTTAGGAATCTAGTCTGCAGGTCTTTCCTTGAAGCAATGCTATTGTTGGGAAGAGTGATCAGCCAGGTACTGGCCCTATCCTTCAGAGAGAAGGGAAAGAGTCTGAGCCTAGTAGCCTCAGGTCCCAAACCAATGATATTAAAAGTGGTGCACAAGGCCAAGAACTGGTCAATATGCTTGTAAGGGTCCTCTTTGCTAAGCCCATGGAAAGCTGGCACCATTTGGATGATTGAAGTTTTTATCTCATAGTTCCCCTAAACATCAGGGAATTGAATGCTAAAAGGGGAGTTATAGTCATCCGGAGCATTCAACTCCTTGAGGGTTCTGGGTTGTTCTTCACCCATAATTGCTGTCACAGATTCACTTGGGGGCTCTCCTGTGGTGTGCCTGTCTCTTCTAGTCACCTTCCCCTTTCTAACTCAGGGTTAAGAGGCTCTAAAGCAGGGCTGAGGGATCTCCTCCCTAGCATACAAGCACACCAACAACAAGGAAAGCTTCTTGCAGGCACATTGCAAAAGAATGATTGTACACTAACAAATTTATCCAACTAGTTTACAACTATTCAAAGAATACATTTAAACTATCCTAGATACTGCTAGAAATTTTTTTTAAGAAAGATAGACAGAGCTTTAAAAGTCAGAGAGTTTTCAAACAGAGGTAGCTAAGCTCCAATTGCAGTCCAACTATCCTTCACTGCTGCTGTCTAGATCTGCAAAAAAGGTTCAAAATTATGTCAGCAGTATCAATTATTCACATGTGCAAAGAATACTAAGAATAAAAAAACTAAGGGTCTACTAATAGATCATCTATCCCCGGCAGCGGCGCCAAAACCTTGTTGGTGATTTCTGGTGTGCTTACATTATTGGTTGGTGGTGAAAGTCATTGAAAATCAAAGGAAGAGTAAAACAGGAGGTGAATTCAGCACAACTCAGAAGTCCTAGACTT